>JASSKH010000023.1:8334598-8934598 GCA_031763025.1 Macrocystis pyrifera
GTCGGCTCGTTGGTCGGCGGGTCCGTTGGAGTTGGAGTTGGTGCATCGGTATCCGTCGGCACTACATTTGAAATCACCGAATAGTGTTCGATGCGTCAGAAACAACCAAGGTGCGTTGGTGCGAGCGTCCATCAGATGATGTAGGTCCCGACATATATTTTCCATATTTTTTGATTCGGCATGACATGGGTGCTACACGATGTTTCCACAGAGGATTGGTTGGTACTCTCGAACCCCCTACAAATGGGCGCTTTCATTTGCACGGTCGACGGCGCCACTTGGCGATGAGACTGCAAACGTAACTGGAATTGCAAGCGGCCATCTATACGAGAAGATCTAGTTGGTATTGATATGGGGCATCACAATTACGTAAACGGTTTGAGTCGAAGTTCTACTGACGGAATTTCACAGCAGCGCTCACCGAAGGTTGGAGACAGCGTCACTGCCCAGGTCGGGTCGTTGGTCGGCGGGTCCGTTGAGTTGGAGTTGGTGCATCGGTATCCGTCGGCACTACATTGTGAAATCACCGAACAGAGTTCGATGTCTCAGAAACAACCAAGGTGCGTTGATGTGGGCGTCCATCAGATGATGTGTAGGTCCCGACATATATTTCCAGATTTTTTGATTCGGCATGACATGGGTGCTACACGATGTTTCCACAGAGGATTGGCTGGTACTCTCGAACCCCCTACAAATCGGCGCTTTTCAATTGCACGGTCGACGGCGCCACTTGGCGATGAGACTGCAAACGTAACTGGAATTGCAAGCGGCCATCTATACGAGAATACCTAGTTGGTATTGATATGGGGGATCACAATTACGTAAACGGTTTGAGTCGAAGTTCTACTGACGGAATTTCACAGCAGCGCTCACCGAAGGTTGGAGACAGCGTCACTGCCCAGGTCGGTCGTTGGTCGGCCGGTCCGTTGGAGTTGGAGTTGGTGCATCGGTATCCGTCGGCACTACATTTGAAATCACCGAACAGTGTTCGATGTCTCAGAAACAACCAAGGTGGCGTTGGTGTGAGCGTCCATCAGATGATGTGTAGGTCCCGACATATATTTTCATATTTATTTTGATTCGGCATGACATGGGTGCTACACGATGTTTCCACAGAGGATTGGTTGGTACTCTCGAACCCCCTGCAAATGGGCGCTTTTCAATTGCACGGTCGACGGCGCCACTTGGCGATGAGACTGCAAACGTAACTGGAAATGCAAGCGGCCACCTATACGAGAAGACCTAGTTGGTATTGATATGGGGGGATCACAATTACGTAAACGGTTTGAGTCGAAGTTCTACTGACGGAATTTCACAGCAGCGCTCACCGAAGGTTGGAGACAGCGTCACTGCCCAGGTCGGCTCGTTGGTCGGCGGTCCGTTGGAGTTGGAGTTGGTGCATCGGTATCCGTCGGCACTACATTTGAAATCACCGAATAGTGTTCGAGGCGTCAGAAACAACCAAGGTGGCGTTGGTGCGAGCGTCCATCAGATGATGCGTAGGTCCCGACATATATTTCCAGATTTATTTGATTCGGCATGACATGGGTGCTACACGATGTTTCCACAGAGGATTGGCTGGTACTCTCGAACCCCCTACAAATCGGCGCTTTTCAATTGCACGGTCGACGGCGCCACTTGGCGATGAGACTGCAAACGTAACTGGAATTGCAAGCGGCCATCTATACGAGAAGACCTAGTTGGTATTGATATGGGGGGATCACAATTACGTAAACGGTTTGAGTCGAAGTTCTACTGACGGAATTTCACAGCAGCGCTCACCGAAGGTTGGAGACAGCGTCACTGCCCAGGTCGGCTCGTTGGTCGGCGGGTCCGTTGGAGTTGGAGTTGGTGCATCGGTATCCGTCGGCACTACATTTGAAATCACCGAATAGTGTTCGAGTCTCAGAAACAACCAAGGTGGCGTTGGTGTGAGCGTCCATCAGATGATGTGTAGGTCCCGACATATATTTTCATATTTTTTGATTCGGCATGACATGGGTGCTACACGATGTTTCCACAGAGGATTGGCTGGTACTCTCGAACCCCCTACAAATCGGCGCTTTCCATTTGCACGGTCGACGCGCCACTTGGCGATGAGACTGCAAACGTAACTGGAAATTGCAAGCGGCCATCTATACGAGAAGATCTAGTTGGTATTGATATGGGGGATCACAATTACGTAAACGGTTTGAGTCGAAGTTCTACTGACGGAATTTCACAGCAGCGCTCACCGAAGGTTGGAGACAGCGTCACTGCCCAGGTCGGTCGTTGGTCGGCCGGTCCGTTGGAGTTGGAGTTGGTGCATCGGTATCCGTCGGCACTACATGTGAAAACACCGAACAGAGTTCAATGTCTCAGAAACAACCAAGGTGGCGTTGATGTGGGCGTCCATCAGATGATGTGTAGGTCCCGACATATATTTCAGATTTTTTGATTCCGCATGACATGGGTGCTACACGATGTTCCACAGAGGATTGGCTGGTACTCTCGAACCCCCTACAAATCGGCGCTTTTCAATTGCACGGTCGACGGCGCCACTTGGCGATGAGACTGCAAACGTAACTGGAATTGCAAGCGGCCATCTATACGAGAATACCTAGTTGGTATTGATATGGGGGATCACAATTACGTAAACGGTTTGAGTCGAAGTTCTACTGACGGAATTTCACAGCAGCGCTCACCGAAGGTTGGAGACAGCGTCACTGCCCAGGTCGGGTCGTTGGTCGGCGGGTCCGTTGGAGTTGGAGTTGGTGCATCGGTATCCGTCGGCACTACATGTAAAAACACCGAACAGAGTTCAATGTCTCAGAAACAACCAAGGTGGCGTTGATGTGGAGCGTCCATCAGATGATGTGTAGGTCCCGACATATATTTCATATTTTTTGATTCGGCATGACATGGGTGCTACACGATGTTCCACAGAGGATTGGCTGGTACTCTCGAACCCCCTACAAATCGGCGCTTTTCAATTTGCACGGTCGACGGCGCGACTTGGCGATGAGACTGCAAACGTAACTGGAAATTGCAAGCGGCCATCCCTATACGAGAATACCTAGTTGGTATTGATATGGGGGGATCACAATTACGTAAACGGTTTGAGTCGAAGTTCTACTGACGGAATTTCACAGCAGCGCTCACCGAAGGTTGGAGACAGCGTCACTGCCCAGGTCGGCTCGTTGGTCGGCGGTCCGTTGGAGTTGGAGTTGGTGCATCGGTATCCGTCGGCACTACATGTGAAATCACCGAACAGAGTTCGATGTCTCAGAAACAACCAAGGTGGCGTTGATGTGGGCGTCCATCAGATGATGTCTAGGTCCCGACATATATTTCCAGATTTGTTTTGATCCGTATGACATGGGTGCTACACGATGTTCCACAGAGGATTGGCTGGTACTCTCGAACCCCCTACAAATCGGCGCTTTCCATTTGCACGGTCGACGGCGCCACTTGGCGATGAGACTGCAAACGTAACTGGAATTGCAAGCGGCCATCTATACGAGAAGACCTAGTTGGTATTGATATGGGGGGATCACAATTACGTAAACGGTTTGAGTCGAAGTTCTACTGACGGAATTTCACAGCAGCGCTCACCGAAGGTTGGAGACAGCGTCACTGCCCAGGTCGGTCGTTGGTCGCGCCGGTCCGTTGGAGTTGGAGTTGGTGCATCGGTATCCGTCGGCACTACATTTGAAATCACCGAACAGTGTTCGATGTCTCAGAAACAACCAAGGTGGCGTTGATGTGGCGTCCATCAGATGATGTGTAGGTCCCGACATATATTTCAGATTTTTTGATTCGGTATGACATGGGTGCTACACGATGTTCCACAGAGGATTGGCTGGTACTCTCGAACCCCCTACAAATCGGGCGCTTTCATTTGCACGGTCGACGGCGCCACTTGGCGATGAGACTGCAAACGTAACTGGAATTGCAAGCGGCCATCTATACGAGAATACCTAGTTGGTATTGATATGGGGGGATCATAATTACGTAAACGGTTTGAGTCGAAGTTCTACTGACGGAATTTCACAGCAGCGCTCACCGAAGGTTGGAGACAGCGTCACTGCCCAGGTCGGGTTCGTTGGTCGGCCGGTCGTTGGAGTTGGAGTTGGTGCATCGGTATCCGTCGGCACTACATTTGAAATCACCGAACAGTGTTCGATGTCTCAGAAACAACCAAGGTGGCGTTGATGTGGGCGTCCATCAGATGATGTGTAGGTCCCGACATATATTTCCAGATTGTTTTGATTCGGTATGACATGGGTGCTACACGATGTTCCACAGAGGATTGGCTGGTACTCTCGAACCCCCTACAAATGGGCGCTTTTCATTTGCACGGTCGACGGCGCCACTTGGCGATGAGACTGCAAACGTAACTGGAAATGCAAGCGGCCATCTATACGAGAAGACCTAGTTGGTATTGATATGGGGGGATCACAATTACGTAAACGGTTTGAGTCGAAGTTCTACTGACGGAATTTCACAGCAGCGCTCACCGAAGGTTGGAGACAGCGTCACTGCCCAGGTCGGGCTCGTTGGTCGGCGGGTCCGTTGGAGTTGGAGTTGGTGCATCGGTATCCGTCGGCACTACATTTGGAATCACCGAATAGTGTTCGATGTCTCAGAAACAACCAAGGTGGCGTTGGTGTGAGCGTCCATCAGATGATGTGTAGGTCCCGACATATATATTTCCAGATATTGTTTTGATTCGGCATGACATGGGTGCTACACGATGTTTCCACAGAGGATTGGCTGGTACTCTCGAACCCCCTACAAATGGGCGCTTTTCATTTGCACGGTCGACGGCGCCACTTGGCGATGAGACTGCAAACGTAACTGGAAATGCAAGCGGCCAGCCCTATACGAGAAGACCTAGTTGGTATTGATATGGGGGGATCATCATAATTACGTAAACGGTTTGAGTCGAAGTTCTACTGACGGAATTTCACAGCAGCGCTCACCGAAGGTTGGAGACAGCGTCACTGCCCAGGTCGGGTCGTTGGTCGGCGCGGTCCGTTGGAGTTGGAGTTGGTGCATCGGTATCCGTCGGCACTACATTTGGAATCACCGAACAGTGTTCGATGCTCAGAAACAACCAAGGTGGCGTTGGTGTGAGCGTCCATCAGATGATGTGTAGGTCCGACATTGTATTTTCATATTGATTTTTGATTCGGCATGACATGGGTGCTACACGATGTTTCCACAGAGGATTGGCTGGTACTCTCGAACCCCCTACAAATGGGCGCTTTTCAATTGCACGGTCGACGCCGCCACTTGGCGATGAGACTGCAAACGTAACTGGAATTGCAAGCGGCCATCTATACGAGAAGATCTAGTTGGTATTGATATGGGGGATCATAATTCGTAAACGGTTTGAGTCGAAGTTCTACTGACGGAATTTCACAGCAGCGCTCACCGAAGGTTGAGACAGCGTCACTGCCCAGGTCGGGTCGTTGGTCTGCGGGTCCGTTGGAGTTGGAGTTGGTGCATCGGTATCCGTCGGCACTACATTTGAAATCACCGAATAGTGTTCGATGTCTCAGAAACAACCAAGGTGGCGTTGGTGTGTGAGCGTCCATCAGATGATGTGTAGGTCCGACATGTATTTTCAATTGTTTTGATTCGGCATGACATGGGTGCTACACGATGTTTCCACAGAGGATTGGCTGGTACTCTCGAAACCCCTACAAATGGGCGCTTTTCAATTGCACGGTCGACGGCGCCACTTGGCGATGAGACTGCAAACGTAACTGGAAATGCAAGCGGCCATCTATACGAGAAGACCTAGTTGGTATTGATATGGGGGGATCATAATTAGGTAAACGGTTTTGAGTCGAAGTTCTACTGACGGAATTTCACAGCAGCGCTCACCGAAGGTTGGAGACAGCGTCACTGCCCAGGTCGGGTCGTTGGTCGGCGGTCCGTTGGAGTTGGAGTTGGTGCATCGGTATCCGTCGGCACTACATTTGAAATCACCGAATAGTGTTCGATGTCTCAGAAACAACCAAGGTGGCGTTGTTGTGAGCGTCATCAGATGATGTGTAGGTCCCGACTTACATTTTCCATATTTTTTGATCGGATATGACATGGGTGCTACACGATGTTTCCACAGAGGATTCGGCTGGTACTCTCGAACCCCTACAAATGGGCGCTTTTCTAATTGCACGGTCGACGGCCGCCACTTGGCGATGAGACTGCAAACGTAACTGGAAATGCAAGCGGCCAGCCCTATACGAGAAGACCTAGTTGGTATTGATATGGGGGGATCATAATTAGGTAAACGGTTTGAGTCGAAGTTTACTACTGACGGAATTTCACAGCAGCGCTCACCGAAGGTTGGAGACAGCGTCACTGCCCAGGTCGGTTCGTTGGTCGGCCGGTCCGTTGGAGTTGGAGTTGGTGCATCGGTATCCGTCGGCACTACATGTGAAACAACACCGAATAGTGTTCCAGCTCAGAAACAACCAAGGTCGTCGTTGTTGTAGTCGTCCATCAGATGATGTGTAGGTCCCGACATTGTATTTCCAGATTTTTTGATTCTGTATGACGTGGGTGCTACACGATGTTTCCAAAGCGATTGGCTGGTACTTTCGAACCCTCTACCAAAGGAACGCTTCTAAATTCACGGTCACGGGCCACTTGGTAGAAGGACTGGAAACGTAAGTGGAATTGCAGCTGGCCAGTGGTACGACAAGACCTCGTTTCTACATGATATGGGGTATCAAAATTTTGTAAACGGTTTGTGTCGAAATTCTTTGTTATCTCACACAGCGCTCACAGTGGCACCCACTGCCCACGGTTGGGTCTGTGGCACGTCCCAGGTCGAGTTGTTGGCCGCTACACATCAGTTGAGATTGAAACAACCAAGTTGGTGCATCGGTATCGTAGGTCCGCGCTAAATGTAAATTCAATGACATGGGTGCTACACGATGCTTTCACAGATGTTTGGTACTCTCGAACCCCCTATAAATAGACGCTTTTCAATCGCACGGTCGACGACACCACGTTGTTGTGAGACGCAACACGTAACTAGAAATACAAGCTGACCAGCCCCCCGAGAAGACCTAGTTGGTATTGATATGGGGCGATCATAAATTACGTAAACGGTTTGGTCGAAGTTCTACTGACGGAATTTCACAGCAGCGCTCACCGAAGGTTGGAGACAGCGTCACTGCCCAGGTCGGTCGTTGGTCGCCGGTCCGTTGGAGTTGGAGTTGGTGCATCGGTATCCGTCGGCACTACATTTGAAATCACCGAACAGAGTTCGATGTCTCAGAAACAACCAAGGTGCGTTGGTGTGGGCGTCCATCAGATGATGTGTAGGTCCCGACAGATATTTCAGATTTATTTGATTCGGCATGACATGGGTGCTACACGATGTTTCCACAGAGGATTGGTTGGTACTCTCGAACCCCCTACAAATGGGCGATTTCCAATTGCACGGTCGACGGCGCCACTTGGCGATGAGACTGCAAACGTAACTGGAATGCAAGCGGCCATCTATACGAGAATACTAGTTGGTATTGATATGGGGGCATCATAATTAGGTAAACGGTTTGAGTCGAAGTTCTACTGACGGAATTTCACAGCAGCGCTCACCGAAGGTTGGAGACAGCGTCACTGCCCAGGTCGGTTCGTTGGTCAGCCGGTCCGTTGCAGTTGGAGTTGGTGCATCGGTATCCGTCGGCACTACATGTGAAATCACCGAACAGAGTTCGATGTCTCAGAAACAACCAAGGTGTCGTTGGTGTGGGCGTCCATCAGATGTGTTTAGGTCCCGACATATATTTCCAGATTGCATTGATTCCGCATGACATGGGTGCTACACGATGTTCCACAGAGGATTGGTCTGTACTCTCGAACCCCCAACAAATCGGCGCTTTTCAATTGCACGGTCGACGGCGCCACTTGGCGATGAGACTGCAAACGTAACTGAAATGCAAGCGGCCAGCCTATACGAGAAGACCTAGTTGGTATGATATGGGGGGATCATAATTAGGTAAACGGTTTGAGTCGAAGTTCTACTGACGGAATTTCACAGCAGCAGCGCTCACCGAAGGTTGGAGACAGCGTCACTGCCCAGGTCGGTCGTTGGTCGGCGGTCCGTTGGAGTTGGAGTTGGTGCATCGGTATCCGTCGGCACTACATTGAAATCACCGAACAGAGTTCGATGTCTCAGAAACAACCAAGGTGCGTTGGTGTGGGCGTCCATCAGATGATGTGTAGGTCCCGACATATATTTTCAGATTTATTTGATTCGGTATGACATGGTGCTCCACGATGTTCCACAGAGGATTGGTTGGTACTCTCGAACCCCGACAAATGGGCGCTTTCCATTTGCACGGTCGACGGCGCCACTTGGCGATGAGACTGCAAACGTAACTGGAATTGCAAGCGGCCATCTATACGAGAATACCTAGTTGGTATTGATATGGGGGGATCACAATTACGTAAACGGTTTGAGTCGAAGTTCTACTGACGGAATTTCACAGCAGCGCTCACCGAAGGTTGGAGACAGCGTCACTGCCCACGTCGGCTCGTCGGTCTGCCGGTCCGTTGGAGTTGGAGTTGGTGCATCGGTATCCGTCGGCACTACATGTGAAATCACCGAACAGTGTTCGATGTCTCAGAAACAACCAAGGTGCGTTGGTATGGGCGTCCATCAGATGATGTGTTGGTCCCGACATATATTTCCAGATTTATTTGATTCGGTATGACATGGGTGCTACACGATGTTTCCACAGAGGATTGGTGGTACTCTCGAACCTCATAAATCGGCGTTTTCAATTGCACGGTCGACGGCGCCACTTGGCGATGAGACTGCAAACGTAACTGGAATTGCAAGCGGCCATCCCTATACGAGAATACCTAGTTGGTATTGATATGGGGGGATCATAATTACGTAAACGGTTTGGTCGAAGTTCTACTGACGGAATTTCACAGCAGCGCTCACCGAGGTTGGAGACAGCGTCACTGCCCAGGTCGGCTCGTTGGTCAGCCGGTCCGTTGGAGTTGGAGTTGGTGCATCGGTATCCGTCGGCACTACATGTGAAATCACCGAACAGAATTCGATGTCTCAGAAACAACCAAGGTGTCGTTGGTGTGGGCGTCCATCAGATGATGTTTAGGACCCGACATATATTGCCAGATTGCATTGATTCCCATGACATGGGTGCTTCACATTGTTTCCACAGAGGATTGGTCTGTACTCTCGAACCCCCAACAAATCGGCGCTTTTCAATTGCACGTCGATGGCGCCACTTGGTGATGAGACTTCAAACGTAACTGAAGTGCAACCGGCCAGCCTATTCGAGAAGACCTAGTTGGTATTGATATGGGGGGATCATAATTAGGTAAACGGTTTGAGTCGAAGTTCTGCTGTCGGAATTTCACAGCAGCACTCACCGTCGGTTGGAGACAGCGTCATTGCCCAGGTCTGGTCGTTGGTCGGCGGTCCGTTGGAGTTGGAGTTGGCGCATCGGTATCCGTCGGCACTACATTTGAAATCACGATACCAGTGTTCGAGTCTCAGAAACAACCAAGGTGGCGTTGGTGTGGGCGTCCATCAGATGATGTGCTAGGTCCCGACATATATTTCCAAATTTATCTGATTCGGCATAACATGGGTGCTACACGATGTTTCCAAAGAGGATTGGTTGGTACTCTTGAACCCCCAACAAATCGGCGCTTTTCAATTGCACGGTCGACGGCGCCACTTGGTGATGACACTGCAAACGTAACTGAAAATGAACCGGCCAGCCTATACGAGAATACCTAGTTGGTATTGATATGGGGGGCATCATAATTACGTTAACGGTTTGAGTCGAAGTTCTACTGACTTATTTTCACAGAAGCGCTCACCGAAGGTTGGAGACAGCGTCACTTCCCGGGTCGGGTCGTAGGTCGGCGCGTCCGTTGGAGTTGGAGTTGGTTCATCGGTATCCGTCGGCACTACATGTGAAATAACACCGAACAGAGTTCGATGTCTCAGAAACAACCAAGGTGGCGTTGGTGTGGGCGTCCATCAGATGATGTGTAGGTCCCGACATATATTTCCAGATTTATCTGATTCGGTATAACATGGGTGCTCCACGATGTTTCCACAGAGGATTAGTTGGTACTCTCGAACCCCCTACAAATGGGCGATTTCCAATTGCACGGTCGACGGCGCCACTTGGTGATGAGACTGCAAACGCAACTGAAAATGCAAGCGGTCAGCCTTCGAGAATACCTAGTTGGTATTGATATGGGGGCATCATAATTACGTTAAACGGTTTGAGTCGAAGTTCTGCTGACGGAATTTCACAGCAGCACTCACCGAAGGTTGGAGACAGCGTCACTGCCCAGGTCGGGTCGTAGGTCGGCGCGTCCGTTGGAGTTGGAGTTGGTGCATCGGTATCCGTCGGCACTACATGTGAAAACACCAAACAGAGTTCGATGTCTCAGAAACAACCAAGGTGGCGTTGGTGTGGGCGTCCATCAGATGATGTGTAGGTCCCGACATATATTTCCACATTTGACTGATTCGGTATGACATGGGTGCTACACGATGTTTCCACAGAGGATTGGTCGGTACTCTCGAACCCCCTACAAATGGGCGCTTTTCAACTGCACGGTCGACGGCGCCACTTGGTGATGAGACTGCGAACGTAAATTGAAATGAAAGCGGTCAGTCTATTCGAGAAGACCTAGTTTGTATTGATATGGGGGGATCATAATTAGGTAAACGGTTTGAGTCGAAGTTCTGCTGACTGAATTTCACAGCATCACTCACCGAACGGTTGGAGACAGCGTCATTGCCCAGGTCATGTCGTAGGTCGGCGCGTCCGTTGGAGTTGGAGTTGGTGCATCGGTATCCGTCGGCACTACATGCGAAAACAACAAACATTGTCCAGCGAAAACAACACGGCCTCGTCGTTGTAGTCGTCCATCAGATGATGTGTAGGTCCCGACATTGTATCTGCAATTGACTTATTATTGTACGACGTGGGTGCTACACGATGTTTCCAAAGCGATTTGGTGAGTATTTTGGCAGCCCCTACAAAGGGATGGTTCTAAATTCATGAATCAAGGGAACCACTTGGTAGAAAGACTGGAAACGTAAGTGGAATGGCACCTGGCCAGTGGTTCGAGACGACCTGGTTGCTACATGATATGGGGTATCAAATTTTCGTAAACGGTTTGTATCCAAGTTTCTGTTATCTGAACACCACAGTATCACCCACTCACGGTTGAAGACTGTGACATTGCCCAGGTCGAGTTGTTGGTCGCCACATCAGTTGAGACTGGAGTTGGTGTATCGGTATCAGTCCGCGCTAAATGTCAAAAACAACAAACACTGGGTGCTACTCGATGCTGAGCGTCCATCAGATGTTTGGTACATTCTCGAAAACCCCTATAAATAGACGGTTTCAATTGCACGGTCGAGGACACCGCGTTGTTATGAGACCGCAACACTACTTAGAAATACAACTGACCAGCCCCCGACAAGACCTGGTTTGTACATGATATGGGGTGATATAAATTACGTAACGGTTGGTATCGAAGTTCTGCTGATGGAATTTCACAGCAGCTGCTCACCGACGGTTGGAGACAGCGTCACTGCCCATGTCGGCCTGTTGGTCAGCGCTTCCGTTGGAGTTGGAGTTGGTGCATCGGTATCCGTCGGCGCTACATGTGAAAATACCAAACAATGATCGATGTCTCAGAAACAACCATGGTGGCGTTGATGTAGGCGTTCATCAGATTCTGTGTAGGTCCCGACATACATTTCCAGATTTGATTGATTCGATATGAGATGGGTGCTACACGATGCTTCCACAGATGATTCGTCGGTACTCTCGAACTCCCTACAAACGGGCGCTTTATAATTGTACGGTCGACGGCGCCACTTGGTGATGACACTGCAAACATACATGAAATAGCAACTGGCCATCCCTTCGAGAAGACCTAGGATTGTATTGATACGGGGGATCATAATTACGTAAACGGTTCGTATCGAAGTTCTACAGACGGAATTTCACAGGAGTGCTCACCGACGGTTGGAGACAGCGTCACTGCCCAGGTCGGCCTGTTGCTCAGCGCCGGTCCGTTGGAGTTAGAGTTGGTGCATCGGTATCCGTCGGCACTAGAATATGAAATCACCGAACAGAGTTCGATGTCTCAGAAACGACCAAGGTTGCGTTGATGTGGGCGTCCATCAGATGATGTGTAGGTCCCGACATATATTTCCAGATTTGACTGATTCGGTATGACATGGGTGCTACACGATGTTTCCACAGAGGATTGGTCGGTACTCTCGAACTCCCTACAAATGGGCGGTTTTCAACTGCATGGTCTACGGCGCCACTTGGTGTTGAAACTGCAAACGTAACTGGATATGCAAGCGGCCAGCCCTTCGAGAAGACCTAGTTTGTATTGATATGGGGGGATCATAATTAGGTAAACGGTTTGAGTCGAAGTTCTGCTGTCTGAATTTCACAGCAGCACTCACCGACGGTTGGAGACAGCGTCACTGCCCAGGTCGGGTCGTAGGTCAGCCGGTCCGTTGGAGTTGGAGTTGGTGCATCGGTATCCGTCGGCACTACATGCGATAACAACAAACATTGTCCAGCGAAAAAGCCATGGCGTCGTTAGTGTAGTCGTCCATCAGATGATGTGTAGGTCCCGACATATATTTCCAGATTTAACTGATTTGGCATGACATGGGTGCTACACGATGTTTCCACAGAGGATTGGTTGGTACTCTCGAACTCCCTACATTATGGGCGGTTTTCAACTGCACGGTCGACGGCGCCACTTGGTGATGAGACTGCGAACGTAACTGGAAATGCAAGCGGCCAGCCCTTCGAGAAGACCTAGTTTGTATTGATATGGGGGGGATCATAATTAGGTAAACGGTTTGAGTCGAAGTTCTGCTGTCTGAATTTCACAGCAGCACTCACCGACGGTTGGAGACAGCGTCACTGCCCAGGTCGGGTCGTAGGTCGGCGCGTCCGTTGGAGTTGGAGTTGGTGCAACGGTATCCGTCGGCACTACATGCGATAACAGCAAACATTGTCCAGCGAAAATAGACATGGCCTCGTTAGTGTAGTCGTCCATCAGATGATGTGTAAGTCCCGACATTGTATCTGGAATTGATTTATTCTGTACGACGTGGGTGCTACACTATTCTTTATTTGGTCGCTATTTTGGAACCCCTTACAAAGGGACGGTTTTTTAACAACACGATCGAGGGAACCACTTGGTAGTAGCACTGCAAACATAACGGGAAATGCAACTGGCCAGCCGTTCGAGAAGACCTAGTTGGTACATGATATGCGGTTATCAAGAAAACGTACACACATTGTAACCCACGTTTTCTGCCGTCTGAATATCACAGTAGCGCTCACCGACGGTTGGAGACAGCGTCGGTGCCAGGGTCGAGTTGTTGATAGGCACGTCTGTTGGAGTGGTAGTTTTTGCATCGGTAGCGGGCGCAAGACGCCAAAACGATAAACAATGTCCAATATCGTTGTACCGCCAAGACGTTGTCGGTGTCGGCACTGTCTATGACATGATGTGTTGGTTCCCGCATTTGACCTACAGTCCCTGTCAGCGATCCTGCCATATGCTCTTTTGGTTTGAGGAAACCCGTGTTTCTCGCTGGCAACATCTCCAACTGACCAGTGGGTTTTTTGTGCAGGTGCCTCATCACATGAAGCATCTTTGCCTGTACAGAATATCGCAAAAATATTATCTGTCGAATCAAGGCCAGAAATACTGTTTTTCCTACAGGAAAAAACAATTGCGAAATTCCTGTAGGAAAAGTGATCAAATACGAATTGAACGGTGGTACGTGGGATCTATTCAGGGGGCGTTCTTGGTACTAGCAACAGAAAATATTTTTGCAAACGAATTGTCAGCACTAAATATTGACGCAGTAGTAACGTCTTGATATGTTTGGGTAGTCCACATTAATACCTGGTGATGAACCAAGTTTATCCGACATTTTAAAAAGTCACTATTAATACGACTCCGTCAAAATTTAGTGTTTTTGAAAAAGAAAACGAAAAAAAATGAATGTATTGATAGTATCAAGAACGCCGCGTGGATGGATTTTACGTACCATGCTTCAAACGTATTTGACCGTTTTTCCTACAGGAATATCGCGTTTTTTTTTTCCATATGAAAACCAGTATTTCTGGCCTTGATTCAACAGGTAATATTGCTTTCCAGATACCACTTGAGAGCAAAAGATGCCTCCTGTGCTGGGGCACCTGTTAAAAAACACGACGAGTCAATTGGAGTTATTTTCATCGACAAGCGGGAAATCCCTCGAACTAAAAAACTAATATCAGGTTCGCTGACAGGGACTTGTAGTATCGATTCACGTTGGTACAACAGACAACTTTATGATGTCTGTACAAAGGCTGGAAGAGTACTTTGGTGACGTTCAAGCAGGTGTTCGAATCTTTGTAGCACCGATCTCACCGCTGGAGCATCGGCCTGTAATTGTACCTCACTACGCACATACCATCTCCTGACAAACATTGTACGGAAACACAGAGCGCCGACTAGGCGGTACTAAAACTGCGAAACGCACGGCAAATGTCACGTGCTGATGCCTCCGTATCTGGTCAGTGTTAAACCATGATTGGAAAGGGTGCCTGCCGTATTGGACTCCGGGGGATATTCTCGCGTGTAGAGACTTGCGTTTGATCGGACATCAGCGTGTGGTTTTTGGTAAACGGCGAGAACATATTGTCGGAGAAGAGACGGCGATGTCAGTGTCGGCACTATCCATGGCATCATGTGTAGGATTCGGCACTGTAACCTGTTTCGAGAGTAACGCAGGTGTAACGCAGATGGTTGTCAAATGACTGTACAAAAGTAAGAAGAATGCTTGGGTGGGGTAAGTGGTGGGGACGCAAAGGGCTGCAACGTCGACAGTACCGATCGAACATTGGACCGCACAGGTACCTAATATCCCCACTGACTTATGTCTGACACTCAGTTTCTACATGTACTCGGTGCTGTCTGTGATGGTATGACCAACGTTAATCACACGGGCGGCGTCAACTGCTTGGATATTATAAATAGGCAGCACTCACGGATAGCGACTGCGTTGTTGGACCTAGGGTGTTAGATCTTCGTGTTGGGGCTTGTGTCGCACTTGGTCTCGGCGCTGAATACGGAAACAAGGCGAGCAGTTATTGTCGTAGAGCTAACGTCGGGTTCGGTGTCGGTGCTCTCAATGGAATATGTGTGGGAATCTGCATCGTAACCAGTCTCAACAGTGACGCTGGTCCAAGTTGCGCAACTCACGAAGGACATCCACAGGTTTGAGGAATCTTCTGGTGGCGCCCGTCACGGAGAGTCGGTACATTAGAGGCCACCACGCGAACGTCGTAAGCAAAATGTACCGGGAATTCGCCCTGTCGTGCGGCTGCATCACGTTTGACGAATTAGTTGGTGCCAGCTGGCGATATTAACCATATGAAATTAAGCCTCGGCATGGACGAATTGGTGCCTTCACATACGGGCAGTACTAACCGATGGTTGGAGCCGGTTTCGATGTCGGGCTCAGGGTTTATACGCGTCTCTGTGGGGGCTCGAGTCGCATTGGGCGTCGGCGCTGAATTCGACAAACACGCAAGCGTAGGTTGTAGGAATAGCAAAGACTGTGTCGGTGTCGGTGGTGTCAATGACATGACGTGTACGTTCTACCATTTGATCTAGTTTCGATTCATGTTGGTACAACATAGAGCTTCATGATGTCTCTACACAGGCTTAAAGCGTACTTTGGTGACGTTCAAGTGGATGGTCGAAGCATTGTAGCATCGAGCTCACCGCGCGAACATCGTACTACACCTGTACCTGAAATGCACACAAAAATGTACCTGACAATCATTGTAAGGAAGCACGGTGTGTTGGCTAGGGCGGATCAAAACTAACAAACACACGGTATGAGTGACGTGCTGGTGCCTTACTTTACGGTGAGCACTAACCGATAGTTCACAAGGGTGCCTGCGTTCTTGGGCACTGGGTGGTAGGTATTTGTGTGGGGACTTGCGATAGATCTGCCATTAACCAGTGGATTTGATCAAGAAGGCGATTACAGATTGTCAGAACACAGACAAGGATGTCGGTGTCAGTGCCGTCTATAGCATTATGCCTATGATCCGGCATTGCAACTAGTCTCGAGAGCGACGCTGGTGCGGCATATGTAATTCACGATGATAGAACGCAGGTCCGTGGAACCCTCTGGTGGCGTCTGCAGTGGGAATTCGAAGAGTTGTAGCGCAGAGACGACCGGTAGAACCGGTAGAATGTCGAACTGCAGATGCTAAAAATTTGATCTGTCCTGCGTCTAACATCCAATTTGGAGACGTACCTGGTGCCGGGTCTGGCTATACAACACGATGAACACACGGGGCTGCATCTACAGCTTAGCATTACAGATCTGCGCAGCGGCAACCGATGCCTGCAGGTGATGTCGGTTTTAGACTCAGAGTTATAGGCACTTCTGTGCTTGAATCGCATCTGGTGTTCGCCCGGATTTTTGCCCAATAAGGTACGATGGTGTCGGTGGGGGAGCCTTCAATGACAGTGCGTGAGATGCGCCACTGCAATCAGTTTCGACTGACCCTGGTACAACATAGGCAGTTTTCAATGACACACAGGTTTGGGGACTGTTTTGGTGAACCTCTACGTACAATGGATATTCCACGGGTTGCACTGTCCAGATCACCGCTCGAACGTCGCACTGCAGAGGTACCTGTGATCCGCACCATTTATGGAATTCAAGTTCAAGAAATACTATTAATAGTTGACACTGGCTACAACAGTACAAAACACGAGGAACGCACGGGTTGCGACAACTGCCAGGTTCCTAATTATCTGGGCAGAGCTACCCGCTACCAGCAGAGGGCGCCAGCCTTGTTGGTCTCTGGGTGGTGGGCAATTTTACGACGACGTGAGTCAGATCTACCGTCGGCGTGTGAGAATAGTTAAAAGGCGATTACAAAATTTCGAAATAGATACGTCGATTTAGGCGTCGGCCCCATCAGTGGTATTACGTGTAGGATCCGACATTGCAACTAGTTTCAAGAGTGACGCTGGTAAACCATACCTGGTAGGCATTTTGACAGTGCTGTCACAAGTTTCCAGAAACTCTGGCGGTATCTGCAGTGGATGTTCGACGGGTTGTAGCGTCGAAGCCACCGCTCGAACATCGGACTCCAGGGGCACCCGACATTCGCACGGTCGTGCTGCTGACATCCGATTTAAAGAACTACTTGGTGCCGGCTATGGCAATATGAGCAACATGAAATACACTGCCGGAATCGATAGATGGGTTCCTCGCGATCTGGGCAGCACATACGTATTGGTGATACCAGTGTCGGTGTTGAACTCAGGGCTAAAGGCGTTCCCATGTGAGTTTGCGTCGCAACTGGCAACGTCGGTGAATTTGGCAAACTGGGGAGCATATATGGTACGAAAACCGACGACGGTGTCGTAGTGGGTGCCGTCAATTGCATTATGTGTAGTACCCGGTATAGTAACTAGTTTAGGGCCCATCGTATCGAGGACCGTTCTTTTTTTCAATTAAATTTGATTTGTTTTTCTAATTTAATTTGCATCTGATTGGTCGAAGAGTGAATCACCAGGCAGGCATTCTCCAGGCGAAATGAAATTTTTCAACATGAGTGAATAGTGTTTTGGGACTTTTTTCGTGTGATTTTTTTAATTCTGGAATTTGGAAATTGGGAGTTGATCAAGCTTGATGTAGCATGTTCATGGTGGGTCAACAAGCGGAGGGCTAACAAGCGGAGTCTGGGGTGGCTCTTGGCCGCTTCGGTGATCACGATCGAGGCGACAAAGCGCGAACCTCAACGAAAGACGACCACAGCAATATCCGCGCCCACGGCCACAGACCATATCACATGGTACCCCGGCGGTGGCGCCTTAGCATACATCATGGCCGCCGCAAACATATTTTTTCGGCCTGCTCGATCGGCCAACCGTCACGAAAACCGAGCAAACGAGCAAAGCAACAGAGGATACGCTCGAGACCTTAATAGCTGCATCACCGATGCTGTTCCGCTCGTGGCGCTTGAGGGCTCCCTCCGCCCTCCCAAGACACCCTTAGAGTATTAGCTTCCTATCCTGCACCACCCAAAATAAAAAGAGGCTGGCGGCGGCGCGCACGCGACAACGCAAACCATCGCTCTCGTCTATGCTCGTCGCCGTTTGTCGGATGGGCGTTGTGTGACGCGGTGCGTTATTCCAGGTTATTCCGAATTCGATTTATATTAACGCTTAATTCGCCGTTTCCCCATAGGACACAAACACGTTTTGTTTCGAAATCAAATTAAAAATTCATGGAGACAAAACTTATATTTCCAAAAAACGAAATTTAGCGTTCGCCGTTAAGATGGGCCCTAAATTGACGCTGTACAACCTGAACAATCTCCAAAGGCGCTACACAGGTTGGGAAAGCACTCTGGCGGCGTGTACACAGCAGTGAAGGTTCGCGGGAGTTGTAGCTTCGAGGGTACCGCTCGAATCTAGGACTGCAGTCGTAGGTGAAAGCTGCACTAGCCTGCATCTGACATCTGACTTCAAGAAATGCATGGTGCTGCCTATGAAGCAGTTGACGCGCCCCATAGGTTTCACGTTGCCAATACCTCCATAGCCAGCACCAAGCATTTCTTGAAGTCAGATGTCAGATGCCGGCTAGTGCAGCTTTCACCTACGACTGCAGTCCTAGATTCGAGCGGTACCCTCGAAGCTTCAACTCCATCTTGGCATCTGGGCAGGCATCACTAACCGATGGTTGGAGAGGGTGTCTGCGCTGTTGGGGTTTGAGTGATAGACGCTTCCGTGGGGACTTGCGCCGGATCTGCCGTCGGTATGATAACGTATGAAACGGGCAAGAGTACATCACCGGAAATCCGACGACTATTGTGCCGATGTCGGCGTAGTCAATGACATTATGTTTATGATTTGTTTTTACAACCAGTTTGGTTTGACGCTGGCACACGATAGCCAATTTAGGAGGGCCATACACAGGTTCAGGGAAACTCTTGGTGGCGTCTGCAGTCGAGATTCGACAAAGTACGGCGTCTAGGGCACCGCTCAAACGTCGTGCTGCAGATGTGCCTGTAACTCGCTCTGTCGTGCTTGTGAAAACCAATTGGAAGAACGTTTCTGGGGCCGATTCTGGTGTCATGGGTAACATCAAATACACTGTGGGCATCGACAGTTTGCTGGCAAATGAAATGCCATACCTGGTATATACCGAGGCACACTGCAGCTGTTGGTTGTACGAACGGTGCTAACAGGAACGGCGCCGCGTTGAGACATACGTAAGCGAATGGGTTGCGCACAAGGAAACCCGGATATCGCCCATCTTTAGGTGCGTCAGGATGTGCTAACAGTTTCATTCGAAAAGTCTTAATCTAGAAATAGACATGTAAACCAACACGCCCCGACGTCGTGGATATACCAACTATCTACGGTGCTGCTACCGCACGTCTTCTCACCTATGGAGAAAGCGTTTGAGGATGTCGCCAGAGTTTCGTTGACAGAAGAGATTACGGGTGCAGACGACGGCGATACTGTCGACGTGGGCGTTGGCTGCAGTGTAGCCGGTGTGTCGAGAGGGTTTGCGATTGTAGGGACCGGAGGAGAAGCCGCCTCCGGAGCTGTTTTCGCAGTGGGCACTATCGTGGGAATGAGAGTATCAGTTTTTGGCTCTCTAGGAGGAGTTGGCATCACTGGGTACGCTGGACTCGGAGAGGTAGAAACCATCGTTGGTGATGCTGTTGAAACTGGCATGGGTCGGGATAGAGCGCATCATCGAGGCAGTGTAATGGGCAGGTTTGTATCAGGATGCGAGCCTGCACGTCACGGATTTGCACGAAGACCCTTTGAAACATGTGACACGCAGGATTCACGAGCTTCGGTGATTTTTCAGCGTTGTCATGCACGAAACGTGGTACTCACAGCAAAGTATAAATGTGAAGTTGTGCTTACCTCCACAGCAGAGATTGCTCGCGCATTCGTCGTACCCTTCTGTCGGTCGAACGGTGCACGGGATAAACAACTTGTGGATTCCATCCGGACACTTCAACGGGTACCCATGGCAGGTGTACAGGCCGGTTTCTTTGGTGGGAAGGACAACAATACCGACGGGGGAAACAAAACGGTGTTACCGAGCATCTCGCGTATTATCAAGAGAGGTTTCAAGGAACCCGTTTGACCACGGTTGCGGTATCAAGTGTGTACAACTGCTCGGACGCGGTGCGAACTGCTGAAAGTACTTGGAACTTGGGTGGGGTGATATATTTAGCATCAAACGTATGGGCTATATTTAACGGTTGTATTGGGGGGGTTCCACCTTCTGTTCGTTCCGAATCCTTCGAAGTATACTTGAACGAATAGACTGGCCTGCATGCTTATCCACGAGGGGCCGTCATATTCAGATATACCATAGATTGAAATGACAGATATTTTGAGGTATTTGTACAGCGTGATTGGGGGAAAACGCCACCAAACTACCCGGCGGAGAAGGGTGACTGCCCCTGCCGACCTAAGGCGATGTGGTTCGGATTCGGGTTGGGGTTGGGGTCCGAGTGAGGCCTGGAGTCGGGTTTGTCCGGGCCGACGTGCAATGTTGCAGTTGAAGACTCACGCTTTGCACAAAGTTTTGCGCAGGCCGCTCTTCCACATAACGGGAGCCGTCAGTAATATGTAGAATCAAAATACTCGTGAAAATTGTCCAGTTTTCGTTCTCTGCACTATACCTAAATATATATATACTTGAGTAGATTCCGTACCTTAAAGCTCGATAGAGCATTCGTGAGCGCGGGTTGGTGTTCTATTTCGAAACAATCTCGGGTAGCCATGTACCTGCGCCAGCAATCGAACGTACAACCTGATGCGAGGGAGAGCGAATGCTGGTCCTACGTATTACTACCGAACCCCCAAAACCTGTTTATTGCCACGTGTTTGGCGTTTGCAGAGAGCTACGGTACCCTGTAGTGAGAGAAACAGCCCGCTTCAAACACTTGGGCACTCATGTACCTTTAGACCAACTGTAAGAAATGTGTACAGCCGTAGCAGTTGTGTCCTGGGCCCCTCCCGCAATACACGCAACCGTTCAACGCCCACAACTATGGACAACCTGGTACACCCTCCAAGCAAAAACGCTCTTCTGCATACATCGTCGCTCTTACATGTGAAATTGCGGCACTACCTAACCGTGTCCTGGAATATGCGCGCCACTTAACATGGGAATACTCCATATATCCGGAAACGCACTTCATAGTTTTAAGACAGAACAGAAAGGCGCACTGACCTGTGGATGAGCAGCACGTGTCGTGACTGCACTCTTGGAAATCGACATCGTCAGCCCGATAGTCGCCAGACGAGATTGAATAACCGTCGTAGCAGTCTGGTGCTGACAACCTATGAAAGCCCGGCGCGCAGTCCCACTGCAAGCACGAAAAATACTGCCTGCCCTCGATACCGTAGTTATTCGATGCAGCTGAACATATCAGTATGGGCGACATGGTGGCGAAGGCGGTAAGAAACATTGTCAGTTGGACCATTAGTGAACACCGAGCTTGGATCAGTCTGCTGAACACTATGCAACGCACACCTTAAGGGTAATAGTGTCAGTCTCTTTTGTTGAAACGCCGCGAAAATGGTACAGGGTGGTGATGCTGCAGAAGGAATCAGGCCTCGAGCAGGTATTACATGAATTCAATATCCGTGCTTTTCACCGGCAATTGTATTAAAATAGAATATGTTTGGCGCTGAAAGCAGGTCCGGGTAGAGTCGCCTGCTGGTGCTTACGACGCGGTGTTCATGGCCGTGAACCACCAATACTGCGGGTCGCACTCGCTTCCACGGTAGGATTACAGCAACAGGTGGGCACAACAAAGTTTCGAGCGGTTTACCTATGTTGCAATAATATTGGTCAAATGCGTGTTGGTATCTTGGTGGACGTGGGGAAATAGTATTTGATTTGGGCCAATGTCGGGTAGATAACATCATGAAGAAACGTTTATGTCCCTGTCACGGGGTAGGGCCTTGGGGTGCAATGCGATGTGTGTTGACTGTTGGTAAGGTGAACAAAAAAACACGAAGTCACGGGCTAGACATACCTAGTGACGCAGGGTGATTACATTGTTCCACCCGAGATCAAAGTATTCCCTAGGTTTATCAGGGTATCTAGCAGCAAAATTAAAAAGTTGTCCTAATGGACAAAATGGCAAAAAACGGTACACCAGTGATACTTTTTGCCAGTTTACGTTACAAAAAATTCAAACCAGGAAATCAGGGTACATCAAACCCAGTTTATATGTCGTTTTCTGTCAAGGTATACCATTTTATGGCAAAACATCCATGTCCGTCCGTCTCAGTCGCCAAATGACATAAAACGCTACACCATTGTATTTAGGCCAGTTTACGGTACGAAAAAGTAAAACGAGGCTGATCAGGGCACACCAAACCCAAGTTAGATGACGTTTTCTGTCAAGGTATACCGTTTTCTGGTAAAAAAGCAATGCCCCGGTATAGCTTATAATTACGAACAAAACCCGCGTTCGTGAATACCAGTACAAGCGCCTTCTTGTACTCGTGTTCATACGAACATAGCTTAATTTCTGAAGACATTTGTTTCGTTTAGTGCCCGTGCGTGTACTCAGAGCACGGTACCGCGGGCGAGCCCGGCGCGTCGTGGGTGTCGGCGGGTGCTGGCGGGTAGAGGGGGGGTTGCAAGGAGCGCGGTTCCCGTTCTCGTGGCTAGGCGTCGCGTGTGCCTCGAGACACGTGGGGAGCACGAATGGGCTCTGTCTGGCCTCCTTGTGAAGCCCGCGTGTACCATATACGAGATGTAAGGGTCGTTTTGATGTTCAAAATAATATTCAAGCGTTGCTTATTTTTGCGACCAAAATAAGCGATGCAGTCTGATCACCAACTTTGTCGAGCTGGCGAACAAGGGCCACGGTGAGCACCGGGCTTTACGCAAGGCGGGCGACGGGGCTCTCACTGCGGCAGAGAGGGAGGAAGTATTTACCCGGACCGAATCGGTAGTAAGGTAGTCGCGAGACGGGGGGCGGCATACGAGGCTAAGAGACAAGGTCTGTTGCTCGATTTTTTTCTTTTTGGCCGGTGCAAGGTGTTACAATCAGGCAGAAAATTATTACATGAGATGGGACGGGGATTTTTTTTTCTTTCCCTCGATTTTTCGTACGTGTTCCACCTCAGTGTGTTTCACTCCCCACTAAAAAAGCTGATATTGCCAACAGTCCCGACAACATAAACAATGGAAGCACGTCTGCCGCCCTTTTTTTTACGAAGACTTTTCGTTTTTCTGCTCCAGCTCCGAACGTTTCCTTGGAGCCAAAATTTGGCAGACCGGATAAGAGCTCCTTGGTGCACCTTTCGTGTCCTTTTTCGGAGCGGACCTTGTCGCTGAAGTTTGAAAATGTGGTTCCAGGCGCTTGAATTTTTGGTTTCTTGCACTGCTGTAGCCAAATATTTGTTTTCTGCTGTAGAACGAGCAGGGGGAACTCAGACGTCCTTGTAAGGGTCACCCTTGTTAAAGCGTTTTTTGTGTGTTCGTTTTATTTTTCTTGGAGGAACGCAGTACGTTTTCGTACTCACAGGGGCTACAATGATTTTCCTGGATTCGGTCCTGAGCAGCTCGTTTTTTGGATTTCTTCGGAATGTCATGAGCGAGAAGTAAATTAGGTACGTACAATCTCGTACTCGTAAGGGTCGCCTTTGTTTGGACGATTTTGTGTTTGTGTGTTTTTATTTTTTGTTGTAAGAACGCAGTGCGTTTTCGTACTCCCAGGGGCTATAATTGTTTTTTTGTGGGTTCGCTCTTGAGCAGTCCCCGGTGGCTTGGTAGGTGGTCCGCGAGCCTGTCAAGATCAATTTCGTGAGTTCGAGTCTCACCGAGTGCATGCTCGTAGGGACTTTTTTTTGCATAAAATTGATTAGCGGAAAGCGCGAGAGCGTGAGTTAGCTGCACATTCGATGAAAATCGACGAGCAGTGGGAACGCTGAACCCTATGCGCGATAAAAACTAAAGGCACGTACCGGGGGCGAGAAGGGACGACATCTGTGACCACGGCTTGTCCAGGAGATCGTCGAGGGTAAAACCTCCTACGAGTGGGCTGGAAAGTAAAAGTGATGATTAAAAAAAAAAAAGAAGCTCATTTTGGATTTCTTTGGAATGGAATGAGTGTGCACTAAATAAATATGGTATCGTTCTTTGTCGAGGGATGGATTAATAACAAAAATAAATAACAAATGTCATGACCCACGCCCACCTTCGGGAAGTACGACTTGGGAGGAAACCGGAACGAAACCATAGGCTTTCTCACCAGGTGTTCGATGTTTAATTTTCATCAGCGTCCTTTGTTTCGGGTGATCCACCACCTGTTTTTGAAATTGAGATCCACTAGCCCGGTGTAGCACCACTCATTTTTCAAAATGTGATCCACTAGCCCGGTGATCCACCACTCATTTTTCAAAATGTGATCCACTACACATACATGGTGATCCACCAGCTATTTTTGAAAGTGTGATCCACTATAGCCCGATGATCCACCACTCATTTTTGATAATGTGATCCACTAACGCACTACAGCATAGTTGGCTGCAGATTGTAGGCACGTCTAACTTACCAGTATGGCGTATGTCGACCTGTATCGTGTGGCGCAGCAGACGTAGGTACGACAGGAAGGCCACTTGACACCATACGATCACATCATGTCACATTATGCCAACTCATGCACACCGAACCCTTCGACATACCAGGTACCAGGTACTATTAACAACCATTTGGCTGGTTTTGACGAGAAACCGACCGAGAAATCGACCGCAAAATATTCGGTTTAGGTTTCATTTTTTCATTTTTTTTTTTAACCCGATCGAAACCGACCCACTGTTTCGGGAAGAACCGGAAAACCGACCGAGTCACTCTTCAATTTCGGTTCACAACCCTGTACGTACGTTTGCCTGCGTTGTTTCAGCCATTTTACCTAAAAAACTAAACTACTTGATTGTAGTATATTATTTTTCCTTGCGGCGCTGAACGAGTTTCAGGCATTTCTTCCGGTATTTTACCACTTGAAATCAACCTACTTGAAATTGCTTGAAATTGGTATAGGATTTGCGTTGGGGCGCTGAAAGAGTTTCAGGCATTTTTTCAGGCATTTTGCCCATTCACACAAAACTACTCAAAGTTAGTATAGGGTATGCATTGGGCCGCCAAAAATGTTGTAGGCACGTCTCAGGCATTGTTAAGGCAAAATGCCCTACATAGATAGGCACGTTTAAGGCAAATTAAGGCACGTCAGGCATGTGTCCATCTTTTTGCCTATCTCAATTGGTTTATGCCGGGAAGCGCCTGCGGCGTGCCTTATAGGCTAAGGCCTACCATACCGAATTCAAACATTATATGAAGGCTGGGTTGTGCGAGAACGAATCTGGTCTACAGATCATTTCTGTAAGACTAATTAACAAGACGAGTGCGAGGTGTTCGAGCGAATACATAGAACTACTTATAGATATCTCACTCTCCGATCGTGCTCGGTTGGTACATACGTGGCCTCTCAGAGGTCGCACTTCGAAAGCGCCTCCTTTTATTACTTGCCGGACCTCTCCAGCGGGTCTTCGATCTCCAGTTTCTCTTTGCACTTTAGGTCCTTCTTTCCAAGTTTCTTCTTTCGTTTCGTGTGCATGCGTGTACTCCGAGCACGGCTCCGCGGGCGAGCGCGGCACCGTCGCGGGTGTCAGCGGGTACTGGCGGG
The DNA here is from genome assembly GCA_031763025.1 of Macrocystis pyrifera. Classification (NCBI taxonomy): domain Eukaryota; class Phaeophyceae; order Laminariales; family Laminariaceae; genus Macrocystis; species Macrocystis pyrifera. Next base: position 8,360,422 of record JASSKH010000023.1, read on the forward strand.
TAGAGGGGGGGTTGCAAGGAGCGCGGTCGCCGTTTTCGTGGCTGGGCGTCGCGTGTGCCTCGAGACACGAAGGAAGCATGAATGGGCTTTATCTGGGCTCCTGGTGTGGTTCCGTTGTACTACGTACCAGTATGTAAGGTTCGTTTTGATTAGCAAACTAAAATCAATCGGTGCTTATTTTCGCGACAAATCTGAACAATACAGAGAGACGTACGCAGTCTGAGCACCAACATTGTCGAGCTGGCGAACGAGGTCCACGGTGAGCACCGGACTTCACGCTAGGCGGGCGACGGGGCTCACTGTGGAAGAGATGGAGGGAAGCTTTACCCTGACTGAATCGGTGACGAGATGGTCGCGAGAGGGGCGGGTGGCGTACGAGGCTGAGAGAAAAGCTCTGCTGTTTGTTTTCTTCATTTTTTCTTACTGACCGGTGTAAGGTGTTCCAATCAGGCAGGAAATTACTACACGAGAGGGGACGGGGATTTTTTTCTTTCCAAAATTTCGGTTTCATTTTCATTGTTTTAGCGGTGCTGCTGTGCCGTGCTGTGCTTTATCTTTCGTACATACGAGTACAGACATGACATATCGTAAAAAGACAATAAGTACCCTACCTGGGGTACGTACGTATGTACGACATGTGAGCGAGCGTAGCGCAAAACCGCCCGCGATGCGAAGCGTATGCGGCGTCTGAGCTGTTTTCTCCTGAAGCATGGCGGCTGGACTCTTGGCATCATCAAGTCGCCAGTTTGCAACTACAATCAATCACGAAAATACATATACCAATCATGGACCTCTGTCCGCTTCGCATATTTTGATGTACTTTTCCTTTCTGGACGAGCAGTGCGGGCGGCGTAGGCCGCCCGCGGAGCGAAGCGCCTTGTATTTCGTATGATGTTTTCACATTAATAGCTAAAACCCCTGAAATCCTGCCCGTGGTCAAATAACTCGCATTGTGACCAAAAAGCATCACAAATGGAGAAACAAGCATGTGCGAAATAGTGCAGTACCAGTAGGCAAGAGAAACCGTACTAACGAGCTACCTGGTAACGTGTACTATCCCGTACCACGTGCAGCCAAATGACACCGTGGACATATCCATCCTTTGTCATATGTACACCCGAAAACCAACAAGAAAAAACAAGAACAAAAAGATGAACTACTTATTTGCGGTGTGTGTAGGCATAAAGCGCTGAAATACCGAATCATATACTATTAATACGTATAAATCACAACCGATTTTCACGTTGTTGAAGCATTTGACACGGTTCCCAATGTCGACTGGGCATCTTCACCCTTTGAGTACCGCACTGCTGCTGTATACGTACCTAAAACGGACGACAATTCCAAGTGTTTCCTGAACCGCAATGGGAGGGCAGTTCTAAAGGCCCAACGAGCCCAACGCCAAAAGTAGAGGTTCTCTCAACGGTAAAACACAACGCTAACAGTGCGTGACTTCGCCAACGCGAGCGTGTAGGTGTTGAGCTTACCACTCATGCCTGGCTTCATTGTCCGTGTCCGAATATCAGGTGATCCGCCTGAGAGGAACGCTTGTAGAGAGACTAAATCGCATGGCACCGAATGCCGGGAAACATGTTGCGATCATACTGACCGCCATCCAGTGTTTTCCTTGTTTGCGGAGCGGTTGGAACAGTCTGCAGCCCAAAAAACAGCTTCCAGCCAAAGGCGGTTGCCATCGGCCGCGGCATGGGGGTTCCGGGCGAGATCGACGATATCTCTTTTCTCCCGTCCAGTTCCCTGAGGAAGCGGTGTCGCACGTCGATGTGCTAGGAATTGGAGTTACTAATGAGGTTCTGCGCAAGCTACACCGCAGCCTGATTATCCTCGAACACCGGTATGCAGGGCATTCCTACCTCAGGCAATATGGAACTCCAAACCTTCCTCAGAAACAACACTTCCTCAATATCTGCAGCAAGCGCCACCTACTCTGCCTCCGTGGTGAAGAGCGTGACGCACTTGTGAGTCCTAGAAAACCTAGACACACAAGCACCCCCACACTTCACCAATCCTCCTAAAACTGACCTTTTGTCAGCCGCCTTACTTCCGCGTGAGCAAATACCTGCAAGCTAAGTCCCCCTGATGTACCTCTCTGAAAAGAAATCCCGAAGGGATTAGCCAGTCTCGCATACCCTAAAATACCAAGTGCTGCCCTCCAGTGCACAAACTTTATTGCAGCGCAGTACCTTGCCATTGCTCTTACGGTATTGGAGATGTCTGGCTGAGTCTGGGTCGATAGCCACATAAGTGAGCCTACCAAATGGCGAAACGGCCAGTCTCCTACGAGTGCTTCAGTCTTGTCGAATCCGGCAAGTTTCGTGCCAACAGGAAGCGGAACACTTTTACCAAACTTCATCCCGTACTGATCCACCAATTGTTCTGCGAATGCCCGCTGTGAAATCTTCACCACCTCTTTCTCCCAATCCCTTTCGTAAAAACACCCCAAATACCAACGCAACTCTCCCAGGTTCTTGACCGGAACCATTTGGTCCAGTCCCTGTTAAACTGGTCACACCTTGCCCTCTCCCCTACCGAAAAAATATCATCCACATGCACTACCATAGTCATCGCTACTCGCCCCTCATCTATCAAACGGAACACGCATGCAGCCAGGCCCTGTGCAAACCCTAAAGTTAGCAAGCACCTAGTGAGGTATGCATTCCATTGCCTTGAAGCCTGCTCTAAACCGTACAAACTCTTGTTCAGTTTTACTATCTTCGCCAACAGTCTACCGCAACCCTGAGGCAAACACATGAAAATGGTTTCCTCTAGGTCAGATTGCAAAATGGCACAATTCAATATCCACCTCGCACGCCATCGCTGTCAACAATCGAACACTCAAGACAGCAACAGTAGGTGTAAACAACTCTCCGAAATCAATGTCAGCTCTCTGCTCATCCCGCCGCTTCACAAGCCTCCCAATAGTTTTTGTGGGCCAACCGTACTCATCAGCCTTACAGTCGAACATCTATATTGCATTGGTGTAGTTGTCCATTGGTTGCTATACTGGCTCAAACGTCCCCGCGTCAGCTACCGGTAGAACGCCCGCCCCGTCGAGTCCCCCCAAAGATGAGCGTGCTCCGACCGCATGGCCTCCTTGCCGCTCCGTGGGACCTTGAGCTTAGAGGCGTAGCATTGCGGAAGATCCGGAGGCTTGTAGGGCGGCCGTTTGCCCTTCAGGGTGTTGTCGATGTCCTCCCGAGTGGCAAGCCGCGTCGTGAACGCACACGATCCCCCGGACCCCTCTGTTGGCGATGTTTCCTCGCATTTTCCAACAGAAGATGACAGCTGCCCTCGCCCCTCAACACTCGTCGGCTTCTTGCGGCGACTTGTAAACGTGATCCGACCGAATCACGGGGGAATGTCAGATGGTTATCCAACAAGTACATACCGTCGTTATCCATGATGATTCTTTGCCGCGCTTGGGCCTGGTGAAAGGACGAAATGTTGAACCCAATATCCTCTGTCAAATATACTCCCGTCAACTTTACGTTAAAGTCTGTCTTGGAGTGCATCTTCGGATGGAGACTACCTACTCCTGTCAAACTCATCTCCTTCCCATCACCAATAATAACCTTCTCCTTCCCAGGGGAATCTCTACCCGGTCGTACACGAACCGAGGGTCCCTCGTGGCGTAGTTAGTGGCCCCGTTATCGGAAGCTCATATCTCACTACCGGGTGGACCGCTGTCACGCTCCTCAACAGTTTTACCACCAGTCTGGCCTGCAAGCGCCCGCCCAGCTACTTCTACGTTACCAACACTCGAATCCAACCCATCTTAGGACACTGAACGTGGCATCAGAAGATGTAGGGCGCTCGGAGGAGATGTAGATGCCTCGGGAGGAGGCGCAGAGGAAGAGGGCGGGACATGGCTGGGAGGATGCTGCTTAGGATGCTGAAGTTTCTGTGACGGTGGTAATGGGGGCGTACTGCTGCGGAGGCGGTGGCTGGTATTGCTGCGAAGGCGGTGGCTGGGACTGCTGTGAAGGCGGTGGTTGGTACTGCTGCGGTTACTCTTCCTCGTAGTAGTACCCGTGGTCGTCGTAGTAGTAGATGCTGTCCCTGGCCGCGGCGGCAGTGTCAGAATCATAGGCCTACGAGGCGTCGTCGTAGGCGGTGGCGACGGCGGCGGTGGCGGCAGCGGCAGCGATATTTGCTTGACCGTACGAGTGCGCCCACGGCTGCTGTCGACTCCTGGGGTCAGCCCCCTGCACCGGAAGCTGATTTCTGGTTGGACGGGGGTATCGTCAATAGTCGTATCAGCCGCGGGGGGCGGGGTACGACGGCAAACCTCTCCCCCTACCCCCAACTGTTTGCGCGCGATCGCCCCCATACCTCCTTACGCCGCCCCTGCCGCCAGACCCTCTGCCTTCAGTGCCCCACTGTTGTGCGCTCCGCTCCAACCGCAACCTCCCCGATCGTTGGCGTACTGGTGCTGCTGTTGGCGCTGCTGCGGATGCTGCTGTTGCTGCTGATACGGCTGATGGTACGGCTGCTGCTGGTGCTGCTACTGTTGCTGGCAGTACTGCTGCTGGTATGGCGGCTGCTGCTGTCCACCTCTGTTGTCTTGCTCCTGTTCTTCCCCCGTCCGCCTCGTGTACCTCTCCCGCCATGTTCAACACCCTCATTGCTGACATACTGCTGTAATCCAGGCGACTATCTCCGATCGCAACGATGTCGCAATAACTGTGACAGTCGACTGAGAGGCAAGTCGACACAGAACCCCTGCTACGAGGGAGGTTAGCCCGATACGGCCAAACATCTATTACGACCGACCAGGCTCCGTAACCCAATATCAGTGGGATACCATCAGTGTTTTGCTACATGTTTTCGTGATAGTTCCTAGGCTTTGGGATTGTTTACACATATTCAGTCAATCTACACATGCTCGACGTCTGGCGCACAGTAAGTACATGATAAAGCTTGTACCATGCATGATAACGTTTTAATACCCAGATGTACGACGGAACGAGTGCATGAGCAAGTAGCCACACCACGAACAGGTACACGCTTGTGAAATCCTAGACCGAGATGGAACGCGACGAGCTTTGGTATGATTTGCGCAACCTGACATGGTACCTTGTTATTATTCGCTCCATGCATAGTGGCTGAGTATTGAAGGAACAGATCGAGAGGTGTAATGGGAATACCAGTAGGTCGTAGGCAGCTTCCGTTCTGAGGGGGTGTTTGTCACCATCTGTCTGCAACTACTTCCGCCAAAACCGTTATGCGAGGAGTACTATTTAACCGTCGTTGTGAATGAACGCCGTTTTAGCACTCCTGCTTGAATTTTGCGCGAGAGTCTCACGAATGGACAGTGTTCGTGCTGGGGGTGTGGCATAAATCTCAACACCTTCAAATCACTCACTCGGGATCATACAATAACCTTAGCCAGTGCCAGCAAGTCCAAGCACGCGAGCTATGTAAACGCCAACGCACGTTCAAACGATTTATCACTCGGAATCAGAAAATCAGAAAATCAGTGTTCGCGGTGGGGGGGTGGAGTAAACGTCATTACCTTCAAACGACTCACGTACTCGGAATCAGATAATAGCCTTGACTAGTGCGAAGCACGCGAAGTATACCAAGTAGAACTCTATAAGATAGGAGTAAGCCGGTGTAGAAGTAGGAGTCATCATGAACTTCTTACAGCCCGTGATGAATCCATATAAAAAACACCTCTAAATTCGCAAGGGGTACATACTCTCAATGCAGGGAAGTTTGAGATCATCGCCAAAAGAAAGAATATATTTCGTATGATAAAAAAAAAAAAACTCGTAATACGCGCGATCGCAGTATGTACAACACACAGCTTGCAAAGATGACCTTTGACGAAATCTTCGATCTCACAGCTGTTGTTGTTTTTTCATTTCTTTATATCAAAACGTGATATCCGTATTAAGAGACTAGAGACATCTGGACAAACTTCAGAGAGGAAAACGGATGCTAACTTACGCAGAAACGTTTGTTGGAGGGAGTTACAGTGAGAAACGTTAGGCGAACGTAAGTGGCAGGATCGACACAGTCTAGTGCGCAAGTTGAAACGTCTAGCAAAAACACGTGTAGTTTGAAAATATCGACACAGTCCAGTGCGCAAGTAAATTTCAATATCAATCGGTGATGCGTTATGCCCGGTTAGACAGTCCAGCGCGCAGGTCTATAGAGGAGGGCATTCACTGCAGTGACTGGACAGTATAGCTACGTATAGTCATACGACGAAGGACTAGCAGAAGTCTTTGAAGTCTCACTTAAAGGATTAGGTAGAGTGGCAGGACGATGGTAGCTTACAGTGGAATCTATGTCTGGCCGACAGGGCAAACGTGTAGGTTTTTGTCAAAATGCAGACGTAAGCCTTCGAGAAGGGACCCCCATCTCGGATGCGGGTGAGGCAGGAGCAAAATATATTTTTCACAGGTGAGTACATGCTTTGAGTGTGTTGCACAGATGCAGCGCTGACAGTTGTAAGTCGTGAATAATGTACGAGGGTTAGAACCGCCGCTCTTCTCAACACCGTCCCAGCTTAGCACCGCGGGCAAGACGTGCTGCAGCGTCGAGCCGACGGCGGTTAACGAAGGAGGAACGCTGACGAACGTCTGGAAGAAGGTCAAGGCCCCCGCTTCTCTTACCACCGTTGGAGGTCAACACTGCAGAAAATGAGGGGCATTGCAACATCGAGCCGACGGCGAGGTGCATAGGTGGAAGGCGTTACGGTTGTGATGCTCGCTAGGCACCGAAGCTCACATGCACCGGGCTGGAAGGGTTACAACGGTCGGGAGCCGAGCAGGAAATGAGGATCGGTTTGTCACAACTCGGGGGTGCTGAGGACTAAAATCACCATAGGCAGCAGGAACAAACACCGGGCGGACGACGGGGGACCAAGGAAGAAAGCGTACACGGTGTCGCCGGAGCTAGTACCGGGGTGCCCGCGTTCTGCCCAAGGAAGGTTATACGTCGTTCAAAGGGGGTGGTACAGCGAGTGGTGCCAGGGTAGGAGGTTCATAGCGTTGCGACTGTCGTGACCAGCGCTATGAGGAGGACAACACGGCGCGAGACAACTGTCCTTATCAGTGTTACGTGTCGGGTCTATTCGATAAGCAGAGGAAAATCTTCGGTTAGCTCGTCTTGGCGAATCTTATAGGGGCAGGGAGAACCCCCGGTGTAGGAACGCCATCGATCTCGCGTACAGAGCCAGTAACGAGGTTCCAGGACCACTCGGTGTTTAGTAAACAAGTAAACCAGAATAAGTCATAGCCAAGTGATCTGCGAGACCAGTCCTATCGACCCCCAGCCCTTTGGGCCCTGCCTTGCCGTCGTGCCCGTTATCGTGTCTGTGATGCTTTGCTGCTTGTTCACTCTGGCTGCTTGCAACTACCGCATTGCATCGGTTCACATTCTGCACGACCTGATCATTACTGCACGAGGGTATGCCTCGCACTCTCCAACAGCAGGTGAGCCGGCCTCAAGGGATCTAACGAGCGCGTGTCCTTTTTAGGGTCGGAGACCTGTACAATGCTGTATCACTTTAGTGGTAAATGGGATATTGCAAGCTGTGAATGCACGAAAAGAGCAAAATACCCAATCCGGACTTAGTCGCTCGACCGCACGCCCCATCCCATTTGTGTATCGGGTCAGTTCTGCAGGGCGACGTTAGATTTCACCGAGGAGGACAAGCTGGATGACCCAAGCTCCGGTGACCACATGAGATGGAAGGAGAGGCAGCCGCGGCGGGGGCAATTGCCGCAGTGTCTGGTGAAGTGTGCTTGCCTGTGATTCTGGACGAATGATATCATTGTTGGTGGTTTTGAATTTTGTTTCTGGCCGATTGGTATTGCGTCGAGAGGTTTTGGTGTTTTCAGCGCTAGCGACTATTGTTTCGAGTAGTTCCAACGTCAAATACATTTTATGTGAGAAATAATGTATGCTATCGCGCATTGCTGTCGCGATCTGTGAATCTATGGCGGGAGTAGGGAATAATACGAGCCTTTTGTCCGGAGGAACGGGGTTTCTTGCAATCGCTAGTACTATATTTTATTGCCTTAATATTTAGTTCGATTGATATGACCACGGTGATATTTTCCGTGATTTACAAAAATTCGCATGGAATTAAGGGAGACGTTTTTTGCTGGGACTGAAGAGGCTACGAAACACCAAGGGGGGCGCAAGATGGGGTTTTTATTTTTTGGTTTTGAGTCTTGATAATACCCCGTTCATAGCGTTAGTTTCACGTTTGTCGAACGGTATTTGACCTATGCTTGGAGTATGAAGAATCCAGGTGATTGCATTTTTTGCGGTTACATGTAATGTGGACTTTTAAGCTAGGCCTCGTACTGGGTACTGGTATGTCCAGCCAATAGATGATGTTCTGCGAGGATTTATGTTTTTGTTGTTGAGAATGGACAAATTATATTTGGATCAATTCTGCGGAAAATGCCGTTTTTACCTGGCTCAACCCAAGAATAACATCGTTTTTACCTGGCATTGGCTTTTAGAGTTATATGTGTTTACAACAGAAAGGCTGTATATTTGAGGAATTGACTACTGATTTGAGCATTTGAGTGTTGATTCAAAAACTTGATTTGAATTGCACATTGGATTTTAGAGTTTTCGAGTCTGATATGATGTTATGATATTGCGATGTACCAGGTATCAAATCCGCAATCTCGTTCCTTGACGTGCACGGGGGCAGGGGCGATATTAGTAAATTGTCGTTTATAGCGAGTTTGAGGGATGTTGGTTGTACTCAGAAACACGACACATAAAATCCATCGTATAAATTGAGGAGTTCCACGCTGGTGTAGAGTATTGGGATATCGGGGGAATGTGTGAGCCCACCGATGTCACTCGTAGTTTAGCTCTTCATGAGGAAAGTCGGCTAGACAGCTCGGGACTAACATACGAGGAGTTCCGTGTTATTGTCTGGATTCAACTTGGCGTTCCCGTGTCAGCTACGTGTTTACCCCCAGCGATCAATCAACAGAGTCACCACGCGAGTGCACAAGAACTTGCGGCTGCTGTTGTAGAAGCGTGGAAAAAAGTACAATTACTCGGTGTCGACGGGGGCAGAGTCAGAAGGAATCAAGCAGCATGGGAACCAGTTAGGTTGCAGCTGCTGCCGCTGCTGCTGCTGCTGCCGCTGCAGCCGCGGTGGTTGCGGAAAACTCTAGTGCGATGGCAGCTGCCCCAGCGGATGCGAAGAAATGCCGCTGGTGCCCTTACGGCATTCACCCGCCATTTGTATCCAACGATGCCCTGTGTAAAAAAAAGTTAAAACACGTTTGCTTTTTTTCTCTTGAATAGCCTCAAGGTGACATTTTCGGCAAGGATTCCAAATAGCCATTTTCAAGATAACAAACACGACACACTCAGAAGAAAACACTCTCGACAAGAAATTATAAAAACAACTCCCGGACAGTGGTGGTGATATGCCATACGGTATTTCGATGTGTAAATGAGATGAACGTTGAAGCTAATGTTCTACTTTGCTGATGGCAAGAGCTATAGTGGTCATCTACACACAACACGTTGTTGTTGGGCTTCAATATCTATCAAATACTGTTTAGGAGATAAATACTGAGTTTATATAAATGTTTTCCGGAACCAATGTGGTGTCGCACCCCTCCCTCCTCTCATTTAACCTCACATCTCGTGATGCAGTCGGGTGGTGTGTGAGCGAGAGATTTGCGATCGATGTCACCGCAAGGCGCAAGTGGCTGGCAAAATCAGCGGTGGGTTAGTCTGGGTTGCTGATGGCAGCGGGAATCGAGGAGCAGACAATGGTTGCACTCGTCCATCCCCTCTGAATCAGGAACTCTCTGTATTACTACTCTGGTATGCTCCGGACGTCGACTTTCTACTGCTTATGCTGATAATTGCTGCTGCTACTGCTACCGTTGCCACTGCTGTGCCGCCGCTGCTGCTGCGTGTGTATGCTTGCCCATTGTGTACGGTTCCTGCAGTAAGTGATTTCACGCTCTCGACAAGTTAGACTCGACCGCATTCGCAACTGTATACGCGAACAAATTCCATCATGTGACCGAAATGACGGTTCAAGACCGCCAGGGGACGAGAGAGAGCGCGGGGCGGCGCAAGTACCCACCGAGAGCATGACCTGTATATACCACATAGTGCGAGCAAAAAATATCGGCTTGATCATACGCGATCAGCCGTGTAATGAACCTGCCAATATTGGAGCTACGTTCTTGCTTTTAGCAGTCAAGGTTCAAGCAGTCGGGCCTCATTGTGTGCGGCTTGTATCACGATATGAAGACTACGCGCTCGAGGTCAAAGCGGTTAATACCGCTAGCGCACGGGAGGGAGAGCGCGGCGGCGCGGCAACCCAGTGAGAACGTGGGATGTACACATCCCATCGTGCGAGCGAACAAATTAGCCTGATCGGCTGCGAACGGCGTCGTTGCGAGGCTGTTCACAACTTCTCGAGATCTGTTCGCCCGTAAAACAAGTCGCATCCGACTCCGAGCTGTTCAATGCTTATTGAATTTTTGTAAAGCATGTACTCCGTGTGATCCAAGTCATGCTTCGAAAGCACAGTTAATGTGAGGCGAACGAAGGGTGCATAGGCGAGGGCATGTACTTGTACTACGCTAAGGAGCGACCTAACACACTTCTCTCGTTTAAGTAAAAGCCAAACTCGCGCTCCCAGTAGTCAGCCCTTCGCGGCGAAGCCCCTCTTTGTGTTTGATACGATGAGCGTATAGCCTATATAGTATCACAATTGCCCAGCAGAACATTGATCAACCTCGATTGTTTTAACCACATCACGTTTGTTTGGGCAAGATCTTCCTCTTTGAAATATGTGATTTACGGTCAGAATCAAAACGGCAGATTCTATACCAAACAGGATGTACGATTATCGTATAGCCTATGTTCAGTCATGAAGTCTTGAGGGCGCCAGTAGTAGCTTTATCTTTTGCCGTTACGTCTTATAAAACTCCGAGTAGCACGTCTGACGTATCGCGCAGCTTACACAGCAGTTGCGTACCAACCGCTCAATCGGTTGTACTTCACAGCTCGCGTACCGCAGAAAATGAGAGTGACTGTTCTGTACTACTACTTGAACTGCATCATGTATTTGGAAGTTCACGCAAAAGTAGGCCGTTGATCCTTTGGAACGACTAACGATGTTGACTTTGCGACGCTCAGGAAACCAAGCACCACCCAAAAGGGCCTAGGGTAGCATGCATCCTCCCTCGAAGAATGAGCTGCCGAAATGATCTCCATCATGCGCACTCGTCGTATTTCGCTGCGCTTGTCGCTCAAAGAGAACTAAATCATGTCATACACCATGGAAGAATATCAGTGTGATTCCTGTAGTAGAACGGACGCCCGCACGCCCCCCCCCAGGCTGCACGCCTGGGAGGACGCCCACGCTCCCGGGCGATCTGAGAGCACCCGGACAAGCAATCGCTCCAAGGTGAGCGTGATATCGTGATAACAACTGATAGAACGCGCAGACGGCTGACAGGTCAGTATTTTAGTGCGTGACCGCACGTCGAGGCCGCCAACCGGACGCGTGCAGGCGGATCGGGTGGATCCACGGCGCACGCCGGTGCCCATGAGGCTGGTCCTAGACTCGGCGCAGAAACCGCGCGGAACGGTTGTTGGGCGCGGGAGAGATCCGCCAATCAGTGTCCGGAAAATAATATGTTAGGTATATTCATGGGCAACAACCAGACACGGGTATACGCAGTCCCTTTGTAGCAATAAACGGGTATATATTGAAACCAAGGAAAACGCACTAATAGTAGCTAAAACACACACACCATGAACCACGCTATACAATGTCTTATTTTTTTCCCCATCTCATCTGTTTATATTTTTTGCAGTACTAATTGTCCAGCTCCCTCCCTTTCGTAGCTCAAACACGCGGTCCCATAGAGCCCCCCCCTCTCTGGAAGTGGCTACACCGGAAATTAGATGAACTCATTGAAGCTTGTATCCATATACAAGTCCGCCTCACAAGCGGTTCCTAGTAGGATGCAGCTCACCCTTCATGCGACTCATCGGACACGTCACGGCGCTTCGCGCTTGGTGCATGCAATGTCTGCCTGGTCGGTGAAAACCCGACATGCTCCGTCCCAGCATTGTAGGGATGCGAGGGTCTAGACTATGGCCATACGACTACGGCCATGCGTGAGATCGAGTACATCTCTCCTATCGAGTACCCCCCCCCCCCCCCCCCCCCCCCCTCCCCCAGCTAGTGTACATGCATCCCATTGTATCGCGGGAAAAAGTCATCACTATGTTTTCTAACATCACCTCGCCTTGGCTTGTGCATACGCACGCTACTCATAGGAGCATACAGCAATACGTACTCGTAGGCGCTTTCAGCAAGTTAACGTTTCCACAAGAAGTACATCATGCGTGGCATGATTCAACCTAACGACCTGGACCCTTCGTAGTTACGAGGTTCACCATTAAACCATCGGCATCGGGGCGTCTATTATTGGTCAGAAGGAACAAACGAATCGTGTGCGATACGAAGAATAACAACTCGGGTACACGTGTAAATGCCGATTATATTATTGTATTTCAACCCCTTTTGTCATGTTAAGTGTGCCTTGTGTTTCCCTGCTCTTGGGCGGGGCGCTTCGTTGATTTTTTTTTACACTTACAAGCTCTTTAATCTTTTATTGTAATTCCACTTTACTAGTGTATGGCCCCGCACCTGGATACGTACGTCTTCACGTTCATACGTTCTAACCGTGTATGTATATTATTAAAAGAATAATCAATTGTGAGGTGGAGGATTTCGTTCAAACTCACCTTACAGGATGTGTGTGATACTTCGATCGCGCGTCCTTATCATGTCACATTTTCGAGTTAATTAATACGTATGGTCCACACTATTATTAAAAATAGTATTGTGTTGCGTGTATGCATATGAATATATACCAAGTACGTATGTAGTTCGTCTGCGTACGTAGTGATACAGCGGTGAAAGAACTTACAAAGAATATCGTGTGGCACCACTGCTTCAACTTACTGGTTGATGGCGGTTCTTATTAATAGAAACCCACCTTAGCGAAGGACATACTCCCACCGCTGTAATAACGTAATACCTTACGTACACAAGTTATGATCGATGCGTAGAGGCGGGAACTCAGTCGCTCTTTGACGGACAAGATGCAGAGGCGTGCTTGTTTCGGCAGGCCTTCGGGACGTCATGGTGTAGTGCTTTTATGCCGTTGTACTTTGGTTGGTATTTAATTTCTGTTTCTGGGTGCATGTAAATAAAAACCCGACACCCCACTACCCGTTTTGGAGACCCAGACAGGCGGGGTGTGGTACTGGAATCACGTAAAACAAACTTTAACGAAACGTTTTTTCGTAAATTCGCCCTTAAATCCCATCCCATTGGATGTTTTTCAATGGTAAGTTTTAACGAGTGTGTAGTTGCTTTCTCCGTTTTTGGGATTTGTAGATGGTGTACACAGGATTGGGATTTCCTCACCGTGAGGAATGGTGTCGTTCAGGGGGGGGAAAGCCGCATTCGTCATCGATTCACTGCAGTAGATACACGGAATGGATCTCTGATCCGGGGACGGGACTGTGTAATACCCGGGTGCCGCTGGTTTCACGAACCCCAGCCAACCAGTAATCAACTAAAAGGACCGGGGCTTCCACACCGTGCGAGGCGATATCGTCTCGGGGTATCGTCGCCTCTATCCTCGATGATTTGGAGCTCCACACTTATGACCTTGCGAGCTCCAGTCAAGCAACAACCACACTGTGCAGGGTTGTATCGCCTCGAAGGATCTCCGTTTTCGTCCCTGGTGTGTTCTAGTTGTAAATGTATTGAAGTATTTGATGATCAAGGGGTGAAATATTATCCTCCCCAGGTGTGGCGGAACTTGACGATTCCCCGAAGGAAAACCCCCGTCGCGAACACCGCGCCCCCCCATTGGACGAGCGTGAGTGAAATGGGCCTCTCGATCAATATTACTAACGAGGGCTCAGAAGGCGCTAGTTTGGAACCTATTTGCCTTTTGTATAATGTGGTTATTGTCTCGAAATACAACCGTTCGTTCTACTCAACGATATCAGTAGAAAGTATCTCTAGTGCCTGTCATCCTTCGTTCGAGGGAGACGCCAGTTCTTCTGTGGTGGACAGACCAAACATGTCTAATGAAAGGCCAACGCACTAGATGCAACGCATTACTTCGTACAACAACAAAAAAGTAGGAATTTGGGTTTGAGACCGACTGACAACGCAAGAAGATAATTGTGTTTACCGGAGAACATACTTTATACGTAGTGAAGAGGCACATACATCGGTGGCAACACCGGCAAGAAGCAGCGGGAGCGGCGGAAGAAGGACATACTGGATAAAAAGTGGCGAAAAGGAAAAAACGTGAAGCAAAACGCGCCAATAATCGTACTCAAGGCAGCAATGACAACATTGGTTTCCGTCTAGATGGTCTAACCAGGAACCTCGCTTCACATTCTGCCATCAGCTTCCTACTGCCGCCGATAGCGTTTAGTAGGGGTCAGCAGTGCCTCTCTCTGTCACCCGCCCCCCAACCAGTGCTCGAAACCCCCCCCAACGAAAAACAAATTGAGTTCAGGGTGGCAGTAGTGGCATAGGTTCTAAAGAAGAGTCAAACCGGTGCCCTGCCGCACGATCTTTGGTTTATTTTCTGCTTTCGCCGACAGCGCTGTCAGCACAGTTGCCCTGCCTCGCCGAAACCATTCGTCATCGGTAGGCAGAGGTTCTTCAATCGATGTTTTTGTGTGGAATAGTTTGTATTTTACCAGCAAGACGCAATCATTCAAGCAAGGGGTGTGTCCACCAAGGGACATGCCGGTACTCGGGGTAATTTTTATGGCCGTACCGGACTTGACGAGGTGTCCGGTACCGGTATCGAGTTTGTACCGAGCCTTGCCTGTGTGTTCGTAAGGTAGTGAAGCTGTACTGAAAGTTCCCGAATACTTCGTCACGGTACACACCCTACCGGTCACACTCTTGTCATCAAGAATGTCTGCAGCATACTATATAATAATACCAAAGCTTCTTTCGAGAGACAAGCCTGTAGCTAGTGTGATGGCGCAACATGCCAGTGTCACTATTTGGTCACACCGGGATAAATGTGCCTATTATGTTGATACTCTAGAACGACTATTAGTACTCACCTATAGGGGCGATTGGAACACTTGTTTGTTGTAGTTTTCTCGAGTTGGCCACGCGATCACGTTTGCGCCGTGACGTCCAGCCCTGCCTAGAATCAGAGCTTTTCTCGGGACCTTGTTTCGAATCCAGGACCATATCCAGCAGGAATCGGTTACCCCGACATTCGAACGCACGTTTTTCTGCGAACTGGCCACCGTGGGACTCCCCAGGATGGGGTTCAAACCCCGCGGAACTCAAGCAAGTATTTTGTAACACCCAGCCACGACGGGACTCGACGGGATTCATTGTGTGGCGTCCAGCAACCATGGTACACCCCGCGACGGGATCTAGCCACCGCGGGACTAAATGGAATTATTTATGCTCGAGTTGCCTATCGCGATACTCCACGGGACTTGTTGGTACTAGACGCGGCACCAACTTCATTTGTTAGATAACCGCACTGCTGTCGCCAAGACGGTAGTATTAAACGCGTAGGTTCATGGGATCCGACCCCCAATGCTACTTCCCGGTTGTTCCACGGAGTGCAAGTACACATCGAATGCCAATAACTTATTCGTCAACGACCTGGCCATTCTTTTATTTCCAGGTTGTAAACTGTATTGACGTATTGTTGGCTTGAGGGATTCTCCGACCGATAACACATCGATATAGACAAACGACAACAAGGACAACAAACACGGGACCCACGGGGCTGCGTGTGTGTTGTCGGGGTCGGCGCTCGTGTCTCTCTCCGTCCCTCTCGAAACAAAAGCAACATGTCTACTGCTTGTTTGGAGCGTTTTACTTAAGGGCGGGTAAGCATTTAGGTTGTACACGAGGGCAATCTATTTCACCTGTGTTGCATTGCCCACAAAGCAAAACACGGGGATCCAACCTATACTGTCGAATAATATTGAAACCGGCATTTGGTCAAAACCAGCTCCTCACACTCTGCGCTCTTTCACTGGGGCCGTGCTGCCCACTGAAGCCCCGGAATGACATACCACGCCTGCGGGGGCCAACCAAGTCACGATATAGTCCGATCTGTATGTAGTTGATTTGGCATTAGTCGGGCTAGAATTTAAGAAATTCGATGCACGCGGTCACTCAGTTTCATCTTTTGTACAACGGTTACCTAACATGCAGCAATCGCGTTGCCACTCAAGCAATTTCCACCGTCACTGTCGCGGTGGGAAACCTTCAGGGAGACTCTAGCACCCTCAAACATGCATTGTCAAAGTACCCGCTTGTAGTCGTGTCAGCGACATATAAATACGAGTTGGGATTAGAGTAGGTAATTGCAACCAAGACCCGTGTTTCGGATATTTGGGGGAAATATTCAAGACCCCTGAGCTTTCTAGCATGTGTACGCCCTTTTTGGATCCTATAACTCGCAACTTATCATGGTAACGTAGTTTGCCTACAGCAGCATCTGTGACGACGACTCGAAAAGCGATATCTGGCATATATCATCCGCCTGGAGAACTGCAATATTTAATAACTATCATTTGAAGCGTTTTTCGATAGAGCCTCACCCTTCATATTCTGAGGCTCGTATGTCCCCCCAGGGTATACTGCGGAGTTCAACGAGGACAAACGTATGAATACAACTAATGCTTCACGCATATCATGCGTGTACGTACACATTATTCCCACTGGTGTCGAGCACACTCTACATATTCATACTCCACAGGCGCCCGGCAAGGACGCCTTGGTGGTTCAGAAAGTTATTTACCCCAAATGTGATATATCTATCATGAAGCGTCTCGTTTCTTCATCGGCGATTTAGCCATTGTGCTATGCCCCCGCTCGTAAAACATTTTAGCGCTTTTGCGAGCTTTGTGTGCTACTGGCTGGCAACGTAGAGTACTGGCGGCCTACAACTGCATTCTGGGGCCCCCGACGCCCTCGCACACCCTATGAAGGGCATACCTCAATTTGCGGGCTGAAGTTTCCTGTGACGAGCTGTAGCCACTCACAAATGCAAACCTTCAGTTGGGGGTTGTTGTTAGTACCATTTTGTGCACCCCAAACATCGCCAAATTCGACCACTTCAGCATCGCTAATTCGATGTGTAGTACCATTTTGTGCACCCCAAACATCGCCAAATTCGACCACTTCAGCATCGCTAATTCGATGTGTAAGCTTCTGTCCAGACCTGCGGCAGTGTAATCTCGTGAGAAACACAAGCTGCTGTGATAAAGCGTTTTCGAGTCACGTTAGCTCTCCGGTAACCATGAACCAGCCGAAGTTCTAAACGAAACGTGTTAAAACAACGATATGTTTTTTGGTTCCGATAACACATCCAGAAATTAGAGTTGCCGGAAACCCGGGGACCAGGATGCCTGGGTGCCAGCGTTGCCGTACCGAAATCGTAATGCTGAGCGTGTGCTCGTGTATACAGACACGGAAGGTATTCCAGGTGGTGCACTCGGGGATTTACGTCACCGACGCCGCAATCGATTTGGTTTGTTTTTTTTTGTTTATCCTCCGGCGGATTGGTAAATATAAAGCTAAAGCTCAACACACTTTCCTTGTTCCAATCGGCTTACGACGTACCTTCAAAAACAAAGAAATATGTACAAAAAAAAGTGTTATAATATTTCACAGACAGCTGGTTCAAAAAAAAAATGTTCCCATCGTTGAGAGTTTGTTTTAATACTCATATGTACGAGTACTGCTCACCATGTGGCTGCAGCTGTGAAAAACAACTACCTGGTACGAGGCCACGAGAACGAGAAACAACAAACGCAATGATTGTGCAGGCGTGCTACAATAGGGGCGTATAATGTTTTGATTAATTAAGTTTCTAAATGTCGAGGCTCCTTGACACCAAGTCGTCGGGATATTATTGTTGTTCAGCAGCATGATGAATGTTTAGTGTGTCTAGGCCATGGGATGTATCGAGCTGCGCTTTCGCTCTTCTTGAAGTCAGCTTCCCGGCGAGGTTTATAATTCCTCAAATGAGGGGTCTCCGAAACAAATGGTTCACCTGTACCGTACCAGACATTTCAACTTCAGCGACACTGCCGCGGTACATAGAGGTCACCAAAACCGCCGTCGCTTGCCACACTGTAGTGAGAGCACCAAATAACCCATTACAGACAGGGTGGTCTTTTTAGAGGTGAAGC
Source organism: Macrocystis pyrifera (assembly GCA_031763025.1). NCBI lineage: Eukaryota > Phaeophyceae > Laminariales > Laminariaceae > Macrocystis > Macrocystis pyrifera. Next base: position 8,378,695 of record JASSKH010000023.1, read on the forward strand.
TAGAGTTAGGGCAGAATTGTGGAATAATGTACCGAAAACATTGAGAGGTGATGATTCCAGGTGTAGATCTGTGGCACACATGGGGCGAAAAAAAACAATTTTCTGCACGCGCAAATCAACAACAGATGTTTTAAATATTCCATACGTCAGTCACCGGAAATTTGAAAACCTACCACCCGATTTAGAAGAAACAAACTTTTAAGTTGTGAAAAACAAGGAAGTGGCCGATGATGATCGGACTCGGAACCTGGTGTTGTACTACTGCGTCATAGTCCCTGCTTCTGCGGGTGCGTGTCTAGCATTTAGATCTCCGCGGGACTTCCTTTTCATGTATTTACATGGTTCGGGCATCCTCAAGTGTGCAGGACGCGTTCGTGCGGGAAAGGGGGGCTCACTGCTGTGTATTTGCGCGGGACTCGTTTGTGCGGGAACGGGATTTACACGTTTTCGTGGCGCGGAAATGTAGCGCTGATAATTTGCACCGGACTCGTTTGTGCCGGAGCGGCATTGCACATCAATCATGCAACCAAGGGATGATCCATCCCGCTCGAACTCTGAAACGAATCAACTGGAAAGCATCCTGAACATTGTGTAAGACATATCAGTTGTTCACAGTCGCGCAAATGCCTGATGTATTCTGATTGGTTGATTGGTGTGCATTATGTAGTAGCTGCAAATTGTCCAAGGGGCATATGCGGTGGGTTTTGTGCTTGCCCGAATGAGTTGCTAAAATATATATATTTGGATGATTTTCAAGGGTCACGGAAACAGGGATGAGAACCCCCTTGACCTCAGTCTCGTCTTGTCTTGTCTTGTCTTTGCTGGTACTCTACCTGTGCTTTCTACATGTGTACGCTACTGGACAATATTACAAGAACAACACCATCTCTTATTTTGCTCCCGCGCCTGATGGCAAGGTTGAGCGGCGCCGCACCTGGTGCACGAGTTGTCCCCTTACGCTAGCGAGATGACTGGGTTCCCCGGGAAACCCGACCATCCTCGAACTCCGTTCCCCTTACAATAGCGTGAACTATAAGTCAAGGCGGCTCGTGCCAGAGGGTGAGCGTTAAGGATGGACTGCTACTGGATGCCGTGCTGTGCGAGATCTGGTGAGAGGTTGCAAAAAATGGGTTTGGAGGTGGCTGCTGACGCCGTAGACATCCCTTGGATAAAAGCCATACTCGCGAAGCAAAAATGGCGAGATGGGCTGACCAACGAGGAAAAGGCCACCGTCGGGGTAGGGTATTGGACTGCCGAAGAATGGCAGAATCTCGAGTCTATGGCGGAATGCGATAAACAGCGGCAGCAGAAGCAGCAGCCGAGGCAGCAGCCGAAGCAGCACCAGCAGCACCAGCAGCAGCACCAGCAGAAGCAGCGTTTTCACGAGTACCAGCAGAAACACCAGCACCAGCACCAGCACCAGCACCAGCACCAGCAGCAGGAGCAGCGTTTTCACGAGTACCAGCAGAAACAGCAGCAGCAGCAGCAACGATATCACCAGTACCAGAAGCAGCAGATCCACCAGCAACAGGAGTTCAGCGACCCGTACTAGACAGAAGATCACTACCAACAGCACCAACAACAGCAACTCAGTGATCCCTATTTCTCAGAAGATCACTACCAACAGCACCAGCAGGAGCAGCGTTTCCACGAGTACCACCAGCAACAATAGCAGTACAGCGACCACTACCAACCGCAAGATCACTTCCATTGTCCTTTTTGGCGACATGCCGTCGCACCATCTGCGGCAAAACCTTCCACGGCATCTTCCACGACATACCAAGGAATCTTCCACGGACCTCCACGACATACCATGGAACCCTAACCCTAACCCTACTACTGTAGGTGCCGTTGACATTGGGGTGCCGTGGGGATTGCCACAGAGTGCCGTGGCGGTTGCCACGAGGGTTGCCATGGTACCACCCATGGCGTGCCACGCCACCCCCGACGGCTCGTGGAATCCTATGCAACTCCATGGGATGACGTGAGAATGCCATGGTATGCCATGGGTGGTACCATGACCATGCCACGAAAAAGTCAACAGCAGTAGTAGTGTAGAACCCTGGAAAAACCGGGCGCAGGGCATGCAGTGGGTTTATTGTCAACGTTTCCGACGATGTCTATGGAAGACCCTCAAGCGATTCAAGGCTACGTCGTGAAGGCGACACGTGAAGCTAGAGAAGAAGAGCGCGCAGCGGCAAGGGACGCATGGCGACCGCGACTACAGAGAAGGAAGAGGCACGAAGGAGGGTGCAGCCCAGGGCAAGGAGCCCAGGAGCAGCAAGAACCCATACCAAGCCAACCCACTGCAGGTACAGACAGCATCCCTCCTGCACCACACAAAATCTACCGCAAAGGCAGGCACGTTTCACATCAGCCACACTAGTAGCCCCGTAAAGCTGTTATAGAGTCGAGTTCGATTCTCGGATTGGACACCATGTTATAGAGTCGGGCGGTGCGCGTGTCATGCATGATGGTGTAATCTCGTCGGGCTCTCCGGCCGAGATAGCGCCGTCCGGCCGAGATAGCTTACATTCCTCGAAAAGCTGCTCAGATATACCCACCTCCAAAACATCATGTATTAATTCGTTCCCAGAACAAATAGGGCCGTTGGGCCGTCCGTCCCACATGCACACACTCAAGCTCTTTCAGTTCGATGCAAAGACTGCCACCCGCATTCCCGTCGTTCCACCCCGCTTGCGGAACATACGCCTGAGCCATCTCCTAGTTGTCTCAGTCGGTACTCCTCTGGTGTAGGGGGGCACTGCCGGCGGCAAGATGAGCTATATAAGAAGCTGAAGGGGTGGAAAAGGGTTGTGATCGTCTGCTCACATCCCCCCCAGTCTCCGGGTTAAATTCGCATTTTCCCCTTTTGCCTAAATGCCGTGTCTACTTTTGGAAACCCCTCGGATCCTTGGATTACCACCGTAACAAAGCCACCAGCTTCGAATTCCCCCGCGCCGTGGCCGCCGCCATTGCCAGCTGAGTGCGAGAGAATCCAAGGTTGGGAGGACAAGGATTTGCGCTATCGAGGGTTGAAGGACGAGCAAGGTGCGAGCCAGCAGCAGCAGCAGCAGCGACGTGAGGAGGAGCCACCAGCTTCGACGTCTTCCGCGCCATGGCCCCCCCCATTGCCCAATGAGAGCGAGGACGTGTGAGCGGATTATGTTTTTTCAGCAGCTTCGTGGGCTGGGGGACGGAGCCCGGACGTCGGCATCTTACGCGGCCGAGGAGGACGCGGGTACGCGAGACGGACCAGGTCATCGCCTACAAGTCAGAGTAAGGCATGTATTCTTCATTTTTCTCTGACCTGATTTTCATGTTGGAGTATTTCTGGTTGGATGGTATACGCGCAACTCGCATATTTTTTAGTCTCACTAATATAGTAGTCTATTGACCGCATCGAATGTACCACGTACAAGGAGTCGTTCTGTCTCATACCAGGTAGGCTGGTATGGTACCACCCGTTTAATTAGGCTTTGATCGGTTGATTTAAAAAACTCAAAACTAATCTGTATCACACCTTTACTCTTATAACCCTGACTCTGCTTGACAACGTGTATAGTTCGCTGGTCAGCAACTACGAACTAGGCAAGGTGTGTCTCAAGGCTATATCCAATTGCTACGTACAATTAACCCGCGTTGATCTGATTGGTTGCCCAAACTTCTTCCGTACGTGTAAAACTCGCATTTTCTCGTGCCTGGATAATACTTTGCTTTTCACTGAACTTTGATGTTAGGTATTGGCTATAATGGATGGGGAATTAATTGATTTTGCAGCATCACGGTTTGCGCACCTGATACCACGCGTTATTGTAGATATTGATTGTTTAAGTTGTTTTTGCTTTTTCCTGGAATTAATGTGGCAAATGGATGATTATGAATTAGCATCCCTGTTCGCGTAAATATCACATACTGACAGTTTTTATTAGTTTTCGGGTGCTGAATCCACCATTTTATTTATTTAATTGTTTATCATCACTTTTACTTTCCAGCCCACTCGTAGGAGGTTTTACCCTCGACGATCTTCTGGACAAGCCGTGGTCACAGGTGTCGTCCCTTCTCCCCCCCGGTACGTGCCTTTGGCTTTTATCGCGCATAGGGTTCAGCATTCCCACTGCTCGTCGATTTTCATCGAATGTACAGCTAACTCACGCTCTCGCGCTTTCCGCTAATCAATTTTATGCAAGAAAAAGTCCCTGAGCATGCACTCGGTGAGACTTGAACTCACGAAATTGATCTTGATAGGCTCGCGGACCACCTACCAAGCCACCGGGGACGCCGGCTGGATGTACCTGATACGCTATACGACGCACTATCTCTGGATTGAATGCGCGGGGATATTTCCAGTGGAAATTACGTACAACGATCTGTTGGTATCTTTTTTATGATTTTTTATACTACTGTGTTTGGAGCGGGTATAAACTGTAAGCAAGAGCTTTTCAAGCTGATGTCAATTAGGGAGGAAGGACAGCAGCAGCATCTAGGTGCAGGATAGCAATATTTTACGTACCACTACTACTGCTGTAGCATGATATACTCGAAGCTCACCAGATATATTGCAATTATTATACTGGATCAGCAAAACGAGTGTATCGTGCTCTCACGTGCCCCTACGGTATGCCCCATGCTTTCATTGAGTTCAATCCTTCGGGAGCGACAGTGCTATCACCCAGGCGGACAAGATGACCAGAGCCGCGGCCGGAGACCAGATTGGAAAACGAAAGTCGCGGCGAAGGCATCCGTCTCATTACGGGGGACCATAGCAAATAGGACCAAATATTGTAAGTAAATACATGGACATAACTTTTTTTTGTGTGTATCGTAGGTCCTATTTACTATGGACTCCCGTAATCAGTAACTTAAAGGTGGGGAGATGATGCACACGTACGTGTACAGAAGTGATAGAATTTGTTTCTATTTTGCTTGTTAATCGTAACTGGAGTGTATACCCCCCCCCTCCTCCCGCTGCGCGCCGCGCAGCAATAACATTCTGGATAATGGAAGTTTGTTTTGTTTGTTGGGGTATTTTTTAGGTTTGAAGCTGGGTGATTTATAGTTGGCCGATCTAGTTGGAAGCAACGTGATTGTTCTGTAACCCCCCCCCCCCCCCTGATGCAGTGTCTGGGTAATACTACTGTGTTATTGATGTTACCGGATAATGTATGGTCAAGTACGTAGGGAGGAGCTACGATACTATGCTACTACTTTTCGTGCGCGTACCTACGCATTGTTTAATACTGTTTGTATTTTTCAGTGGTATGCAACGGCTATTTTTGGTGGTTGGTTTATAAGGAAGACATAGCTTTGGTAAGCTCCACAGCGGTAGTAGCGTCGAGAGATTCGGGTAGTATAATACTGACTTCGAGGAGTAAGATGAGTAAGATCATGTTAGATTTTATTGAGTATACCGACTTGCAGGAGTAGGATGTTATGGATTTTATTGAGAATACTGACTTGGAGGAGTTAAGATATTTTGTGTTTTATTGAGTATGCAGACTTGGGAGGAGTAAGATATTTTGGAGTTTATTGAGTTTTTGGAATTCGAAGGGCGATGTGTACACAACCGGGAGGCGGTTGTGCGTTTGAAGGTTTTCAACTGATGGCCGTTTGAATATCGCAGACAGACGTCCGTAATTACGGTAGTTGAGTGTGCGGTTGTGTTTTCAACTGGATGACCGTTTGAATATCGCGGACAGAGAGGTCCGTAGGTACGGCAGCTTAGTGTTTGGTTGTGGGTATGTATCAACATGAAAAGTAGGTTTTCCAACTGTTGACCATTTGAATATCGCGGACAGATGTCCGTAGTTACAGCAGTTGAGTGTTTGGGCTACTGATAATCTTACGAATGAACAGTATACGGTTTGCAAATTTGCGTTGAATTTGAGTTTTTGGATTCTATATGAGTTTTGGTGATTTCTTAGCAGGGGGGCAGCTGTTTTATGGGTTTTGCAATTTCTGTGTTTGAATTGGTGGCACTATACTACTTGTAGTGCCACGACGACAGCACCTATGTGTTGGATGATTGTAGACCTACAGCAGTAGTACGGCATTGACACTATGATCATGACGGTGTGCCGCGAATGGGGAGGCTGTGAGACATATCAGTTGTTCACAGTCGCGCACAAGTGTCTGATGTGTATTCTGATTTGTTGATTGTGATTTGTGTATCTGGTAATGGTCCGGGGGACTATGCGGTGGGTTTATGCTTTCCCAAATGCGGTGCATACAATATATATTTGGATGATTTTCCAGGGTCAGGGGGAACAGGGATGAGAGCCCCCTTGACCTGTCTAGTCTAGTCTTGTCTTGTATTTTCTGGTACCACAATGCTGCAACAGTAAAGAGAAAAACAACCTCATCTCTTCTTTTTCTCCCGCGTCTCATGGCATGGTCGAGCGGTGCTACATCCGGTGCACGATCTATCCCCTCACATTGCCCTACTTATCCCGTTTAGGACTGCAGTCCCATTTTGGGGACAAACTACTTATGATTCGAGCGGTGTGTTAAAAAAACATGGCTGCAGTCCTAACTTCCTCGCGCATCGCACTCGGATTCTTGCCTCAACTTTAAAGTACCAGGTATGACAAAACTGAGATTCCAGCGATGTTTACCTTCAGGGGGTGTTCGTGAGTGATCAACGTTGAAGTTCTTGCTGCACATGTTCGGATGGCGAACGCAATAATATGAATATGAATGTTTAATATTAAATCTTATTTCTTCAGTTGCGTAGCCCCGGCAGTCAAAAACCGGTTTGCCCAATTCTTGAACCCTGTTGTAGCTATATGAGATATGTTTCCTGCCATATCCCGTGGTATCGCAGCATTTATCAGCACGTGGGCCGGGCTGTCACCAAATCACCGAATACTTGAAGCCCGTGATTTGCCGGGAAACTGAATCAACCTTTTTTTAACGTGAGTCATATTTTTAGTAGGGTTGACCACTATGTTGATACTTTTGTTCGAATGGAATTTTGCCGGACGAAGCTCTTTCGGATAGATAGGTCAGGGATGACGTTTGAGATAGAGAAGGGAGATGTCTACTACCGATACCAGGTTCTCAGCGGTTTTGGAAGATCCATGCGGTTTACTATTTTGTTTGCAATTTCGGTATTTTGGAGCAGTCCCCTGGAGGAAAACGCCACTGTATGTGGTGGAAACAGCTATGTTTCAGATATTCTTGAGCCTTTTGTGGCCAATATGTGGATGGCCTGTCATCATGCCATCAGTGTACAGTCACTACCAAATGTACGTTTCGATTAAAGCACCAATACCTTCGGACGGGTGATACATGATAGAGCAGAAGGCGCAGAGATGTAAATTGATCGATATGTTCAACATGGGATGGTATCGATCAGAGCCTTTCTTTACTACCTCCAAATTGGTATCGGCGGTCCTTCTTGCGACATGTTTCCACATATACTTTGTAGTTGTGCGGTGTTACCGGTACGTCCTCACTTAAATCTGACTTACCACATACGCATACCTGGTTAATAGTAGAGATTTCTTCGCGTTGAATAATGGTGTACCCACTACTGCTAGACCTACAGTACACGGGGGCCCCAGCGTTCCCCGAATCCCACGCTAAAACCTCATCACGTCTGTAGTATTTGAGAGAAGGTCTGGGAAGGCGGCTCCTAAATAGTAAGACTCCCGAAATAAAGTAGTAGTACCAAAAAGTCGAAGCTCAGCGAAATGTCCATGTCCCGACCCTTCAGGAATGTAACTGCACTTGGTGAGGGGGGACAAGATGAAACTTTGAACTTGGACACCGATTTGACGTTCCTAAACGCGACTTCCGCTGAACTTGCTGCCGCAAACATGCGTGCAAGCATGCTGCGCCTATGGCGTACGAGGCCGTCGGTAATACAACACGTTGCACACTTTGCGCCACCTCGCCTGGCATTTGATTCTGTATTTTATTGTGTACAACAGTGGTGGGCCCTGCCGTGGCGGGCTGTCACATGCCTGCGGCTCCGCTCACGCCCAATATGGTTAAAAATCGAGGGCGTACGTTTGACAGTACTACTGCCATCAGGGTGCATTAAGAGGTTTCCAGTCAGAAAAAAGTGAACATACCCTAAACCCTGCAGACTTCCGTACTTCGCACATAGAACCTTATGTTTGAGTGGGGTGAAGGCCTCGTCGAGCTTCGTGTCTATTCCGGCTTTACACGACGCAGGGTTGCAAGTATCCGTTCGCTCTATCTTTATCTCTCTCCCAGCCGCCTCCTATCTTCATAGCGCAGATATGAACTTTATGGACTACTAATAGCCACCGAACCCATTAACACCCGCATCAATACTTTCAGCCCCCCCCGTCCTCCGGGCTGTCAAGAGAGGCTGCCTCTCGAGCATGCTTTTCCTCTTCATCTCATTCAAAACGTCCGCATGAATTTAAAGTAAAAAAAAAGAAGTTTCCCAAGAATGTACAGCCAGTAGCCCAATACCTTGCATCTAAAGAAAGAAATTCCAAAGATTCACAGGTCAGCTAACTCGATGCAGTCTGTTGTCAGGACCGGCCAGGCCGTACAAATGTCTATCGAACTGCAAGTCGTATGTATGAGAGAAGCACTTCCGGATTTATGCCAAGGGCAACGATAACGACCAAAATGTAGTTTTCTCGAGCTCGTGAATCGTACCGAAACTTGAGAGTGCAGGGCGACGACTCACGTAGTGCTGTACGTAGTGCAATATCTAGAGAAATGAATACGTAGTAAAATCTGGGGGGCAAATAGCGACGGAGGTTAGTCCTACCGGAAAAAAGGAAGTAAGTGCAGGCCGACGACGTGGTACGTACTGTAATAATATGTTTTTTTTCAAACTCCGAAGGGCAACGATGATCGATATGAGTGTTTTTTTGCAAAGCTCGCCATCCTAGTGGTCCAGCAAAATGCAGCCCTGTCCGGCGTTGAGGGGTTCTCTCGTATATGTATCTAATTATATTTCAAATTACCAGTATTATTGCAGTGACATGAATGGTTCATTTTCAGGTGCGGACTTGGCGAGGGGTCAGTTGATAGACAGAACACACAGGCAGTGCTTCCGAGGCCCTTGCTGGACTAACAACCACTACGAGTTGTATGCTATAACATCCGAGGTGGCAGCACCAGAGAGATTAAATAAGAAATGCACTACCACCATCATCGCTGCTTCGTCAGCGGGGCTGGTATTCTACGGACCCACCGACGCCCACTCCTAACAATAACCCACCCATCACCGTACCACCCACACCCACCCATGACCCTAACCCACTCATCTACCCACCCATAACCTACCCACCAACTCACATCCACCCCACCACAACACCATCCCACCCACAACCCACTCACCCACCAACTCACCCATGTTAAAGCAGGGCAAACGTACAACAGCAGTATTGTACATCAGCGCGTATGATATGTTTTACAGCCATGACTGGTACTGCGCACCAGTAAACATCAAACTCCGTCCCTTGGTCGCTCGCCCGCCTGTTCAAATTTAAGTTGGTGTTGGGGGGACTATCTCGCAAAGTTTTGAAGGTTATCCGATTCTGAGTCGAGTTTCGAAGAAAATGGTTTTCGGCATCTTTTCACGTACCAGGTACTAGTTGTACCTGATATTGTTTTTCAATTTTTTATCTGAGTAGTGTGGAAATGGTTATCTTCAAGTTAGTGCGGGGATTTCCATCATGGCGTTACTGTAGCGTGGGGGTGACTATCTCGCCCAGTCTCGAATGCTTTTTAGTCAGTAATGACTCTGTTTTTGGAAGTTTTTAGTTAATTTGTTACGATTTTTTTTACATGCTTTTGTCTTGTTTGAGTCGAAGCGGCTATCTTTGACTGTTGTTGTTCAAATTCGGACTCGACTTTAGAATATACATATTTTCCGACTTTTTCTCATGTTCGTTTTTTGATGAGGATTTTTTAACAGTCGATTCAGTGTGGGGACGATTTTTTCAAGGTGTTGTGGGTGTTTTGTTTTGAAATTAGTGGGAGGACGACACCGGGTGGGAAACGTCTATGGACATGTTGCGAAATCACTCCTTCCCCGCGGATCCGCCGCCTACCCGGTGACCGAGTGATATTCGTTCCTGGGAGGACGCGCCTCTTCACGCCCGCCGTTCGCCGAGTCGGGCATCACCGTATCGTTGGCCGTTCTTTCGCCGTGGTCACGGAGAGCTGCAGTGTGGGGCGGGCTTGGCGCAGTCGTGGTGCCGCGAGGCGTCCAGTGGCAGTCGGGATAGTCGGTGCCCCGCGGAGCATGCCAAAACGAGCAAACTTTTGGAGATCTAAAAGGACGTCTCACCACTACACCCTTAGTGATACGGTCGTCGAAAACAGGACGATGGGTATTTTGTAAAAGGGTTTTCGCCAAAATCAGGTATACGTGGCCACTTTTCGACCAAAATCAGTTACATGCTAAAAACAAGTACAAAACATACCCCATGAGCCCTGCTATTGGCCAGGCTGACATCGCAACTGATTATGGCTCGAAAAGCCAAGGTATTATACCTGACGTTTTCTACTCTGTCTAGCTTTCAACTGATTTTTGGCCAACTTTGAACCAATCAGAGAGGCCATACGTGCACTGTTTTTCTCTCCGTATGTATGTGTCTGCCCTCCCTCGGTTCAAATTATTTTGTATTGACGTACAAACTCTGTATTCGTACGTCGTACGTAAAAGTACGTATTTGTACATGCATGCACATGCATGCATGCGTACGCTGGTTTCACGTTTCTTCTTCGGGGAGTGCAATGTGCTTCTCAGTTCTGTAGCCAAAAGATACCAAGCCGTGGAGGTTTCAGTGTAATCGCATGTGTGAGTGGAGCAGTGGCCGGGGATCCTGTGTGATGTCCCCTAGCCACCTGGCTCGTGGTCCGATGAGGATCACTCCGTGATAATACAAGCTCTAAGAACAAGACTTACTGAGTGCGAGGCCAGCGAGACTGGTGGAGTCCCTCGCTGGAAGCCCTCTTGCTGATATCATCTGGCAGAGGCCATAATATCTAGATATTCGCGGAACTTCTGTTGGAGGAGTTTTCGGCTGCGGAGTATTGGGTCACAGCTGGGAAGGCAGTTGGCCCGTTGGACGGATCGAAACGGCTTGAAGCGCACAGCAGGGGAGGACGCTCCGGGAGCTGGAGGACGCACAGGTCAGGCGGCAGTTTCTCCGTTATTACAGCAGAGTCCAGGTGGACTGCTGTGGATTATGGCGCACACGGCAAGCACGCCGCTGGTGGTAGGGGAGTCTCTGACTCCACCGAAATACGGAGAGGTGTGGACCGAGCAGGCCTCTCGTGTTTTTTACGCAGCGTACCTTGATTATGAGGAACGGCTGCAGCTCGCCAACGCTCAGGGGGTGGTTCAGCACTCCAAAGTGAGCATGGGCCAGCTTATCCCCAATTACATTCATCGGTGTTTTGAGGGATTTTACAAGCATCAGACTACGATGACCGCCTCGGAGTTGTTGGACGCTGTTAGGCAGCACGCTGGTTACACAACCACCAGCAACAGATTTGACACCTCGCGGGCGGCAGCGGACTTGCGTCGCGTTCTCTCAATGAGGCGCGATGAAAAGCAGGGCGGTGAAACATCCGTCAAAGACCGCGCGATGATGGTAAACTCCGCTATGGAAAAGTATTTTGCGGAGAATCACGCGGTGCATGCCATGTACCGCGCGCAGGACCGTTCGTGGTTGCCCGGACCGGCGGAATTTGTGAGCATGGCGTTGGTGGATGGCTTATGGCCGTCCGAGTTCAAAAAGTACGTAAAAGGTCAGCTAACGTACGCTGCAGGGTGGAAGAAGGACCCGGCATTGGTCATGGACCAAATTTTTTCTGCTGCAGAACAGTGGAAATTCATCGAGGCGTATGGTCGGAAAGATGCTGCAGGGGCAGCTGAACCGCGACGCCAACAGCAGCAGAAACCGAAACAGCAGCAGTCCGCGAAAAAGTCGTTTGTTCGCGTCTGTTTCGAGTGTGGTGATCCCAACCATTATGTTTCTGATTGCCCAAAAGCTCGCGGTGGCGGCACAGCTCCCAGCAGTGGTGGGCGCGGGTCGTCAGGGTATCGCGGGGGCCGCAATGGCGGCCGGGGCAGATTCAACCATGGACGCGGGCGCGGTGGCCGTGGTGGCAATCAATTGACAGCGGGCGGTGGAACTTCTGCTGTTGCTTCTTCAACTTCTGGTGCGCCAGCGGCAGGAGCCGCTGGGTCGGGATCTGGTTCGTCTGTTGCCGGCCGAGCTGTATACGTTGGAGGAGCTGGAACATCGGTGGGTGCTGCTGGAGCGAGAACTTCGCCATCCACCGAGCGGGCGGAGTCAGTGTCTGGTGCTGCTGCAGGGGCGGTAGCGCCGGAACCGTCTGTATATTCGACGTCTTGGTCGGGGTGGACCGCCGATTCTATTTCTTCGGCGCCGGCTGTAGGAGGGCAGCCATGGCGTCAGGTGACTCTTGGTACCGACCAGAGTTCAACGGCAGGTGAAGTGCCTGTCGATCGCAGCGCTGAGTGTTTACGCGCTGATCTCTCTTTGCCAGGGTCGGTTGGTTCGCTGATGGCGCGTGTGATCCTTGATTCGGGGTCGGCGCTCACGTCCATCGGTGTCGGCTTACTTCAGCAGCTGTCTTCGCATTTCGGCGGCGCCGATCTGCAAATTCCGTTCGAAAATGGCCCGCAGCAGGCGAAAACCGCTACGGGTGTTTCAGTGATGGTCACGCACAAAACGGTGCCGATTGCCGTGAGTGTACGGACGCCGTGGGGAGCGGTGAAATTGGAGCCCATCACTTTCGCGGTCATGCCTGGTACAGATAACGTCGTTCTGTTTGGCATGGCTACCATGAAAGCTCTTGGCATCGACGTCTACCGTGAAGCTCTGGAGAAGCTTCGCCCTCGCGCAGTGCCGGTATCGACCGGTGTGGAGACTCCGAGTTACCTTGCGGCGCGCAGAGTGACGGTTTCCGTGCGTGCTTTTCAGACCGAGGCTACGGTGGATGCTCCGGAGGACAAGGCGGTGGAACATTTGGTCGACCGGGGGCCAGACATGTTCATGGATCCGGAGGAGGAGCGGACGGCCCGAGAACGGGCGTTGGAGGACAGCGTGCAGCAGGCAGAGCAGAGTGGATTAAGCGTCGGCGGAGCAACCCGTTTGCGCGAAATTTTGGCTCGTCGCGTGGGTGCTTTTCGCCGTGCGCTGTGTGGTGATCCGCCAGCGCAAGTGGAGCCGATGCGAGTGCAGCTGAAGCAACAGGCGAAGCCTGTCAAGGCAACGCCACGTCGGTACGAACCGACGAAAAGGGACTGGCTCTCGAAGTGCATTGCTGCTTTGGTGTTTTTTGGCTTTGTCTACCACAACATCCAGGCGGTGTGGGCGAGTCCGGCGATGGCGGTGCCCAAGAAGGACTCTTTCCGTTTGGTGAGCGACTACTCGGCGGTGAACGCACAGGTGGAGAAGTCTCCGGGCGTCATGCCCAACCATGAAGACATGGGAGATCTGCTGGGGGCGCGTTTCTTCGGCAAGCTGGACCTACTTCAAGGGTACTGGCAGATGCCTTTGGCTCCGGAGGCGCAAGACGTCTTCACCATGGCGACAAGCGACGGTTTGTTCACGCCTACCCGTGTTCCCCAAGGTGTTTTGAATGCGACTTCTTATTTCCAAGGTGTCATGACTGAAGTGTTGCGTGGTTTGGATTGCAAAGTTTGGGTCGATGACGTTTTCTTTTTCGCAGACACCGAAGAAGCTCTTCTGCAGCTGCTTGATGACATTCTTGAACGCCTGGAGAATGTTGGACTGTTTGTCGCCGCCCACAAGTGTACCTTCTTCTATCGTGAACTGGTCTGGTGTGGTAAGGTGTATTCCAATGGTGTCGTGTCCCATGACCCCGCTCGAGTGCAAGGTTTAAGTGAAATGCGTCGTCCCGAAAACGCTGGAGAACTAATGCAATTCTTGCAGGCTGTCAACTGGTTGCGTACATCGTTACCACGTTTAGCGGAAACGGTAGCACCGTTACGTGATTTTTTGGAGGAGCTCCTTGTTGGGGCTACACGTCGGACTAAGCGAGTGGCGCGCAATCGTGTCATCAAGGATACCGCGTGGACGGAGGATCGGGTGCGGGCGTGGAATGCCGCACGGGGTTTGGTGGCGCAAGCAGTGCCGCTTCATCATCCTCGTCCCGGGTGCGTTGTTTTGATGTTTCCTGACGCTTCTGATTTCCATTGGGGTAGTTTTCTCACCCAAGTGCCTGAACACGAATTTCGCAGTGGATTGGCGTTGGAAAGCATGTCTCACGAGCCTCTCGGATTTCTGAGTGGTTCGTTCACAGGTTCGCAGTTGCGCTGGGCGACTGTCGACAAAGAAGGTTTTGCGATCGTTAATACGTTCCGGAGGCTCGAATACCTGCTTTGGGGTGGTGTTCATATCTTTACTGATCATCGAAACTTGCAGTACATTTTCAATCCGGAGAAGTGTGTCACGACGGTCACAAAGACCATGGCACAACGCCTAGAGAATTGGAAGGGTGTTTTAGGACAATACCGCTATGCAATCGAACACATCCCTGGCGATCGAAACTGTTGGGGGGATCTGTTGTCTCGTTGGGTCAAAGTTCCTACGGTGCCTGTTCGTTCGGTTGCCGTGCACAGCCCATGTAATGCTGACGATTCGCTTCCCGCATTGGATGTGATTCGTGCCTCGCAACAAAGGTCTGTCGCTCGTATCGGCGTTGGTGTTCATGAATTTTCGACAACCTTCGGTCAAGCTACCTTGGCCGATGATGGTTTGTTTCGTGTGCGTGTTGGGGTGCGTGACGTCTTGTGGATTCCGCCGGATGATCTTGCTCTTCAAACTCGTTTGATGGTGTGCGCGCACATGCGCTCGGCTGGTCACCGTGGTGTGGCGCCGACTTTGTTTCGCCTGAAGGAATATTGTGTTTGGCCTCACATGGATTCTCAGGTTCGCGAATTCGTTCGCCAGTGTTTGCACTGTGTAGACACGCGTGCAGGTGCACTCATTCCTCGTCCCTACGGAGACACGGTGCATGGTACCGCTCCGGGAGAAGTGGTGCACTTTGATTTTTTGTATGTTGGCCACAGCGGGCCCGAAGGTAGCGATGGCCTGCCTGATGAGGATGGTTTCCGATATGTTTTGGTCATCATGGATGATTTGTCCAACTACGTGGCGTTGGAACCGGCCGAGGCTTGTACAGCCGAGGTCACAGCGAAGCATTTGCTAGCCTGGTGTAAGACTTTGGGGGTGCCGCGTGTGTGGGTGAGTGATACCGCCACGCATTTCAAGAACAGGGTGCTTGCTTTGTTGAGCGACGCGTTGCACATCGAACATCGTTTTGCTGTCGCTTACACGCCGTGGTCGAACGGTACGTGTGAACGCATGGTAAAAGAGGTGGTACGTGCTCTGCGTTCCATTCTGTCAGAACAGCGTCGTCAGGTTTCGGAGTGGGTTGATGTTTTGCCGGCCGCTCAGTGGGCCTTGAACACTTCGTTTTCGTGAACGTTACCGAAGCACTCCGTACAGCGTGATGCTTGGGCGTGCTCCGCGTACCGATTTCTCGGCGCTCGTTTCTGAGTCTGATGGCAGGTGGAATGTTGACGTGATGAATGCTGACTTGTTGCGTGCGAACGTCCGTGAAGTCGTTGCAGAGCAGGAGAGATTTTGCGCCGATATTCGCGCAGCTGTTGCCGTGTCTCGCGACAACAAACGTAAACAGGCTCAGGGCCAGGTGGTGTTGCCAAAATTTGCGGTTGGTGATTTCGTGTTGTATGCTCGTGTTCGTCGGCAGGGTGTCACACCGAAATTGTTGTCCACATGGACTGGTCCGTGGCGTGTGGTAGCAGCTGATCATGATCATGTGTACTCAGTTCAGAACATCGTTTCTGGGAAGGTGCATCAAGCTCACGTGGCTCGTTTACGATTTTATGCGGATGCGACGTTGAACGTCACCGCTGATCTGAAGGATGTTTTCCAACATTCCTTTGCGCAGGGTGAATGCCGCATGAATGCTTTGGTGCATGTGGCCGAAGATGATGCCAACGAGGTGATTGTCTTGGTCGATTGGGATGGTTTCGAAGCAGAGGAGCGCACGTGGGAGTCTTTGCGGTCGATTTATTCTGCTGCGCCTGAATTCGTCGTGAAGGAATTGCGCAAATTACGGATGACCCGTGCGCTCAAGATTAAAATTGCTTCAGAGTTCAGCATTGATTTGTGATTTGCCGCATGCGATTTCGTCTTGGTTTTTTGGTTTTGTCAAGCTCGTTCGTGTCGAGTGAACTCGCTTTGGGGGTGCTGTAGCCAAAAGATACCAAGCCGTGGAGGTTTCAGTGTAATCGCATGTGTGAGTGGAGCAGTGGCCGGGGATCCTGTGTGATGTCCCCTAGCCACCTGGCTCGTGGTCCGATGAGGATCACTCCGTGATAATACAAGCTCTAAGAACAAGACTTACTGAGTGCGAGGCCAGCGAGACTGGTGGAGTCCCTCGCTGGAAGCCCTCTTGCTGATATCATTCTTATTAATAGTTATCGTGATGTGTTGTTGTTTTTGTTTTCAATGGTCACAGCATTCCCATACAACACCATGGTCACACGGTATTGCATTTGCACGACCCCGCGTCGAGGTGGTCGAGGTGGTCTCAGGATAGGTACTACGGCAAGGTATTTTCGTGCCGAGCAGGCGGTGCCACGGCGAGGACGGTCTGGAAGCTTTAAAGCTGTCAACGGGGGGGGGGGGCGCCAGAGTAAACATATACTCTTGGTGCTCCAGCTGTGGCGCGAATCATGAAGCACACGAGATATTTATAGTGATTTCTCTGCAGGTCCAAATGGAGCTCGTGGTACCTACACCCTGACGAAAGCAAAACAATTCAGATTTTGGAGGCCATGTGGCACCCTTGATGCGTGAGGCGCAATCCTTTTTTACCGGATTCTCATGGACATGACACCGCTCGTGGAGAGGGTTTTTTACTTGGTTTTAGGATGTACCTGATTCTGGCTCAAACGGATCAGGCATACCCGATTTTGGTATTTGCCCTTTGTAAAATATCGTCCACTCGCTATAATTATTAATCTTGATAGTTGCGGTATTTTTCGGGTATATTATGGTATTCCAGAATTCGAATACACGTATAAATAGTATACTGCTGTAGTATTTTGTTTCGGTTTTTCTCGATATTCCACAAGATCGAATGACGTATCTATCGAACTATCTTGGCGTTTGCCGGTAATCGTGACAATCGCGTCGCCGGCGGTAAGAGGTAAGTACCGCTCGCCTTACCTGTGGTGGTACTGACGGGGCACCATCATATGGGATACGAGGCATAGTTCCTCCTACTCGTTCTACAGCAAGCACAAAAATAGTTCTTGTACGGGAAAACGAAATTCAAGCGCCTGGAACCATGTATATGCACAAAGTCCGCCCCTAGGGAGGATACTCTACGGAAAGTGGAATCACTTTGGTACACTCACGAAGGTGCACTAAGTAGCTCGTTATAGTTGGATATAGTCCCCGGTGGCTTGGTAGGTGGTCCGCGTGCCTATCAAGATCATTTTCGTGGGTTCGAGTTGCACCGAGTGCGTGCATGCTCATAGGGACTTTTTCTTGATTATTACAACTACTGATTATTAGCGGAAAGCGCGAGAGCGTGACTTAGCTACATTGGATGAAAATCGACGAGCAGTGGGAATGCTGAACTGAACCCTATGCGCCACAAAAATCACAGGCACGTACCAGGGGTAGAAGGGACGGCACCTGTGACCACGGTTTGTCCAGATGATTACTGAGGGTAAAACCTCCTACAAGTTAGGCTGGAAAGTAAAAGTGATTACTAAAAAAATAAAAAAAAATAGTAGCGAAACTTTCTACGTATCGTTCGATAAGTGTACCTGTGGTATACTGCTGTTGTTGTTGTTGTTGTTGTAGTTGTTGTTGTTATTGTTGTTGTTGTTGTTGTTGTTGTCTTCGCATTAATCGTCCTTTCTACCCAGCTTCATCAGTACACCCAGTGTCCGTCCTGATTCCTTATCCTGGAGAGATATACTGATCCGGTGGTCATACGCTGTGAGAGACAGAGGAAGACCAAATAATAATAACAATAATAATAATAATAATAATAATAATAATAATAATAATAATAATAATAATATAATAATAATAATAATAATAATGATGATGATGATGATGATAATAATAATAATAATAATAATAATAATAATAATAATAATAATAATAATAATAATAATAATAATAATAATAATAATAATAATAATAATAATAATAATAATAATAATAATAATAATAATAATAATAATAATAATGATAGCAAATTCAAGCGTCAAGCAAGTGAAACGCCAGCGAACCGGGTACGAGAACACAACAGCACAAGCAAGACCATAAACAAAAAGACAATAACCGAAAAATGTGATTTAACGATAGGGTATAACGATACCGACCGAGACCGAACGCCTCCCAGGGGGATGGGGGACACGGCACCAATAAGCAGCAATGTAAACCGGGTATATCCGAGTATCCCATCAGGTCGTGTGTAAAACGATTCCTTGGTTGAGATATTCAGTAACATAGCAGGTGTATGTACGTAGGACGTTAGCAGCTAGCTGTGCGAGTAGTGCACCAAACGAGAAAACGAGCACTAAAGAAAGGAAGGCCAAGATTAACTGGGCAATAAGAAATTCTGGAGTCGTTTTACTGGAATTTGTGTGGACAACGCGCCGCCCTTCTCACGTAATGAATTCAGCCTGTGGGCCAAGTTTCTTGTTAAATATGTCTCCTGCCTACACTGCTGTATGTTGATTATATACTATAGTACGTCGATTCGTGTGAACTACTCCTCCTCCTCCTATAGTGTTGTATTTACCGGCATATGTTTTGTTTTATATAAAATACATAGAAGTAACATATACAAAATTGTACAATGCCTCCGAGGTCTTGTGCAAAAGCAAATTTTTTATCACTTTCGGAGTTGATCAGAAAAGGCTGTAAAAAAAAATCACTTCCTGGAATTTCATGAGTGATAAAATCTCGGAGGAACATTTTTTCCACCAAACAGGCCCCATAAGACGTGATTTTGATAAAATCTGATCAGAAACGGGACCAGATACCCCGAAGCCTCCGTAAACAGCCATATAATCACCTCAAAAAAAATTGCATAAAATCTGGCCTAAAAAACATAATTCAATCTTTCACACCCGATCGCAATCAACTTGATATCTGTACGAGTTGGGCAAGCCGAAAAATGAATAAACCATCGGAAGGTCGTATCTCGTGAACCACTGCGAATTGGGACTTGAAGGTTGGAGTGCACTAACTCCGACACAACGCTGCTTGTGCCGAAACAAATGTACGAGTATAAAAAAACATGTTTATTACTCAACTTGACCTCGCCGAGATATAAAATACCTACCTTTCAGCACGGAATTCGTATTATAATCGTGGATCCCGATCAAAGCGAAAATAGGTGAAGACCTATATTATTGCTGGAGACACTATTAACACGAGAACACCGATATAAGTTCATTGCCCAATTCGTCATCCATCCATCAAGAGATATTGCCAATTCCTATACTAAAAACCAGTATGTACGATAAAATATTGGTTTTCTGCGACGCCCCGCCCATTGTGAGAGTTTCGATCTGAAAAATTCAACCTCGTATTTGCACATATCTACGCAGACAAAGGGAAAGTGAGCTCTTCTTTTTTTTTTTAGGCAAGTTACGGTCGATGTTGTACTATTCCGGATTCTTGTATCAACCATATGTCTCGAATAATCGAACAAAAAAATGTTTTACTTTCCATTTGTGTGTTGGTGCATGATCAACACACCTCACATCCCAATAGTACTACATACCAGTACCAAGTACGTACTGGGGAGTATTGAGCGGGGAGTGGCCAACGTACCGCTTTGGCAGGATCTCTGCTGGCTCAGCTCGTTCATACGCAATGTGTGCGTGATGAAAACATCAGGCATGACAAGCACACATGAAACCTGGTAAATGATACCTTAACATGTGGCAACCGCCACCGTCGTATATGCCGCAAAGCGGCAGGGCCTGCGCAACTCGTGGTACAAGTAGAGACATTGTGAGACTTGAGACGCGAATCATCCAGGGTCTCGTGTGGATCATGCGACAACCGAACAAGCGAAGTGGCAGGGTTTTTTTGCGGGTCCTGTGCGCCGGTTTTCGCCTCCATTATCGCTACCGTTATCGACCTTTGGGGTTTTTTCGGTACGGTAACGATAATTTCCGTTATCGTTATCGATATCGAAAAGATTTCAGCCTTATCGGTATGAAACGCTTCTGGTTTCGATATCCAACACTAGAGCTCGTCTCTTCCCTACCAAAAATGCTGTCTCGATGGGCACGTTCGTGGCTAGGGCCAGAATCACAAATGTCCTACAGGAAAAAAAGAACGGGGTCAGACTTGGTTCAAACGCTTTCATTGTCAAGAAATTCGGAAATATCATTTTGATGTGGACAGTGCAAAACAGGTGATCGCCATTTGTTGCCGATAGTGCTTTTCGTCCGTGTTGTGGTTCGTTGTTGGGCCATAGGTCAGGTACTACTGTCATATGCCGTGCTGAGGCGTTCGTACCGGACAACAAATAAATACCAAATACCGTAATATTAGTGTATCGGTATTTCGGTGTCGACATTGTGTACAAAATACCGATATCGTCATTTCATTTTCTTTAGTTTCACCGTTTTTTTAGGGAATATCCGGTGAACGCGGTGTCAGCATCAAACGCTACCACTGCTTGTTGTTAATCTTTACGTGCGCATCATACGATCATACCAGGTATGAAAAAGCGATGAGGATAGTTTGCGCTCGACCAACCGTCTACATACAGAACGTGCCTAGGTGCATTTATCATGAGGGATGCGCGTATGACGCGTCCCCTTGCATGCATTTCTGGTACGTCTCAAGGACCAGCAGCTAGGTAGGGCTGGTTCATGTGGTTGATGCCGCAATCAATCGTAGTGCATTGTCTGTACTTGATAGTTCCCTCATTGAAATTGCCATATGACTTCGCCGTTCGCTGTTGTCTGAACATAAGCGCCAACAATCGAGAAGCTGAACACCAGGTGCATGTAGACGGGAGAGGCTATTCCGGCGTAATCTTACAGGTTAAGTACATGAAACCAGTACGGCGCATACCGTTCGGATTGCAGCAACGTATACCAAATGGACACACGCTAAAATAATGTCCAACCGCGCCTCAATTTACAAACACCTGTTGCGTTGTGCTGACTTGGAATAATGCCCGGCTGATGACGAAGATGATGAACTTCTCCCTCGTTGGAGGTGAGCCCCGAGTAGTACAACCAGAATACTGGGCCTGCAAACACCACCAGCACCAAGGTAACCTGCAAACTAAACCGGACATGGCGCAGAGATAACGCGAGCATCGAACCCGACAGCGAAGTTCGTGTCGTCTTTCAATGCCCCCACCGCAGTGCACATCCGTCGTGTACGAGGTATACGAGGGTGCTGTGGATAATTGTGATGACCTACGTAAGGAGAGAATGTGCGTCAGGAATATTGGGAAGGTGCAGCTTTATGATGGCAGGAGGGGCGCTGGTTGACGAAAAAGAAAAAGCGACGAACGATACAATGCACCATTTAA
Organism: Macrocystis pyrifera; assembly: GCA_031763025.1. Lineage (NCBI taxonomy): Eukaryota > Phaeophyceae > Laminariales > Laminariaceae > Macrocystis > Macrocystis pyrifera. The sequence continues at coordinate 8,400,322 of JASSKH010000023.1, forward strand.
GCGACCGTCGTGAAAGCAAAACGCAGCCCGCAGACAGTACCTAGCAACGACCAAGAAAAATGGTTTACCTTGAGGCCGACCTAAACAAAAATGGGAAACGGCAGTCAGCAGCAGGGCGCTATCGCGAGCGTGCATTTCTCTATTTAGGTATTTTTCAACCGTGTGCATACCGGGTATCGGTATAAATATGTTTTTTTTTTGTAAATCTGTACACCGCAGCACTGCTGAGCACATGTGGGACGTAGGGTTTAATTATCATCGCAAAAATCTCAAATATGACTGCGTCGATCGATGTTTCCGTAAACCTGACGGCAGCCGGATATATTAACGGGGTGGAATTGCGCCAGTATCAGACGGTCTCGGCGTGATGGGGGCAGCAGCGTTGACCGCTCTTATTGAAGGTCGTGCGAAACGACAGCAGCAGCATTCCTTACTTTGAGTGTAGTGAACGAATATCTCACATGATCTCACCGGCACTTTGGGGTAGAAGTTTTGCATTGGAGAAATTTACTACGCTGAAAATCTCAATAATACTGAAATCGCGTGTTTTTATCAACCCCAGCAGCAGTAGCGATACACGCCATCAGTCGAGCGTCATATATGGTTCACCTATTACGCGGGTCCATAGTTAACCCATTTAGTACCGCAGTCCCGATTTGGGGACAAACCAGTCTAATTCCAATTTATTTGTCCCCAAATCGGGACTGCGGTAGTAAAAGGGTTAATAGGACCTTGGTAGGTGGTCCGCGAGCCTATCAAGATCAATTTCGTGAGTTCGAGTCTCACCGAGTGCATGCTCGTAGGGACTTTTTCTTGCCTAAAATTATTAGTGGAAAGCGCGAGAGCGTGAGTTAGCTGTACATTCGATGAAAATCGACGAGCAGTGGGAATGCTGAAGCCTATGCGCGATAAAAACTAAAGGCACGTACCGGGGGGGAGAAGGGACGACACCTGTGACCACGGCTTGTCCAGAAGATCGTCGAGGGTAAAACCTCCTACGAGTGGGCTGGATTGTAAAAGTGATGATGAAAAAAAAAAAAAAAAAAAACTCTTCATGCTGCTTCTACTTGGCCTATAGCAGTTGAAGCCTGTATATCACAGATACCCTGTACATTTACAAAGTCATTATTATTAATACTTGTAGTAGTATAGTAGTTTGTAGCGTGCATGCAGCTTCTCCTTTTTTTTTGCTTACAGTACTTACAGTAGTCATGCCCCCAACTCATGGTGCCGCTTGCATACTATGGCTCCCGTTTCCGCCACAAGCACGGCTATACGGATGTTGCCTGTGACTCCATTTTCGCCTCGCGACGCCCCCGGCATTTCACGATACCCACATCCCGACGGAGAACCGTGTATGATATGTATATGCATGAATGTTTTTTCAGTTCAAAACATATACAAAGAAAGGCTACGATGACCACCGCTGTAGGCGCCACGTACACTATATATTATGTCGCCGACGACCGCCTTAGGCTGACTCTCAGTAATCAAAAACGCAAGACAGCCCCCGCGTTTTCAGTTACCAGGTATGATGTATGGGCGTACACCCATAAATAGACGATCTGTTACATCCCATGGGTTTCCAGTCTGATACCTGGTGTGACAAATGATCCTTGTAGCGGCTATACCTATCTATCATGGTTCTCATACTGCCCCCCGACAACAACTAACTTAATCTGCCAGATATGCCGTCACGCTTGCTTGTCCCAGTTGACCCGGGTTTATTGTGTGTACCATCTCTTCTACCCACTGCCTCAATCTTTACTCTAAGTACTGATACGGCGGTCACGATCGTACTACTGTCTGTGTACCTTCGAATACAGAACAAAATAATCAACCTCAACCAGCCACACCGCCGTGGTGGGACACTCCACCACAGATTTGTTCCGTCATTTTTCGTTTATTTCCGTACTTAGATATTGAGGGAAAAACTGTCGTGCTCGGGCGGGATTGATTATCGTTGACTGCTCGCCACGATTCGCGAGCTCACCGGTAGGTTTCCAAACCCACAAGCCGAGTTCAAGGAAAACTAAAACGAGGCCACGATCACTCGATTGCTCGACCTGGTGAACCCTGCACACTCATATATTATACGAACATTACTGTTGTTGTTGTACTGCGCACTCGTTGCTGTTTTGAAATACGGAGGATGTGTGAGTTCGTACGACTCGTCGTCCTCTGTGTGTTCCTCACTTTAAACCATTCTTTCAACCCGTCGACATCCAACGCAACCAGTGTCCGTGCTGATTCTTCACTCTTAGAAGAGATACACGTTTTGTGGTCACAAAGCTACGCCACAGTAGAGATACTACGTTGCCGCGTACCTGGTACGCAGTAAGCACAACAAGCAGTGCAGCAGTGGCCAATGCAATGTCATGTCATCATCCTGGATACGACACATATTATATGAAATAGAGAAAGACACCGAAACAAAGAAAGAATACAAAAAAAAAAGAAGACAAATCGAAAGAGAAAAAAAGCAAGGAAAATAATATAGGAAACAAACTGTCGTACCCATCCTGCACCGGATGTGGCAGACACTTGAAAATAACCAACTGGAAAAAAAAGAAAAAAAAGAAAAACGCCACTACGGTACTTGTCGTAAACAGAGTAAAACTAAGAACCAAGGGAAAATAACAGGCAAACCAAAGCACAAAGCATCCTCCCGGTAGCGGCAGCTGTTTGTGGTACGAGTAGCATGAGCCAGGTTCTCCCTGCTAGTCCGCCTGGTACCTTGCTACCCTGTCTGCCGCCTCCTTCCAGCGTTCGTCAACTATGCCCGGCCCCTCGGCGTCAGACAATACGAAACGAACAAAGCAGGCTCGTCATTCACCCATGCCTCACGACTCCTTCAATAAGGCTTATCCATCAATCGAAGAAAGGAAGAGAAAAGAAATAAAATGAAAATTACAGAAGATCAGTGCAATAAATAAACAATAATAAAACAAAAGGAAGACAAAGGAAACCCACGTTCGAACCAGCTGGACCAGTTGATGGCACGAGACGTATAGGCATGTTCTACTTCTTAGTCTGCCCTGTGTCTTGCTACTCTGTCTGCCATCTCCTTCCTACTACTGGCCACTGCAGTTCCCTTCCCTTCTATTCCTTCCTGTTCCCCCCCATCTCCGTATTCCCTTGGTTGGGTTTACTGCCACTCCTCCTGTTGCCCCCCCCCTTCCCCCCATACCCTTGGACACCACCCACGGCGGATGCGCTGCGCTGCCTACTCAGCTCAGCCTCGTGCCACTTCACCATGATGAACCGTTCGGCTGCTTCAAGGATCCCCCGGTACCACTTCCCCGCCTTTTTGCACCAGTGGACCACAGCGCGGTCTCAACTCCTAACACCAAGGGGGCAAGTTCCGTTGACCCTTCGGTGGGTTGGAACGCCGTAAGGTCTTCGACTATGTGATACAAAAAGCGTTCTCTGCGCAGGGGTGTTTACTTGCCAGCTAGGAGGCAGCTCGATACCAACCCATGCAGCTCGATACCACCCATGGTGGTGCTCCGTCCCACTTACCCTCGCGGCCTTCGTGGGCCCATTCTGCGCCTGCTCGCGCCACAACCCACAACTCTGCTGCACTGGTCTGACCTGTGGCAATGTTGGCTCCCACATGCTGGTTGCAATACTGCTGGTCCATGCCAGCTTCTGTGCTCGTCTCCGTTTCTCGACAGGCCAGGTGTTGAGGTTGTAAGGTGGGTCTCAGAGTAGTTGGACTGCTCTTGGCCAGGGAAAAACTTGTGTGTACATCCGCACTCCTTTCCGTCCGAGGTTTGACTTCCTGGAGGCGTGTTTCCCTGGGTATTTCTCATCATCGTCCCCTTTTTTTAGGTCGACTGACAGCTCGGCATGGATCCTGTCTTTGCTCCGCATGTCAGCCTCCCTGGCAATCCTCTTCACGGCCACCCTCCTCGTTCGGCATCAATCCATTGTCTATCGGGCCTCTCGACGGCTACCTTAGCAATGCCCTGTTGCACCGAACCGCTGTAACATCCCCCCCAGCTTGGTGGCGCAAGCCAACAACGCGGCAAGACGGGCGGTGCGTACGCTAGAGCTTCGTATAGGGAAAACCTTGGTCCGTAAATACTGAGTTAAGATACCAACCAGGGCTTTTTATACTCCACTTTCTAACCGAAACTGACTACCTGCTCCTGCTGTATAGTTTGTACAACGGCTACTGTCACGGCTACGGGGCATTACTCTTTGGACTAGTTCAACTTGTCTGCCTCAACTCTTCGCTTTACCCCCTTCCTCATTTCCGAGACCGTCAGTTCTTCCCAGTCATTGTCCGGGAACCTGACGCGCCAGTAGGGCGAGCAGAAGTCATAAACCTGTCCTACCCGGTCCATCTGCTTATCATCTGCCGCGTGGGATCTGGTCACTGTCGTTCCTATCGGATATAGGGTTAGCGCTTCGCTTCTACTGAGGAGCGTACGCTTCTTCGGGCGAGCGGTCGTCTGAGTTTTCTCCGCGTCGGGGGGGGGGGTTCAAGTTCCACAGGGCGTGAAAGGTGTCTAGCTGCAAAGGTCTAGGGATTCTGCCTCCGTGACCCAGTCCGAGGAGACCCCGTCTGGGCATCTTCCCCGATATTCCCAACGGGCTGTCCCTGTTTTACTCACCACCTCCCAGCGGTCTATAAGAGTATACATTGGGGCCGCGGCGACCGAGTCTCCTTTGAGCCCCAGGTCGGCACCCCAAGCTATTTGTGCGAATTCGTCCCCTATCGGGTGTCTCAAGTCTGATGAGCGCCTGTAGAATGGTTTGAGCGATGCTACCGAGACCGTACGGGATCGTTTTTTTCTCCCCTCCATCTCTATGACAGCGCTAAGGCCCTTAAACACGACCTTGGTAACTGTGCACGGACCTGTCCATTTTTCGTGTACCAACTTCGGTCCCATACCTTGTCTGGAAAGCGAGCTGTCGCTCTACCGTGCCAGGACCAGGTCTCCCTCCGCTACATTTGTACTTGGGGAGGACCGTGACATCCTGGCATTGTGGCGCTGACGGGATGCTTCCTTATCTTCGTGGATCCTTCGCAGTGCTTCCGTTACCTCCGCATGTTATGCCTGTGGTTCTCGATGAAGTTGCTGAGGCCGCCTGTGGTCTCTGTGTCATCCATCTGTGGGATCAGCATATCGAGGGTTGTGCGAGGGTTACGACCGAACAGAAGCTGGGAGGGAGTCATGGCGGAGGGTAGCGCCGGGTCTGGCGTGGTGCGTTTGATCCAACAAGCGGCGGCAACGTACTCATCCCATCTCGTCGGCCAGGCCTTACACAGTTCGGATAGCACGTATTGCATCCATGCTCCCACGCTTTCCACACTCCCCTGCCCCCAGGGATGGTCTGCTGGCCCGAACTCTATTGGGAATTTTAACCATCGACATAGGTGTCCCACTACTGCCGCTGTGAATTCTCCCCCACCGTCAGCGCGAATACATGAGGGCACCCCACATGCCATGCAAAGGTTTAAGACCAGACAAGCTACTCCGTGTGCTTTTCACGGTAATGGTTAAGCTAAGGGGAATCTAGATGCTCTGTCTACAACGATCAGTAAGTACCCGTTTCCCGCCTCCGACGTGTTGGGGAATTTCTGTAGGTCTACTTCTAGAACTTACCATGGCTCTAGGAACCTGGTGGGAAGCATCGCCACCTGTTGACTACGTGACCTCTTCCTGCGTCTACACCCACGCGATAATACGTACTCTCGTGTATCTCTACACATGCCTGGTCAGTGAAACCGGTCCCTTAGCAACGAGAGGGTTCTTGCGATTCCGGGGTGACCGTGTTGGCACTAGAGTAAGAAATGTCTGCTACAAGGCAACTCGGTATGGCTAGTACAGCTGCTCGCCTTACCAGTGCTCCGTTCTGTTCAAACTCAAGCCACAGGAGACTCTGGTCGTCTAGAAGGTACCAGGCATCTGTTGGTATCTGCATCTTTCAACTCGTTCTGCTCGGCGCCTTCTCCTTGACTATATAGTGCTCGCCTGACTTTGCTCAAGAAGCGGTCCGACTCCTGGATCCTGACCAAGTGAGGCACGTCTTGTAGCGCCTGAAGGGCACGCTCTATCACCGTTGTCGCCAGTGGTTCCTTTTGGCGTGCCCACCCCTCCCCCCCCGCTGAAAGACTGCGCTCGACGGGGTCAGGTAATCGGAGGTTTCCCTTCACCGGCGGTGGCGGGTTATCCGAAACCTGAGAGGAGCCGGGCTCTGACGCCTAGGCAGCCGTCTCGTCTCCTGCCAGTGTTCAGAGTTTTGACGACGAACGCGCAGTGCTCGCCGGGCGAGGGGGACGGGAGGGGGATTCCGAAGACGGATTTAGGCGCACGGATGGGGTACGAGGGCGGATATATCGCCTTACTAGCAGCCCGGAGCTGTCTGTATCCATACCTGCAACCCGGTCGTGGAGCGGCAAGGTGGCTAGCTATGCGCTCAAGGTTAGTTCGTCAGATTATCCAGGATGCTCTTCGAGCACGACCACGGTCCGCGGAATGCTAGCAGCAATTGCCCTAAGCACGGATGGCACTCATGTATTAGTTTAGTTGGATTTTCCCTACTGACAACGTGTCGTTCGCGGATACTCCCCCGGGGCTACCAGTCCCTCTTTTGAGGAGTTCGACGGCGTTCAATTGTTACCCGTCTAGGACCGGGCTTCTGGGGTCGACGTAGTCGGTGGGTTTGCTGGATGTTGCGTCGTCCGGGAAGGAGTCGTCGATTTGAATCGCCTGTTGCCCTCGGGAGGGGCAAGCGAGATAGAACGTCAGGTAGTTGGTGTGACGTCCCCGCCCTCCGCATCATGACTGTGTCGAATCCCATTAACCGGAGCGCCCACCTGTACAGCTTGGAGTCAAGGTCCGGGCAATGAAGCCCCTGCGGGTGTGCCGGGGGTTGCGCCGGCGCTAAGGGAGTGTCTATAACAGGTGGTATATGGAGGGAGGGACGGTGTAGGTACTGGTTAACGTCTGACTACCAGAGGGGGGGTTTTGTCCAGTGTGTTCCTCCGTCTAGGGTCTAATCTCAACTGCTTGCCGGGCTAACATAACAGTTCGGAGTGCGTCAGCGTGGCGAAAAGTAGAGGAGTACAAGTGCAAGCAAGGGTAAGGGGTGTAGTGCGGAGTTTATTTGATCATGTAATTTTAGTTGAATGATATATTCGAAGAAGCAGTTGAAGGTCGTCGTGGATGGCACAAATACAAATGTTGTTGAGGAGGGGGCGTATACTGGGCCGGCGCTTTCCTTGATTTTATACTTCATTTGTGCATTTCAAAGTGCAGGTATGCTAGTCAGCAGATAGGGGGTCGTGTGGTGTGCCGTCTTACTGAATTTCAAAGCAGTAGTCACGCCTGAGAGAACTACTGGGGCGTTGTTTTTCTTCATGCACCGGTATTATACATAATGCTAGAGTCACGCCTGGGGGGCTACTGAGGGTGTTAGGTTTCCGCATGTTGCTTTGTTGCACAAGTTTTCTGCCTGCTATTTTATTTACGAGGTAAGGCAATGGAGGGGGTGTTCGGTTAGTGGGGGTGCGGGAGCGAGCGTGCATGCATGCAGGTCAGCAGATGGGGTGTCGTGCGGTGGAACCGTCTTACTCCATGTCATCACTCAGCCCCTCTTTCCTCCGGTGGTCACGACGCGGTGCGTCTCACTTCGTTCCATCCTGCGCGGCGGTGTAATCTATGGGGTAGTCTTTATATTCATCACGATTGGTTGGGAAACTGTCACCTGGCCACGGCTCTTGACCTATAAAATATGTTTAATATAGTATCTTTTTATGTATGTGTCTACCACGCAATCAACGGCAGTAGGCTCAGCGCAAGAAGTGACACGTGGCAAAAGGCACGGCTCGTCGCCTTCGCAAGACGTCGATCTTGTGGGATAGTTTGATATTTAGTGCGGTTTAGTGTATTTTTTTATTTAGTGCGGAATTGAATCAAAATGTACAGCAAAATTGAGGCCACGCGTATCGTACAGCACAATTTTTTGCGGCGACGGAATGCAAAATTCGAGTGTCTATCACGTAACATGTCAACGGCAGTGGGCTCAGCGTTCGAAGTGGCGCTTACCTGGACGACGCCAGGGCTCAGCTACGCGTTGCGTACAAAAGGCGTCGATCTTGCGGGATGGTGTGATCTATGGTGGGGTGTGGTTTGCTTTTATTATATTTTTACTGTTGATTTTAAATGTACTTTACCGCAAAATTGAGGCCACGCGTACCGTACAGAACTACTTCATGAGGCGACGGACTCGGCAAAATTCGAGTGTCTACCACGTAACCTGTCAACGGCAGTGGGCTCAACGCTCGAAGTGGCGCTTACCTGGACCACGCCAGGGCTCAGCTACGCGTTGCGTACTCAATACGTCGATCTTGCGGTATTATGTGATCTTTAGTGTGGTTTATTGTATTTTATTTTTGCTGTGATTTTGAATGTACTTTACCGCAAAATTGAGGCCACGCGTACCGTACAGCACTACTTCATGAGGCGACGGACTCGGCAAAATTCGAGTGTCTACCACGTAACCTGTCAACGGCAGTGGGCTCAACGCTCGAAGTGGCGCTTACCTGGACCACGCCAGCGCTCAGCTACGCGTTGCGTATTCAATACGTCGATCTTGTGGTATTGTGTGATCTATAGTGTGGATTATTGTATTTTATTTTTGCTTCCGCTTTGAATGTACTTTACCGCAAAATTGAGGCCACGCGTACCGTACAGCACTACTTCATGTGGCGACGGACTCGGCAAACTCATGCGTCTACCACGTAACCTGTCAACGGCAGTGGGCTAAACGCTAGAAGTGGCGCTTACCTTGACAAAGCAAGGGCTCAGCTACGCTTTGCGTACTCAATACGTCGATCTTGCGGTATTGTGTGATCTGTAGTGTGGATTATTGTATTTTATTTTTGGCTTCGCTTTGAATGTACTTTACTGCGAAATTGAGGCCACGCGTACCGTACAGCACTACTTCATATGGCGACGGACTCGGAAAACTCATGCGTCTACCACGTAACCTGTCAACGGCAGTGGGCTAAACGCTAGAGGTGGCGCTTACCTTGACAAAGCAAGGGCTCAGCTACGCGTTGCAAAATCCAAGCGTCTACCACGTAACCTGTCAGTGGCAGTGGGCTCGACGCTAGAGGTGGCGCTTACCTTGACAGGGCAAGGGCTCCGCGATGCGTTGCGTACTCAAGACGTACATTTCCGCGGTGTAGTGCAATCTATGGTGTGGTCTTGTTGGGTTTTTGTATTGAGACTTTTCAAGGTAGAATTGAGGCCATGCGTACTGTACAGCGCTACTTCATGTGGCCACGGACTCGGCAAACATCATGTGTCGACCACGCAACCTGACAGCAGTGGGCTTAACGCTATCATAGAAGTGGCGCCTACCTTGGAACAAGCAGGGGCTCAGCGACGCGTTGGGTACTCAAGACATGTATTTCATGGTCTATGGTTTGGTTTATACTTCATACTATTTGTTTGTGTGTTTGGAATGCAGTCGATCTAGACGCGGAGAAGCCCGTTGGGTACTCAAGACATGTATTTTATGGTCTATGGTTTGGTGTATACTTCATACTATTTGTTTGTATGTTTGGAATGCAGTCGATCTCAACGCTGAGAAGCCCGTTGGGTACTTAGGACATGTATTTTATGGTATATTGTCTGGTTTATACATCATACTATTTGTTTGTGTGTTTGGTAGGCAGTCGATCTCGACGCTGGGAAGCCCCAGGCTGATCTATTAACCGTTGTTGTTGTTCTGCCCGCCACAATAACATGCATTCTGTAGTCGCCGGACAGGCTTCAAAACTCTGGAGTGATAAAAGGAAACCTCGGTAAAAAAATAAAGCAAGCAAAGAATAGTCCACATGGTAACTGAAGCACATCTACACCTCGGACAAAAAATAACAAGTGAGGTCCGCGCACGTACGTATCAGATACAGGCGGTACGCTGTACAAGTCGCCACGGAAACCGAGAACACCACGTATTACCCAGAAAAAAAATAGACAGGATGAAAAGATAACTCGACGTCGATAAATCGAAATCGCAAAGTTGAGTATCAACTATTTAAACAGTCGAACTCACAGCTGACGTATTTCATAAATGTATAAAAACGAAATAAAAAATCGAACAAAATGACAAATCCAAAAGGGAAGAGAGAGAAAAAAAGTTCAATTCAGGCAAGGAAACAATAGAAAGCAATCAAGAAAGGAAACGCACAATATAATACGCTTTTTTTCGCAGATTGCAGGCTCGCACGTTACGCGAGGGGTGTAGCACAGAGATAATACAATAACAAAAAGACAGCGTACGTACTCCGACACGAAGAACACCAATAAAAGCAAAAAAAAAGAAAAGAAAAAAAGAGGCCAACGGACAAACGTATCCTGTATCGGGTACATACATGAGGTACGCTGTGCAAGTCGCCACAGGAACCAAAGACCGCATAATACGACCCCAGCAGTATATGTATTGGTTTACCTCGTACCATGCATGGAAATACGTACCTGGTATGTGTTTTCGTTTAAGAATTAAAGTATAACGTCAGCTGTGAGTGCAACCTATGAAGAGGTGTTTTTTTTTATACAATCAGCAGCAAAAAGCAGAAAAGCCCGTGCGTGCTACCAGGTACACCACAATTCCACCACTATAAACACCACCACGACTCCACCACCACTGACTGCTGGTGCGGCTTCTCGTGCTGGTGATGGTGCTGCTGGCGGTGATGGTGGTAGCTGTGGTGGTTGTGGCGGTGTGGTGTAAACTACCTGGGATTATTATATCGTAGGTAGTGTGGAGGACAGGGTACGTAGACACCGTCAATCTCCGATCACAGCCAACCATGAAGATACGTTAACCAACGTCCGGTCTATGAGATCCGCCATCACTGATGGACCTTCATAATGGTTGACGTTCGGGCCATGAAGTCCGAACGCGCCAGGGAGAAAAAGGTCCTTCACGAAAGGACCCGCACTCTCACATTTTCTATACGTTCTCTCCTTGCGAGACGCGAGGGAGGCTTGTGGAGGCACCTCCTTGCCACATATCACGAAAGAGAACGTGCACGTCAAGGCCTCGGCCAACCCCGTCAAAGACAAAGACAATGCCGACACCGGCAACGGAGCCACCCTCCATATTGGCGCCGAAGAGTACTGAACTCTGATTAAAACAAACCTACCACTAGCATTCCCTCTCGAATGCTCGCCCCAAAGTCACATACATCCTTAGCAAAGATGGACTTGAGGCGCATAGAGGGGGGGGCGATGTGGAGGACAGGGTACGTAGATACCGTCAATCTCCGATCACAAATGCCTACCATGAAGATACGTTAACCAACGTCCGGTCTATGAGATCCGCCATCACTGATGGATCTTCATAATGTTTGACGTTCGGGCCATGAAGTCCGAATGCGCCAGGGAGAAAAGGGTCCTTCACGAAAGGACCCGCACTCTCACATTTTCTATAAGTTCTCTCCTTGCGAGACGCGAGGGAGGCTTGTGGAGGCACCTCCTTGCCACATATCACGAAAGAGAACGTGCACGTCAAGGCCTCGGCCAACCCCGCAAAGACAAAGACAAGGCCGACACCAGCAACGGAGCCACCATTTCAACACGCTTTTGTGTCTTACCATGAGGAGAGTATTTATGGGTTGTGAGCAGTACCAGAGAGAATTAACGCTTATGCTATATTAATATTAATAGTACTGCTCTTGTAGTTTCTCCGATTTGTACAACTAAAACTACCAGGGGTTAAAGTAAAGCCGCCTACGAAGGTGCTCTGATTATTCCTTCTTGACAATTTACGACAAGCGTCTTCCTGCACCCATCCAGATTCATCAGGCTAATTGAACCTTCGTTGACAAGGTTGTTTGTAACTGTAAAGTTTGAATTGTTATGTTTGGTGTGGTACTTTCGCAGATTATGACATCTATTGTAAATTTCCCATTTAGACGGTTGCTAATAAGGTATGCTCTTCGTGAAGTGCAATCGTCGTACAAAGGTGGTCCATATTAATAGGGGTCAGCGTGATTGATTACAATGTGGATCACGATGTTATCACGTTGTCAGCGCCCGTTTCCCTGAAATTCCGCCCGCCCGTGGTCAGAGACATGTCTCAACATGAAAGTCTTAACAAGAAAATGGGAGCACAGATTGATTTGCCCGCCCTTAGGTCTTTTGTACATTGATCATAGTATACATACATGTCGTTGGACCTATCACCAATAGAAACAGAGTGTGACACGGTAAGAAGATAAATAGGCTGATGTTCAAATCTGGAACATAAGAAAAATCGGCCGCACGCCCATGGTCTTACCTGGAGCCGGCAATTAAATTAAATTGGCGCGTTTTTTTTTTTCGCCGATAGGCGATTTTTTTTTTCGTATAGCGGTGGGTACAGGCTTCGTCTGTCTGCAACTAAAAACGTTGTGTTTTTGTAATACTCATTGCGAGAGCTGTACCTGACCGATTTCCACACACTCAACATCTACAGAAGCGGACGATCGTAGGCTAACGCGTGGAACTTGTTTCGCTGGACAAATTGTCTCGAGTTGGTCACTGTCGGAGTGCCGCTATGGTCTTGGTGATGTTTTGGGGGCGGGACTATTTCGTTTGTAGTTTGACTTCGTTTTCTGTGAACGCACACGGCCTACGGCATGTAACAGACAATCTCGCTTTCTCTATCTATCTACTGGTGGTACTGGCCGACAAGACGAGTACTACAGCTTTGGGTCTGTTTACACTTGTCCACAACACAAATGCTGGGTACGTTTACCTTGATGCTCTCCATCTCCTAGACACACTTCTTTCTTCTCGCCTTCCTCTGGATGTTCTCAATAGATCAGACGATGTTTTTCTGCAGCGACCGGTTCAGTTTGCCTATGATAATTCCACGAGCACTTACTTACCGTGAGTAAGCAGCTAGCCTGGTCGGGTGAAGTCAATAATTATTAAGTACGTGCAGGTGGGGAAGAACGTGCCCATGGGAAGTCATCACCGGGTTTACAGGTGTGCGCATCGTATCTTCTCTTGCGCCTAAATCGAGCAGGTTCTAAAATAAAACGCATTTACATTACGCTCGTGAGTCCTCGTTGGCGGCAACACGCAGAAACAGTCTTCGTCGCTCACTGCTCCTACAGCCCCCCAAAACATATAAACCCAACAAATTCTTCGCATATATCTCAAACGCATTCCGCTCTCAGAAGCTGTGCACCGCATGTAAGTGTCGGATGTAGTTTGCAAGGACAGAACCTACATTTCTTGCGGAATAATCAAGACACGTGAACCATACGTTGATGAACAGTATGCCCAACACAAGAATACAACCATCCTCGTAACATCAACGGAGTAAAAACGTCGCCTACAAGCGGTGGCAGAATCTATCCCTGAAGCATATCGAGACAAAAAAAACAGTGCACAAGCTGCACGCATCGTGCACCACTTGGTTTAATCCGAACTGTATTATTCGGGCCGCCCGCACTCCACGTGCGCCATCATCGTGGGCTAGAATTGCAGCCCGCCTGACACATTTCGTCTCGGGCGTATAAACTCGCACTCCCCACTGAATTTCCAATTTTCGTTCGTCTCCTTCGGATGCTTAAAAGTCCCGGGAAAGCTCGTCGGGTGCACAGGACTTGATACACCTTCCACCTTCGTGCTGCTGCCAAAAGTGATTATGATGGTCTTTCAATGATCCTACTGCCATCTCATACCCCCCGGCAAACCCCCGAAAATCTGGATGGCAGTGACGACAGCACAGCTACCCTCTGCACCCCTCTAACCTCGGGCAGTTTGATGTTCTACATACTATCTGCTCAACCTGAAGGTCATCAGCGATTCAAGCAAAGCCTTTGCCACGAGTGGTACTTTGCGGGGTACTTGCGGGGTCTCCACTACCGACGAAAGCGCGGCAGTTGGTCTTGATGGGTGCACCTTTTGCGCAAACAGCCATTGGCGGTTCCCTGGTGTTAATGTAACCGTGATGCCTGCGTTACCACCCGTGAGACGTCAAACGTGGGAAGGACTTTTAGCTCAAATGCCGCAAGAAAATTACTGGAATTGTACCGGCCCTCACTCCAGCATCCGAAACTTTAAAACACGAAAACGGGTTGGGTTTCACTTGCTGTTTTAACAGTACGCCTCGAGGTGGCCGGCCCTGTTGCTCAAACTGGGGACAACGACGTTCTTTACCGCTTCCATATCCCCGACGACATCGTTCTCGTTCAGTTTCGCACCAGTGCAGCTATCCTCCGGCACGTGTGAACATAGCGACACCCGTCCCGTTCCAGTGTTATGTCTACATCGTCTTGGCGCCCGCCCTACTGGCGGAGGGGCTGTTTCACTACCGCGAAGGTTTATGGCAAAGGGTCGCCTCCGCGAAGTCTTCTGCACGGAATTTTGCAAAATAGTTATTCGACCATCGTAAAACATGCAAGCTACTGCCGGCGCCGTGGCAAAGTAGGATACTGAATCGCATGGAAACCTCTAGGCGCATGCACACTCCGGCCGACGGCTGTGGCAGGGGAAACAAGAGTCACGGTACATATAACACGGCACTCAGTACAACAAAAACTACACCCATATCGCCGGTACTGCTGCTTCATATACGGCACGACCTGCCGTACCCTACCTACTGTTTTGGCACTGCACGAAAAGGCACAACGGTAGGCTTATAGCTCACAGAGGTGGTGTGCAGCGTCAGTCACCACCAACACGTAGGTAGAGGTTGGGGTAAAATTAAACGGCTAATTTACCCTCAAAGCTTGGTACAAGTGCGCAAAAACGGCGACGAAAAGAAGTACCGGTGACTACTACTTAGTCCCAGTGCTGCTCACCTGAATCGAGATTTCCTCCCTACTCTCTCCATGGAAAACGCCGGCATTCGTGTTAACACCAATGGGTCCTTGCTCTCCGTCGCCGTTCGGGATTCACCCATCGTGCACGCCTGCCGCCCCCCCTCGCCCCACCTCCACACCTGCGACGGCTAGTGTGGGTTCAGCGCTGAGAGCTACGGCACCGTGGAGTGTTTCACCCAGGAAGTGAATCCGGCGGCGAGGCGAGTTCCCTCTGCCCCATCTCCGTCGCTCGTAGCTCACTCGCCGCGCCGGGCAGGTGTAGTGTCCTTTCCTGTCCGGCAAGACGAGCACCTTCGCAGTTGGCGTTATCACCACGGCGTGCGGTTCCGGACTTGGGTCTTGCCATGGGGTTGAGCGTACAACCCTCACCACCCTCACCCGGCGGGCCTGCCTTGCGCCGACTCTCATGCACGACTATTGCTTACTACTGGTTGCTTTGTAGTCTTCCGTCAGCGAATAGACTCCCTCAGCAAGCAACGCCTGTGTTGTTGTTCCTGCTCTCTTTCCGCCGTCGCCGCCGCTGCAAGGGCATCGCTTTCGGCTGCGTCCAAGACAATGGCACGACAAACACAACGTGTATGTTGCAAGTGTGCGACACCACTTTAGCATATCTTATTTTCTTATTTCGGGTCAGGCTCTATTTCTTTTCATGTGAGACGGGGTGTATCCTACTCAACTTCCAGTATAAATAATGCCACATGTTTATCTTTGTCAAAAACTCGAGCCTGAAGCTATAAACGTCTGTCGCGTACTGTATTAATAGTTGTTTTCTCTGGTGTCAGCATACCGCCTGGTGTTGCACTCTTTCTATTAATAGAGAGAAAGAGAGGCGCGAATGCCAAGAGAAAAACGAACGAAAGTTGTTACATCGTCAGTGCCAGCAGTACTGTTACAGCGGGTGGCGCCAGGGAGGGAGGTTCATAGCGCTGTGACTGTCGTGACCAGCGCTATGGGGAGGATAATAACGCGCGAGACCACTGTCCTGATCAGGGTCACGCGTCGGGTCTATTCGATAGGCAGAGGGCAAAAGCTTTGGTTAGGGCTCAGCGACCATAGGTAGGGGTCCAGATTTATATATCGATTTTTCGCGCGAAGCGCGAAAAAAATATAAAGGCGTTTTTCTCGGGAGTGTTCAGCGCAGAACACTTATTAGCCCCAAGAAAAAATAAGAAACAAGAATGCCGGCCCAGGTTGGATTTCTTATTATTGAAAATGTATTCCACAGATAATAACAGTACAAAGGATCTCGAATTTTCTTATTGTCGTATAATATCTCTTTTTTACTCCTCGTGTATATAATGTGTAAAAATACCTATCTGTACAGTACAAGTACTCTGTTTCCCTTGTGTTCATCATGGTGTCATGACAGAAGAGCAGAAAAACTTTCACAGCGATATAAGTCGATTTCAAGTAATGGTAGGTAGCTCTTCGAGATAAGGTCCGATTGACAAGCGGTTTTTTTACGTTTCAATCTTTGGCACTATTCGGATGAAGTGGTTGGGTGGGTGTTTTGTTGAAGGTAACGTGTTGTAGAGGCGGTGCGGTCAAAGCAGGCAACCTCAAAGATTTAAACGTAATAAGTGCGACATCAGCGACCTACTGACAACTCTATAGAATGAAAGGATGTCGTGATAAGTAACGACCAAACACGATTCACCGAACTCTTGTGTACCGGGATTCTCATTTTATTCGACTCGTTTACAACACAAATCTTGAATTTATCAAAACTCACAGCATTTAACGACACAACGCACACAAATGCACCATCTACGATTTACAGCCATCTGGCCCTCTCCAAGCTTCGCCCTAAGAAACGAACCCTTCAAGCCTGAGCGATGTTAGCCCCCCCCCTGACAAAATAATAAAATAACCTCTAGGTAGGTTCAGCGATATTTGCACAAAATCTTTATAACGGGCGTTTTTGGCTATGTAAACGTTTTTCTTGGGCGAAGTACACTACAAAACACCTGATAATAGTGAGGAAAAAAAAGAAGCAGGAATGCTGGTCTCGCCCGAATTTCTTATTCGGGAAAGTTACATTCTATACTGACTTCAGTACAACCGCTGTCAAACTTCTTATTTTCCTGTCATTTACTTTTACAGTGGGCTCCTTTACCTGTGTTCTGGTATATAGAGGGCAATATTCTGTTGTTTAACGTCAAAAGTCGACTTCAAGTAATAGTGCATATCCGCTCGAGATAAAATCCGATTGCAAAACGATTCTTCACGTTGGATTACCTGGTACCTTCCACATAGACTGGCAGTGCAGATATATTTGATGCAGATGAAGGGTTGTGGGGGTGTCGTCACAAATATAGGCAACGAAAAGCAAGAAAAAACATTATGTACGACTGCAGCTATTAATAGCTGCTCTAGAATTTTATCTCGGACGACACAGAACGATCACACGTACATGAGATACTCACCGCAACGTGTCCGAAGAAAGTGGTATCTCGTAAAATATACCACTATGTTAAACACGGATACATGGAGAGTTGTCTGGTGATATAATGACGAAGTTCACTGCATTTTAGACAACACATACAACGCAGATCTACGTCGCCCTCGGCCTTCTCCAAGAAAACATATTGCAATACACGGAAAACGCCGAGACGTTCCTTAAGAAGTAGACAATTTCAATCGAAAAACGTATTTTCAGCAGCAGCCAGGGCTACACTAAACCCTGCACGTTAGTCCATGTTTAACGTCAGTGGCAACTAAAGACAATCGCCTCTGCGACCACGACAGCCATATTTAAATTCCTCGTACGACCCACGGACCAATGGGAACTTGCAAGGAGGAAACTCAATTTTCCTCTGCGTTCGTCTTCCTTCTCTGGGCGAGGGTCAGCAGGCACGATACGTCCTTGCTCGTCCAAAAATGGGTCCAGGGTCGATCTGAGACCATCCACCCTTGCGTTGTGCGCATTCCTGGCAACTTCCGGAATTCTCCATCGGTGTGCGACCGCCATTCCCTCCGCCCACCCCCCCCCTGGCGATATCTACCCACAAGGCGAGGATTCACATCTCCACCCCTGCCCCCACCGTCCCGGCCGCGACGATGGGTGCCGCCAACGAATCCCGCATTGAGGGGTTTTGGGAGTAAACATTCGAGGCGTGGCCACGGCAGTGCTTACACTTTTGGGCGGTGCTTGCTGCATCATCCCCCTGACGACCCCGCGGCGATTTTCATGATCGGGAGTCATGCGCGTTTCGCAGACACCGAAGCGTAGCTTTGTAGTTGGCTGGCTATCTTCCTGTTGGTGGAAAAGACGAAGAGGGTGCAAAGATACCGGCGGTAGCTAAGAATATATGACGCAACCAGAAGGCAAGAATAGTGTTGCCGCAACATCGGTGATTGGTTGTGGCCCGAAAACGACTTCGAAGCGCTCCCGCCGATTTTAGTGAGCAGCCAATCTTGTACATCCGAAAGGTACGCGCATTTGACCCAGTTTACATATCACATTATAGAAGTTATATTACTACATTAGTACCGCTATCTATTTTTCCAAGAAAAACTAGCTAGCCATCTCCCTGCCAACAAGAGTACTCCCCTTGCCTTAGCACGATTCGTAACCGCGAGCAGGCTGCCAACACACGCACCGAAGTGAACAAGCCTCTACATGTCGTTTCGATAGTTATACAAGCATCTACACCCGCCGCTCGCCTGTATATCCCTGTCGTCTGGTCGCATTAGACCCGCGACTTTGTCGTCCAGACCAAGGGCGAGACCGATCCACTCGGTGCCTGCTCTGGTTCCACCTGCAGCGTCGCCACCTCCGGCATCAGAATTATCTAGCAATTGGTTCAAAAATTATGCGGTCCACGCCAGATGAGCGTATAGGACAGTGAAACCGAAGTCTCAATCACACGCAAGGGCTACACAATATCGTTCGCTAGCATCAGAAGTGTCAGACTCCAACATACGCAAAAGAAGTAGAATGTTTACACGCATGCCATCCTCACGTTAGAGCCCCAGCAAACAACCGTTGACTCACCTGCTCCTTTCGCGGTGTTCCCGGTACGAAGGTCCTCGTTGTTGAAGTCGCCATTGCCTCCGCACCATCGTCCAGCGGTGGCTTATAAGATTCCGCCTGCGGATGATATATACGCCCCGCAACGCTAAATCATCGAAAGAGGCAGGTTGAGCAGACTCTGGCCGTGTTTTGTCTTGGCGTATCCGCCCCCCCCCCCCCTCCCTCAAGAAACCCTCCTCCTTCCTGAGCAGCACGCTCGCCTCTACGGCTGCATCAAACCCCTCGTCACTGTTCGCTGCGATTTCCTGGTTGGGCGCCGGTTCGGGGCGCTGCGCCCTGGCCTGCGGCAGTGGATACCGCATGTCGTTCCGTGCAACGCTTGCTCGTCGCTTGCCCGGCCTTTCATCACACAGGTATTGGCGGCGACCAGGCGTAACGGGCGAAAGCACCTAGTAATGTTTCCCTCATGATCGTGACCCCCTCCCCACAGCCCGACCAGCTGCGTCCGAGCTTCCCCGTGACAGAGAGCTTCACTCGCGGAGAGTAGCTGATGCTGTACAGACACACCTGTTTCGCCGATAGGGCGTAGACGAGATCTGTTTTGCGGAGAGGGGCGAGGACGAAGGCGAGAAGGACGAGAGTACTTCTGTGTGTAGCACTCGAGGGGCGCTGGGCGTTGCGGTTACGTATTGCAGTACCGACATATTCGATGATAGAGCTTTGACCGGCGACCGTATTTTCTATTTTCCTCGATATATTTCAAACCAGGCGCCAGGTCCTCAGGTTCAGGGAACGCAGAGGCGAGGAGATGGCACACTTTGCACAGAACGACCGAGGTGGAGGTATCATATAACCTTAGTCCTGTTTTGTGTCGTTGAGACGAGCGCTCGTGCAGCGGGAGAACGGAATGGCGCTGTTCGGCAATTGTTTCTCCAGCAGGCATGCCGTCATAGCGGCGTGTTATCGAGACGAGTATGCTACCAATTTCAACTTGGCGAGTGGGTGCAAGTACAAGGTATTCGCCGCTTCTACGCCGCAGTTGTTAAAAAACCTGCGCAGCATCCGCTTTGATGGTGGTACTAGTCAGTGCAGGGGGGCCATCGAGCAGAAAGAAAGGCGGTCGCCGTGCAAGTTGGTGCAAAGACAAAAAAAGAGTGCAGGTACTCCTGCCAAATAAAAAGGGACACAGGAAAAAACGTACCAAGATGTTACTTGTCGCGGTTGGCTACGCTCACCTTGATCGACCCTCGAGAGCAGTAGGGAACGTCTACTTTGTGAACCCAGAAGGGACCCTCTGCATGTGGGAGAGGAAGGGCGTACCGTGCTAGGGGGGTGCATTAATGGCCGCCCCTTTTTACTCCCCGAATCGACCGTCTCCCACCCGCGTCCACACCAAGAACCTCCTCCTTTTCCACACGGCTGGTCGCTCTTACGAAGGGCATGAACAACATCGGCGGCGGCGGGGGGGCGAACACGATACTCGGCAGGAACTCCATCTCTAGCTTTTGGAGAAGACGGGCCGGCTGGATCACGACGATCAGCTCGTTCTCCATGTACTGATCCCCGTTGCCTCCGTTGCCTCCTGACGCATTGGGCGGTCAGTACAGGAGTCATCTGGGGATGGGTTCAACAAGCGAGACGGACGACGGACGACCGGTACAGGCGATGTCGAGTTGTAGAAAGACAAACTGCATCACTGGTTCTGACGAAACAGGCAAGTCTGCTCTTGACCACCGTCATAACATTGCTAAGTTGGTGGTTGTTTTGCTGTTCTCTGGCTGCTGGGTCAAGCGTGCAACATAAAACCAGAGTAATACAACCTGCAGTTCACCTGTGAATACAACCGAATGGGCGGCTTCAAGCCGTTGCCCCCGTAGATCTTGAGCCTGGTCTCGTAGGAGAGCTCGAGCTGTCTGATAGGTTGCTCCCTGCTGCTACTGCTGCCTGGTCTGCTGATGTGGTTGTTGCTGTTGTTGTTGTTGCTGCTGCTGCTGCTGCTGCTGCTGCTTGCTGTCGTTGGTGCAGGCACTGGTGCTTCTCTCTACTGCTGTAGCATAATAGCACGGCCTTCCCCTTGAAGTCGACTGCTTTGAGAGTGCTGCTGCTGGCGGCTGTTGGTACTCCTCCTGGCACTGCTTCTCCTCTACGGCGTCTGAAGCCTGACACGGAGAGCGCTAACTGCTGCTGCTGCTGCTGCTGCTGCTGCTGCTGCTTCTGCTGCTGCTGCTGCTGCTGCTGCTACTGCTCTTGTGCTGATGATGTGCTGGGGCCGCGAGGAAAGTGCGGCTCGTACACGAAACGTGACAGTCCAGTGATTTCGGGGTGATTTCGAACGCTTGGCCAATGACATGCGCCGACTTTAAAACCCGTACTTTAATCTCGCTCGGTAAATCGTAAATATATATAGGGTTTGACCAATGAGAGTGCGCCGACTTTAAGATTCCCACCCGACCTATAGGCCCAGTGCCTTGGTTGGCTCAGCGACCATAGGTAGGGGTCCAGATTTATATATCGATTTTTCGCGCGAAGCGCGAAAAAAATATAAAGGCGTTTTTCTCGGGAGTGTTCAGCGCAGAACACTTATTAGCCCCAAGAAAAAATAAGAAACAAGAATGCCGGCCCAGGTTGGATTTCTTATTATTGAAAATGTATTCCACAGATAATAACAGTACAAAGGATCTCGAATTTTCTTATTGTCGTATAATATCTCTTTTTTACTCCTCGTGTATATAATGTGTAAAAATACCTATCTGTACAGTACAAGTACTCTGTTTCCCTTGTGTTCATCATGGTGTCATGACAGAAGAGCAGAAAAACTTTCACAGCGATATAAGTCGATTTCAAGTAATGGTAGGTAGCTCTTCGAGATAAGGTCCGATTGACAAGCGGTTTTTTACGTTTCAATCTTTGGCACTATTCGGATGAAGTGGTTGGGTGGGTGTTTTGTTGAAGGTAACGTGTTGTAGAGGCGGTGCGGTCAAAGCAGGCAACCTCAAAGATTTAAACGTAATAAGTGCGACATCAGCGACCTACTGACAACTCTATAGAATGAAAGGATGTCGTGATAAGTAACGACCAAACACGATTCACCGAACTCTTGTGTACCGGGATTCTCATTTTATTCGACTCGTTTACAACACAAATCTTGAATTTATCAAAACTCACAGCATTTAACGACACAACGCACACAAATGCACCATCTACGATTTACAGCCATCTGGCCCTCTCCAAGCTTCGCCCTAAGAAACGAACCCTTCAAGCCTGAGCGATGTTAGCCCCCCCCCTGACAAAATAATAAAATAACCTCTAGGTAGGTTCAGCGATATTTGCACAAAATCTTTATAACGGGCGTTTTTGGCTATGTAAACGTTTTTCTTGGGCGAAGTACACTACAAAACACCTGATAATAGTGAGGAAAAAAAAGAAGCAGGAATGCTGGTCTCGCCCGAATTTCTTATTCGGGAAAGTTACATTCTATACTGACTTCAGTACAACCGCTGTCAAACTTCTTATTTTCCTGTCATTTACTTTTACAGTGGGCTCCTTTACCTGTGTTCTGGTATATAGAGGGCAATATTCTGTTGTTTAACGTCAAAAGTCGACTTCAAGTAATAGTGCATATCCGCTCGAGATAAAATCCGATTGCAAAACGATTCTTCACGTTGGATTACCTGGTACCTTCCACATAGACTGGCAGTGCAGATATATTTGATGCAGATGAAGGGTTGTGGGGGTGTCGTCACAAATATAGGCAACGAAAAGCAAGAAAAAACATTATGTACGACTGCAGCTATTAATAGCTGCTCTAGAATTTTATCTCGGACGACACAGAACGATCACACGTACATGAGATACTCACCGCAACGTGTCCGAAGAAAGTGGTATCTCGTAAAATATACCACTATGTTAAACACGGATACATGGAGAGTTGTCTGGTGATATAATGACGAAGTTCACTGCATTTTAGACAACACATACAACGCAGATCTACGTCGCCCTCGGCCTTCTCCAAGAAAACATATTGCAATACACGGAAAACGCCGAGACGTTCCTTAAGAAGTAGACAATTTCAATCGAAAAACGTATTTTCAGCAGCAGCCAGGGCTACACTAAACCCTGCACGTTAGTCCATGTTTAACGTCAGTGGCAACTAAAGACAATCGCCTCTGCGACCACGACAGCCATATTTAAATTCCTCGTACGACCCACGGACCAATGGGAACTTGCAAGGAGGAAACTCAATTTTCCTCTGCGTTCGTCTTCCTTCTCTGGGCGAGGGTCAGCAGGCACGATACGTCCTTGCTCGTCCAAAAATGGGTCCAGGGTCGATCTGAGACCATCCACCCTTGCGTTGTGCGCATTCCTGGCAACTTCCGGAATTCTCCATCGGTGTGCGACCGCCATTCCCTCCGCCCACCCCCCCCCTGGCGATATCTACCCACAAGGCGAGGATTCACATCTCCACCCCTGCCCCCACCGTCCCGGCCGCGACGATGGGTGCCGCCAACGAATCCCGCATTGAGGGGTTTTGGGAGTAAACATTCGAGGCGTGGCCACGGCAGTGCTTACACTTTTGGGCGGTGCTTGCTGCATCATCCCCCTGACGACCCCGCGGCGATTTTCATGATCGGGAGTCATGCGCGTTTCGCAGACACCGAAGCGTAGCTTTGTAGTTGGCTGGCTATCTTCCTGTTGGTGGAAAAGACGAAGAGGGTGCAAAGATACCGGCGGTAGCTAAGAATATATGACGCAACCAGAAGGCAAGAATAGTGTTGCCCGCAACATCGGTGATTGGTTGTGGCCCGAAAACGACTTCGAAGCGCTCCCGCCGATTTTAGTGAGCAGCCAATCTTGTACATCCGAAAGGTACGCGCATTTGACCCAGTTTACATATCACATTATAGAAGTTATATTACTACATTAGTACCGCTATCTATTTTTCCAAGAAAACTAGCTAGCCATCTCCCTGCCAACAAGAGTACTCCCCTTGCCTTAGCACGATTCGTAACCGCGAGCAGGCTGCCAACACACGCACCGAAGTGAACAAGCCTCTACATGTCGTTTCGATAGTTATACAAGCATCTACACCCGCCGCTCGCCTGTATATCCCTGTCGTCTGGTCGCATTAGACCCGCGACTTTGTCGTCCAGACCAAGGGCGAGACCGATCCACTCGGTGCCTGCTCTGGTTCCACCTGCAGCGTCGCCACCTCCGGCATCAGAATTATCTAGCAATTGGTTCAAAAATTATGCGGTCCACGCCAGATGAGCGTATAGGACAGTGAAACCGAAGTCTCAATCACACGCAAGGGCTACACAATATCGTTCGCTAGCATCAGAAGTGTCAGACTCCAACATACGCAAAAGAAGTAGAATGTTTACACGCATGCCATCCTCACGTTAGAGCCCCAGCAAACAACCGTTGACTCACCTGCTCCTTTCGCGGTGTTCCCGGTACGAAGGTCCTCGTTGTTGAAGTCGCCATTGCCTCCGCACCATCGTCCAGCGGTGGCTTATAAGATTCCGCCTGCGGATGATATATACGCCCCGCAACGCTAAATCATCGAAAGAGGCAGGTTGAGCAGACTCTGGCCGTGTTTTGTCTTGGCGTATCCGCCCCCCCCCCCCTCCCTCAAGAAACCCTCCTCCTTCCTGAGCAGCACGCTCGCCTCTACGGCTGCATCAAACCCCTCGTCACTGTTCGCTGCGATTTCCTGGTTGGGCGCCGGTTCGGGGCGCTGCGCCCTGGCCTGCGGCAGTGGATACCGCATGTCGTTCCGTGCAACGCTTGCTCGTCGCTTGCCCGGCCTTTCATCACACAGGTATTGGCGGCGACCAGGCGTAACGGGCGAAAGCACCTAGTAATGTTTCCCTCATGATCGTGACCCCCCCTCCCCACAGCCCGACCAGCTGCGTCCGAGCTTCCCCGTGACAGAGAGCTTCACTCGCGGAGAGTAGCTGATGCTGTACAGACACACCTGTTTCGCCGATAGGGCGTAGACGAGATCTGTTTTGCGGAGAGGGGCGAGGACGAAGGCGAGAAGGACGAGAGTACTTCTGTGTGTAGCACTCGAGGGGCGCTGGGCGTTGCGGTTACGTATTGCAGTACCGACATATTCGATGATAGAGCTTTGACCGGCGACCGTATTTTCTATTTTCCTCGATATATTTCAAACCAGGCGCCAGGTCCTCAGGTTCAGGGAACGCAGAGGCGAGGAGATGGCACACTTTGCACAGAACGACCGAGGTGGAGGTATCATATAACCTTAGTCCTGTTTTGTGTCGTTGAGACGAGCGCTCGTGCAGCGGGAGAACGGAATGGCGCTGTTCGGCAATTGTTTCTCCAGCAGGCATGCCGTCATAGCGGCGTGTTATCGAGACGAGTATGCTACCAATTTCAACTTGGCGAGTGGGTGCAAGTACAAGGTATTCGCCGCTTCTACGCCGCAGTTGTTTAAAAAACCTGCGCAGCATCCGCTTTGATGGTGGTACTAGTCAGTGCAGGGGGGCCATCGAGCAGAAAGAAAGGCGGTCGCCGTGCAAGTTGGTGCAAAGACAAAAAAAGAGTGCAGGTACTCCTGCCAAATAAAAAGGGACACAGGAAAAAACGTACCAAGATGTTACTTGTCGCGGTTGGCTACGCTCACCTTGATCGACCCTCGAGAGCAGTAGGGAACGTCTACTTTGTGAACCCAGAAGGGACCCTCTGCATGTGGGAGAGGAAGGGCGTACCGTGCTAGGGGGGTGCATTAATGGCCGCCCCTTTTTACTCCCCGAATCGACCGTCTCCCACCCGCGTCCACACCAAGAACCTCCTCCTTTTCCACACGGCTGGTCGCTCTTACGAAGGGCATGAACAACATCGGCGGCGGCGGGGGGGCGAACACGATACTCGGCAGGAACTCCATCTCTAGCTTTTGGAGAAGACGGGCCGGCTGGATCACGACGATCAGCTCGTTCTCCATGTACTGATCCCCGTTGCCTCCGTTGCCTCCTGACGCATTGGGCGGTCAGTACAGGAGTCATCTGGGGATGGGTTCAACAAGCGAGACGGACGACGGACGACCGGTACAGGCGATGTCGAGTTGTAGAAAGACAAACTGCATCACTGGTTCTGACGAAACAGGCAAGTCTGCTCTTGACCACCGTCATAACATTGCTAAGTTGGTGGTTGTTTTGCTGTTCTCTGGCTGCTGGGTCAAGCGTGCAACATAAAACCAGAGTAATACAACCTGCAGTTCACCTGTGAATACAACCGAATGGGCGGCTTCAAGCCGTTGCCCCCGTAGATCTTGAGCCTGGTCTCGTAGGAGAGCTCGAGCTGTCTGATAGGTTGCTCCCTGCTGCTACTGCTGCCTGGTCTGCTGATGTGGTTGTTGCTGTTGTTGTTGTTGCTGCTGCTGCTGCTGCTGCTGCTGCTTGCTGTCGTTGGTGCAGGCACTGGTGCTTCTCTCTACTGCTGTAGCATAATAGCACGGCCTTCCCCTTGAAGTCGACTGCTTTGAGAGTGCTGCTGCTGGCGGCTGTTGGTACTCCTCCTGGCACTGCTTCTCCTCTACGGCGTCTGAAGCCTGACACGGAGAGCGCTAACTGCTGCTGCTGCTGCTGCTGCTGCTGCTGCTGCTGTTCTGCTGCTGCTGCTGCTGCTGCTGCTGCTGCTACTGCTCTTGTGCTGATGATGTGCTGGGGCCGCGAGGAAAGTGCGGCTCGTACACGAAACGTGACAGTCCAGTGATTTCGGGGTGATTTCGAACGCTTGGCCAATGACATGCGCCGACTTTAAAACCCGTACTTTAATCTCGCTCGGTAAATCGTAAATATATATAGGGTTTGACCAATGAGAGTGCGCCGACTTTAAGATTCCCACCCGACCTATAGGCCCAGTGCCTTGGTTGGCTCAGCGACCATAGGTAGGGGTCCAGATTTATATATCGATTTTTCGCGCGAAGCGCGAAAAAAATATAAAGGCGTTTTTTCTCGGGAGTGTTCAGCGCAGAACACTTATTAGCCCCAAGAAAAAATAAGAAACAAGAATGCCGGCCCAGGTTGGATTTCTTATTATTGAAAATGTATTCCACAGATAATAACAGTACAAAGGATCTCGAATTTTCTTATTGTCGTATAATATCTCTTTTTTTACTCCTCGTGTATATAATGTGTAAAAATACCTATCTGTACAGTACAAGTACTCTGTTTCCCTTGTGTTCATCATGGTGTCATGACAGAAGAGCAGAAAAACTTTCACAGCGATATAAGTCGATTTCAAGTAATGGTAGGTAGCTCTTCGAGATAAGGTCCGATTGACAAGCGGTTTTTTACGTTTCAATCTTTGGCACTATTCGGATGAAGTGGTTGGGTGGGTGTTTTGTTGAAGGTAACGTGTTGTAGAGGCGGTGCGGTCAAAGCAGGCAACCTCAAAGATTTAAACGTAATAAGTGCGACATCAGCGACCTACTGACAACTCTATAGAATGAAAGGATGTCGTGATAAGTAACGACCAAACACGATTCACCGAACTCTTGTGTACCGGGATTCTCATTTTATTCGACTCGTTTACAACACAAATCTTGAATTTATCAAAACTCACAGCATTTAACGACACAACGCACACAAATGCACCATCTACGATTTACAGCCATCTGGCCCTCTCCAAGCTTCGCCCTAAGAAACGAACCCTTCAAGCCTGAGCGATGTTAGCCCCCCCCCTGACAAAATAATAAAATAACCTCTAGGTAGGTTCAGCGATATTTGCACAAAATCTTTATAACGGGCGTTTTTGGCTATGTAAACGTTTTTCTTGGGCGAAGTACACTACAAAACACCTGATAATAGTGAGGAAAAAAAAGAAGCAGGAATGCTGGTCTCGCCCGAATTTCTTATTCGGGAAAGTTACATTCTATACTGACTTCAGTACAACCGCTGTCAAACTTCTTATTTTCCTGTCATTTACTTTTACAGTGGGCTCCTTTACCTGTGTTCTGGTATATAGAGGGCAATATTCTGTTGTTTTAACGTCAAAAGTCGACTTCAAGTAATAGTGCATATCCGCTCGAGATAAAATCCGATTGCAAAACGATTCTTCACGTTGGATTACCTGGTACCTTCCACATAGACTGGCAGTGCAGATATATTTGATGCAGATGAAGGGTTGTGGGGGTGTCGTCACAAATATAGGCAACGAAAAGCAAGAAAAAACATTATGTACGACTGCAGCTATTAATAGCTGCTCTAGAATTTTATCTCGGACGACACAGAACGATCACACGTACATGAGATACTCACCGCAACGTGTCCGAAGAAAGTGGTATCTCGTAAAATATACCACTATGTTAAACACGGATACATGGAGAGTTGTCTGGTGATATAATGACGAAGTTCACTGCATTTTAGACAACACATACAACGCAGATCTACGTCGCCCTCGGCCTTCTCCAAGAAAACATATTGCAATACACGGAAAACGCCGAGACGTTCCTTAAGAAGTAGACAATTTCAATCGAAAAACGTATTTTCAGCAGCAGCCAGGGCTACACTAAACCCTGCACGTTAGTCCATGTTTAACGTCAGTGGCAACTAAAGACAATCGCCTCTGCGACCACGACAGCCATATTTAAATTCCTCGTACGACCCACGGACCAATGGGAACTTGCAAGGAGGAAACTCAATTTTCCTCTGCGTTCGTCTTCCTTCTCTGGGCGAGGGTCAGCAGGCACGATACGTCCTTGCTCGTCCAAAAATGGGTCCAGGGTCGATCTGAGACCATCCACCCTTGCGTTGTGCGCATTCCTGGCAACTTCCGGAATTCTCCATCGGTGTGCGACCGCCATTCCCTCCGCCCACCCCCCCCCTGGCGATATCTACCCACAAGGCGAGGATTCACATCTCCACCCCTGCCCCCACCGTCCCGGCCGCGACGATGGGTGCCGCCAACGAATCCCGCATTGAGGGGTTTTGGGAGTAAACATTCGAGGCGTGGCCACGGCAGTGCTTACACTTTTGGGCGGTGCTTGCTGCATCATCCCCCTGACGACCCCGCGGCGATTTTCATGATCGGGAGTCATGCGCGTTTCGCAGACACCGAAGCGTAGCTTTGTAGTTGGCTGGCTATCTTCCTGTTGGTGGAAAAGACGAAGAGGGTGCAAAGATACCGGCGGTAGCTAAGAATATATGACGCAACCAGAAGGCAAGAATAGTGTTGCCGCAACATCGGTGATTGGTTGTGGCCCGAAAACGACTTCGAAGCGCTCCCGCCGATTTTAGTGAGCAGCCAATCTTGTACATCCGAAAGGTACGCGCATTTGACCCAGTTTACATATCACATTATAGAAGTTATATTACTACATTAGTACCGCTATCTATTTTTCCAAGAAAACTAGCTAGCCATCTCCCTGCCAACAAGAGTACTCCCCTTGCCTTAGCACGATTCGTAACCGCGAGCAGGCTGCCAACACACGCACCGAAGTGAACAAGCCTCTACATGTCGTTTCGATAGTTATACAAGCATCTACACCCGCCGCTCGCCTGTATATCCCTGTCGTCTGGTCGCATTAGACCCGCGACTTTGTCGTCCAGACCAAGGGCGAGACCGATCCACTCGGTGCCTGCTCTGGTTCCACCTGCAGCGTCGCCACCTCCGGCATCAGAATTATCTAGCAATTGGTTCAAAAATTATGCGGTCCACGCCAGATGAGCGTATAGGACAGTGAAACCGAAGTCTCAATCACACGCAAGGGCTACACAATATCGTTCGCTAGCATCAGAAGTGTCAGACTCCAACATACGCAAAAGAAGTAGAATGTTTACACGCATGCCATCCTCACGTTAGAGCCCCAGCAAACAACCGTTGACTCACCTGCTCCTTTCGCGGTGTTCCCGGTACGAAGGTCCTCGTTGTTGAAGTCGCCATTGCCTCCGCACCATCGTCCAGCGGTGGCTTATAAGATTCCGCCTGCGGATGATATATACGCCCCGCAACGCTAAATCATCGAAAGAGGCAGGTTGAGCAGACTCTGGCCGTGTTTTGTCTTGGCGTATCCGCCCCCCCCCCCCCCTCCCTCAAGAAACCCTCCTCCTTCCTGAGCAGCACGCTCGCCTCTACGGCTGCATCAAACCCCTCGTCACTGTTCGCTGCGATTTCCTGGTTGGGCGCCGGTTCGGGGCGCTGCGCCCTGGCCTGCGGCAGTGGATACCGCATGTCGTTCCGTGCAACGCTTGCTCGTCGCTTGCCCGGCCTTTCATCACACAGGTATTGGCGGCGACCAGGCGTAACGGGCGAAAGCACCTAGTAATGTTTCCCTCATGATCGTGACCCCTCCCCACAGCCCGACCAGCTGCGTCCGAGCTTCCCCGTGACAGAGAGCTTCACTCGCGGAGAGTAGCTGATGCTGTACAGACACACCTGTTTCGCCGATAGGGCGTAGACGAGATCTGTTTTGCGGAGAGGGGCGAGGACGAAGGCGAGAAGGACGAGAGTACTTCTGTGTGTAGCACTCGAGGGGCGCTGGGCGTTGCGGTTACGTATTGCAGTACCGACATATTCGATGATAGAGCTTTGACCGGCGACCGTATTTTCTATTTTCCTCGATATATTTCAAACCAGGCGCCAGGTCCTCAGGTTCAGGGAACGCAGAGGCGAGGAGATGGCACACTTTGCACAGAACGACCGAGGTGGAGGTATCATATAACCTTAGTCCTGTTTTGTGTCGTTGAGACGAGCGCTCGTGCAGCGGGAGAACGGAATGGCGCTGTTCGGCAATTGTTTCTCCAGCAGGCATGCCGTCATAGCGGCGTGTTATCGAGACGAGTATGCTACCAATTTCAACTTGGCGAGTGGGTGCAAGTACAAGGTATTCGCCGCTTCTACGCCGCAGTTGTTAAAAAACCTGCGCAGCATCCGCTTTGATGGTGGTACTAGTCAGTGCAGGGGGGCCATCGAGCAGAAAGAAAGGCGGTCGCCGTGCAAGTTGGTGCAAAGACAAAAAAAGAGTGCAGGTACTCCTGCCAAATAAAAAGGGACACAGGAAAAAACGTACCAAGATGTTACTTGTCGCGGTTGGCTACGCTCACCTTGATCGACCCTCGAGAGCAGTAGGGAACGTCTACTTTGTGAACCCAGAAGGGACCCTCTGCATGTGGGAGAGGAAGGGCGTACCGTGCTAGGGGGGTGCATTAATGGCCGCCCCTTTTTACTCCCCGAATCGACCGTCTCCCACCCGCGTCCACACCAAGAACCTCCTCCTTTTCCACACGGCTGGTCGCTCTTACGAAGGGCATGAACAACATCGGCGGCGGCGGGGGGGCGAACACGATACTCGGCAGGAACTCCATCTCTAGCTTTTGGAGAAGACGGGCCGGCTGGATCACGACGATCAGCTCGTTCTCCATGTACTGATCCCCGTTGCCTCCGTTGCCTCCTGACGCATTGGGCGGTCAGTACAGGAGTCATCTGGGGATGGGTTCAACAAGCGAGACGGACGACGGACGACCGGTACAGGCGATGTCGAGTTGTAGAAAGACAAACTGCATCACTGGTTCTGACGAAACAGGCAAGTCTGCTCTTGACCACCGTCATAACATTGCTAAGTTGGTGGTTGTTTTGCTGTTCTCTGGCTGCTGGGTCAAGCGTGCAACATAAAACCAGAGTAATACAACCTGCAGTTCACCTGTGAATACAACCGAATGGGCGGCTTCAAGCCGTTGCCCCCGTAGATCTTGAGCCTGGTCTCGTAGGAGAGCTCGAGCTGTCTGATAGGTTGCTCCCTGCTGCTACTGCTGCCTGGTCTGCTGATGTGGTTGTTGCTGTTGTTGTTGTTGCTGCTGCTGCTGCTGCTGCTGCTGCTTGCTGTCGTTGGTGCAGGCACTGGTGCTTCTCTCTACTGCTGTAGCATAATAGCACGGCCTTCCCCTTGAAGTCGACTGCTTTGAGAGTGCTGCTGCTGGCGGCTGTTGGTACTCCTCCTGGCACTGCTTCTCCTCTACGGCGTCTGAAGCCTGACACGGAGAGCGCTAACTGCTGCTGCTGCTGCTGCTGCTGCTGCTGCTGTTCTGCTGCTGCTGCTGCTGCTGCTGCTACTGCTCTTGTGCTGATGATGTGCTGGGGCCGCGAGGAAAGTGCGGCTCGTACACGAAACGTGACAGTCCAGTGATTTCGGGGTGATTTCGAACGCTTGGCCAATGACATGCGCCGACTTTAAAACCCGTACTTTAATCTCGCTCGGTAAATCGTAAATATATATAGGGTTTGACCAATGAGAGTGCGCCGACTTTAAGATTCCCACCCGACCTATAGGCCCAGTGCCTTGGTTGGCTCAGCGACCATAGGTAGGGGTCCAGATTTATATATCGATTTTTCGCGCGAAGCGCGAAAAAAATATAAAGGCGTTTTTCTCGGGAGTGTTCAGCGCAGAACACTTATTAGCCCCAAGAAAAAATAAGAAACAAGAATGCCGGCCCAGGTTGGATTTCTTATTATTGAAAATGTATTCCACAGATAATAACAGTACAAAGGATCTCGAATTTTCTTATTGTCGTATAATATCTCTTTTTTACTCCTCGTGTATATATAATGTGTAAAAATACCTATCTGTACAGTACAAGTACTCTGTTTCCCTTGTGTTCATCATGGTGTCATGACAGAAGAGCAGAAAAACTTTCACAGCGATATAAGTCGATTTCAAGTAATGGTAGGTAGCTCTTCGAGATAAGGTCCGATTGACAAGCGGTTTTTTACGTTTCAATCTTTGGCACTATTCGGATGAAGTGGTTGGGTGGGTGTTTTGTTGAAGGTAACGTGTTGTAGAGGCGGTGCGGTCAAAGCAGGCAACCTCAAAGATTTAAACGTAATAAGTGCGACATCAGCGACCTACTGACAACTCTATAGAATGAAAGGATGTCGTGATAAGTAACGACCAAACACGATTCACCGAACTCTTGTGTACCGGGATTCTCATTTTATTCGACTCGTTTACAACACAAATCTTGAATTTATCAAAACTCACAGCATTTAACGACACAACGCACACAAATGCACCATCTACGATTTACAGCCATCTGGCCCTCTCCAAGCTTCGCCCTAAGAAACGAACCCTTCAAGCCTGAGCGATGTTAGCCCCCCCCCTGACAAAATAATAAAATAACCTCTAGGTAGGTTCAGCGATATTTGCACAAAATCTTTATAACGGGCGTTTTTGGCTATGTAAACGTTTTTCTTGGGCGAAGTACACTACAAAACACCTGATAATAGTGAGGAAAAAAAAGAAGCAGGAATGCTGGTCTCGCCCGAATTTCTTATTCGGGAAAGTTACATTCTATACTGACTTCAGTACAACCGCTGTCAAACTTCTTATTTTCCTGTCATTTACTTTTACAGTGGGCTCCTTTACCTGTGTTCTGGTATATAGAGGGCAATATTCTGTTGTTTAACGTCAAAAGTCGACTTCAAGTAATAGTGCATATCCGCTCGAGATAAAATCCGATTGCAAAACGATTCTTCACGTTGGATTACCTGGTACCTTCCACATAGACTGGCAGTGCAGATATATTTGATGCAGATGAAGGGTTGTGGGGGTGTCGTCACAAATATAGGCAACGAAAAGCAAGAAAAAACATTATGTACGACTGCAGCTATTAATAGCTGCTCTAGAATTTTATCTCGGACGACACAGAACGATCACACGTACATGAGATACTCACCGCAACGTGTCCGAAGAAAGTGGTATCTCGTAAAATATACCACTATGTTAAACACGGATACATGGAGAGTTGTCTGGTGATATAATGACGAAGTTCACTGCATTTTAGACAACACATACAACGCAGATCTACGTCGCCCTCGGCCTTCTCCAAGAAAACATATTGCAATACACGGAAAACGCCGAGACGTTCCTTAAGAAGTAGACAATTTCAATCGAAAAACGTATTTTCAGCAGCAGCCAGGGCTACACTAAACCCTGCACGTTAGTCCATGTTTAACGTCAGTGGCAACTAAAGACAATCGCCTCTGCGACCACGACAGCCATATTTAAATTCCTCGTACGACCCACGGACCAATGGGAACTTGCAAGGAGGAAACTCAATTTTCCTCTGCGTTCGTCTTCCTTCTCTGGGCGAGGGTCAGCAGGCACGATACGTCCTTGCTCGTCCAAAAATGGGTCCAGGGTCGATCTGAGACCATCCACCCTTGCGTTGTGCGCATTCCTGGCAACTTCCGGAATTCTCCATCGGTGTGCGACCGCCATTCCCTCCGCCCACCCCCCCCCTGGCGATATCTACCCACAAGGCGAGGATTCACATCTCCACCCCTGCCCCCACCGTCCCGGCCGCGACGATGGGTGCCGCCAACGAATCCCGCATTGAGGGGTTTTGGGAGTAAACATTCGAGGCGTGGCCACGGCAGTGCTTACACTTTTGGGCGGTGCTTGCTGCATCATCCCCCTGACGACCCCGCGGCGATTTTCATGATCGGGAGTCATGCGCGTTTCGCAGACACCGAAGCGTAGCTTTGTAGTTGGCTGGCTATCTTCCTGTTGGTGGAAAAGACGAAGAGGGTGCAAAGATACCGGCGGTAGCTAAGAATATATGACGCAACCAGAAGGCAAGAATAGTGTTGCCGCAACATCGGTGATTGGTTGTGGCCCGAAAACGACTTCGAAGCGCTCCCGCCGATTTTAGTGAGCAGCCAATCTTGTACATCCGAAAGGTACGCGCATTTGACCCAGTTTACATATCACATTATAGAAGTTATATTACTACATTAGTACCGCTATCTATTTTTCCAAGAAAACTAGCTAGCCATCTCCCTGCCAACAAGAGTACTCCCCTTGCCTTAGCACGATTCGTAACCGCGAGCAGGCTGCCAACACACGCACCGAAGTGAACAAGCCTCTACATGTCGTTTCGATAGTTATACAAGCATCTACACCCGCCGCTCGCCTGTATATCCCTGTCGTCTGGTCGCATTAGACCCGCGACTTTGTCGTCCAGACCAAGGGCGAGACCGATCCACTCGGTGCCTGCTCTGGTTCCACCTGCAGCGTCGCCACCTCCGGCATCAGAATTATCTAGCAATTGGTTCAAAAATTATGCGGTCCACGCCAGATGAGCGTATAGGACAGTGAAACCGAAGTCTCAATCACACGCAAGGGCTACACAATATCGTTCGCTAGCATCAGAAGTGTCAGACTCCAACATACGCAAAAGAAGTAGAATGTTTACACGCATGCCATCCTCACGTTAGAGCCCCAGCAAACAACCGTTGACTCACCTGCTCCTTTCGCGGTGTTCCCGGTACGAAGGTCCTCGTTGTTGAAGTCGCCATTGCCTCCGCACCATCGTCCAGCGGTGGCTTATAAGATTCCGCCTGCGGATGATATATACGCCCCGCAACGCTAAATCATCGAAAGAGGCAGGTTGAGCAGACTCTGGCCGTGTTTTGTCTTGGCGTATCCGCCCCCCCCCCCCCTCCCTCAAGAAACCCTCCTCCTTCCTGAGCAGCACGCTCGCCTCTACGGCTGCATCAAACCCCTCGTCACTGTTCGCTGCGATTTCCTGGTTGGGCGCCGGTTCGGGGCGCTGCGCCCTGGCCTGCGGCAGTGGATACCGCATGTCGTTCCGTGCAACGCTTGCTCGTCGCTTGCCCGGCCTTTCATCACACAGGTATTGGCGGCGACCAGGCGTAACGGGCGAAAGCACCTAGTAATGTTTCCCTCATGATCGTGACCCCTCCCCACAGCCCGACCAGCTGCGTCCGAGCTTCCCCGTGACAGAGAGCTTCACTCGCGGAGAGTAGCTGATGCTGTACAGACACACCTGTTTCGCCGATAGGGCGTAGACGAGATCTGTTTTGCGGAGAGGGGCGAGGACGAAGGCGAGAAGGACGAGAGTACTTCTGTGTGTAGCACTCGAGGGGCGCTGGGCGTTGCGGTTACGTATTGCAGTACCGACATATTCGATGATAGAGCTTTGACCGGCGACCGTATTTTCTATTTTCCTCGATATATTTCAAACCAGGCGCCAGGTCCTCAGGTTCAGGGAACGCAGAGGCGAGGAGATGGCACACTTTGCACAGAACGACCGAGGTGGAGGTATCATATAACCTTAGTCCTGTTTTGTGTCGTTGAGACGAGCGCTCGTGCAGCGGGAGAACGGAATGGCGCTGTTCGGCAATTGTTTCTCCAGCAGGCATGCCGTCATAGCGGCGTGTTATCGAGACGAGTATGCTACCAATTTCAACTTGGCGAGTGGGTGCAAGTACAAGGTATTCGCCGCTTCTACGCCGCAGTTGTTAAAAAACCTGCGCAGCATCCGCTTTGATGGTGGTACTAGTCAGTGCAGGGGGGCCATCGAGCAGAAAGAAAGGCGGTCGCCGTGCAAGTTGGTGCAAAGACAAAAAAAGAGTGCAGGTACTCCTGCCAAATAAAAAGGGACACAGGAAAAAACGTACCAAGATGTTACTTGTCGCGGTTGGCTACGCTCACCTTGATCGACCCTCGAGAGCAGTAGGGAACGTCTACTTTGTGAACCCAGAAGGGACCCTCTGCATGTGGGAGAGGAAGGGCGTACCGTGCTAGGGGGGTGCATTAATGGCCGCCCCTTTTTACTCCCCGAATCGACCGTCTCCCACCCGCGTCCACACCAAGAACCTCCTCCTTTTCCACACGGCTGGTCGCTCTTACGAAGGGCATGAACAACATCGGCGGCGGCGGGGGGGCGAACACGATACTCGGCAGGAACTCCATCTCTAGCTTTTGGAGAAGACGGGCCGGCTGGATCACGACGATCAGCTCGTTCTCCATGTACTGATCCCCGTTGCCTCCGTTGCCTCCTGACGCATTGGGCGGTCAGTACAGGAGTCATCTGGGGATGGGTTCAACAAGCGAGACGGACGACGGACGACCGGTACAGGCGATGTCGAGTTGTAGAAAGACAAACTGCATCACTGGTTCTGACGAAACAGGCAAGTCTGCTCTTGACCACCGTCATAACATTGCTAAGTTGGTGGTTGTTTTGCTGTTCTCTGGCTGCTGGGTCAAGCGTGCAACATAAAACCAGAGTAATACAACCTGCAGTTCACCTGTGAATACAACCGAATGGGCGGCTTCAAGCCGTTGCCCCCGTAGATCTTGAGCCTGGTCTCGTAGGAGAGCTCGAGCTGTCTGATAGGTTGCTCCCTGCTGCTACTGCTGCCTGGTCTGCTGATGTGGTTGTTGCTGTTGTTGTTGTTGCTGCTGCTGCTGCTGCTGCTGCTGCTTGCTGTCGTTGGTGCAGGCACTGGTGCTTCTCTCTACTGCTGTAGCATAATAGCACGGCCTTCCCCTTGAAGTCGACTGCTTTGAGAGTGCTGCTGCTGGCGGCTGTTGGTACTCCTCCTGGCACTGCTTCTCCTCTACGGCGTCTGAAGCCTGACACGGAGAGCGCTAACTGCTGCTGCTGCTGCTGCTGCTGCTGCTGCTGCTGCTGCTGCTGCTGTGCTGCTGCTGCTACTGCTCTTGTGCTGATGATGTGCTGGGGCCGCGAGGAAAGTGCGGCTCGTACACGAAACGTGACAGTCCAGTGATTTCGGGGTGATTTCGAACGCTTGGCCAATGACATGCGCCGACTTTAAAACCCGTACTTTAATCTCGCTCGGTAAATCGTAAATATATATAGGGTTTGACCAATGAGAGTGCGCCGACTTTAAGATTCCCACCCGACCTATAGGCCCAGTGCCTTGGTTGGCTCAGCGACCATAGGTAGGGGTCCAGATTTATATATCGATTTTTCGCGCGAAGCGCGAAAAAAATATAAAGGCGTTTTTCTCGGGAGTGTTCAGCGCAGAACACTTATTAGCCCCAAGAAAAAATAAGAAACAAGAATGCCGGCCCAGGTTGGATTTCTTATTATTGAAAATGTATTCCACAGATAATAACAGTACAAAGGATCTCGAATTTTCTTATTGTCGTATAATATCTCTTTTTTACTCCTCGTGTATATAATGTGTAAAAATACCTATCTGTACAGTACAAGTACTCTGTTTCCCTTGTGTTCATCATGGTGTCATGACAGAAGAGCAGAAAAACTTTCACAGCGATATAAGTCGATTTCAAGTAATGGTAGGTAGCTCTTCGAGATAAGGTCCGATTGACAAGCGGTTTTTTACGTTTCAATCTTTGGCACTATTCGGATGAAGTGGTTGGGTGGGTGTTTTGTTGAAGGTAACGTGTTGTAGAGGCGGTGCGGTCAAAGCAGGCAACCTCAAAGATTTAAACGTAATAAGTGCGACATCAGCGACCTACTGACAACTCTATAGAATGAAAGGATGTCGTGATAAGTAACGACCAAACACGATTCACCGAACTCTTGTGTACCGGGATTCTCATTTTATTCGACTCGTTTACAACACAAATCTTGAATTTATCAAAACTCACAGCATTTAACGACACAACGCACACAAATGCACCATCTACGATTTACAGCCATCTGGCCCTCTCCAAGCTTCGCCCTAAGAAACGAACCCTTCAAGCCTGAGCGATGTTAGCCCCCCCCCCCTGACAAAATAATAAAATAACCTCTAGGTAGGTTCAGCGATATTTGCACAAAATCTTTATAACGGGCGTTTTTGGCTATGTAAACGTTTTTCTTGGGCGAAGTACACTACAAAACACCTGATAATAGTGAGGAAAAAAAAGAAGCAGGAATGCTGGTCTCGCCCGAATTTCTTATTCGGGAAAGTTACATTCTATACTGACTTCAGTACAACCGCTGTCAAACTTCTTATTTTCCTGTCATTTACTTTTACAGTGGGCTCCTTTACCTGTGTTCTGGTATATAGAGGGCAATATTCTGTTGTTTAACGTCAAAAGTCGACTTCAAGTAATAGTGCATATCCGCTCGAGATAAAATCCGATTGCAAAACGATTCTTCACGTTGGATTACCTGGTACCTTCCACATAGACTGGCAGTGCAGATATATTTGATGCAGATGAAGGGTTGTGGGGGTGTCGTCACAAATATAGGCAACGAAAAGCAAGAAAAAACATTATGTACGACTGCAGCTATTAATAGCTGCTCTAGAATTTTATCTCGGACGACACAGAACGATCACACGTACATGAGATACTCACCGCAACGTGTCCGAAGAAAGTGGTATCTCGTAAAATATACCACTATGTTAAACACGGATACATGGAGAGTTGTCTGGTGATATAATGACGAAGTTCACTGCATTTTAGACAACACATACAACGCAGATCTACGTCGCCCTCGGCCTTCTCCAAGAAAACATATTGCAATACACGGAAAACGCCGAGACGTTCCTTAAGAAGTAGACAATTTCAATCGAAAAACGTATTTTCAGCAGCAGCCAGGGCTACACTAAACCCTGCACGTTAGTCCATGTTTAACGTCAGTGGCAACTAAAGACAATCGCCTCTGCGACCACGACAGCCATATTTAAATTCCTCGTACGACCCACGGACCAATGGGAACTTGCAAGGAGGAAACTCAATTTTCCTCTGCGTTCGTCTTCCTTCTCTGGGCGAGGGTCAGCAGGCACGATACGTCCTTGCTCGTCCAAAAATGGGTCCAGGGTCGATCTGAGACCATCCACCCTTGCGTTGTGCGCATTCCTGGCAACTTCCGGAATTCTCCATCGGTGTGCGACCGCCATTCCCTCCGCCCACCCCCCCCCTGGCGATATCTACCCACAAGGCGAGGATTCACATCTCCACCCCTGCCCCCACCGTCCCGGCCGCGACGATGGGTGCCGCCAACGAATCCCGCATTGAGGGGTTTTGGGAGTAAACATTCGAGGCGTGGCCACGGCAGTGCTTACACTTTTGGGCGGTGCTTGCTGCATCATCCCCCTGACGACCCCGCGGCGATTTTCATGATCGGGAGTCATGCGCGTTTCGCAGACACCGAAGCGTAGCTTTGTAGTTGGCTGGCTATCTTCCTGTTGGTGGAAAAGACGAAGAGGGTGCAAAGATACCGGCGGTAGCTAAGAATATATGACGCAACCAGAAGGCAAGAATAGTGTTGCCGCAACATCGGTGATTGGTTGTGGCCCGAAAACGACTTCGAAGCGCTCCCGCCGATTTTAGTGAGCAGCCAATCTTGTACATCCGAAAGGTACGCGCATTTGACCCAGTTTACATATCACATTATAGAAGTTATATTACTACATTAGTACCGCTATCTATTTTTCCAAGAAAACTAGCTAGCCATCTCCCTGCCAACAAGAGTACTCCCCTTGCCTTAGCACGATTCGTAACCGCGAGCAGGCTGCCAACACACGCACCGAAGTGAACAAGCCTCTACATGTCGTTTCGATAGTTATACAAGCATCTACACCCGCCGCTCGCCTGTATATCCCTGTCGTCTGGTCGCATTAGACCCGCGACTTTGTCGTCCAGACCAAGGGCGAGACCGATCCACTCGGTGCCTGCTCTGGTTCCACCTGCAGCGTCGCCACCTCCGGCATCAGAATTATCTAGCAATTGGTTCAAAAATTATGCGGTCCACGCCAGATGAGCGTATAGGACAGTGAAACCGAAGTCTCAATCACACGCAAGGGCTACACAATATCGTTCGCTAGCATCAGAAGTGTCAGACTCCAACATACGCAAAAGAAGTAGAATGTTTACACGCATGCCATCCTCACGTTAGAGCCCCAGCAAACAACCGTTGACTCACCTGCTCCTTTCGCGGTGTTCCCGGTACGAAGGTCCTCGTTGTTGAAGTCGCCATTGCCTCCGCACCATCGTCCAGCGGTGGCTTATAAGATTCCGCCTGCGGATGATATATACGCCCCGCAACGCTAAATCATCGAAAGAGGCAGGTTGAGCAGACTCTGGCCGTGTTTTGTCTTGGCGTATCCCCGCCCCCCCCCCCCCCCTCAAGAAACCCTCCTCCTTCCTGAGCAGCACGCTCGCCTCTACGGCTGCATCAAACCCCTCGTCACTGTTCGCTGCGATTTCCTGGTTGGGCGCCGGTTCGGGGCGCTGCGCCCTGGCCTGCGGCAGTGGATACCGCATGTCGTTCCGTGCAACGCTTGCTCGTCGCTTGCCCGGCCTTTCATCACACAGGTATTGGCGGCGACCAGGCGTAACGGGCGAAAGCACCTAGTAATGTTTCCCTCATGATCGTGACCCCTCCCCACAGCCCGACCAGCTGCGTCCGAGCTTCCCCGTGACAGAGAGCTTCACTCGCGGAGAGTAGCTGATGCTGTACAGACACACCTGTTTCGCCGATAGGGCGTAGACGAGATCTGTTTTGCGGAGAGGGGCGAGGACGAAGGCGAGAAGGACGAGAGTACTTCTGTGTGTAGCACTCGAGGGGCGCTGGGCGTTGCGGTTACGTATTGCAGTACCGACATATTCGATGATAGAGCTTTGACCGGCGACCGTATTTTCTATTTTCCTCGATATATTTCAAACCAGGCGCCAGGTCCTCAGGTTCAGGGAACGCAGAGGCGAGGAGATGGCACACTTTGCACAGAACGACCGAGGTGGAGGTATCATATAACCTTAGTCCTGTTTTGTGTCGTTGAGACGAGCGCTCGTGCAGCGGGAGAACGGAATGGCGCTGTTCGGCAATTGTTTCTCCAGCAGGCATGCCGTCATAGCGGCGTGTTATCGAGACGAGTATGCTA
Source organism: Macrocystis pyrifera (assembly GCA_031763025.1). Taxonomy (NCBI): domain Eukaryota; class Phaeophyceae; order Laminariales; family Laminariaceae; genus Macrocystis; species Macrocystis pyrifera. Next base: position 8,441,772 of record JASSKH010000023.1, read on the forward strand.
CCAATTTCAACTTGGCGAGTGGGTGCAAGTACAAGGTATTCGCCGCTTCTACGCCGCAGTTGTTAAAAAACCTGCGCAGCATCCGCTTTGATGGTGGTACTAGTCAGTGCAGGGGGGCCATCGAGCAGAAAGAAAGGCGGTCGCCGTGCAAGTTGGTGCAAAGACAAAAAAAGAGTGCAGGTACTCCTGCCAAATAAAAAGGGACACAGGAAAAAACGTACCAAGATGTTACTTGTCGCGGTTGGCTACGCTCACCTTGATCGACCCTCGAGAGCAGTAGGGAACGTCTACTTTGTGAACCCAGAAGGGACCCTCTGCATGTGGGAGAGGAAGGGCGTACCGTGCTAGGGGGGTGCATTAATGGCCGCCCCTTTTTACTCCCCGAATCGACCGTCTCCCACCCGCGTCCACACCAAGAACCTCCTCCTTTTCCACACGGCTGGTCGCTCTTACGAAGGGCATGAACAACATCGGCGGCGGCGGGGGGGCGAACACGATACTCGGCAGGAACTCCATCTCTAGCTTTTGGAGAAGACGGGCCGGCTGGATCACGACGATCAGCTCGTTCTCCATGTACTGATCCCCGTTGCCTCCGTTGCCTCCTGACGCATTGGGCGGTCAGTACAGGAGTCATCTGGGGATGGGTTCAACAAGCGAGACGGACGACGGACGACCGGTACAGGCGATGTCGAGTTGTAGAAAGACAAACTGCATCACTGGTTCTGACGAAACAGGCAAGTCTGCTCTTGACCACCGTCATAACATTGCTAAGTTGGTGGTTGTTTTGCTGTTCTCTGGCTGCTGGGTCAAGCGTGCAACATAAAACCAGAGTAATACAACCTGCAGTTCACCTGTGAATACAACCGAATGGGCGGCTTCAAGCCGTTGCCCCCGTAGATCTTGAGCCTGGTCTCGTAGGAGAGCTCGAGCTGTCTGATAGGTTGCTCCCTGCTGCTACTGCTGCCTGGTCTGCTGATGTGGTTGTTGCTGTTGTTGTTGTTGCTGCTGCTGCTGCTGCTGCTGCTGCTTGCTGTCGTTGGTGCAGGCACTGGTGCTTCTCTCTACTGCTGTAGCATAATAGCACGGCCTTCCCCTTGAAGTCGACTGCTTTGAGAGTGCTGCTGCTGGCGGCTGTTGGTACTCCTCCTGGCACTGCTTCTCCTCTACGGCGTCTGAAGCCTGACACGGAGAGCGCTAACTGCTGCTGCTGCTGCTGCTGCTGCTGCTGCTGCTGTTCTGCTGCTGCTGTGCTGCTGCTGCTACTGCTCTTGTGCTGATGATGTGCTGGGGCCGCGAGGAAAGTGCGGCTCGTACACGAAACGTGACAGTCCAGTGATTTCGGGGTGATTTCGAACGCTTGGCCAATGACATGCGCCGACTTTAAAACCCGTACTTTAATCTCGCTCGGTAAATCGTAAATATATATAGGGTTTGACCAATGAGAGTGCGCCGACTTTAAGATTCCCACCCGACCTATAGGCCCAGTGCCTTGGTTGGCTCAGCGACCATAGGTAGGGGTCCAGATTTATATATCGATTTTTCGCGCGAAGCGCGAAAAAAATATAAAGGCGTTTTTCTCGGGAGTGTTCAGCGCAGAACACTTATTAGCCCCAAGAAAAAATAAGAAACAAGAATGCCGGCCCAGGTTGGATTTCTTATTATTGAAAATGTATTCCACAGATAATAACAGTACAAAGGATCTCGAATTTTCTTATTGTCGTATAATATCTCTTTTTTACTCCTCGTGTATATAATGTGTAAAAATACCTATCTGTACAGTACAAGTACTCTGTTTCCCTTGTGTTCATCATGGTGTCATGACAGAAGAGCAGAAAAACTTTCACAGCGATATAAGTCGATTTCAAGTAATGGTAGGTAGCTCTTCGAGATAAGGTCCGATTGACAAGCGGTTTTTTACGTTTCAATCTTTGGCACTATTCGGATGAAGTGGTTGGGTGGGTGTTTTGTTGAAGGTAACGTGTTGTAGAGGCGGTGCGGTCAAAGCAGGCAACCTCAAAGATTTAAACGTAATAAGTGCGACATCAGCGACCTACTGACAACTCTATAGAATGAAAGGATGTCGTGATAAGTAACGACCAAACACGATTCACCGAACTCTTGTGTACCGGGATTCTCATTTTATTCGACTCGTTTACAACACAAATCTTGAATTTATCAAAACTCACAGCATTTAACGACACAACGCACACAAATGCACCATCTACGATTTACAGCCATCTGGCCCTCTCCAAGCTTCGCCCTAAGAAACGAACCCTTCAAGCCTGAGCGATGTTAGCCCCCCCCCTGACAAAATAATAAAATAACCTCTAGGTAGGTTCAGCGATATTTGCACAAAATCTTTATAACGGGCGTTTTTGGCTATGTAAACGTTTTTCTTGGGCGAAGTACACTACAAAACACCTGATAATAGTGAGGAAAAAAAAGAAGCAGGAATGCTGGTCTCGCCCGAATTTCTTATTCGGGAAAGTTACATTCTATACTGACTTCAGTACAACCGCTGTCAAACTTCTTATTTTCCTGTCATTTACTTTTACAGTGGGCTCCTTTACCTGTGTTCTGGTATATAGAGGGCAATATTCTGTTGTTTTAACGTCAAAAGTCGACTTCAAGTAATAGTGCATATCCGCTCGAGATAAAATCCGATTGCAAAACGATTCTTCACGTTGGATTACCTGGTACCTTCCACATAGACTGGCAGTGCAGATATATTTGATGCAGATGAAGGGTTGTGGGGGTGTCGTCACAAATATAGGCAACGAAAAGCAAGAAAAAACATTATGTACGACTGCAGCTATTAATAGCTGCTCTAGAATTTTATCTCGGACGACACAGAACGATCACACGTACATGAGATACTCACCGCAACGTGTCCGAAGAAAGTGGTATCTCGTAAAATATACCACTATGTTAAACACGGATACATGGAGAGTTGTCTGGTGATATAATGACGAAGTTCACTGCATTTTAGACAACACATACAACGCAGATCTACGTCGCCCTCGGCCTTCTCCAAGAAAACATATTGCAATACACGGAAAACGCCGAGACGTTCCTTAAGAAGTAGACAATTTCAATCGAAAAACGTATTTTCAGCAGCAGCCAGGGCTACACTAAACCCTGCACGTTAGTCCATGTTTAACGTCAGTGGCAACTAAAGACAATCGCCTCTGCGACCACGACAGCCATATTTAAATTCCTCGTACGACCCACGGACCAATGGGAACTTGCAAGGAGGAAACTCAATTTTCCTCTGCGTTCGTCTTCCTTCTCTGGGCGAGGGTCAGCAGGCACGATACGTCCTTGCTCGTCCAAAAATGGGTCCAGGGTCGATCTGAGACCATCCACCCTTGCGTTGTGCGCATTCCTGGCAACTTCCGGAATTCTCCATCGGTGTGCGACCGCCATTCCCTCCGCCCACCCCCCCCCTGGCGATATCTACCCACAAGGCGAGGATTCACATCTCCACCCCTGCCCCCACCGTCCCGGCCGCGACGATGGGTGCCGCCAACGAATCCCGCATTGAGGGGTTTTGGGAGTAAACATTCGAGGCGTGGCCACGGCAGTGCTTACACTTTTGGGCGGTGCTTGCTGCATCATCCCCCTGACGACCCCGCGGCGATTTTCATGATCGGGAGTCATGCGCGTTTCGCAGACACCGAAGCGTAGCTTTGTAGTTGGCTGGCTATCTTCCTGTTGGTGGAAAAGACGAAGAGGGTGCAAAGATACCGGCGGTAGCTAAGAATATATGACGCAACCAGAAGGCAAGAATAGTGTTGCCGCAACATCGGTGATTGGTTGTGGCCCGAAAACGACTTCGAAGCGCTCCCGCCGATTTTAGTGAGCAGCCAATCTTGTACATCCGAAAGGTACGCGCATTTGACCCAGTTTACATATCACATTATAGAAGTTATATTACTACATTAGTACCGCTATCTATTTTTCCAAGAAAACTAGCTAGCCATCTCCCTGCCAACAAGAGTACTCCCCTTGCCTTAGCACGATTCGTAACCGCGAGCAGGCTGCCAACACACGCACCGAAGTGAACAAGCCTCTACATGTCGTTTCGATAGTTATACAAGCATCTACACCCGCCGCTCGCCTGTATATCCCTGTCGTCTGGTCGCATTAGACCCGCGACTTTGTCGTCCAGACCAAGGGCGAGACCGATCCACTCGGTGCCTGCTCTGGTTCCACCTGCAGCGTCGCCACCTCCGGCATCAGAATTATCTAGCAATTGGTTCAAAAATTATGCGGTCCACGCCAGATGAGCGTATAGGACAGTGAAACCGAAGTCTCAATCACACGCAAGGGCTACACAATATCGTTCGCTAGCATCAGAAGTGTCAGACTCCAACATACGCAAAAGAAGTAGAATGTTTACACGCATGCCATCCTCACGTTAGAGCCCCAGCAAACAACCGTTGACTCACCTGCTCCTTTCGCGGTGTTCCCGGTACGAAGGTCCTCGTTGTTGAAGTCGCCATTGCCTCCGCACCATCGTCCAGCGGTGGCTTATAAGATTCCGCCTGCGGATGATATATACGCCCCGCAACGCTAAATCATCGAAAGAGGCAGGTTGAGCAGACTCTGGCCGTGTTTTGTCTTGGCGTATCCGCCCCCCCCCCCCCCCTCCCTCAAGAAACCCTCCTCCTTCCTGAGCAGCACGCTCGCCTCTACGGCTGCATCAAACCCCTCGTCACTGTTCGCTGCGATTTCCTGGTTGGGCGCCGGTTCGGGGCGCTGCGCCCTGGCCTGCGGCAGTGGATACCGCATGTCGTTCCGTGCAACGCTTGCTCGTCGCTTGCCCGGCCTTTCATCACACAGGTATTGGCGGCGACCAGGCGTAACGGGCGAAAGCACCTAGTAATGTTTCCCTCATGATCGTGACCCCTCCCCACAGCCCGACCAGCTGCGTCCGAGCTTCCCCGTGACAGAGAGCTTCACTCGCGGAGAGTAGCTGATGCTGTACAGACACACCTGTTTCGCCGATAGGGCGTAGACGAGATCTGTTTTGCGGAGAGGGGCGAGGACGAAGGCGAGAAGGACGAGAGTACTTCTGTGTGTAGCACTCGAGGGGCGCTGGGCGTTGCGGTTACGTATTGCAGTACCGACATATTCGATGATAGAGCTTTGACCGGCGACCGTATTTTCTATTTTCCTCGATATATTTCAAACCAGGCGCCAGGTCCTCAGGTTCAGGGAACGCAGAGGCGAGGAGATGGCACACTTTGCACAGAACGACCGAGGTGGAGGTATCATATAACCTTAGTCCTGTTTTGTGTCGTTGAGACGAGCGCTCGTGCAGCGGGAGAACGGAATGGCGCTGTTCGGCAATTGTTTCTCCAGCAGGCATGCCGTCATAGCGGCGTGTTATCGAGACGAGTATGCTACCAATTTCAACTTGGCGAGTGGGTGCAAGTACAAGGTATTCGCCGCTTCTACGCCGCAGTTGTTAAAAAACCTGCGCAGCATCCGCTTTGATGGTGGTACTAGTCAGTGCAGGGGGGCCATCGAGCAGAAAGAAAGGCGGTCGCCGTGCAAGTTGGTGCAAAGACAAAAAAAGAGTGCAGGTACTCCTGCCAAATAAAAAGGGACACAGGAAAAAACGTACCAAGATGTTACTTGTCGCGGTTGGCTACGCTCACCTTGATCGACCCTCGAGAGCAGTAGGGAACGTCTACTTTGTGAACCCAGAAGGGACCCTCTGCATGTGGGAGAGGAAGGGCGTACCGTGCTAGGGGGGTGCATTAATGGCCGCCCCTTTTTACTCCCCGAATCGACCGTCTCCCACCCGCGTCCACACCAAGAACCTCCTCCTTTTCCACACGGCTGGTCGCTCTTACGAAGGGCATGAACAACATCGGCGGCGGCGGGGGGGCGAACACGATACTCGGCAGGAACTCCATCTCTAGCTTTTGGAGAAGACGGGCCGGCTGGATCACGACGATCAGCTCGTTCTCCATGTACTGATCCCCGTTGCCTCCGTTGCCTCCTGACGCATTGGGCGGTCAGTACAGGAGTCATCTGGGGATGGGTTCAACAAGCGAGACGGACGACGGACGACCGGTACAGGCGATGTCGAGTTGTAGAAAGACAAACTGCATCACTGGTTCTGACGAAACAGGCAAGTCTGCTCTTGACCACCGTCATAACATTGCTAAGTTGGTGGTTGTTTTGCTGTTCTCTGGCTGCTGGGTCAAGCGTGCAACATAAAACCAGAGTAATACAACCTGCAGTTCACCTGTGAATACAACCGAATGGGCGGCTTCAAGCCGTTGCCCCCGTAGATCTTGAGCCTGGTCTCGTAGGAGAGCTCGAGCTGTCTGATAGGTTGCTCCCTGCTGCTACTGCTGCCTGGTCTGCTGATGTGGTTGTTGCTGTTGTTGTTGTTGCTGCTGCTGCTGCTGCTGCTGCTGCTGCTGCTTGCTGTCGTTGGTGCAGGCACTGGTGCTTCTCTCTACTGCTGTAGCATAATAGCACGGCCTTCCCCTTGAAGTCGACTGCTTTGAGAGTGCTGCTGCTGGCGGCTGTTGGTACTCCTCCTGGCACTGCTTCTCCTCTACGGCGTCTGAAGCCTGACACGGAGAGCGCTAACTGCTGCTGCTGCTGCTGCTGCTGCTGCTGCTGCTGTTCTGCTGCTGCTGTGCTGCTGCTGCTACTGCTCTTGTGCTGATGATGTGCTGGGGCCGCGAGGAAAGTGCGGCTCGTACACGAAACGTGACAGTCCAGTGATTTCGGGGTGATTTCGAACGCTTGGCCAATGACATGCGCCGACTTTAAAACCCGTACTTTAATCTCGCTCGGTAAATCGTAAATATATATAGGGTTTGACCAATGAGAGTGCGCCGACTTTAAGATTCCCACCCGACCTATAGGCCCAGTGCCTTGGTTGGCTCAGCGACCATAGGTAGGGGTCCAGATTTATATATCGATTTTTCGCGCGAAGCGCGAAAAAAATATAAAGGCGTTTTTCTCGGGAGTGTTCAGCGCAGAACACTTATTAGCCCCAAGAAAAAATAAGAAACAAGAATGCCGGCCCAGGTTGGATTTCTTATTATTGAAAATGTATTCCACAGATAATAACAGTACAAAGGATCTCGAATTTTCTTATTGTCGTATAATATCTCTTTTTTACTCCTCGTGTATATAATGTGTAAAAATACCTATCTGTACAGTACAAGTACTCTGTTTCCCTTGTGTTCATCATGGTGTCATGACAGAAGAGCAGAAAAACTTTCACAGCGATATAAGTCGATTTCAAGTAATGGTAGGTAGCTCTTCGAGATAAGGTCCGATTGACAAGCGGTTTTTTACGTTTCAATCTTTGGCACTATTCGGATGAAGTGGTTGGGTGGGTGTTTTGTTGAAGGTAACGTGTTGTAGAGGCGGTGCGGTCAAAGCAGGCAACCTCAAAGATTTAAACGTAATAAGTGCGACATCAGCGACCTACTGACAACTCTATAGAATGAAAGGATGTCGTGATAAGTAACGACCAAACACGATTCACCGAACTCTTGTGTACCGGGATTCTCATTTTATTCGACTCGTTTACAACACAAATCTTGAATTTATCAAAACTCACAGCATTTAACGACACAACGCACACAAATGCACCATCTACGATTTACAGCCATCTGGCCCTCTCCAAGCTTCGCCCTAAGAAACGAACCCTTCAAGCCTGAGCGATGTTAGCCCCCCCCCTGACAAAATAATAAAATAACCTCTAGGTAGGTTCAGCGATATTTGCACAAAATCTTTATAACGGGCGTTTTTGGCTATGTAAACGTTTTTCTTGGGCGAAGTACACTACAAAACACCTGATAATAGTGAGGAAAAAAAAGAAGCAGGAATGCTGGTCTCGCCCGAATTTCTTATTCGGGAAAGTTACATTCTATACTGACTTCAGTACAACCGCTGTCAAACTTCTTATTTTCCTGTCATTTACTTTTACAGTGGGCTCCTTTACCTGTGTTCTGGTATATAGAGGGCAATATTCTGTTGTTTAACGTCAAAAGTCGACTTCAAGTAATAGTGCATATCCGCTCGAGATAAAATCCGATTGCAAAACGATTCTTCACGTTGGATTACCTGGTACCTTCCACATAGACTGGCAGTGCAGATATATTTGATGCAGATGAAGGGTTGTGGGGGTGTCGTCACAAATATAGGCAACGAAAAGCAAGAAAAAACATTATGTACGACTGCAGCTATTAATAGCTGCTCTAGAATTTTATCTCGGACGACACAGAACGATCACACGTACATGAGATACTCACCGCAACGTGTCCGAAGAAAGTGGTATCTCGTAAAATATACCACTATGTTAAACACGGATACATGGAGAGTTGTCTGGTGATATAATGACGAAGTTCACTGCATTTTAGACAACACATACAACGCAGATCTACGTCGCCCTCGGCCTTCTCCAAGAAAACATATTGCAATACACGGAAAACGCCGAGACGTTCCTTAAGAAGTAGACAATTTCAATCGAAAAACGTATTTTCAGCAGCAGCCAGGGCTACACTAAACCCTGCACGTTAGTCCATGTTTAACGTCAGTGGCAACTAAAGACAATCGCCTCTGCGACCACGACAGCCATATTTAAATTCCTCGTACGACCCACGGACCAATGGGAACTTGCAAGGAGGAAACTCAATTTTCCTCTGCGTTCGTCTTCCTTCTCTGGGCGAGGGTCAGCAGGCACGATACGTCCTTGCTCGTCCAAAAATGGGTCCAGGGTCGATCTGAGACCATCCACCCTTGCGTTGTGCGCATTCCTGGCAACTTCCGGAATTCTCCATCGGTGTGCGACCGCCATTCCCTCCGCCCACCCCCCCCCTGGCGATATCTACCCACAAGGCGAGGATTCACATCTCCACCCCTGCCCCCACCGTCCCGGCCGCGACGATGGGTGCCGCCAACGAATCCCGCATTGAGGGGTTTTGGGAGTAAACATTCGAGGCGTGGCCACGGCAGTGCTTACACTTTTGGGCGGTGCTTGCTGCATCATCCCCCTGACGACCCCGCGGCGATTTTCATGATCGGGAGTCATGCGCGTTTCGCAGACACCGAAGCGTAGCTTTGTAGTTGGCTGGCTATCTTCCTGTTGGTGGAAAAGACGAAGAGGGTGCAAAGATACCGGCGGTAGCTAAGAATATATGACGCAACCAGAAGGCAAGAATAGTGTTGCCGCAACATCGGTGATTGGTTGTGGCCCGAAAACGACTTCGAAGCGCTCCCGCCGATTTTAGTGAGCAGCCAATCTTGTACATCCGAAAGGTACGCGCATTTGACCCAGTTTACATATCACATTATAGAAGTTATATTACTACATTAGTACCGCTATCTATTTTTCCAAGAAAACTAGCTAGCCATCTCCCTGCCAACAAGAGTACTCCCCTTGCCTTAGCACGATTCGTAACCGCGAGCAGGCTGCCAACACACGCACCGAAGTGAACAAGCCTCTACATGTCGTTTCGATAGTTATACAAGCATCTACACCCGCCGCTCGCCTGTATATCCCTGTCGTCTGGTCGCATTAGACCCGCGACTTTGTCGTCCAGACCAAGGGCGAGACCGATCCACTCGGTGCCTGCTCTGGTTCCACCTGCAGCGTCGCCACCTCCGGCATCAGAATTATCTAGCAATTGGTTCAAAAATTATGCGGTCCACGCCAGATGAGCGTATAGGACAGTGAAACCGAAGTCTCAATCACACGCAAGGGCTACACAATATCGTTCGCTAGCATCAGAAGTGTCAGACTCCAACATACGCAAAAGAAGTAGAATGTTTACACGCATGCCATCCTCACGTTAGAGCCCCAGCAAACAACCGTTGACTCACCTGCTCCTTTCGCGGTGTTCCCGGTACGAAGGTCCTCGTTGTTGAAGTCGCCATTGCCTCCGCACCATCGTCCAGCGGTGGCTTATAAGATTCCGCCTGCGGATGATATATACGCCCCGCAACGCTAAATCATCGAAAGAGGCAGGTTGAGCAGACTCTGGCCGTGTTTTGTCTTGGCGTATCCGCCCCCCCCCCCCTCCCTCAAGAAACCCTCCTCCTTCCTGAGCAGCACGCTCGCCTCTACGGCTGCATCAAACCCCTCGTCACTGTTCGCTGCGATTTCCTGGTTGGGCGCCGGTTCGGGGCGCTGCGCCCTGGCCTGCGGCAGTGGATACCGCATGTCGTTCCGTGCAACGCTTGCTCGTCGCTTGCCCGGCCTTTCATCACACAGGTATTGGCGGCGACCAGGCGTAACGGGCGAAAGCACCTAGTAATGTTTCCCTCATGATCGTGACCCCTCCCCACAGCCCGACCAGCTGCGTCCGAGCTTCCCCGTGACAGAGAGCTTCACTCGCGGAGAGTAGCTGATGCTGTACAGACACACCTGTTTCGCCGATAGGGCGTAGACGAGATCTGTTTTGCGGAGAGGGGCGAGGACGAAGGCGAGAAGGACGAGAGTACTTCTGTGTGTAGCACTCGAGGGGCGCTGGGCGTTGCGGTTACGTATTGCAGTACCGACATATTCGATGATAGAGCTTTGACCGGCGACCGTATTTTCTATTTTCCTCGATATATTTCAAACCAGGCGCCAGGTCCTCAGGTTCAGGGAACGCAGAGGCGAGGAGATGGCACACTTTGCACAGAACGACCGAGGTGGAGGTATCATATAACCTTAGTCCTGTTTTGTGTCGTTGAGACGAGCGCTCGTGCAGCGGGAGAACGGAATGGCGCTGTTCGGCAATTGTTTCTCCAGCAGGCATGCCGTCATAGCGGCGTGTTATCGAGACGAGTATGCTACCAATTTCAACTTGGCGAGTGGGTGCAAGTACAAGGTATTCGCCGCTTCTACGCCGCAGTTGTTAAAAAACCTGCGCAGCATCCGCTTTGATGGTGGTACTAGTCAGTGCAGGGGGGCCATCGAGCAGAAAGAAAGGCGGTCGCCGTGCAAGTTGGTGCAAAGACAAAAAAAGAGTGCAGGTACTCCTGCCAAATAAAAAGGGACACAGGAAAAAACGTACCAAGATGTTACTTGTCGCGGTTGGCTACGCTCACCTTGATCGACCCTCGAGAGCAGTAGGGAACGTCTACTTTGTGAACCCAGAAGGGACCCTCTGCATGTGGGAGAGGAAGGGCGTACCGTGCTAGGGGGGTGCATTAATGGCCGCCCCTTTTTTACTCCCCGAATCGACCGTCTCCCACCCGCGTCCACACCAAGAACCTCCTCCTTTTCCACACGGCTGGTCGCTCTTACGAAGGGCATGAACAACATCGGCGGCGGCGGGGGGGCGAACACGATACTCGGCAGGAACTCCATCTCTAGCTTTTGGAGAAGACGGGCCGGCTGGATCACGACGATCAGCTCGTTCTCCATGTACTGATCCCCGTTGCCTCCGTTGCCTCCTGACGCATTGGGCGGTCAGTACAGGAGTCATCTGGGGATGGGTTCAACAAGCGAGACGGACGACGGACGACCGGTACAGGCGATGTCGAGTTGTAGAAAGACAAACTGCATCACTGGTTCTGACGAAACAGGCAAGTCTGCTCTTGACCACCGTCATAACATTGCTAAGTTGGTGGTTGTTTTGCTGTTCTCTGGCTGCTGGGTCAAGCGTGCAACATAAAACCAGAGTAATACAACCTGCAGTTCACCTGTGAATACAACCGAATGGGCGGCTTCAAGCCGTTGCCCCCGTAGATCTTGAGCCTGGTCTCGTAGGAGAGCTCGAGCTGTCTGATAGGTTGCTCCCTGCTGCTACTGCTGCCTGGTCTGCTGATGTGGTTGTTGCTGTTGTTGTTGTTGCTGCTGCTGCTGCTGCTGCTGCTGCTTGCTGTCGTTGGTGCAGGCACTGGTGCTTCTCTCTACTGCTGTAGCATAATAGCACGGCCTTCCCCTTGAAGTCGACTGCTTTGAGAGTGCTGCTGCTGGCGGCTGTTGGTACTCCTCCTGGCACTGCTTCTCCTCTACGGCGTCTGAAGCCTGACACGGAGAGCGCTAACTGCTGCTGCTGCTGCTGCTGCTGCTGCTGCTGCTGCTGCTGTTCTGCTGCTGCTGTGCTGCTGCTGCTACTGCTCTTGTGCTGATGATGTGCTGGGGGGCCGCGAGGAAAGTGCGGCTCGTACACGAAACGTGACAGTCCAGTGATTTCGGGGTGATTTCGAACGCTTGGCCAATGACATGCGCCGACTTTAAAACCCGTACTTTAATCTCGCTCGGTAAATCGTAAATATATATAGGGTTTGACCAATGAGAGTGCGCCGACTTTAAGATTCCCACCCGACCTATAGGCCCAGTGCCTTGGTTGGCTCAGCGACCATAGGTAGGGGTCCAGATTTATATATCGATTTTTCGCGCGAAGCGCGAAAAAAATATAAAGGCGTTTTTCTCGGGAGTGTTCAGCGCAGAACACTTATTAGCCCCAAGAAAAAATAATAAGAAACAAGAATGCCGGCCCAGGTTGGATTTCTTATTATTGAAAATGTATTCCACAGATAATAACAGTACAAAGGATCTCGAATTTTCTTATTGTCGTATAATATCTCTTTTTTACTCCTCGTGTATATAATGTGTAAAAATACCTATCTGTACAGTACAAGTACTCTGTTTCCCTTGTGTTCATCATGGTGTCATGACAGAAGAGCAGAAAAACTTTCACAGCGATATAAGTCGATTTCAAGTAATGGTAGGTAGCTCTTCGAGATAAGGTCCGATTGACAAGCGGTTTTTTACGTTTCAATCTTTGGCACTATTCGGATGAAGTGGTTGGGTGGGTGTTTTGTTGAAGGTAACGTGTTGTAGAGGCGGTGCGGTCAAAGCAGGCAACCTCAAAGATTTAAACGTAATAAGTGCGACATCAGCGACCTACTGACAACTCTATAGAATGAAAGGATGTCGTGATAAGTAACGACCAAACACGATTCACCGAACTCTTGTGTACCGGGATTCTCATTTTATTCGACTCGTTTACAACACAAATCTTGAATTTATCAAAACTCACAGCATTTAACGACACAACGCACACAAATGCACCATCTACGATTTACAGCCATCTGGCCCTCTCCAAGCTTCGCCCTAAGAAACGAACCCTTCAAGCCTGAGCGATGTTAGCCCCCCCCCTGACAAAATAATAAAATAACCTCTAGGTAGGTTCAGCGATATTTGCACAAAATCTTTATAACGGGCGTTTTTGGCTATGTAAACGTTTTTCTTGGGCGAAGTACACTACAAAACACCTGATAATAGTGAGGAAAAAAAAGAAGCAGGAATGCTGGTCTCGCCCGAATTTCTTATTCGGGAAAGTTACATTCTATACTGACTTCAGTACAACCGCTGTCAAACTTCTTATTTTCCTGTCATTTACTTTTACAGTGGGCTCCTTTACCTGTGTTCTGGTATATAGAGGGCAATATTCTGTTGTTTAACGTCAAAAGTCGACTTCAAGTAATAGTGCATATCCGCTCGAGATAAAATCCGATTGCAAAACGATTCTTCACGTTGGATTACCTGGTACCTTCCACATAGACTGGCAGTGCAGATATATTTGATGCAGATGAAGGGTTGTGGGGGTGTCGTCACAAATATAGGCAACGAAAAGCAAGAAAAAACATTATGTACGACTGCAGCTATTAATAGCTGCTCTAGAATTTTATCTCGGACGACACAGAACGATCACACGTACATGAGATACTCACCGCAACGTGTCCGAAGAAAGTGGTATCTCGTAAAATATACCACTATGTTAAACACGGATACATGGAGAGTTGTCTGGTGATATAATGACGAAGTTCACTGCATTTTAGACAACACATACAACGCAGATCTACGTCGCCCTCGGCCTTCTCCAAGAAAACATATTGCAATACACGGAAAACGCCGAGACGTTCCTTAAGAAGTAGACAATTTCAATCGAAAAACGTATTTTCAGCAGCAGCAGCCAGGGCTACACTAAACCCTGCACGTTAGTCCATGTTTAACGTCAGTGGCAACTAAAGACAATCGCCTCTGCGACCACGACAGCCATATTTAAATTCCTCGTACGACCCACGGACCAATGGGAACTTGCAAGGAGGAAACTCAATTTTCCTCTGCGTTCGTCTTCCTTCTCTGGGCGAGGGTCAGCAGGCACGATACGTCCTTGCTCGTCCAAAAATGGGTCCAGGGTCGATCTGAGACCATCCACCCTTGCGTTGTGCGCATTCCTGGCAACTTCCGGAATTCTCCATCGGTGTGCGACCGCCATTCCCTCCGCCCACCCCCCCCCTGGCGATATCTACCCACAAGGCGAGGATTCACATCTCCACCCCTGCCCCCACCGTCCCGGCCGCGACGATGGGTGCCGCCAACGAATCCCGCATTGAGGGGTTTTGGGAGTAAACATTCGAGGCGTGGCCACGGCAGTGCTTACACTTTTGGGCGGTGCTTGCTGCATCATCCCCCTGACGACCCCGCGGCGATTTTCATGATCGGGAGTCATGCGCGTTTCGCAGACACCGAAGCGTAGCTTTGTAGTTGGCTGGCTATCTTCCTGTTGGTGGAAAAGACGAAGAGGGTGCAAAGATACCGGCGGTAGCTAAGAATATATGACGCAACCAGAAGGCAAGAATAGTGTTGCCGCAACATCGGTGATTGGTTGTGGCCCGAAAACGACTTCGAAGCGCTCCCGCCGATTTTAGTGAGCAGCCAATCTTGTACATCCGAAAGGTACGCGCATTTGACCCAGTTTACATATCACATTATAGAAGTTATATTACTACATTAGTACCGCTATCTATTTTTCCAAGAAAACTAGCTAGCCATCTCCCTGCCAACAAGAGTACTCCCCTTGCCTTAGCACGATTCGTAACCGCGAGCAGGCTGCCAACACACGCACCGAAGTGAACAAGCCTCTACATGTCGTTTCGATAGTTATACAAGCATCTACACCCGCCGCTCGCCTGTATATCCCTGTCGTCTGGTCGCATTAGACCCGCGACTTTGTCGTCCAGACCAAGGGCGAGACCGATCCACTCGGTGCCTGCTCTGGTTCCACCTGCAGCGTCGCCACCTCCGGCATCAGAATTATCTAGCAATTGGTTCAAAAATTATGCGGTCCACGCCAGATGAGCGTATAGGACAGTGAAACCGAAGTCTCAATCACACGCAAGGGCTACACAATATCGTTCGCTAGCATCAGAAGTGTCAGACTCCAACATACGCAAAAGAAGTAGAATGTTTACACGCATGCCATCCTCACGTTAGAGCCCCAGCAAACAACCGTTGACTCACCTGCTCCTTTCGCGGTGTTCCCGGTACGAAGGTCCTCGTTGTTGAAGTCGCCATTGCCTCCGCACCATCGTCCAGCGGTGGCTTATAAGATTCCGCCTGCGGATGATATATACGCCCCGCAACGCTAAATCATCGAAAGAGGCAGGTTGAGCAGACTCTGGCCGTGTTTTGTCTTGGCGTATCCGCCCCCCCCCCCCCCCCTCCCTCAAGAAACCCTCCTCCTTCCTGAGCAGCACGCTCGCCTCTACGGCTGCATCAAACCCCTCGTCACTGTTCGCTGCGATTTCCTGGTTGGGCGCCGGTTCGGGGCGCTGCGCCCTGGCCTGCGGCAGTGGATACCGCATGTCGTTCCGTGCAACGCTTGCTCGTCGCTTGCCCGGCCTTTCATCACACAGGTATTGGCGGCGACCAGGCGTAACGGGCGAAAGCACCTAGTAATGTTTCCCTCATGATCGTGACCCCTCCCCACAGCCCGACCAGCTGCGTCCGAGCTTCCCCGTGACAGAGAGCTTCACTCGCGGAGAGTAGCTGATGCTGTACAGACACACCTGTTTCGCCGATAGGGCGTAGACGAGATCTGTTTTGCGGAGAGGGGCGAGGACGAAGGCGAGAAGGACGAGAGTACTTCTGTGTGTAGCACTCGAGGGGCGCTGGGCGTTGCGGTTACGTATTGCAGTACCGACATATTCGATGATAGAGCTTTGACCGGCGACCGTATTTTCTATTTTCCTCGATATATTTCAAACCAGGCGCCAGGTCCTCAGGTTCAGGGAACGCAGAGGCGAGGAGATGGCACACTTTGCACAGAACGACCGAGGTGGAGGTATCATATAACCTTAGTCCTGTTTTGTGTCGTTGAGACGAGCGCTCGTGCAGCGGGAGAACGGAATGGCGCTGTTCGGCAATTGTTTCTCCAGCAGGCATGCCGTCATAGCGGCGTGTTATCGAGACGAGTATGCTACCAATTTCAACTTGGCGAGTGGGTGCAAGTACAAGGTATTCGCCGCTTCTACGCCGCAGTTGTTAAAAAACCTGCGCAGCATCCGCTTTGATGGTGGTACTAGTCAGTGCAGGGGGGCCATCGAGCAGAAAGAAAGGCGGTCGCCGTGCAAGTTGGTGCAAAGACAAAAAAAGAGTGCAGGTACTCCTGCCAAATAAAAAGGGACACAGGAAAAAACGTACCAAGATGTTACTTGTCGCGGTTGGCTACGCTCACCTTGATCGACCCTCGAGAGCAGTAGGGAACGTCTACTTTGTGAACCCAGAAGGGACCCTCTGCATGTGGGAGAGGAAGGGCGTACCGTGCTAGGGGGGTGCATTAATGGCCGCCCCTTTTTACTCCCCGAATCGACCGTCTCCCACCCGCGTCCACACCAAGAACCTCCTCCTTTTCCACACGGCTGGTCGCTCTTACGAAGGGCATGAACAACATCGGCGGCGGCGGGGGGGGCGAACACGATACTCGGCAGGAACTCCATCTCTAGCTTTTGGAGAAGACGGGCCGGCTGGATCACGACGATCAGCTCGTTCTCCATGTACTGATCCCCGTTGCCTCCGTTGCCTCCTGACGCATTGGGCGGTCAGTACAGGAGTCATCTGGGGATGGGTTCAACAAGCGAGACGGACGACGGACGACCGGTACAGGCGATGTCGAGTTGTAGAAAGACAAACTGCATCACTGGTTCTGACGAAACAGGCAAGTCTGCTCTTGACCACCGTCATAACATTGCTAAGTTGGTGGTTGTTTTGCTGTTCTCTGGCTGCTGGGTCAAGCGTGCAACATAAAACCAGAGTAATACAACCTGCAGTTCACCTGTGAATACAACCGAATGGGCGGCTTCAAGCCGTTGCCCCCGTAGATCTTGAGCCTGGTCTCGTAGGAGAGCTCGAGCTGTCTGATAGGTTGCTCCCTGCTGCTACTGCTGCCTGGTCTGCTGATGTGGTTGTTGCTGTTGTTGTTGTTGCTGCTGCTGCTGCTGC
Source organism: Macrocystis pyrifera (assembly GCA_031763025.1). NCBI lineage: Eukaryota > Phaeophyceae > Laminariales > Laminariaceae > Macrocystis > Macrocystis pyrifera. Next base: position 8,459,041 of record JASSKH010000023.1, read on the forward strand.
TGCTGCTGCTTGCTGTCGTTGGTGCAGGCACTGGTGCTTCTCTCTACTGCTGTAGCATAATAGCACGGCCTTCCCCTTGAAGTCGACTGCTTTGAGAGTGCTGCTGCTGGCGGCTGTTGGTACTCCTCCTGGCACTGCTTCTCCTCTACGGCGTCTGAAGCCTGACACGGAGAGCGCTAACTGCTGCTGCTGCTGCTGCTGCTGCTGCTGCTGTTCTGCTGCTGCTGTGCTGCTGCTGCTACTGCTCTTGTGCTGATGATGTGCTGGGGCCGCGAGGAAAGTGCGGCTCGTACACGAAACGTGACAGTCCAGTGATTTCGGGGTGATTTCGAACGCTTGGCCAATGACATGCGCCGACTTTAAAACCCGTACTTTAATCTCGCTCGGTAAATCGTAAATATATATAGGGTTTGACCAATGAGAGTGCGCCGACTTTAAGATTCCCACCCGACCTATAGGCCCAGTGCCTTGGTTAGCGGATCTTATAGGGGCAGGGAGGATCCCCGGTGTGGGAACGCCTTCGGTCTCGGGTACAGAGCCAGTAACGAGGTTCCGGGACCACCCGGTGTTTACAAAACACCACCAAGAGTGAAGAAAGAAAGTCAAAGCCAAGTGATCTGTGATACTTGTCCTATCGACCCCCAGCCCCTTGGGCCCTGCCTTGCCCGTCATGCCCGTCATCGTGTCTGTGATGCTTCGTTGAGTGTTCACGCTGACTGCTTGTATCTACTGCATTGCATCGATCCACGTTCTGCGTGACCCGATCATTACTGCTTGAAGGCACTTCCTCGAACTCTCAAACAACAGGTGAGCCGGCCTCAGATATCTAACGAGCGCAGGTCCTTTTTACGGTCTGAGGAGAGCTGTACCCTGCTGTAACATGATGAACCCAGGCTGATCGAAGTGCATTGCAGGAGATCGGAGTGTTCGCAAAAAGTTTGCAAGAGATCGGAGCGTTTGCAAACGTGTGAAATAATGTCATCGTGTTCTTTGTATAATCTCACGTTTGATCTTGCATAATACCTGGTACTTCATTTGCATACCAGTTACTTGGTATATGCATACATCCACATGTTTTCGTTGTTGCCTGCCTTATATGATGGTGATACGTGCAATATGCTGTTATGTATTCACGCTGCCAATGGTGCTCTGATTGTTTGTTTCGTGAGGCTTTGAAGATACTTATCTGGTCAATGCATGCAGGCATACTCGTTGCTCGTGCTCCGTTTGCCTGTTGCTCGTGCTCGTCTGTTCGCTCGTTGTTCATGATCGCACACACATGCATGTTCGTTAATAAATGACTGCATGCTATTGACCACATATTGTCTTCAAAACCGAATGCAATCGACAGGTATCGATACAAGCCAAAGGTGCCGTACGTACAAATGCACGCATGCTCTCGTGTACCGTTTGCCTGGTTAGGTGATACCGGAAACTAACAACGTTGAGCCTTACGCCGTTTGGGCGTACGTAACCCTATAGAACCATGAACCCCTGGACAACACCGTGCATTGTCGGCTGGCAAACATAGAACTTTCGAGAAAACCACGTATATTTTGGTGATTAGTATTCTTGCCGCGATGCTTGTAGACTACAGTAGTAATAGATCAATCGTCGTACTATGCACACCAAATGGAAAGTCCGATGCACGTTTGACCCTCTTCGATGTCTCCGGTCGTACCATTTTCTGTGTTGTATACCAACCGAGCGTTGCGCTCGAGTATCAGGTACAACACCTGGAGGACTGAAAGCCAAGTTCAAGAGGAAGGGACAAAAAAAACTTGAGCAGATAAAGATCGCCTACGCAAGCCCTCGGGGGGCACGGGTCACACGGGGTGACATAGTTTCACCTGGACGATGATGAGCTTGCACACAACGGAGGAAGGTATGGCTTGCTGTGTCCAGAGGGCTCGGGCTAGATGTATCGATGCAGCCCAACCTGAGTAGTACCAGGGCAACAGGTATGGAGCGGGTGAAACACAACCGTGGTGATCCTTCTCTTTTTCTGATGTCGTATCCACAGTCGAAAATGCTATATTATTCTTGCTGTACGTTTTTCCTCGAGCGCAAAAAAATAATAATAATAATAATCGGGGGGGGTAGGCTGCTGTGTCGCCCTGATTGACTTAGACTTCAAGTCACGCACCAAAGCTAGAAAACTCGCGCAGCGCATGCCGTAATATGCGGGACCACCGATGTAAGACCAGGGACATGAACCCAATGAGATGCCGGTAGCAAGCATGACATGGCGCATACCAGTGACGAGCTGCCCGGTGTGTTCGGAAAGGCATGGTATCCGAGTAGTAAACTGATGGCTGTATTCATTTAGACTACCATGGAAAGTATTGCTGTGGGCTGTCAATGTACGACTCAATTAGTCAGCCCAACCTGATCAACCGTCAGTATTTTCGTTGTCACATATCACAGGTACTGATGTTGAAGAATATCTCGCTGCTGGTATCGAAACAGCAGTAGTAGGGAGTACTTTTGAATATCATTGCGGGATGAGCGCCTCCCATAGATGGTTCTAAGTGTGAAGCTGGACGTAGCTACTGATGAGCCTACCATGCCACGAAACCTTGCCTACCGCCGCCCGGAGCAAAGGCGCCTTAACTCGGAATTACACAGAAGAGCCGTATCTCCGTCTCTACAATGCTATCAGTAGTCTAAACACTACGCACGATGCTCAAAAAGATTAAAAGAGTATTGCTGACGACCTGCACTGCCGTACATTATTGGTATTAATATCAGTCTAAGTGCATGTAATTTGGAAGAAAATACAGGAACCATACTGCTGCTGTACGCTGTACCTGCAGTTTTTGTTTATTTATTTCCCGAACAAGGTTGATTTATCGATATACGGGGTTGGTGAATACTACCAGGTAAGCCACAAGCGTACAGAAGGGTGGCTCGCAGTATGCTTTTTACACATACGCAGTACGTAAAGGACGTATACAATATACCCATAATACAAAAACTGTACGGCAAGATCCCGAAGGACCCTTTGGCTCGCAGGTGGCTCGCAGCACGCTTTTGACACATACGTACATAGAGGACGTATACAATATGTCCATAATACTAAAACTGCTGTACGGCAGGATCCCGAGGGACCCTTTGGCTCGCAGTACATCTGCTTTTTGCACAAACGTACATAGAGGACGTATACAATATATCCATGATACTAAAATTGTATGGCAAGATCCCGAGGGACCCTTGAGCCTAACTCTCTTCCTATCTTGACGAGTTATCATGTTGACTCGTTGAAACAGCACCTACACAGCAGTATCTGCTGGATGCACTACACAACACCCGTATGTATATATGTAGGGTGAAGAATCAGCACGGACACTATTGCTGAATGTCGACGAGTAGAAGAACGGTTTAATGTGAAGAACACACACATACACCATATTCACACGGGGCATACTTGAAGCTGGATGAACAGAGTGAAGCTGGGTAGAAGACGTTGGTCTAAAAAACTCAAGACAACAAACAACCTGGAGGATGTATATAAATATGTGGGTAATACTATTGGTCGTACGGCAAGATCTCCCTCGATCCTTGGGGCTGACGATAGTTGTCCCTTACTACCGCAGCAAAGCATCAACACCACTGCCTCTCGGCATAAAGTACTGCTGTGAAGCCGTTCTATATGTTATTCATACTACTATAAAGAAATTAACTGTTGATGATACTATAGGTGGGCGGCAAGATCTCCCTCGATCCTGGGCCCTAAAATAGTGTCCCATACTGCCGCAGCAAATTATCAACACTGCTGCCTCCCGGCATGAAGTACTGCAGTGAAACCGGTCAGCTGTCCAGTACAGCAATCAGGTTTTTATTCGGGTAAAAGCACCGCATGAAAGCTACGTTGAAACTGAGAACTACCAGGTATACAACAACTCATATGTTCACAACATAGCTGGTGTTGTGGTCTTCTCGTACCCGGTACGTTGGCATTTCACTTCTTCTACCCGTTACGGTATTCTCGTACCCGGTACGTTGGCAATTCACTTGCTTTACCCGGTATTCACCGGTACGCTGGCATTTCCCTTGCTTTCTTGCTTTACTCATTGCTTTGTCTGCAAATAATAATAAATCAGAACGGACACTGGGTTGGACTGATGTAGTTGGGTATATAGAACGATATGGCACACACAGGGGAAACACGAACCCCTGCGACTCATATCCGTGGGGTCTTTATACATTCTACACCCAGTAGTATTACAAAAAGGTTCTTACATCCGTAGGATCGCACATTATTCATGCTGACAGCAAAGTATGTTGTCTTCATCTCGGTATCTTCAGCATACCGAGCGGTATCACACAGCCTCAGTTTACTCTTGGCAGATACCCCGTATAATTCTGTCCACTACGGCGAGGAAGTGAGCAATGAGATAATTACTGCTGTGCATGAGCTTCGTACGATACTACTAATATTGTACTTCTCCGTCCATGGCCAAAGATTCGATTGAAGCATTATTATCTGCTGTAGATTACGTAAATAATGTCCGCACAGAAATACAAAGAATGTATTTATTAGGATTCGACCTTCCATATACTTTTACCCGATCTGGGTCGTGGCCCTCAAAGAGCTTCGTTGGTTTTGATACGGTTAGCCTATTCCTTTCATCTAAAGGCCCGCGTGGTCTTGTGTCGCTTCTGTTTTTAGCGTTGAACCATGGAGCTCGAATCTCAAGATGGATGAGGCGGGGATTTACGCAATATACACAATAAAAAGGTGTGGAATCAACTGCTGAGACCGCCTAACGAGTGTAGGCGCAACGAAGAACTGAAGTATTTCCGCAATAAAAACCCAAGGCACAGACCACATCGAGGAGAGGAATAAAGAGTTTGCTGTGTGACATCGGGTGTCTATACGTAGGAGGGATAGAAAAAAAAGGGCGAAGATAACAAATGGGATGGAAATCAATGATATATCTGTATCGTACATACATATCTACGTACGAAAAAAATATATATAAGGTACCTGGTGTGAAAAATCAGCAAATGAGTACGAAGAAACACTGCATGGTCGGTGGGCGTAGAGGGGTTTCAAGACCGGTTTGGTTTGAAGAATACACTGCCACTACTTACCGGTTGTTAGGTTCAGACCTTGCGTAAGTATTATCCGAAGATTGGGTTGTCGGAGAACGAATCTGACCAGCAGTAAACGCTGTAACTCCAAGAGTGTGGGGTGGTCAAATACATACTATTGTAGTACGCATTTCGTGTGATGTTCTCACACAATAACAATAGTAGCTTAAACTCCTGAAATCCCACCCGTGGTCACAGAACAGGCTGTAAAACTAAAATACATCGCGACTGGAGCAAACAAACAAGTACGAAATAGTGCCGTACCGGTAGGTGAGAGAAACGGTATTAACGAGCTATTCGATATGGTGTATACCATCCCGTACCAATTGCAAATGAATGACACCATGAACGCGTCCATGCTGTTACATTTACACCCTATTAATAGAGCTAAAAACAAAAAGACAAAGAGAGAATAGTCTGTGCATGAACTAGAGCAGAGTGTGAGCGTGGCATGTATACCCAGCATAGAGCGGGCTAGAACTTTAGAAAAGAATATAAACCTTGATGTGAAAACTGGTCTTTGTTACATCGTGCCGAAAGGACCCCGGAGCGTTGGCTCCGATCATGAGTGCTTTGCCTGCAGGAATTGCGACTGCTCTCCCAGAACTGATACATGCATCCTAAGCGGTGGATTCGAGATACACTATGCAAACCAAACTGGGCAGAGAAAACCTGGCATTTTCCGATAGTAAAAACCCTCCCCAGGACGCATATACTCATTCGCTGCTTTACTGCCGCTCTCCAGGTGACTATCTTTGATCGCCACGATGGCACAATAACAGTGACAGTCGAATAAGAGGCAAGTCGACACAAAACCCCAGCTAAGAGAGTGGTATAGCTGGATACAGCCAAGCATCTATTAGGACCGACCAGGCTCCTTAATCCAATATCAGAGGGATACAGACCATCAATGTTTCGCTATACGTTTTCGTGATAATACCTAGGCTTTGGGATTGTTCACACAGATTCAGTTTATATACAGATACTCGACGTCACGCGCACAGGAAGTACATGAGAAGGCGTATACCAGGTATCATAACAATTGGATACACACATGTAGGAAGGAACGAGTGCATGTGCAAGTCGCCACACCACGCACATGTACACATTTGTGAGACGCTAAACCGAGATGGAACGTGACGACCTTTCGTATCATGTGCGCAACCTAACAGGATACTATTTGTCGCTCCAAGCACAGTGGTCGAGGGTTGAAGGAACGAATCGACAGGTGTGATTGGAATGCCAGTAGGTGGTATGCAGTTTCTGTTCTGGGGGGGTGTTTGTCTCCACTTTGCTGCAACTACTTCCACAAAAAGCATACGAGGCGTACGATTTGAAAGTAGGTCTGCACGAATGCCGTTTTAAGAAGCGTGATTGATTTTAGCACGAACAAGTTTCACGAGTGGACAGTGTCCGTGCTGGGGGGGTGGCGTAAACGTCAGTACCCTCGAACACTTTTTAACTCGGAATCACATATTTACCTTGGCTAGCGCCAGTAAGTCAATGTGGAGTACCTTGATACGACCTAGGTCACTCGAATAGAGGTAGCGCAAACGCCAGTAGCTTCCACTTACTTAACTCGGAATCAAGTACGTCGTATTTACCTTGGCTAGTGCCAGCAAGTCGATGTGGCGTGAACGTCAGTACCTTGAAACGACCTAAGTCACTTGAATACTAATTTTGGCCCGGAGTAGAAAGAACTCATGAACTTCCTACTGTAGGATGTATACATAAAACGACCTCCACATTCGCAAGGAATACCTACTCTCAATGCAGAGAAGTTTGAGATCATCACTAAAAGAAAGGCCTATATAATATATAAAACGCGTGATACGCGCGGCCGAAGTATCACACACAGCTTGCAAAGGACTAGCGTGGAAGCTGGCAAAGATGAGCTGGGAAGAAATCCTCGATCTCTTAGCTGTTTCTTTTGTTCTGTCAATATATCAAAATGTGGTATCCATACCAAGAAATTAGATCTGGACAAACTTCAGAGTAGCAGATGTATTCTAACTTAGGTAGAAACATTTGTTGAAGGAAGATACAGTGAGAAACGTCTGGCGAAGGTAAGTGAATGGTGGAAGCATCGACATAGTCCACTGCGCACGATGAACCGTGACAAAGGTACGTGAAGTTTTGCCACATCAATACAAACAAGTACGTGAGTATATTGGAATACTGATCGGTGAACCGTTATAACAGGTTTGACAAGTCAACCCCGCAGATATATATAGAGGGGCAAAGTGGACAGCCACCGCAGCGTCTCGGTAGTGTGGCCACGTATAGCCATACGACGAAGGACTGGCAGAATTATCTGAAGTCTCAGTTAAAGGTTAGGTGGTGGGGTAGGACGATGGTAGCTTTCAGTGGAATGTATGTCTGGCCAAAAGCTTAAACGTGTAGGTTATTGTCAAAGTGCAGGCGTAGGCCTTCGAGAGGAACCCCCACCTCAGATGCAGGTGAGCCAGGAAGAAAACATGTTTTTTCGCCGATGAGTACATGCTCCGAGCGTGTTAGACAGATGTGGCGCTGGCAGTTGCAAGTGAAGACTGTACGAGGGTCAGGTCCGCCGTTCTTCTCATCACCGTCCAAGGTCAGCACCGCGGGAACAAGAGGAGCTGCAACATTGGGCCGACGGCTATAGACGGGGGAGGAAGGCTGAAGAACATCTGGACGAAGGTCAGGACCGCCGTTCTTCTTACCATCGTCCAAGGGCAACACCGCGGAAATGAAGGGCGCTGCAACATCGGGCCGACGGCGATGGATAGAAGAGGAAAGCTGAAGAACATCTGGACTAAGGTCAGGACCGCCGTTCTTCTTACCACCGTCCAAGGGCAACACCGCGGAGAGGAAGGGCGCTGCAACATCGGGCCGACGGTAATGGATGGAAGAGGAACGCTGCAGAACGTCTGGACGAAGGTCAGGACCGCCGCTCTTCTTACTACCGTCTGAGGGCAGCACTAAGGGAAAGAGAGGAGCTGCAACATCGAGCCGACGGCGAGGTGCGGAGGTGGAAGGTGCAGGCGCTGCAGCGGTCCATGATCGTAATACCCGCTGGGCACCGTCGCTCATATGCGCCGGTCTGGGGGGGTGTCCGAGGAGGAAAGCGCACACGCTGTCGCCGGGCTAGCACCGGGGCGCCGGCTTTGTGCCGACAATGGTCATGTGTCGGGCAGGGGGGGTGTTACAGCGGGTGGCGCCAGGGAGGGAGGTTCATCGCGCTGTGACTGTCGTGACCAGCGCTATGGGGAGGATAATACGGCGCGAGACCACTGTCCTGATCAAGGTCACGCGTCGGGTCTATTCGATAGGCAGAGGGCAAGCTTTGGTTAGCATCCTCTGGGCGGATCTTATAGGGGCAGGGAGGGTCCCCGGTGTGGGAACGCCTTCTGTCTCGGGTACAGAGCCAGTAACGAGGTTCCGGGACCACCCGGTGTTTACAAAACACCACCAAGAGTGAAGAAAGAAAGTCAAAGCCAAGTGATCTGTGATACCTGTCCTATCGACCCCCAGCCCCTTGGGCCCTGCCTTGCCCGTCATGCCCGTCATCGTGTCTGTGATGCTTCGTTGAGTGTTCACGCTGACTGCTTGCATCTACTGCATTGCATCGATCCACGTTCTGCGACCCGATCATTACTGCTTGAAGGCATTTCCTCGAACTCCCAAACAACAGGTGAGCCGGCCTCAGATATCTAACGAGCGCAGGTCCTTTTTACGGTCTGAGAGCTGTACCCTCCTGTAACAGTACTGCCAGTACCACCACCCCTCCGCATTGCTCTCAACATGATTTCAAACGCCACTCATCGTTCGACTCATCATACCAAAACGCACAGCGCGAAAATGGTACCGATCACTGCTCCTGTCAGTGCTGCTGCTGTAGGTATATACATAACCAGTGTGGTACCCAATAACTACGATATGTGTTGGATGGACTGCTGCGCAAGTCTAAACCGGTGCACAGCCGGCAGCGTGTAGAGATGAGGCCAAGAGGTGCCTCGCAGGCCGTTCTTCTCATGTCTATTAATGCTACTGCTGTAGTATGACAGGGCTGTAACTCTACATCCCACTCTGGACGGAAATACAAGGAATTTTTCGTATCCATATTACTGTGTGCACGCTACCTATATTATCCGCTCGGAACGGTACCGGGTGACAAATTCGAGCTTTACAGCAGTACCAGGCATGGCTACAACAACACGCAGCTGCTGCTGCTGCTGCTGTGGGGGAAGGTGTGAGTACAGAGAAATAGGCGAAGCTTGTAGGGTGCAGGCAATAGGGGTCAATCCTGCCCAAGTAGTAGCGCACCAAGAGGTAAGAGTCCGTACAGCAGTACCTACTGCTGCTGTACCTGGCACCTGGTAGGTCGGAGGAAAAGTCTACAGCAGCAGTGCTCGACGTACATACTCTGCATTCATCGCCACTTTTGTACAACAAGACGACACTACAGTTACAGGCACCTGGTGTATAGACGTCTCCTCCGTTGTATCGGTCCTGGAGGCAAGCTGATGGCCCTCCATTGGAGCAGTCTCCCGCCCGGTGACCGAGTTCCGCCTGCCTGCCGTACGTAGGAGGCTCTCATACTGCGACCGCCAAGGGCCATCTCTATCGTCATCTCAGCTGATTACCCATCCTGGAATGATAAAACAACTCGATCACCAGTAGCTTACCCAGCCCTGCTGTACCTTTGTGCTGCTGCAAGCCGGCAATTCGGTTCCTACATCCCTCTGGCCGCGCTACAGCACTACAGCTGAGACGGTCGTCCTCTGGAGTTGACCACTTTTGGAATAAATGCGGTGCAACCAGAGCGTGGACGACGGACGGGATGATGGGTTCCACCGCCACATACTCCCCGTAATGCTCTCGATTGGTCACATCCCTCCGGTACTATGGGGTGTACTATGGGAACACCCTCCACAGGCTTTTTTTTGTATTGCTGTTATTGGTCAAGAAAAAAAAAATTGAACGCTGATTGGTCTGTACTATGGGGCTCCAGGTAAGACCATGGGCGTGCCGCCGAAAAATCAGCGAGCCGATAAGATGAACTTAATGACTACACACCCTCTGCCGAAAGTAAGAACTCAGCGTGGGTAGTATTTATTTATGTTTGGTATTATTAATTGGTGTGTGTTGTGTACACGTACGTACGTGTTTTTGGATATAAATACCCCAGGGTATACAACTATAATTTTATAAGAAACTAAGAAGTGAGAAAGTACGTCAGCTGTGAGTTCAACCGATCGGCAGATCGGTCGATGCTCAACTTTGCAAGCTGCATGAACCGCGCGCGTTTTCCATTATTTCCCTCGCGATTGGCTACAACTATAATTGAAAATATAGGTAGGTAGTATGAAAGGCAGGCTGACGTTGATAGGAATATCACAAACCCGAGAGTTGTTACTATTGTGGAGTTCATGTCATGTACAGCAGCAGCAGTGGTGCACTCTCTCACATACGAACCCAGCCCGGGTCGGTATATCATATATATATATATATTTTATGTTAGGCATCTTGTACTTCATACATTTGCACGTGAGATTCGAACTCACGACCAACGACCCATGTCCTGCCGGCGACGCCATTTGTTAAGGTCTTAGTTGGTTGGGCTAAAGGTAAAAGGTTAACCAATCGCCTACCCAATCTAAGCCTCATAACACCTACATACACATATATATGTATCTGACCTGTCAAACCGGGTACTAAGGGCCACTCCTAACGAACAAAAAAAATCACGATTCGTGAGATTTTTGTCGTGAATCCTGATTTTTTTGTTGTGAATCACGACAAAAAAAATCACGATTCATGAGCGCCATTTTTTTTAGCTTTTCCCTAAAACAAAAAAATCACGATTCGTGACATTTGTCGTGCCTCAAAATACGCCTAATCAAGGCACTACACAACCCACGTGCACCAACGGTATCCGATGGTCGGCAATGGGGGCATGGTAGACTCTGCTTCGTACGCCGCTTGTAAACAACGGGCGGCTACCCAAAGACGTCGCTGGGCGCGGGCTAACGAGGAGGTTGTGGCCTCGAAATTTCCAGAAGGAGGAGCCACTGCTGGAAGACAAACGCGAAAATGACCTGGAGATGTCACAGGCCAGGCCGAGCAGACGGCCTGCGAGATGAAATCTCACGAAACGAGCTTGGCCGACGGCCGGTGAAGTTGGAATCTCGCAGGCTGGGTCAGGCTACGGCCCGCGATTCGAATATGTCACGGGCTGGGCCAGGTGCGGACGGCCCAGCCCGGCCTGGCCGTGCCCTACTCTCGAGAGTTTGCTCCACATCAGAACTTTAACTATTTGAAAATATCACGAAACGCGACGTTTTTCGGCTTTTTTCGTTAGAACTGAAATGTCACGGATCGTGATCTTTTGGCATGCCAAAAAGTCACGAATCGTGATTTTTTTTCGGTTCGTTAGGAGCGGCCCTAAGCGTAAGAGAAGCAGGCTGATGTTCACAGGAATATAATATATCACGAAGCCGTTCCAAGGAAGTCAGTATAAAACACACTCTCCCACACACAAGGAACGCAGGCCGGGTCAGTGCTTCTATTTATTATTTTATTGCTGAACCCTTCTTTGTTTTTCCTCAGCAGCAAGCAACAGAGAGCTTGTTCGTGCTGTACCACGACCACCACTACTACCACTACCACTACTACCACCAACCACCACCAATATCACCGCCTGGAGCAGCACCAGCACAGCAGCAGCAGTCAGTGTGGTTGTTGTGGTGGTGGTGATGATAGGGGCAGTTTTGTGTATGAGAACAGCACGAACGAGCTGTTCTGCTTGCTGGCAATGTTTCTGTGGTAGAGGGATAGAAATTCTGTGGTCACAGACTTCACTTGTGGTGCACAGAAAATAGACAAAAACAGCAATATTTAATTTAATGCTATAATCATAATGATGCGTACGTTTCAGGTAGTGCGGGTAGTAAGAAGAGTGATATTACAGCAGTCATCGTACGTATCATGCGGTATGTGTGGTATGATATTCTGCTTTTTACGATCAACTAAATGATACGTGTGCGAAAAATGTTACTCCGCTTTATTCTCTTCAGAGTAACTGTGGAAGCCAGGGTCGGAGATATCGTAGATCTCGTAATACGCACGCGCGAAGGACACGTCACCGGTCAAGCAATATCAAATCTATGGTCACGAGCGGTCTCACGTCATTGACGGTGTAGACCCGTCCTCGGGAGATAAGCTATCGGGAGATACGTAATCCGCCGCAGACTCTGGGGTAACCAAAAAGATCCCCCACCGAGTCAGACTAGCTCTAGCATCTCCTTGCTAAATATCAACGAAGAACTTTGCTCGGCTTACGTCGGCCGAAACGACGGCTACAAGGGACCCTCGCTCCGCGACCTCATCACGGCGACTTCGCCGCGACTTCTACGCTACGACATCTCCGCGACGACCTCGGTACGAACGACTAGCACAGGTACTACATTACATTAGTGACCACCTTGGTTTTGGAACATGCCACGCTCAGGAGGTAGATCGAAGAAGCAGCGGACGAAGACACGCCTGGCGGCCGAAGCGGCCTCCATCAGAGACACGGACGCCAATTTCTACGACGATCTGGCGTCCGCCGACGAGGACCTTGCCGCAACGAAGCCTGCAGCCGAGGAGCCTGCAGCCGAGGAGCCCAGCCCCAGCCCCGACGACGAGGAGTCTAGCGACCCCGGCAGTGACCAAGAACAACCCACCGAGGAGACCGCCTCAGCCTCCGGACTGGCGGAGGACGTTCTGGCGGGACCGAACCCCTATCCCCCCGGTGATCCCGTTCGCCTGGAAACAGCAGCGTGCCTTCGACGCTGCATGTTAAACGGCACCACTCCGCCAGCCTGGGTGCTGCAACTGGTCATGCCGACGAACGCACGCTCCGTGGACGGACCTACAGCTGCCCAGATGGGAGAGGTGAGAGGAGTCTCGGTATTGCCCACACAGAATCTCGATGTAGCTTTCGCCGGGGCCGCAATCACACAAACTGACGCGGCCACCCCGATTCAGCGGTCGAGCAGTTCTGACAGCAGCAGCCACTCCCCCCCTGACCCATCTAGCCAGCCCTTGCCCGCAGCACGTACACCCTCTGCTGTAGCGCAAGCAGCACGTACATCCTCTGCTGTGTCCCCACCCACCAACGCTCCCTCGCAGCAACCAGTACGTACATCCTCTGCTGTAGCCCCACCTGCCACCACCTTCGTGACGCAACCAGCACGTACACCCTCTGCTGTAAGTGAAGAGACTAGTAATAGCCAGTCAACTAGAATCTCGACCCAGCCGATTCATCACGGAAAGTTTTCCATCAAAAAGACAGACCTTCCGCCTTCACTGAAACTGGTCGGATCACCCTCGGAAGACGTGCCCGAAATCATGGCACTCTTCCGCTCTCGCATCCGCTTACACTCACCTGACAATACACCGGACGCAGCTATAGACCACCACGCAGTCAAGTACCTCCCCCTCCTAGTCAGCGGTGAAGCAGCCACCACCATGCAGCAGCTGCAATGCGAGACCTTAGAGTGGCGAACCGACAAAGAACTGGCCGAACTAACCAATGATGAGGACGCTCTCGAAATCCGAGCCCCCCGCTCTTACCGTGACTGGACCAACGCCTTCACAAATTTATTCAGCCCAGTCAACCGCATCGTCTTGCTCGCTCGCACCATCGCTAACCTCAAGCAAGGGAGTAGTGAATCTGTTGACTCTTACGGACTGAGAGTAACTCAAGCTTATGCACGACTCTTGGCTGAAGCCAAACGCACCGCTCCCCCGAACGTCTCGCCGTACAAGCACGCGTGGCAAACCTCACTGATGGCTACCTTCGAAAACGGCTTGATTCCCCCGATACGAGTTGAACTCATCCGTGAAGACCCCTCCCTCACATACCAAGCATCTCGTACTCGGGCTAAAAACCACGAGACGAACGCCTTACGCGGAACCCCCACCCCACCTCCGACCACGTACGCATCCGCTGTCACCGGTGCCTCCCCTGGACCTGATCGACAGTTGATTACCTCGATGGCAAACATCGAGAAAGCAATCGTGTCCAACTTGACAGCAGGGCGAGGGCGAGCCCATCGGGTCACCTTTGCAAATGACACCCGCGTCTCGGCCGAAAAGTGCGGCAGGTCGGTGAGCGTAGACCGCTCTAAGTCCCGTCACGCCACGGTAGCGGCGGGGGCCGAATGCGACTACCCTATGTGCCGGCATCGAACCTCCCACTCGCGCCCCGAGTGCCGTTTGGCTAAGGCGCATGAGGAGAAGGGGTGGGTAGTCAGTAAGAAAGCTAAATGAGGAGGCCCGCGCCGGTTTCCTCAAACCGGTTCGGGGAGTAGGTTAGCTAGGACCACCGAGCTCGCGGTGCAAACGATAGCGCAGGCAGCTAGCGTAACCGTAGCCAGCGTCGGTAAGTGATAAGAGGAGGGATAAAAGTGGCCGCAAAACGATAACCACCCCTCTGGCGAACACCTGTGCACAACACGTACAAGCAGGCAACCAGTCGAATACTGTAACAGACTTATTGAATAAGCAGCAGGTTCCGAGTGTCTCAGCAGTACAGCATGGAGTGGGACACACCATAGAAATAGCAAGCAGAATCGAGAAGAGTAGTCAGCGTCAAAGTGTTACGTTTTCACCTTCCGTGGTACCGCAAGCCTTGTATGTTTCTGCTGTGAACCGCAATAACGAGAAAAAAAATCATCAGCAGGGTTTTTTATCATGCGACGCTAACCGGGAAAAGCACTTTGATGCATTCCATGCGTCGGCTTTGAGTGGATATCCAAAATATCCCACCGCTTTACTCGTCGTCGAAACGCGTACGAGTAAACGCCAGAGTCAATAATCATCCTGCGCACAATGTCACCATTGACACAGCAACCGATGTACCGTGCATTTCTGTTAACTTCGTCCAGACACATCCCACAATGAAAGACACTGAAATGTTTGCAGTGCCAACCGGAGCGATCAACCTCAGCAGTGCTGATGGTTCACCTCTCAAAATTATCGGATACGTTCGCTTTGAACTGACGCTAGGAGATATTACCCTACCAGTCGAGGCGTTTGTATTGCCCTCTCTAGGGCCAGACATTATGCTACTCGATAATTCTATCATGAACGCCTTCGGCGGCGTGCTCGATTGGAGTACAGAACAATTGTCATTCAAAACATCTCAAGTCAAAATAAAAGCATCTCACCGTAGAGTGAATGCTACGGCACACCCCGAGAACACTGCGACAGCTCAGTGCTCCGTGGTCTCAATTAATAATAATGTCGACCCCGTACCGGTGTTTTTGAAAAACAAATGCTGCATCCCCCCTCAGAGTGAGATGACAGTACAAGTCGAATCGGTGACAGCACCGACCAAAACCACTGCTGCACTAATTGAACCACTGATCGTCACGGTCGAGGACATCGAATCTTCTGCTGTACCCGAAGCCTTTCAATTTATGATAGTTGCTCGTACAGTGTGCCATTGGTCGACCACTGATAGAACAGCAGTCGTCCAAATCGCGAACCCGTCCCACCAATAGGTATACGTGAAACGGAAGACATTGCTCGGACATATTACACCCGTATCAGTAGCCTTGAACAACACAACCAGTGCAATTCAGACCAACAGCAAGACAATAGAATCTACACGCCACGAACTCCGTGCAGCACTTACTACAGCGTTTGATAAGACCACGTTCACACCTGGCGAATGCGCACAAGTACTGGAGCTATGCACCAAATATCGAAGCGTTTTTTCTCTGTCACCACAAGAGCTAGGTAAATGCACCCTAGCCGAAGCAACGTTTCCCCTTGAACCTGGAACACGTCCTGTAGATAGAACTCCGTACCGGGCAAATCCACGCGTACAGGAAACTATCGACAAGTGCGTGAACCAAATGGAAAAAGAGGGAATCATTGAACAGCGCCCTAGTCCCTGGGGTTCCGCAGTAACTATTGTCGCAAAATCAGACGGCACCCCTCGGTTCTGCGTAGATTACAGGTCGACCATAAATAAAAATCTGATCAAAAAGTCATGGCCTATGCCCAACTTAGAAAGCCATCTTGACACGGTCGGAGGAGCACGCTATATAACCGTATGCGACGTACAAAATGGGTATCATCAAATACCAGTAGCAGCTAGCGAACAAGATAAAACTGCTTTTGTCACGCAGAATGGAAAGTGGTCTTCAAACGCCTACCCTTTGGTATAGCTAACGCGCCGTTTCTGTTCTCGCGAGTAATGTCATTAGCTTTTGCACACTTTGGTCCGAAAAGTGGTCTCTTGGTATATATGGATGACTGTATATGTTGTTTATCAACCTGGGAGGGCCACCTACCAATGCTAGAAAACATGTTCAAAGCATTGCAAGCAGCCGTCCTCACCCTGAAACATCGAAAGTACAGTTTGGACCCCGAGAGGTTAAATACTTGGGACACATACTGACCGCCGACGGAATCCGGATTGGTGAGGATCGCGTAAAAGCTATAGTTGACCTACCGACACCTAAAACCATTAAAGAGTTGCGGTCAGTACTTGGAATGGTCAACTTTGTCCGCAAGTTCATACCTAACTTGGCTAGTGTCATCGCATCCCTGGTAGCCCTCACAAAGAAAGAGGCCGTCAAGGAGGTAGCTAAACGTTGGAACCCAGAACACGACCAGGCGTACGCAACAGTGAAACAATTGCTCACCCAGGCGCCCGTGCTACAGTTCCCCGATTTTTTAAAAGACTTTGTGATACACGTTGACGCTTCAGAGGCAGGCGCGGGAGCATTCCTCGCCCAGCAGAAAGGCGATGACCTCGTAATAATCGCATACTTTAGTCAACGCTTCAATGACAGCCAACGCCATTACTCCGCTACACTCAAAGAATGTTACGCTGTTGTGTTGGCAATACAGCACTGGCGGCCCTATTTATGGGGACGACACTTTGTATGTGTGACGGATCACGCGGCGCTACGGTACCTGTACTTAATTGCAATTCAAATCGAACATGTTAGCACGCTGGGCGATCGCATTACAATCGTATGATTTCACCGTCCAACACAAAGCCGGTAAGCTACATGTCGTGCCGGACACGCTTTCACGAATGTTTGCGTTTGAGCATCAGCAAGAAATCGCTGAGCCGTCCCTTGCACCCATTTGCCGGAATGTACCAGATGACCCTAAACTACAAACAGCGCGAACTCCCCGCCCTTATCAGGTTTCCGCCGACAAACTGGCTAATCTAGAACCAGTACGCAGCGATAGAGAGCTTTTTAGTGTGAAGTCAGTATTCGCGAGCGCAACCAATGTTTTCATGTCCGTCGATCAAGAAAAACTCCGCTCGGCTCAAGCAGCAGAGTACGGTCCGTACATTGACTACATTCAGCACGCAGACGCGCCCTTACCCGAGAAAGAAACGAAAGCAACCATGTCATACTATTCAGTACAAGACGGAATGTTATTCAAATCGTAGCTTCCGGGACACCTTCGAAAAAGAAGCACATTCCGCGATCAGTTGGTAGTACCAGAAGCCCTTGTCGGTCTAGTTCTGCACGCTTACCACGACCACGTCATGTCAGGAGGACACCTCGCATCTAGACCGACTTACGATAAAATCCGCCAGAAATATTGGTGGCCTACTATAAGCCGCGACGTGCGAGAGTGGTGCGAAAAATGCCAAGCTTGCCAACGACGAAAAACAGCACACGTCAGACCCAAACTCCCAACCGGCCATTTGCCTGTCGAACGACCGTTCCAAAGAATATCGGTTGACTTGGTAGAGTACAAATCGGTATCAACTTCAGCCGCAGGGATCGAATGTAAATATGTTGATGGACCATCTGACGGTACGTGATAAGGCGGCCGACACAGTAGCCCGGGCTATCATCGAACGAATAATTAGCGTCTTCGGCCCACCAGAGACCTTGCACTCAGATCAAGGCCCGAATTTGAAAACAAGGCAATATACCAGCTGCAACAGATTCTCGGATACAAAAAGACCCGAACGACTCCGTATCGACCTCAGGGCAATTCAGTGTCAGAACGCGTACACTCCACCATGCACAACATGCTGGCCATGCATATCATGATAGATCAAAGCAACTGGGCATCACTTTTACCGTTCGTCCAATTAGCTCACAACACTAGTTTTAGTGCTACGATGCATGAGACGCCATTTTTCTTGATGTTCGGGCGACAACCTCGACTTCCAGTCGATATAATTCTCGGAATTCCTCATGTAGGAAGAACAGCAGATACCGAAGAATTTGCACAAAACACGCGGGACAATTTGCAGATCGCTTTCGAACTCGCACGCCGAAATCTTACCGAGCGTGCAGACAAACAAGCAGAAAATAACAGCAAACTCAAACCGTACCCCGTGTTCAAACCTGGACAAGAAGTACTCGTGTACAAACCATACCAGGACGCGGATGGTCCCAACCCAAAACTGCTGCTACCATGGCGAGGACCGTATGTCGTCTGCTCACAACTATCACCAGTGGTATATAGAGTACGACTTACGAACGACACACGAGTAGTGTCAGTCCATCTTGCCCACACAAAGCCCTACCATAGACGGGAAACACCGCCGGCACCTCAATTCGAGAAACTTGCGGAATTGTTTTTGGGGAAACCAATACCCCTACCCGCATTGGACCATCCCGACGAGGCTCAACCTAAAATTGAGTCCTATTTCGTAGACAGGGAAGTAGACCATAGACGTGGGCCTGGCAGAAAAAGCCCCCACAACTACAAATACCGTCTGAGGTTTCGAGGATACGGCCCGGAGTCGGACCTCGAGTATCGCGCAGACGAAATACCCCAATGTCATGAATTAATCGCCGCATACCGAACCCAGAAGGGTTTGCAACTCGCGATAACCCCGCCCCCTTCGCCCCTCCTCCCCTCTCTCGGGAAACGGAAGCGTAAAGTAGGCGAGGAATGAGCACAAGTTGAGACAGCGCCAAATAAGTACTCAATGCTCCGCGGCGTAAACAAAATCACGAACAAGTTGGCAAACACGGTTAACTCAGCTGTAGGCATATGAGTTAACAACGGTGATGAGAGTAGCACCGTCAGACATGGCAGACACACGTGTGTCTAATATGATCTGACGGGCAGTCTAACCGGCATTCCGGTGGGAATAGCCGGGGCAAGGAGACGCAAAGAAAATTGTTGTACCCATCGGTAGAAGGCTGTAAGAGACATGACAATTCATGCCCAAGCCCACACTGAGTTAGTGACAAAACAGCAACCCCACCGTCTTGTCACTCAAAATTGTTCGAACCCACACACACAGGGAATGGGAGCCACGCGACTCCGCCCCGCTTAAAACGAGGTTACCAGTTGATACGCTTGAACCAACCACGTCGACCTCGCGTGACCGCCCGACTAATCACGAAAATAGTAATTAGGGTTCAGCTGCCCGTGGTTCTCAGAACAGCAACCACGGGAGCGCACCAATAGTACGTGTGGCCACACGGAATTAGTGCGTTGAGATAAAGTTTGGAATTACCAAACAACTTCCGCATAAGCTGTCAGCGTGTAAGCTTAAAAATGTATGCATCTTCGCCGGACCGGTTTTTACCACCCGTGTTTACTCAATACATCGGCTACAAGGAGTGGATGAACGCATGTGAAGGCTGCTGTGTTTCGATCAGATAAATCAGCACCCTGCTTCCTAACTAGTCATCCTCCCGATGACCGCCACAAGTCCATCCCTAGCTAAGATGGGCTTGCGGCGAATAAAGGGGGGGGGCGATGTGGAAGCCAGGGTCGGAGATATCGTAGATCTCGTAATACGCGCGCGCGAAGGACACGTCACCGGTCAAGCAATATCAAATCTCGGGTCACGAGCGGTCTCACGTCATTGACGGTGTAGACCCGTCCTCGGGAGATAAGCTATCGGGAGATACGTAATCCGCCGCAGACTCTGGGGTAACCAAAAAGATCCCCCACCGAGTCAGACTAGCTCTAGCATCTCCTTGCTAAATATCAACGAAGAACTTTGCTCGGCTTACGTCGGCCGAAACGACGGCTACAAGGGACCCTCGCTCCGCGACCTCATCACGGCGACTTCGCCGCGACTTCTACGCTACGACATCTCCGCGACGACCTCGGTACGAACGACTAGCACAGGTACTACATTACATAACCGCGTTTCATAAATTTATTTAAATACACGAATTTCACTTTCTCCCATTGAAAAGCTCACACTCAATCAAATGCTAGACACTCAATCTGACGAAAAGGTTGTTATTGGCTTTCCGACGAATATGTGGCATGATTGGTGGGTTAAAAAAAAGCATGATTCAGAAAACATTTTAGCCGAAATGAGCTACCTCTGTGGTAGAACGCGTCTTGTGTTTCTTCGTTTTCCTTCGTTTTCTCTCTTTCATATAATATGTATGTCGTGCCTGTCATACCAGTACGATAACATGACCTTGCATTGTCTACTGCTGTACTTATTGCATACCTGGTACGTAACAATGCAGTGTCTCTGCTAGTGTGGCGTAGTAAAGTGACCACAGAGCGTGTTTCTATCTCTCTACTTGTAAGATTGAAGACTCGGCACGGACACTGATTGTGCTGGAAGTCTGCCTTTTAAGTCGGTAAACATTGTACTCACATGTGTTGTTTGCTTAGCTATAGAAGAATAGCAGTTATATTCCTTTCGTGCACGCGGAGACTGAGACCAAGCTCGTGCTCCTCTGGAAAACCCTTGGTTTTCCATCTAAGATACGCCATCCAAGTACTACAAATACGTTCCCAGTGACTGAACACAGGTAGTTACCGGGCTTTCAATCTCATACAAGACAATATCTTAGCACTAGCCCACTCTGATGAGCCGTATATGCAGAATTATGGGAAATTCGTGGAAACCCCGATTCCACGAACTAGAACATGAGTCGAAGATGCGGCTCCTCTAAACACACTACCACACCTCTGAACGGCGAGGCAACGAAGCCGGCAAAGTACGTAAAACAAATAAAGGGAAGCCCTAGCCTTAAGTGGTAGGAAGGAATCGTCGATGAAAGCCATCGCCATACCACCCGGACGGGGGGGGCGAGGAAGATGCACGGAAAAGCGAAAAGTGCGTACGGCAACGAAAAGAAAAAACCACGGAAGACGACAAGAACCACCTAAACCCAGTCCACCACTCTGAAAGCGCGTCCCAACACTGATATCTTAACAATAGTCACAGGACGCCTCCGTGTGTTGATACATATCTCCAATGAATTATTTCCAAACTTTGGAAATTCTGCAAAAAAAGCTCTCCGATAATCTGTAAACATACGGAGGCGTTTTTTTATTCGTGAAATTCTCCAGAAGCAAACAAATATGGAAAGTTAAATTTCACATATTTGAAAATAAAAAAGAGGAAAGTCTGGAAAACTAAAAAAACGCGCGAAAAAAACAAAGGAATTCTGGAAAAAACCTTCTCCAATAAGAGTGTGACCCTTCTAATTAGAAGAATACACACATCTTCCAAGGGGAGGCAGAACAGATTTTTCTTTTTGTTCCCCTTCCTTTTGTTTTTGGTTAGTTTTTTGCGTTCTCTGTTTTTGTTTTTGTTGTTATTATGTTGTTTTTGTTTGTTCTTTTTTGTTATCTATCTTTCATACGATGTGCATGTCGTGCCTGTCGTATGGAGTATGATGATATGGCATTGCGTTTTCTACTCTGCATACCTCATAACAATGTAGTATCTCTGTGGCGTAGTTGTGTTACCACAGAACTTGTAACTCGTGCAGAAACTTGAATAGAACGAGCTGGAAATAAACGGAAAAAAAAAAAGAAGAAAAATGCCACTACTCGTGGTAAACAGAGTAGTAAGACTTAAGAACCAAGGGAAAATAACAAGCAAACCAAAGCACAAATCATCCTAGAGGTAGCGGCAGCTGTTTGTGGTACGAGTAGCGTAACCAGGTTCTCCCTGCTTGTCCAAATGGTACCTTGCTACCCTGTCTGCCGTCTCCGTCCTGCGTTCGACAACTATGCCCGGCCCCTCGGCGTCATACAAATACGAAACAAGCAAAACAGGCTCGTCATCCACCCACGTCACACACACACAACTCCTTCAATAAGGCTTATCAATCGAAGAAAGGAAGAGAAAAGAAATAAAATGAACATCACGGAGGATCAGTGCAATAAATAAACAATAATAAAACAAAAGGAAGACAAGGAAGACCACGTTCTAACCAGCTGCACCAGTTAGTGACACGAGAAGTATAGGCATGATCTACTTCCTAGTCTGCCCGGTGCCTTGCTACCCTGTCTGCCATCTCCTTCCTACTTTTGTCCACTGCAGTTTCCCTTCTATTCTTTCCTGTTCCCCCCCATCTCCGTATTCCCTTGGTCGGGTTTACTGCCACTCCTCCTGTTGCCCCCCCTTCTCCCCATACCCTTGGACACCACCCACGGCGGATGCGCAGCGCTGCCTACTCAGCTCAGCCTCAGCCTCGTGCCACTTCACCATGATGAACCGTTCGGCTGTTTCAAGGATCCCCCGGTACCACGTCCCCGCCTTTTTTGCACCAGTGGACCACAGCGCGGTCTCAACTCCAAACACCAAGGGGGCAAGTTCCGTTGACCCTTCGGTGGGTCAGAACGCCGTAAGGTCTTCGACTATGCATCTATGCCAAGTCTTAAACTGTCCGCCAAGTCTCGGGTTCTCCGCACCAGCCATCGTCCCGAACATTACCCGACTGGGTAATCGCTCCTTGCTTTACCGTGCCACCCCCCCCCGCAAGCAAGAGCCACCGTTTGCGGATGGTGGTTTCGATGCTCTCGCAACGTGTCATCTTGAGGGCCTTCGCGTACGAGAGGGTGGTATGGTCAGTACGAAGTCGGCGCTGGAAGCCAATGACCCGCAACATGACTTGGTGAGCCGTTCAAAGCTTGGCAAAGTGTTCCGCTCTGAGGGTCCACGTCACACACCCGTACAGCAGGATCTCAATCACCTCGGCCTTCAGCATTCGGACATTCAGGCTAAGGGGGGCGGTCGTCCTATCATACAGCTCCGAGCCGAACCGGTTGAAGCATGCTCGCATGAGACGGACCCGTCGGTCGGTTTCGAGCGAGAGGTCAGCGTTTCCGTGGATAATGCCGCCTAGGTGTAAGAACTGGGCCATCCGCTTATACATCTGGCCTGCTGCTTCGGTGACGAGTGGTGGTACGGGGGTTGTCTGGTCTGGTGTTTGCAGAAGCTTTGTCTCTGTCTTCTTTTCCGACACCGTGAGACCTGCTGCTTCAAAGCAAAGGCAGCAGTCACGATGTCTGTCATCATTTTCGCGAGCCCTTCAGCCAACTTCGAGACAATTCCTGCGTCATCGGCGTACAACATGTCATATATCATCAGCATTAATATGTTATCAGCAGTGGGGTATATTTGTTGTGCCTAGCGTGTGTCTGTTCTTACCTTAAACCGTTATTTCTAGCCGTGGAGATCCAGCACAACCAGTCTCCATGCCGATTCTTCATCTTCAATCTTAGAGAGACACCAGGTACAAGTTATTTGGTGACACAACAAAGCCACTAGAGGAACCACATTGACATGCGGTAAGGACAGTAGACAATGCAATACCATGTCATCGTGCTGGATACGACGGGCACCACATCCAGATTATACGAAAGAGACAAAATATAAATTACACAAAATACAAAAAAAAAACCGAGAGAGAAAAATATGAAACAAAAACAAAAACTGTCCTGCCCCCCCGCAGCAGGGAATGTGCCAGACACACAAAAAGAACGAGCTTGAGAAACAGCACCGCTACGTTTACATGTAAACAGCGTGAGACCGAGAACCAAGGGAAATAACACGCAAACCGAAGCACAACTAAAACAGCACAAGCAGAAGTTTGTTATAAGCGTAGTATAGTGTGATATGAGTAGAGTACTCATGGGCTATACATATATATAATACGTTGCAGTCTTATAGTCTCACGAATACGAGAATAATCCAAAGAATGGATTAACCCGGCGAATATTCCGTTAGTCGAGAGTAACGTTCTTTTAGGAATGTTCCCTAGGGTAGATGACCCCCTAGACGAGAGTAATATTCCTTAACGCAGATAGGACCACGCAGTGAGAAGTTCTTATATTAGCAGAAGAACGACCGGTAGCCATAGGAAAAGTTCTGTAGGAGTACATCAGATAAGAGGAATGTAGGAGAGCTTGTGGCATGGGCTGGGACGAGTATATCTGGGCGTCGAGTCCCTCCCGCCTACCTCTCACTTCTCTACCAGAGCACCTCCTCAGCTCTCGCCACATCAATAAGAAGATCTAAATCAGAAGAAGCGAAGCACTGCTTTCCAGCTGCCAGAACCACCTGCGTCCCTTACCACTACCCTAGAGCGGCCTCCGCTTCACATCTGGCGTCGTCGGCAGGACGTCGCCTCTGCTTTGAGTTATGTCTCTCTCTCTCCTTTAGTCTCCCTTTCAGTGGTTGTTCTCAGCGAACATCCCCTCTTCGTAGTGTTTGGGTTTTATTACGAGGTGTGGGGGGATCTATAGCCTCATTTCTTTTGTTTCGAATAGCCGCATCTTCGACCACCTTTTTCCTGGCCGTTTGGGATGAACTTTGTCATCAACCTCCGACCATCTTGTGGTCTGCATATACGACTATTCAGGGTGGGCTAATGTGATATGAGTAGAGTACTCATGGGCTATACATATATATAATACGTTGCAGTCTTATAGTCTCACGAATACGAGAAAAATCCAAAGAATGGATTAACCCGGCGGATATTCCGTTAGTCGAGAGTAACGTTCTTTTAGGAATGTTCCCTAGGGTGGATAACCCCCTAGACGAGAATAATATTCCTTAACGCAGATAGGACCACGAAGTGAGAAGTTCTTATTTTAGCAGAAGAACGACCGGTAGCCATAGGAAAGTTCTGTAGGAGTACATCAGATACGAGGAATTTAGGAGAGCTTGTGGCATGGGGTGGGACGAGTATATCTGGGCGTCGAGTCCCGCCCCCCTACCTCTCACGTCTCTACCAGAGCACCTCCTCAGCTCTCGCCACATCAATAAGAAGATCTAAATCAGAAGAAGCGAAGCACTGCTTTCCAGCTGCCAGAACCACCTGCGTCCCTTACCACTACCCTAGAGCGGCCTCCGCTTCACAATAGTAAGGTTCTACCTACTAGTCGGTCTGGTACCTCGCGACCCTGTCTGCCGTCTCTGTCCTACTTTCGTCAACAACTATGCCCCACCCCGGAGAGGGTGCGCCAGACAATACGGAACAAGCCAAGCAGGCTCATCATCCATGAAAGCAGCAACAAAGAGGTTCGTCATTCACCCACGCCACAAGAGTCCTCCTGTCATAAGGACAAGAAGGAAGAAAAACAGTAAAAAAGAGAAAACCACGGAGGATCAAAGCCCAAAAAGAAAAAGAAAAGGCAAATGACAAAATCAGGTATACCTGATCCGTTTGAGCCAAAATCAGGTATATATTCAAACCAAGTAAAAAACGCGCGCCACGAGCGGTGTGATGTCCATGACAATCCGGTAAAAAAAGAATTAAAATATTAAGCGTGCCACATGGCCTCCAAAATCTGAGTTGTTTCGTTTTCTTCAGGGTGTAGGTACCACGGGCTCCACTTGGACCTGCAAAGAGTCACTATTAATATGCTTCGTTTGTTTCGCCACGGCGGTAGCGCCAAGAGTATATACCCTGGCGCCCCCCCCCCCCCCGTTGACAGCTTTAACGCTTCCAGACCGTCCTCGCGGAACCGCCTGCTCGGCACTAAATTATCTTGCCGTACCAAACCTGAGACCACCTCGACGCGGGGTGGTGCAGACGAAACGCCGAGTGTCCAAGGTGCTGTAAAGACTGATGTGAACATAGAAAACAAGAGAGTACACACAACAACTAACTGAAGCACATCGCACACCCCAAAGGAGAAAAAATGAAACCAGCGTACGCATGTGTATGCATGAAGGTATGTATATACGTACTTTTACGTACGACGTACGAGTACAGAGTTTATACGTCAATACAGAAGAATTTCAACCGAGGGAGGGCAGACGCATACGGAGAGAAAACACTGCTGTGTAACTATGGCCTCTGTGATTGGTTCAACGTTGGCCAAAATCAGTTGAAAGCTAGACAGAGTAGAAAAAATGAAAAAATCAAGTGTACCTTGGCCTTTTCGTGCCAAAATCAGTTACAATGTCAGCTTGGCCAATAGCAGGGCTCCTGGTGTGTGTTTTGTACTTGATTTCAGTATGTAAAACTGTCTTTGGCACGAAAGTGGCCAGGTATACCTGATTTTGCCAAAAAAAAAAACCAGAAGAAAATGCAGCAGTAGTGAAGACCACGATGACTGGCGGGGAAAACCCGAGATCTGGAGAACAGTTAAAAGACTTGACATATATATATATATATTTTAATCATCACCTTTACTTTCCAGCCTAACTCGTAGGAGGTTTTACCCTCAGCGATCTTCTGGACAAGCCGTGGTCACAGGTGTCGTCCCTCTCTCCCCCCCGATACGTGCCTTTATTTTTTGTCGCGCATAGGGTTCAGCATTCCCACTGCTCGTCGATTTTCATCGAATGTAGCTAACTCACGCTCTCGCGCTTTCCGCTAATCATTTTTTTATGCAAGAAAAAGTCCCTATGAGCATGCACTCGGTGAGACTTGAACCCACGAAACTGATCTTGATAGGCACGCGGACCTACCAAGCCACCGGGGACGCCGGCTATACATCTATACAACACACTCGAAGACCTTAGTAGGGAGTTCTGAGCCACCGAAGGGTCAACGGAACACTCCCCCTTGGTGTTGGAGTTGACACCGCGCTGTGGTCCACTGCATGCAGCCAAAAAGGCCGGGAAGTTGTACCTGGGGGTTGAAGCAGCCCAACAGTTCATCATGGTGAGGTGCGGAACGAGGATGAGTCACAGCTGGTTAGACAGCGCCTGGATCCAGCCGTAGATGACGTCCAAGAGAATTAGGCCAGTGGGGGCATCAAGAGGAGTGCAAAGAAACCCAACCAAGGGGTTAGGTAGACAGCAGGGGGCAACAGGAGGAGTAGAAGAGAAACCGCGGTGGACGAAAGTAGAAAAGAGATGGCAGACAGGTGGACGAAAATAGAAAGGAGATGGCAGACAGGGTCGCAAGGCACCAGGCCGACTACAGCAGTAGTAGGTAGAACATGTCTATCAATCTATGCTACTCGTTCAGTCAACTGCTGTGTTACAGCTGTTTCGAACGTGGTCTTCCTTTGGGTTTTGTGTCATTTTGGGCTTGATTCGCCGTGATTTTCAGTTTAGTGCTTCATCATTCTTCATTCCTGTCTTCACGAAACGAGTCGTTTGGCGGGGGTGGATGACCAGCCTGCTTTGCCTGTTTCGTACGAGGTATTTATTATAGTCTGTCGCATCGTCTCCGGGGGTGGGGCATAGTTGGCGAACGCAGGACGGATATAGTGGAGAGGGTAACAATGTACCAGACAGCCTAACAGGGAGAACCTGGCTATACGACTCACACCACGAACCTCTGCGGCTACCTGGAGGGTGCTTTGTTATTTTGCTTGGTCTTTAGTATTATTCTTTTTGTATGTAGTATGTATATTCTGTGGTCGTGCAGCAATCACCAGCTGTTTCTTTAACTCGCTCTTTTTTAAGTGTCTGCCTAATCTGTTGGGGGAAGGCACGACAGATTTTTCTCTTCATTTTTTCTGTTTCCTTTTCCTCTTTGATTCGTTTTGGTTCTTGATGGGTTTTTTTTTTTCCCTTTGTGTTTTGTCTCCTTTTTCCTTTTGTTATCTCGAATTTATTGAATGAGTATGTCATGCCTGTCACACCCATTATGATGAACATGGAAATACGTTGTCTACTCTCCTTACTGCATAACGTGGGAGTATCGCTGCTGTGACGTAGTTTTGTGACCACAAAACTTATAACACTCTCTAGTGTTGAATAATCCGCTCGGACACTGGTTGTGCTGGATGTCGACCGGTAGAAAGAAAGGTTTGATGCGGAGAACTTTCACACATGTTCGAACCAGCTACAACCCTACATGCAAAGTAACGGCACGAACAAATCAACATTATCGTCCGCGTGTACACCAAAAAATGTATCCGTACGATGGTGTATCTGATCCGGTTTTTGTAGAAAAAGGATTTGTTTCATGCACTCTTATTAGTATCCAAGAGTGCGTACCAAAATATGCACTTGCGCGAGAGTGTATTTGATTCGGTGTGTCAGATGAGTTCCTTTTTATTTCACGCGCGATTTCTAGTTCCACGGTATCCTGATTGCTGCTGTTTGCGGAAGGAGAAAGAAACATAAAGGGAATATATCTAAACTATCTACATGTCACAGTCAAACTCTCTGCGTGTACGCCTGCGCAAATTATGGAACGCCCCTCAATCCAGAAGTAACATAGTATATACCACTCTGACCCAACAAATAAATAATTTTTGTACTTAATATTTATATGCTGACTGTCCCTATATTTTGGTTCAGACTGGTATCACCACTGTCAACATACCAAGGTCAACCTCTCGAAACACCTGTGCAGATTATCTGGTACCTGGTACGAGCTTCAAGCCTGGAAATCAACCGCGTTACCGGGAATAACAACTGTTATGGTTTTGGACCGTTTCAGGAGCTACGACGACTTGCGGTTTAGTATCAGCAGGGGTCGCGTCATTCGCGGCCCCTCCTCAATTTGTGGGGTGGGGTCGCGTCATTCGCGGCCCCTCCTCAATTTGTGGGGTGTCACTCTTCTTCGGTGGTCCTACGTGTTGCCTCGGTCATCGCTCTCGACCTGAGGCTCAAAGCAATCAGTTTACCATCTGCAAATCTGGTAGAACTTCTCCCCTGCGTCAGAAGCACGCTGTACCCCTCTGGGACACGTGCGAGCCCACGTCTCGACTCGGTTGGATCGTGGCCAGACTTGAAGTTGGTCTTGTTATTCATGATTATTTTCATAGGCATGTGTTGTAGTCCTGTTCTATCTGAAGCGGACTGTGAACGGTTGATCCTTCCAATAGGTTCATGCCCGGGCTGCTTGCCTCATCCTGACCCAAGACCTCATGACCTGTACGCTCCCGATCCATAACACAACTGTAATATGTTGGTCGGAATAAAATAGTTGAATACGCCAATCGAAAGGCAATGAGAAAATATAGGATGGATAAGTACGCCTGACTTAAAATCAGAAACGTAACCACGACACCAGGAATGGACCAAAGCAACACTTTAGCACCCCACCGAAGTTATTGGTTGTCCTTTACCAGTGCATGTGTCACAGTGATAGATAGACGCAAGACCGAGTGGGATGAAGTGACTCTTCGATGACTTGCGTTCGCTCAGCCGAGTGAAACGCAATGGGGGGGGGGAGATATCCAAGGTAAACTTCGGGCGGTCAACGCAACCTTTGGGAGAGGATGTCCACGATGGGGGGACTACTTTGATCGGTCAACGCAACCCAGGGTTGATTTCCCCCTATATACGATGAAAACGCGAATCTACTCCAAGTGTATCCAAGGTAAAATGATTGCTCTGGGCGGTCGTACAGTTCCCCACGATGAAAAGGTTCATCAACCCCAAGGCAAAGGGGTCATTCAGGAAGTGGATTTCCCACTCAAAGGCAAAAACATTGGCAAGAAGAGAACGTTTAGTCCTAGGACATCCAAGAAAGGGGGATTGTCTTGGGCGGTCGTTGAGTTCCCCTACGATCAAGAGCGCAACGTACTCAGGTCAATGTAGTGGGAAAGGTAAGCCACTTTTGTAGTGTGGCTTGGTACCGGTGAACACGTGCCTCAATACCGTCCACGAGCATAACGACCCAACTTGGCCCGGCCAGACAGGAACGTCCAACACATGCAAGTGATTGCGAACAAAGGTCTCGCTCGGTGAACACGAACTCCGAGTGGGTCATCGAGTGTATTGTGGCCTTGAGTCAATCAGGGAATGCCAAGAGGCCATCCGCGGCACAGGAGATGCGGTGTTGTGGTTGGTGAACCACTTCGGATGGCTTGGGCAAGGAGTTGCCCGTCGTGGACCTGGCTGTTCGAATGTCAGAGAATTTCCTCTATTCGGCGCAAAAGAGATTTTGGCTTCATCGAATACGTCATGGACCCGTAGTGACCACCCTGTCAAGGTTGGTGTTCTGTGCTGAGGTGATAGCTTCAGGGAGGCTTTGCCAGACGATGCACCGTGTTGTCAAACGTACTGAGGTCCAGAAGGACTAGCATCGGAGGGCGTTATCCTTGCGGAGCCTGGTGCAGACGATGGGGTTGCACCGGCAGAAGAGAGTGGTACAAGAATTAGAGTCAAACTATATATGTTCACGTAATGTGGCACCTGTTATGACTGCATGAAACCTGTAAACGTGCTCGAAGCCAGATAGTCAACCGCTTTGTGACCGTCACAACATGCCTAATCAATCAACGGCGATGGTTGATAAGACGACTGGAACCACGGAAAGTTGTGGCATTCTTGGTGTCGCCGAGTTACTATTTCTGTAGCTGTGGATTATCTCCAAGGGCCACGAGACGGTACGAGGGGCCCGTATGTCCACCCTCTGGCATATCAACTCAAATAACTGGTGCAGTACAGAATTCGTGGCTATTAAAGAAAAACCAGGCAAGGGGTGGAGTGCTACCCCTGAATTACGAACAATTTTAGTCGATCTTGGGTCAGGTGAAGAGACAAAGATGGAGAGGGATGGTCCCTGCAGTGCCACGAAGTATACGACGGCAGGCCCTTAACAACGAGGACACACAGCTAGCTGTATCAACTGCAAAGATATCGGAGATGAGATATCGGAGTTGTTCGCCTTGGTTCACAGTACGCTTGGTTGTCCGGTCGTGGCGCGTGCAACTTTTCTGACCCAGGGCAAGTGAAAATAGGCCATGCTAGTCAAGGACGTAGAACTCTTATGTGAGCGCAGGAGGAGCAAAGGGGTGACCACGCAAGTGACAATATCAATCACTAGCACCGTACAATCGCGGAAGGTCACTGAAATCTACATCTAAAGCTTTGAGCAGGGGCTGCAAACAGGTAATAGGTTCGAGTATGTCTTATCTTTGGTGACATAAGCCAGCATATATTTTGCTCACATGTCCTGTGCCATCGAAGGAGGCCTTAGCGGTAAAGCCTCACACTGAATGATACCTGGTATGCTTTTAAGAACCACTACTGGTCCGGGGCGATGCAGGGCAGGGGTTTACTCACAGCCATGAACCATCTGTACCAGCGGCTAAGAGTGTTCGTATGCGACGTTCTCGTCAACCACCCCCGAGGACAGGGAGCCGTCGAAAGATAATAGGGTGTCTACGGAAAGCAGTATCGGGACTCTGCAAGCCTTCGCCTCTTCAGTGAGACGAAGAAGTACTCCCCGAGAGATGGATTTGACGCTTTACCCCAGATCCTCACCCACCATGCGTTCAGTTCACGTTTGTCGTGCCTATGATTGATGGGTATCAGGCCTGGGCAAAATGCATGTCATGCCTGTCATTGATTATTGTGATGCCTGACATCGACGTTGGACAAGAATCACCCGGACGGGTGCAGTGTCAAACCGAGGACGACGGTGTTCGCAGTGGGCATCAAGATACTTTATGAATGCTCCGACTTGGCAATGCCGTCGACTTATGGCTCGCACACCTGGTCGGGGAATCGGATGCAAGACTTGCTGAGATTTACACTTTGGCGGAAACCGTTGTACACGATGACCGATCGCAAGCTTTCGAGAAAAGTCACAGTCACGTTAGTATGCGAGTACGCTTTGACTGACTTGACGGGAATATTTCAAGAGTATCACTCCGCTGCAGCTGCACGTATTCCTGGTGGAGGTATTTAAGTTTGGGAGTAGTCTCTAACTGGATCCGGATGAGGTGAGTACAGTTTTCACTCCCAGGCAGGTGGATATATTTCACGCTTTGTGAGTACTGCACTACGATTCAGATTGCCGTTCTCGCCCGCCGGAGATGCCAACAAGAGAAGAACGAGAAACAGCTTCCAGAGTAGCGAGCGGGGCGCACCGGCTGGATACCAAAGTCAGGAGAGATTTCGAGACCTTCAAAGACGGTAAACGTTCATTGAACAAGAGTACGACGTCAGCTACCAATACTGGCGAGTGGGCCATCCAGATGAAAATTGAGAGCAGTTCAAGCGTCAAGCGCTCACTCAAAGGAAACAGCTGGCGACAACTTCAGCCTAAACCGTTTCTTCAAGCGATGGGTCTGGCTGGAAAGGGGAAGAAGCTTGGATAAGTTTGATCATCCAGAGCTACAGCGGAGGTAGGGGCTTGGGGCTATCACGGTCTCAACTGTTTGCTCGAGCGATGGATCTGGCTGGAAAGGGGAAGAAAGTTGCCAGGAGTTCACCCATTCAGAGCCAGAACCGACGAAGGAGGCTGCGATTTCAGTTCATACGATTTGTTCAAGCGGCGGGTCTGGCTGGGACGGGAAGAAGAGCTCCGTCATCCGGGGCCGCACTCTTTTACGATCTGGAGGGCGCCTGACCAAGAGGTACAGGGAATGAAGAGCATGGGCCGACACCGAGTGTGTTTAGATGCTCCCCAAGCAAGGAAGGGAAAACGTGAAAAACTTGAAAGGTGAACTAAGGACTAAGTACTAAAGGATTAAAGGCTAAACCGACTGTTCGCTGGCATATACGTATCATCCCGCGTGTTCGCTGGCATGATAGAGTATCTGCGCCGTTCGCAGTCGGAGGTTTTGGTCATCGTTTACTC
The DNA here is from genome assembly GCA_031763025.1 of Macrocystis pyrifera. NCBI lineage: Eukaryota > Phaeophyceae > Laminariales > Laminariaceae > Macrocystis > Macrocystis pyrifera. The sequence goes on from JASSKH010000023.1 coordinate 8,491,845, forward strand.
CGCTCTCGCTTTTATCGAAGCTCTGGAGCCACTGTGGGACTGCCGACAGGTATAACGTACGAACTGCGGCGGCGAGTCAGGTGAGCTTTGACAGCTCCGGCCGGGTAAATTGCCGTAACAATAGATCGTGAGCGTACAAGGCATGAGGTCTAGGGTCTGGATGATGCAATGCGAACCAACCATGGGCCTCTTCGTGATGTACCTGAAGGATCACTGTTTAGGCTGACTCTTGTGGGAGCCGAAACCGGAAAACAGAACGGAATTCCCCCTTTATGGTGTTGAATCCCACACGGCCGATGTGAGATATTATTAGTTATGCCGCGGCAGGCATAAACTGTGTTTCAACACACAACACCTACCACCGCCGACGATTCCTCGCCTCACAAGAGACGAGATGACGTAACACCTTCGAGGCCGTATGCTCTCCTGCTGTGAGAGTGCTCGCTACCAAATTTGAGCGTCGTTGATGCTGTGTGCCCGGCGTTCTCGCTCGAGACATCGAAGCCTGAGCCATTTCTGGCCAGTGTTAGTTTAGACGAAACTTGGGGGGTCGTTGGTGCTGTGTGGCCGGAGTTCTCGCTCGAGATATCAGAGCCTGACCCATTTCTAACCGGCTTTTATTTAGACAAAGCTGGGCGGAGCCTGATCCATTTCTGGCGCCCAGTTTCGTCTAAACAAAAGCCGGCCAGAAATGGGTGAGGTTCCAGCGAGAACTCCGGCCACACAGCATCATCGACCCCCAACCTTGGTATGTAGCGAGCACCCTCAGAGCAGTGGAACATACGGCTTCGAAGGTTTGATGTCATCTCGAGCACTGTGAGGCGAGGAATCATCGGCGGTAGTAGGTGTTGTGTGTTAAACGCGCAGGTTTTTATTTCTGGGCAGTGATCGGAAATGGCTCATGTCTATCGACGGCACTACCCTCGGGTTTCTGCACGATGATTTATTGTCTGGTTTCGGCTTAAAAAAACATCCGGCCTTAGTACAAGCATGCATCGGGTAGAGCAGAATTCCAACACACGCCTACGATATACAAATAATCATGAATGCCAAGACCAACCTCAAGTCTGACTACGATCCGACCAAGCAGAGACGTGCGCTCGAACGTGCCCCAGAGAGATAGAGCGTGCTTCTGACGCTAGGAAGAAGGTCGACCAGGTATTACAGTAGATGGTCAACTGATCGCTTTGAGCCCCAGGTCGAGAGCGATGACCAAGGAAACGTAGAACCGCCGAACAGGAGTAGCAACCCACAACTTGGGGAGGGGCTGTAAATGACGTGCTGCCTGCTGATACGAAAACGCATGTTGTCGTAAGGTCACAGTCTCGTGGCGGGCATGTATCAGTGCTGGGACAGCAGTCACAATTTCCGCATGCAAAACACTCATGATAGGAGCTACGGCCCCGGGGTCTTTTTAGCACCATAAACCATGCACCTTTTTTCACACCAGGGTTTGTATTATTTCCGAGAGTTCTAGCCCGCTCTATGCTGGGCGTAGATGCCACGCTCACTCTCTGCCCAAGTTCATGCACAGACTGACCATTGTACCACGTCGCCCGCGGTCCTTGTTGGTGAGCCATCGTAATCTGACCGGTGTTCTTTCGAAGTCGTATAGCGCCGAGGATAATTTACAAGGCCAAGTAGGGAGCTACGGGAGGTTGTGGGCTGCACCGGCCGCACATTTGTTCGTGCCGGCAGGCGTTTATCTTTGGGTTTGGTCACATCACCCCCCTTCGATTACTACGCCCATCAACTTCTCTGGAAACCCTCGGATCCTTGGATAAACCGCTGTAACAGTAACTCCTGAAACGGTCCAAAGCTGTAACATCTCCACTAGCATATTGCGGATAACGGATCAAGATGCTATAGCAATATTTGAATACAACCAAGAGTAAGGAGCCGTAAGGCTCTATAAAAAACTATTGGTCTCGGAAATAGGCATAAACAACCCGAAGATGCAGGGGCCCTCAGCGGGAAATCCCGACAAAACCCTCACCCCTGCGTTTTCACTGCGAGTTTGGCTGCCTGGCCAATACTCAATGGTTTATAGTCTCCTTGCCACATTCTTTCAAGTATGAAAAAACGCAGTACCCCAACGCATAGGCTTCAACCGACATCTGTACGTTCTCCGAACGGGCCAAAAGTCAATACCCGTGGGATTTGAGTCACCCAAATCAAAATGCAAATAAACGAGGAGGTTGAATGGTCAACACAAATCTGCCCACTGCCAGGCACGGAAGACGTAAGGCCTCTATATAAGAATAACCAACTGAGCCACGCCAGACCGACTGGCTGTTACAGGCAGGAACCTCTCAATCTCTCACAAAAACTCATATCCTCGAACAACAGAGCCAGAAATATTCGCGTCCTCGGCAAACGCTCACTATCGTTGTAATTTCGAAACTGGCACACCACCAGGCGCGAAACAGTACGCTTCCACGCAAGTCAAACACACAAACAGTCACGTAGTTACAACATACATCCAACACCCCACACGTCTATGCCCACCAGTTCCACGCCAGACCGACTAGTGGTAGCGAGCAGACCTCACACCATTTTATACAAAAACACAAACAACGAAAGACAGGAGCAAATGATCTTCGCCTCCTCGGCGAACGCTCAGCATTGTTTCAGGTCTGCGACTGCTCCATACAGCGACTGGTTAGCTCCTTCCAGTTCTGGTCGTTGGGCAGCACCATCAAGGCACCGGCGCGAGAGGGCAGCGCACGGGCGCGAGGGAGCGGCGGGCGGGCAAGACACCCAAGCGAGGGAACGCAGGGCATCGGAGCGAGGGAATGGTGCAGCGAGCGGCGGACGGACAAGACACCGGAGCGAGGGAATACACATCGTCGGAGCAAAGGAGCGGCGCACGGACAAGGCGTCGGTGAGAGGGAGCGGCGCACAGGCAAGGCATCAGAGCTAGGGATCGGCGCACGAGCAAACGAGGCAGAGATAGATGAGCGTACCCGCAAGCGAGACAGAGAGGACACGGCGCACGGCAAAGCGAGGAAGCGGCGCACTGTTCTTGATGCTCAATATGGCTTCAGCTCTTCAGCAGCTCCATCTCGCGACGAATCAGCTCCCCTCAGTGTGGCGTACTCGCCAGCAGCGGTCTTTACAGCAGTGCACCTGATTCTGCGATCTGAGACCGCCACCAAAGTCCTTCCATAGAGCGAAACCTATCGAAACCAGGGTCGAGGCTGACCCAGGTGGGTGTCGTTCTGGTGCCTTCGCGTGAGGGATATCGGGTTGGTGAGTATCTGAGCCGCTTGGTTGATGCAAGGTGACGTCATGCAGTTGCAGGCTTCCGACGAACGCGTCGCCTTCTCCCCGTCAACGAGAATAGAAATGAAAAAGGAAGGGGAAGGGAGGAACGGAAAGAATCCGAGGGCATAGCAATTAGGTCCAGGCTACAAAACAGATGTCGGGGCTATATTTACCTTGATGTGTCCATCACCCGCCCAAACATAAAGCGAAAACAACAAAGCGATAAGGACAAACAAACGCATGATAGACGCGCAAGCACACCGGACACGGGACGGCAGTAAACTGCCGGACACATACGGCGGAGTGCGAGCGTCAGTAACGGTCACAGCCCCAATAAGCACAGACCCAACCATTCTGGGCATCCACTCCGTCTAAAGAGGAAACCAAACTAGCACACAAACCAACGAAAACATAACAAACGAGAACCGAAACAAAACTAAAACCGGTAAAAGCCCCGTGGCACAGACCTAGGGGGGCCTGGTTGCCGTGTCCCTTTGGCATGGGAGGCAGCAGCAACGGTTCCAATAGGCACACCCAACTACGCTTGGCATCCATCCCCTCTCTCCGAGAAATGTAACGAACAGTCAATCAGGCAAACCAACGAAAACAGACGGAAACAACAAACACAAAACATAAAATATAATGTCCCGCGTTCGCAGCGACGCCAAACCACACGTCGCTATCGCGACGTGTGGCGTACGGCGACAGCAGCGGATACGCAGACAGGTAAATGACATGTGAATAAAGGTCCAAGTAAGTTTCGTTGAAACAATATCACTGGAAACGTGAAAGACGCGTACAGCGGAACACGGGGCGTCGGAAAATTACCACCTGGTAAGCACGTTAGTAGTATTATGTCGGTACGTGTTAAACGAGTGTGTTCATATTGTCAGCCCTCACAGCACGTTGAAAGATCGGGCATACCAGTCAAACAGCAGTTCAGTATTCCAGAAGCACCTTGTAGCTATCTCTCTGCCGGATAAAGACAGCAGCTACAGTCCCCCCAAGCTCAGACAAACCAATACTTCATTGGCGACGCCAAGCATGCACCTACAAGATGAAATGTGGAAACGAAAAAGTATTCGGCCGGACCTGTCGCCCCGCTCGCCCGTCGTGGTAGAAACATGACATTGTTGACACATAAAAGGCTTGGAAATATCAACACCAAAACAACGGTGAAATCGGTGCAACCAGAAGCCGAGTAGCAGTAGATTAAGATTAGCGCATCTCACACCAAAACTAAGTAAATAGGTCGGCAGGTAATTATACTTCAGGTGGCAAGACTATGTGCATAAATTGGATAGGCGCGGATACGCACCCACAAAATAAACGGAGTAAACTTGTACTGAGCATGCTATAATATTAATATTTATTGTAGCAGACCGCATAGGTAGGACAGGCTCAGACTTCGTGGAAGCTCGTACCAAGTATTTGTCTCCCACAACGGGTAAAGACAACACCACTCCCACGAGGCACAAACCTATTCCTCCTATGCGATAAGAAACAGGACAGGCACAGACCCTGTGGAGGCTCGGTTCAAACCCATAACCATGTCCCTACAAGGCACACACCTGTCTCCAATAAACCAAAATGCGTGTATGACAGGTAGGAAGGATAAGCGCAGACCTTGTGGTAGCTCGTCGTTGTCTCCCACACAACACTGCCACTTTCACGAGGTACAGACCCATCTCTTTTCATTTGTCATATTGCAAGTACAGGTAGGACTGATACAGACCCCGTGTAAGTTCGGTCGACGAAAATAATCGTGCTCCACGAGGTACAGACAGGCTTGTCTCTGCTATCATATACCAAGTGGATACATGACAAAAATATTATGACTATAGTGCAACAAACCAGAGGAAACAAAGCACAACAACAGAAAACAAGCGAAACCAACAGCAACAGTCGCAAACAACGTACCAGATACATGAATATTTCAGATTTAGCGAAGTACTTCCCGCAGAGCACATCGACTTGATGCCTTTTTCTTCGCGTCTGAAAGCAAATGAGTCTCATAATGATGTTTTTTCTCAGGTTGTTTCTTAATGGTGGACCTATACTGTACTTGAGTAATAAATCAGCAGTATACTGCTGTACCTGGCCTCGTGTGTTGACGAAACAAACAAAACATTTCAATCACATCAGGTCACTATTAGTATTAATAGTACTGCTGTACAGCATTACCTGTAACATCTTTTACTTTTGTTGGCGAAATTGGAAGCATGAAATTACACGTTAGTCGGCTCTACAACTGGAAAGCAAGATATCTGTTGGAATCTTTAAATTGTCGTCATTTTTCTGTTGTAGTAGTGGGGCCTATATAAGGCGACATGTATAAGGGGACCACTCGAGATAAGGCGGTCAAAATATGCTGGCACGGCTGTAACTCTCATTAAGGTGGCTACCACCTTATATTATAGCCCCTGGGCCCTATGTAAGGCGTCATACGCCTTATTCATTGCACATTCCTGCCTCCACATCAGTATAAACCCTCGCTTTGCTGCTGCTCCCTGAGAGAAATATCACACCCCTGCTGTCGTTGCAGGGTTATGCACTTTTATTATACTTTTTCGTGGCATGCCGTGGAACTGCCATGGTACCACCCATGGCATACCATGGCATCCACGCGGCATCCCATGGCTTGGCATAGGATTCCATAGCACGCGCCGTGGCATGCCATGGGTGGTACCATGGCAACCCGGGCGACAACCGCCACCTACACTATTTGCATTTTTCGTAGTATGGTACAACCCATGGCATCCCATGGCATCCCCACAGCATACCATGGCGTCATACGACTCCATGGCACGCCGTGGCATGCCATGGGTGGTACCATGGCAACCCCCGCGGCAACCGCCACGGCGTCCCTAACCCTAACCCTAAACCCCACGGCACTCCATGGCAACCCCACGGCATATCATTGCAGCCCTCACGGCACCCCAATGTCCACGGCACTTAGGGCTAGGGTTAGGGTTCCATGATATGCCGCGGAGGTCCGTGGAAGGTTCCATGGAAGGTTCCGTGGTACGCCGTGGAAGTTTCGCGGTATGACGTCCAAGGTTTTGCCGCAGGTGGTGCCACGGCAATGCCACGGCAGGTCGCGAAAAGGAAAATAATGTACATCCCATCATGGTTCTACACTATTATTTGGCTTTTTCGTGGCGTGCCGTGGCATTGCCATGGTACCACCCATGTCATACCATGGCATCCCCTTGGCATCCCATGGCGTGACATAGGACTGCATGGCACGCCGTGGCATGCCATGGGTGGTACCATGGCAACCCCCGCGGCAACCGCCACAGCATCCCCCACGGCACTCCATAGCAACCCCACGGCATGCTGTGGCAACCCCCAGGGCACCCCAATGTCCACGGCACCTCGGGTTGGGGTTAGGGTTAGGGTTCCATGGTATGCCGTGGAGGTCAGTGAATGGTTCCGTGGTATGCCTTGGAAGTTCCATGGTATGTCGTGGAAGGGTTTGCCGCAGGTGGTGCCACGGCAATGCCAGGCATGCGCGAAAAAGGAAAATAATGCACATCCCTCATCAATCCAACCTACGGGATGTGCGATAATTAATAGACAACGAGGGCGTATCGCACACCTAACTGGCGATCCATGTAGGTAGGCCGATCAGGCATCATATTTTAGAGTTCTGCACGGGCATCGGGCATACCAGGTATTCGCATTCGATGCATGTATATACACTCTTACCATTAAGATATCATCGTACTAGTTCTGATGGGCGTCCAACATCCATGTCCATCAAACAGCCGCCACCTATAATATTTACTAACGGGCCTTGAGTTATACACTGTACATAATAATAAGGTGTGCTGCAGGTATGTATCACCAATATTACTGCAGATGGGCAGGCACGGTGCATATTATGTTAAGAATATTCGATGATACTCCTGCACAGTAGGCTGCAAAGGTTGGCGCTGTCAGTCGTTAAACTGACCGAGCAGACACGCTGTGTGTCCAGGATGTGAAGAATGGATGACTCTTGAAAAAGGCCGCTTGAGGGCAATAAAGGCTTAGGACGATGAGCCGTGGTAAGTTCAGATGCGGTTTGACGAGTGAACGTGGGGGGTGTGCGAACACTCCAGTTCCTCAGTCTTGATGGCCTCTTACAGCAACGTCTATCGGCGGCTTGTCGCTGCAACTCGTCGACTACAAGAACTGCTGAAAGGCCATCTAAATATCCCGTTACTCATAATGCGGTGTAATTAGTTGAACCGCAACTTACGAAGCATTGACTCAATAGGCTATGTACATACGGCCTATTTCTTAACACTCCCCCTCAATGCAAGTCGCAATGCATAAACGATGAATGTCCCAGGGCGATAGAACATGACTAAAGTCCTGATCATGGCTAACGATCACCAGCACTTGTTGGAAGCAACGCTACTTCTTTACTAGAACACTGATAATGCATACAAAACCATAAAGCTTGTGTAGTGTAACTCCCCCATTCCCGCGAAAGTAGCAAGTAAAGACAACCAGCAAAAAGGAACCCCTACGGTTTGATCGTCTGAACTTCTCATTTTCAGGCCCTGAATTCGCTAATCAACTTAAGGAGGTAGCGCTGCCTTTACTTACTGAGGTGCTTCGTGCCAATGTCAGCAAGCTGGTCCTCTGTTTTCACATATTTCACGGTGATTCTGCCCTCCTTGACTAGTTCCTGGATGAAGAAGTACCGTAGAGCCACGTGCTTAACTCGCGAACTGTGAGTCCGATTTCCGGCGACGTGCAGAACCGAGGTGTTGTCGATATGTAGTGGTACGCTGTCGAAGCGCGTGCCGAATCTCAGTTCCTTCATCATGTTAGAGCAGAACACCGCTTCCTTCATCGCTAGCGCTGCGGCCACGAGTTCTGCCTCCATAGTGGATTGCGCTGTCAGCCCCTGCAGTCCCACCTTGAAGCTAACCGGGGCGTTCGCAAGGAAGACAATATACGAGGACATCGACTTGCCGTTATCCGGGTTGTTGCCCCAGTTTGCATCGGAGAATGCAGTCAACTTGAAGCCACCTTGCTTGTACGTGATGGCGAAATCCACCGTTCCAGCCAGGTAGCGAAGTAGATGTTTGGCTGCAGCCATGTGAGCTTTGGACGGTTTAGACATCGCCCTTGCCAGTTGATTGACGGCGTATAAGATGTCGTAACGAGTCACCTGCCCAAGGTACATGACGCTGCCCGTGATGGCCTGGAAACGCTGTTTCTCCTCCTTACTTAGAAGCCTCTCCTCCGGCTGGTCCAGCGACAGCTCTTTTCCCACACCAGGCGTGTACGTTGAATTGCAGCTTGCCATACCGTACCGCTCCAGCAGGGACTTGGTATATTTCTCCTGGGTGATGGTCACCGTCCCCTTCTCGCGGTCACGGGTAACACCCACCCCGAGCACGAGTGACACGTCTCCCATGTCCGTCATTGAGAAACGACTCATGAGCTTCTGCTTGATCCGCCTCAGCACCAGGACGTCTTTTCCGAGCAAGAGAACGTCGTCGACATACAGGGTCAGGATATAGACGGCACCGCACTCCGAGTAGGTGTAGACGCACGGGTCCGACTTGAGACTTTTGAAGCCAATTTCAACCAGATGTTTGTCGATCGTGTTCCACCAGTTAGTCGGGCTCTGACGGAGACCGTATAAGCTTTTCAACAGCCTCATTAACAGTGGGACTCCGTTTTCGTCGAATTGCTCGTATCCGGGTGCCATCTTGACGTACACTTCCTCTGTGACATCGGCGTTCAGAAACGCGGTGTTGTAGTCTAGCTGCCAACACTCCAGATTGTACTCCGCCGCTATTGCCTGCACCATGCGGATGCTCTGGAGCCTGCAGACGGGGGCAAACGTGCTGCCGCAATCAATGCCCGGCAATTGCCCCCATCCTAGTACAACAACGCGTCCCTTGTGTGAGTTGTCCGCCTTGACCTTGTAAACCCATCTACTGCCGATAATCTTGTGTCCCGCGGGGACAGAGGTCGCCGGCAGGAGGGTGTAGACATTGTTCTTTTTCAGGCTTGCCATTTCCTTGTCCGAGGCCGCTTTCCACTGTGCTTTAGCCGGTAGAGTCATGGCCTCTTTAAAGGTGTTAGGAGTTATTTCCGCATTCTCCCCCCCGGCCGAACAGCTTTGAATGGTCGTCGCGGCGTAGGCGTATTCAACGGCAGAGTCTGCTCCGTACGTCTGATGCGCGATATCCGGCAGGGTTTCCTTGGTATAGAGCCTCAGCCCTCGGAGCTCAGACAGCGCGGGCCCGGTGGAGATCGCCGCTAGGTGAGCAGAATCTGAACGGTTGTGAGTGTTACGCCTCGCAAACGATTGTGCTGCAGTGCCGGCACGTGTAACCGCAGGAGTCGCTTCTTGGCGCGAATGTCCCCGCTGTTGAAGCGGCTGTGATCTAGCCAGTGGTGTTTCCAGGGACGCTCCCGCGGGTGACGTCGCTTGCTCCAGTGGTTCAAGAACAACCTCCTGCGAAACTCCGTCCATAGGCTCCCCCCCGGGCATCGCCCCTTCTTGCGGTGATCCTGCAGCTCCTCCGTCCAGTGTGTCCCTCCTAGTGATCTCGCTGATCCGCTCCAAGAGTTCAGCCACCAGTGGATTGTCTGAGAGCCCGCCCACGGCGATGTGGTCAGCAGAAGCACCGGGAAGCGGTTCCAACACGGAAGTGTAATCGCGAAGATCGCGCAGAAAGTCGTCGTCTGTGATGTAGTTGTGGTCGTCCATGCCGTTGCTTGGCGGATTAATCTGCTGCGAAGTTTCTTCCAACGGTGGCGGGAATAGGCGCGATGGTGTCTCGATGAAGATGACGTTCCGGCTCTCCATAATGCGCCGGGTGGCAGGATTGTACACTCGATAGCTCTTGCTGTTGTTGCTGTACCCAACCAATCGTCCTTCCACCGCCTGGAGTTCAAGCTTTTTGGAGTAGGTCTCAATATGCACGAAAGCCCGGGCACCGATGACTCGAAAAAGACTCAGATCCGGCTCCGTTCCGTGTAACATTTTGTACGGAGACTGCATGCCGATCGCAGAGTGCGGCGCCCTGTTGCTCAGAAACGCCGCCGTGAACATCAATTCTCCCCACAGAAACTTTGGCAGTCCGCTGTCGGCAAGCATACACCGCACCATAGCTTCAAGAGTTCTTCCAACGCGTTCGGACATGCCAATTTGCTGCGGCGTATTGGTGCTGGCGTTCTCGAGCAACACCCCCGTCTGAAGGCAGTAGTCCTGGAACTTCTTGCTGATGAATTCTCCTCCTTTGTCCACCCTCAACCGCTCGACGCGGGAACCACTTGGAATCACCACAGATTGTACGAATACCTGAAATGAGCTGAGAGCGTCGTGCTTGGACTTCAGCAAATAAGTCTCCGTCCACTTGGTGTACTCGTCGGAAATCTTTGTGATGTACTTGTAGCCCCCGAGGACCTCTGGGGTTAAAGGTCCCATCAGGTCTGCGAAAACGAGTTGGAAAGGGAGTTTAACCTTGTGGTCGGCGGTCTTGGGATGAGCCAGCTGGTGACTCTTGCCCACGGCGCACACATCGCAGTCTGGCACAGGCCCGTCGAAACTCGCCCCGTTGTTATCAAGGTTTTTCAGAAGCTGTAGCTCTTGCGGTTGAGGTGTCCTAGTCGCCGATGCCACAGGTTGGCGTTTGCCGCAGCCTGCATTGCCAGCTCCGGCCCGTTGCCACCGCCGGCGAGGTCCAGCGAGAAAGAATAAATATCGTGCCCCAGCTCTTGGAGCGGAAATATGTGGTTGTGGGTTTCCAGCCTTGGGTTGGTCATGTCAAAGATAGACACCACACCGTTACGCGCAGCTTGCTTGACAGAGAACAGGTTACGTCCTAGGCCAGGCACAATCAGACACGAAAGTTCAATTAACCGTCGCACTCCTTTGTCGTCAATGACGTGGCCCCGGAGCACTCCCTGCGCAGTGCCATTCAATTCCCCCCCCCCGGCGGTTGAGATTTTTCGTGGCACGTCCAACACCTTGTACTCTTCCAGTCTGTCCCGAAATCCGGGGATGATGGCGTCGTCGAAATAATGTCCTGACGCGCCACTGTCCACCAGCACATTTACGGAGTCGTTGCTGCACCTTGTCCGCGGCCTCGCGGTGGGACCGATCGTGAGTGCCGACCCATCTTCCGTACTGGTGACGCCCCCAAAGACTTCGGGCTGTCCATAGGTGTTCTTGACCATTCGGGCATAAAGGGAGTTGCCAAACGAGAGCCACAGATAGTGGAGAATAGCCACCATCACTAGAGCACGGGTCACGGCCGTCAAACCCCCGACGATGCGCTCTCGGAATCCCAGTTGATGGGCCGGTTCTTCCTCGACCATGAAGAACGACTCATCAGCCTCTTCTCCGCTGACGCCGCCGAAAGATCCGAACAGCCCACTGGTGTCGACTGGTTCATCCGTGGGGCCGAATGGCCAAAATGCTTCCTCCTCCGTCGGCGCTTCCACTGCGGTGAACGAGATCGGGTGGTCGATGTAGTTAGCGGCATAGTTGGCGTTACCGGCGTTTGCACTGCCGACACCATGCTGGGTGCGGCAGTCCGCATCGCTATGCGTAGTGCTCTTATGGAAGGAGCACCACTGATTTCTATCTCCCCCTCTCCTCGCGTCTCCTGATCCTGCTTTTCCGTGGCGAGGAAAGTGCTGTTTTCGCTGATGTTGCTGACCCCCCGGATTGGGCCCACGCCGGTGGTCCTTCTTCAAGATGGCGCAGTCCTGCGTTACGTGTCCGAATCCTTTGCAGTAGTTGCACTGCACGTCACTGCTGGTGTGCCCCACCACCTGCATGGCAATGCCGCGGCCTGCGATCGGCTTAGCGTTGACAGAGCGCGAAAGGTTGTCGACGTACATAGTGTGTACCATGTGCCGAATGTCGTCCAGTCCAAAGTTTCGCCTCTCGTAGCTGGCGGTTCGTACCCTCTCGTACTCGGGCGGAAGGGCTTGGAGAATGATGTCCTCGTACCTCTCGTCGTGTACTGTCTGTCCCATTTCCTCGAGGAGGTCACGGCATTCGTCCAGAACGAAAAAAAAAAAGTCGTCCGGATCCTGGCCGGGCTCCATCTTCGTGTTGACGAGTTTCTCGTAGCACGCCCTTCTGGCCTCCTTAGTGTGGCCGTTGTACTTCTCAGTCAGAGCCTTCCACGCCAGCTGTCCATGCCCCGCTCCATCTTCTGGCCGCTTCTCCTCGAACTTCTTGACGGTGTTGTTGGCGGAGCCAGATGTGGTGAGAAGTAGAACACTCCAGAGATCTTGGTTCGCCTGTAGCCATTTGTGTTCAGCGACAGCATTAAGCGTCGCGGTGTCGGTGCTGCCCAGAGTAGGTGATGGCTGGGCCTTGCCTTGAAACACTTCGAATACGGCCTTGCTGTAGAGAGACAGGCAGACGCGCAGCTTGCTCTTGTATTCTTGAAACGACTCCTTGTTCCTGCCGGCAAAGACGGGGCAGTTCTTGATGACCGCCTGGGTGTTGTTGGACGCCACGCCCTCCATGGCGATCCCTCGACGCTAAAGCGGATCTGTTCCTTCGAAGCACACGATATAGTAGATAAAAGATTAATCCGAGTCTTGGTCGCTGTACTGTACAAACAAAGAAAAACAAACAAACAAACAAACGAACACGAACAGGCAAACCAACAGACAAACTCGCCCGAGTCTGTGTTGGGCCGCTGAATGGCGGAACCGAGCTGTGTCGTCGGATCGCTGAAAAAATCAAAGTGAAGCTGAGGAGCTTTGTGTAAAATCCAAATAAAGCTGAGAAGCTTTGTGTAAAAATCCCCAGCTGCTGCTCCTGATCCGGGTCCACGAAGGTTCCCGATGCGCGCGCCGCGCTGAAAAAACGATGGCTCAAAAACCTGTTAAGAATATTCGATGATACTCCTACACAGTAGGCTTCAAAGGTTGGCGCTGTCAGTCGTTAAACTGACCGAGCAGACACGCTGTGTGTCCAGGATGTGAAGAATGGATGACTCTTGAAAAAGGCCGCTTGAGGGCAATAAAGGCTTAGGACGGTGAACCGTGGTAAGTTCAGATACGGTTTGACGAGTGAACGTGGGGGGTGTGCGAACACTCCAGTTCCTCAGTCTTGATGGCCTCTTACAGCAACGTCTATCGGCGGCTTGTCGCTGCAACTCGTCGACTACAAGAACTGCTGAAAGGCCATCTAAATATCCCGTTACTCATAATGCGGTGTAATTAGTTGAACCGCAACTTACGAAGCATTGACTCAATAGGCTATGTACATACGGCCTATTTCTTAACATATTATACCAGGCACTACGAGCGTCGCGCCTCCATGCACGTCTACCAACACCCCTATTACTACTGTATTATAGTACTCTGACTCTGCCTGCCCGTCTGTATTATTAGATACACGTGCTGCGCACAACTGTCAGCTGTCGCGGGACCACGACATATTATTTGTATGCACTCCATTCAATAGAACAGCAAAAGAGTAGGAGAAGATAAAAACCAAACCCTGGGTAATGCCACCTGTGACAATTCAAAGCGAACAATGGAACAACACCACGACATAAACGAGGCCACCATCTGCCACCAACTTGTGACTATGCAAGCCTTCCAGGAAACGATGATACTCGAAACACGTGGGATTGGGCTAGGGGCAGCCGCTCGACTCCCAGATGTTGGTCTCTCTTTTCTTTTGCTTGTTTTTTTCAATTGATTGTTGTGCGTTTGCTCCTCTATAGGAAACAGTGATACCCAAAATGCGTAGGATTAGGCTACGAGTGGCCTCCCGACCTCGAGGTCGGTCTCTCGTATTTTTGTTTTCTTTTTTCTTCTCAATCATTGTTGTGCGTTTGTTCCATTTTATCTCATTTCCTATCTCGCCCTTCTTACTCCTCCTCCCTTTTCTTATTAAGTGCTCTTAATTCAGATCCGGGGCCGCTAAAAAGCTCAACCTTCCCTACTACGGTTTGTGTATTACCTTTTATCGCCACAAGAGCTCCAACCCTTTATTTTTTCCCTCGCCGAATTGTGCCTAACCACGCTATACTAGGCGATCATTTGGTGTCTTCTTTCGATATTTGAAAAGATAATTTTGAAAAAAAAAAACAAAATCCGTGCTCAGTTGTCAGGGTTCTCCACCCGTGGACCTCAACCTTGATATTATTCGAGGGTTAATTCACCACGATAGACCACCCGGAGCGAATGGTTCGTCTACATGGACGTACTGGTGCAAATAATATTCACCACTTTTTTTTACATATTCAAGATGTATATTCTACTATATACCTGTTATATATTTACTGTTGTTTTGTAGAAACAACCTTTCTACCTTATAGAAACAACCTTTCTACCCTTCGACGTCCAGCACAACCAGTGTCCGTGCCGATTTTCCCATCATACTTCATACTATTGACTCAATATCTGTGGGACACAGACCATCAGTGTTTTGCTGTACGTTTTCGTGATAGTACCTAGGCTTTGAGATTGTTCACACCGATTCAGTTAATATACAGATAGTCGACGTCAGGCGCACAGGAGGTACATGAGAAGGCGTGTACCAGGTATTGTTGTATACCCTTCGAGTTGTCATGTTATTTTTACTCTCTGCGACGTCGGGGAGGGGATCCACTGGCGTGGTACGAGAGCCGCGACACCGGCCGCTGACTCTCTTTGCCTATCGTACTCCCAGCACCCGGGAGTCCCCCCCCCCCCAGCCAACAAACCGGAGCTCTAACACGCAGTCTCGGACGACCGAGATCCCCAATGGTAGCAAACCATTGACATATCTCACTCTCCTAGTGAAAGCCCCGAATCGCAACCAGTTAATCGCAACCAATATTAAAAGTATAATACGGTGTGGCCAGCACCATGTGACCGCTCCGTTCCACCCACCTTAGAAAGAAGAAAGGGGCGGGTAGGCGGGAGAAACCGCAACAGTAGGCCTAGCCTCTAGGCCTATCAATCGGCAGCGAGCAGTGCCGTGTTCTACTCGTGCACCTATCACGGGAAGCTAGGAGGGGGCACGGGGCGAGTATGGTCGTTCTTCTCTTCTCTCTGCCTCTGAACAAATTAAGCCATTTAGTTTCCGTCTAAAAATAATTAATTCCGTCGGTTGTGAACGAAACAGGCGTCTCACGTGAACTTAGAGATACTACGCTTTGTTGGATATCCTTCGAATTGTCATGTTTTTATTATTATCGGCGACGTCGGGGGGAGGATCCACTGGCGTGGTACGAGAGCCGCGACACGGGCCGCTGACTCTCGTTGCCTATCGTACTGCCAGCACCCGGGAATTCCCCCCCCCCCCCAGCCGACTGGCCGGGGCTCTAACAAACGCAGTGTCGGACCACCGAGACCCCCACTGGTGGTAAACCATTAACATACCCCAATTTCGAGGTCGGGTCGATACTACGGTGTTAGGCCCCAAACAGTGCCCTGGCCTGGCTTCCTCTGCCCTATCTTTCACGTCTCTGCTAGACTACGAGACACAATACCCGCGTCCTCTGGGACATTGCGGATGTACGTCCAGGAAAACTTTGAAGACTTCCATCTACTTTCTCTCATATCGCCCTCTACGGCACTCCCCCCTGGACGCCAGCGTATTGGTTGCGCACTACGCAATAAGTGGAGGCCGCCTTCGCTGACATCGTCTCCTGCTTCCGCTACCACTTCGCGAAGTGCCCCGAGGGCCTGCGTGTACCTCCCAACTTTGACCTCCTTACCGTACCGATACGATGACGGGGGGGCGCTTTCTGGCAGCATCGGATATCTCGACAACAACTCCGAAACCACAACAGTAGGCCTAGCCTCTAGGCCTATCAATCGGCAGCGAGCAGTGCCGTGCTGTACTCGTGCACCCATCACGAGAAGCTAGGAGGTGGCACGGGGCGAGTATGGTCGTTCTTTTCTTCTCTCTGCCTCTGAACAAAATAAGACATTTTTTTCCGTCGGTAGAGCCCATGCCTATAAATATTGAATTCCGTCGGTTGTGAACGATACAGGCATCTCACGTGAACTTCTAGATACTACGCGTCATAACGTTTGAATACCCACATGTAGAACGGAACGAGTGGATGTGCAAGTCGCCACACCACGCACACGCACACATATGTGAGACGCTAAACCGAGATGGAACGTGCCGAGCTTTGGTATGATCTGCGCAACCTCACAGGATACTATTTGTCGCTCCAAGTATAGTGGTAGAGTGTTGAAGGAAATAATCGAAAGGTGTGATTGGAATGCCAGTAGGCGGCAGGCAGTTTCCGTTCTGGGGGGGTGTTTGTCTCCACCTTGCTGCAACTACTTCCACAAAAACCGTTATACGAGGAGTATGATTTGGAAGTGGTTGTGGACAAATGCCGTTTTAAGACGCATAAATGATTTTAGCACGAAAACAGTGTCCGTGCTGGGGGGGTGGCGTAAACGTCAGTACCTTCAAACGACTTACTTACTCGGAATCAAATATTAATCTTGGCTCGTGCTAGTGAGTCGATGTGGCATAAACGTCGGTACTTTGAAACGACTTAAGTACTCGAATAATAACTTCGGCTAGTGCCAGTAAGTCGAAGTATGTTAACATCAGTACCTTCAAATGACTTAATCGGATCAGGTAATAACTCAGTGCGAAGCACGCGAAGTAAACGAAGTAGAATTCTGGACGATAGGAGGAGGCTGGCGCAGAAGGAGGACTCATGATGAACTTCCTAGAGCCCGTGATGAACTTATACACAAAACGACTACCACATTCGCAAGGAATACCTACTCTCAACGTAGACAAGTTTGAGATCATCACCAAAAGAAAGACCTATACAATACTTGTAATTGATGGTAATGAGGCGCGACCTCAGCAATACCTGAAGTAGTCATATCTGCGATGCATCATGCACAACATTTGATTTGTGCTGAACCAACACGAACGAACATCTACTGCTGCTGCTGCTGTACCTACTACCTATACGCCGTCGTTGGTGAATCTCATAACCGTAAATATTCTTGGCATCATATCCTGCTCTTGAAAAACACAGACAGCACAGCAGTACGGACACACCTGTAGCAAATACCAGGTACTGGATTTTGTCGTGTGTATCCTGGTATTTCCACCTCGAAATCCGGCATAGTAATTTGAAGACGAAAATATGTACTACTGCTGTGTGACCACGGAACTGGCTGTCGATGGGTGGAAAGAACAAGACGACAAATAGACACACACCTGATATATATTTTTTCTTTTTCCGTTTTTCCAACAGCAAGTGTTTTCTGGTTGAAATTCGGCATAATTAATTTGAACACGAAAAATCTGCATCTGAAAATATTTGTCCAACAGAAGACGCTTCTTTCTCGTAGCAGGTGCCACCACTACTTGCTTGTACTGATGTACGACATCTACATACAGCAGCAGCTGTGTTTCTCCAGCAACAAAAACAGCAGCAGCAGCAGTAGCAGTGGGACGCACGAGGCCAGGGTCAGCGTCGATGTACGCTCGGCGGCTCGGCTTGTCAATCTAACCCTTGAACCCTTTGTACATCTACAGCAGCAGCAGTGTTTCTCCAGCAACAAAACAGCAGCAGCAGTAGCAGTAGGACACACGACGCCAAGGTCAGCGTCGCTGTACGCTCGGCTTGTCAATCTCACCCCTTGAACCCTTTGTACACGTAGTCGATTTTGTCCTGTGTTGGTTTTGAACTCGAAATTCGGCATAATAATTTCAAGACGAAAAATCTGCACTCGACGTGCTCTGTCCAAGAGAGAACTTCTCGTAGCAGGTAGCAGGTGCCACCGCTACTACAGATGATGTACGACATCTACAGCAGAGCTTCTCCAGCAGCAAAACAGCAGCAGCAGTAGGACACACGAGGCCAGGTCAGCGTCGCTGTACGCTCGGCTTGTGTGTGAACCCTTCGTACATGTGTTTCCTGGTCCCGAACTCATAATTTGAAGACGAAAAATCTACAATCTGACGTGTGTCCAGCAGAGCTTCTTCTAGCAGTGCCACCACTACTACTACTGCTGTACAACAACTATTATACAGCAGATACTCTCCTGCTTCTCAGTCCCCTCATCAGCAGGAGGGTGGGCCTGCAGCATGTCTCGGGGACATGGCCCGAACGCTCGTTGCTGTGGACAGGCACAGTCTGCCTACCTACGAGTACTCGTAGAGCTAGCTGGGTTTCAAAATATAATGTGTTGTTGGTTCTGTGTTTTTTCAACATGGCCCAGCACCAACATGTGCCTACACACGTTGCCACACCTAGCTCGAGCTGCTGTGAACGACTTACCACCGCACCAGCACCAGGAGGTCTGTTTTGTGTGTGCGCGTCCACAGAGCCCGCCGGGACTGGAATTGGTGCGGTGTGCGTCGAGGGCGGTGGTCAAACGTTGCCCAAACAAATGTTGAATCACACACACACACCCCACCACACACACACACATACAGAAAAACTCAAAACAAGGCACCCCACGCTCGTATCCGAGCCGCTATGAAGAGGCTTTTTTTTTCTTGGAAAATTCCAAGAAAAAAAAGGCTCGCCCGCTTTTTGCGCGCTTCGCGCGCCTCATTATAAAACGCGTAGTACGCGCGACCGAAGTATCAAACACAGCTTGCAAAGGACTAGCGTGGAAGCTGGCAAATAGGAGTTTCGACAAAATCTTCGATCTCTCAAAGCTGTTGCTTTTATTCTGTCAATATATTAAAACGTGGTATCCATACCAAGAGACTAGAGACATTTGGACAAACGTCAGAGTAGCAGATGGATTCTAACTTACGCAGAAACGTTTGTTGAAGGAAGGTACGGTGAGAAACGTCTGGCGAAGGTAAGTGAATGGTGGCAGCATCAACACAGTCCACTGCGCATGTTGGAACGTGGCAAAGGTGCGTGAAGTTTAGCCACATCGACACGGTCAGGTACGTGAGTATACTGGAATACTCATGGGGTGAACGGTTATAACAGGCTTGACAGTCAAGCGCGCAGATACATAGAGAGGGGCAAAGTGGACAGTCACCGCAGTGTCTTGGTAGTGTGGCCACGTATAGCCATACGACGAAGGACTGGCAGAATTCTCTGAAGTCTCAGTTAAAGGTGAGTGGTGTGGTAGGACGATGGTAGCTTTCGGTGGAATGTATGTCTGGCCAAAAGGTTAAACGTGTAGGTTATTATCAAAGTGCAGACGCAGGCCTTCGAGAGGGATCCCCACCTCAGATGCATGTAAGACAGGAAGATTTTTTTTTTTTCGCAGATGAGTACATGCTCCAAGCGTGTTAGACAGATGTGGCGCTGGCAGTTGCAAGTGGTGAAGAATGTACGAGGGTCAGGTCCGCCGCTCACTTCAACATCGTCCAAGGTCAGCACCGCGGGAACAAGACGCGCTGCAATATCGGGCCGACGGCGATGGATGGAAGAGGAATGGTGAAGAACGTCTGGACGAAGGTCAGGACCACCGCTCTTTTTACCACCGTCCCAGGGCAACACCGCGGAAAGGAAGGTCGCTGCAACATCGGGCCGTCGGCGATGGATGGAAGAGGAATTCTGAAGAACGTCTGGACAAAGGTCAGGACCGCCGCTCTTCTTACCGCCGTCTGGGGGCAACGCTAAGGAAAAGAGAGGAGCTGCAATATCGAGCCGACGGCGAGGTGCGGAGGTGGAAGGCGCACGCGCTGCAGCGGTCCGTGATCGTAATGCCTGCTGGGCACCGTCGCTCATATGCGCCGGGCTGAGGGGGGTGTCCGAGGAGGAAAGAGCACACGCTGTCGCCAGGCTAGTGCCGGGGCGCGGGCATCGGCAGAGGGGGTGTTACAGCGAGTGGTGCCAGGGAGGGAGGTTCATAGCGCTGCGACTGTCGTGAACAGCGCTATGGGGAGGATACTACGGCGCGAGACAACTGTCCTGATCAGGGTCACGCGTCGGGTCTATTCGATAGGCAGAAGGCAAGCGTTGGTTAGCATCCTCTCGGCGGATCTTATGGGGACAGGGAGGATCCCCGGTGTGGGAACACCTTCGGTCTCGGGTACAGAGCCAGTAACGAGGTTCCGGGACCATCCGGTGTTTACTAAACACCAAGTGAAGAAAGAAAGTCAAAGCCAAGTGATCTGTGATACCTGTCCCATCGACCCCCAGCCCCTTGGGCCCTGCCGTGCCCGTCACGCCCGTCATGGTGTCTGTGGTGCTTAGTTGATTGATCCCTCTTACTGCTTGCATCCTCCGTATTGAATCGATCCGTGTTCTGCGTGAGCCGATCTTTACTGCGCGAAGGCACTTCCTCTAACTCTCAAACAACAGGTGAGCCGGCCTCAGAGATCTAACGAGCGCAGGTCGTTTTTAGTGTCTGAGAGCTGTACCCTGCTGTATGAACTGCCTACCAATGGCATTGTCTGAAGAAGTGATTTTGGGGTTTTTGCATTGGTTGAAGTTGTCCGGATAATTGATTTGTATACTGTCTTGTAATTTAGAATTGCCCGGACAATAGGTTTAGAAGGCGGTCTGCAAATTGAAATTGTGCGGACAGTTGATTTTGGAGACTGTGTACAAATTGGAATTGTCGGGCCTATTGATTTCGGCGACTGTCTAAAAATTACAATTGTAGGGACAAATAATTTTGGCGGCAGTCTAGTATTTGAAGTTGTCCGGACAATTAAGTCGGGGGGCTGTCTATCAATTGGAATTGCAGGGACAATTGATCTACGAGGCGGTCTGTTATTTGGAATTATCGAGACACTTGATTCAGGAAAACGTCTATTTATCAAATAGGCCGCACAATTTATTAAGAGAAAGCCCATTAATTGGAATTGTCTGGACCATTGATTACTTGGACTGCCTAAAAAATGGAATTGTCTAGACAAATAGGGCCAGGTATAGGAATCATTCAAAATAAATATTCTGGAAAACAGAGCTTAATGATTATCAATTAACTGGAATTAGGGATCACAATAGACAGTGAAGGCCATAGGAAGCTATAAATAGAAAATTGGTCTAATATTGTCTATTGTCCAGGGCGTGGTCGATAGTGTAGGAGCCCCTACTGCAGGTCGCCAGTTTGCGATATTTTCCATCATGAGACATAAACCTCTTACTCCTTATTAGTGTTGATACTACTGTAGAACTACCAATATAACTGCAGCGGTGTCTGGAGATATGAATGTTCGTGGCACACCTCGATGCCTTGGCTACTGCGGTGACCAGTTAATGTTAACTGGACGCTGCAGGGAGCCAGAAGAGACATTTCTTGTTTGCCTTGCTAGGTATGGCAAGGACAGCGTCTAGGCGCTATACCACAATATACCTTTTCATTTTGTACCACAAAATAGTTTTTCATTGTTGTACCACATTCTAGTATACCAGCTGTAGGTCGTCATTTACGCGATATGATAAGTAGTGTAGAGAGCTATATAATAATACCCCCTTCACAATGCTTGCTCGTCAGTGCTTACCATCACCCTGAGCACTATATCCCAGAGAAACGCTCACCCTGCGACTCGTCTACTGTAGCTGGCGAGCGCTCACCTTCGCCTTCCAGCTGCGTACGGCGACAAACAAATGTTCATCAGATTCCACCAATTCGCCAAGCTAAAGCTTTAACTCACCAAAATCATTGTCAGATTCCATCAAGTCGGCAAAACCAACATTGCAGAACAGCTTATTTTTCCGTTTTCTTTTTTTTTACAACGTATTAGGTTTTTATTTCTGTACCACATTAAGTACCCCAGCTGTAGTATACCAGCTCTAGGTCGTCATTAGATGTGATATGTAGTGGAGGGCTACCAGGTATATAAAAATAACCCATTGTCGGCTCGTTAGTGCTCACCGTCACCATGGACGCTACTCCCGATAAGACGCTCACCCATCGACTCGTCTACCGTGTGTCGGGCGATCACCTTCGCCCTCCTGCTGCATACGGCGCCTTACAACTATTCATCAAATTTCATTATTTCACCAGGCCAACGTCACCGCTTTGCCAGAATACAAGTATTATCAGATTCCGTCAAGTCCGCAAAACAGACATTAAAAAACAAACAGCATCAGATTCCATCAGTTCGCCGAACCCCCCAATTGTTTTTAGACTCCAGCCCTCGAGCAGCTGGTACTCGTATGACTTGCTCTCCCCGACCTGTATGGTGCTCGTAGCGCGATCACCACTTCCTGATCCTGCCTGCGTCGATCTCCCTGGGTTCACCATGTTACGGCAAGCTCCCCGCCGTGAGCTATCAAGGCTCACGTGACTCGCCTACTCAGTTCGTAAGTTGGACCTGTCGGCAGTCAAAGTGGCTCCAATGCTTCGCTCAGGCGAGAGCGAAGCGAACAATGACCAAAAACTCCGATTACGAGCGATGCAGGTACTCGATTATGCCCACTATCACGCGGAATGATGCTTGTATGCAAGCGGACAGTCGTTTAGCCTTTCATCCTTTTGTAAATAGTCCTTTATTTCACTTTATAGGTTTCGCACGTATTCTCTTCCTTTCCTGGGTAGCGTCTAAAGACACTCGGTGTTGGCCTACGCGCTGCATGCACCATACACCTTGGTCCGGCGTTTTGCATTCAGCAGGCGGAAACCGTCTGCTGAATGAAACAGCTATGCCACGCCCACAGAGCAATCCGCCTCTACTCTGAACCCAACGGCTCGTGGCTGCATGCCTCGACTCGTCGTACTTTTGGTTGCCCCCACGTCCCTCCGCCGCAACATCACACCGTACCAACATGTCAGTGTGATCGGGAATATAAGGTGCTTCTGTATACATTGTGGCCGTTGAAGTGTACCTTATCTTTACGATCAGACCGGTACGATATCACGTACCGTGCCACACCTCACACCATGCCACAACGTAACTTACCACGTACCATGCCATACCCATACTGTACCAACACCACCCATGGGGCTCAACCATACGAGGACTGTACCAACAAACTCCACACGTGCACGAGACCATGCCTTCAAGGCGACAGAGCCAGAGCGAGTATGGATACCACACCGCTGTACCAACACCACACGTACACAAGAGCATACCTTCAGGGCGACGGAGCAGGCCGAGCAAGCGCGCGACAAGCGATGGTAGAGCGTCGTTAGCTCTCTGACTGCAGAGCCATACGAGAGGAAACAAGAAAAGCATGCCCCGTGCAGAGCACTCGAGCGCGAACGAGTATAGATACCATACTGTTGGTGTACCAACACCACACGAACAAGTGTAGATACCATACTGTTGTTGTACCAAGATACCATACTGCCGTTGCACCAACATCACACGAATGAGTATGGATACCACATTGAATTTTGACGCATTCTACGATAGAGGTAACACATTTCCGTTATTTTCTTTCTAAACGACAGGGCTCCTTAACCCAAAATCGCCGGAATGCCATTCATGTTTCGAAAAATAACTTTTTCGTGTACTTGGGCCATGGGATATTTCATCGGGATACGATTTGAGCTTTGGTGTCGCCAATTTTCCGGTGAGGTATCGGAGCTCTTCAAGTGAGGAGCCTCAGCAAAAAAAAGGTGCACCTCTACTGCAGCATGCTAATGTTGCAAAATGGTCTCCACATCAATAAAGTAGGTAAAATAAGACGGCGATAAAAAAAAAAAGAGAACGAAGCGAGACAGATGCCGAGCAACTATTATAAGCTATAACCAGATGAGATATCTCCACCAGCCTGGGGACATTTTCTTGTTTCCTAGGGTTTACTTAGTTGACAAACCTCGATGGAAATCGACGAGCAGTCGGGAATGCTGAACCGTCTGGGCGATAAAAATATTGCGGAGAAGGGGAAAGACACACGCGACCACGGTTTGTAGAGAAGAAGCTGGAAAGCAAAGGGGGCTAACCACCCCCCTCCAAAAACACGATATTGGCCTCTTTCTAAATCAGGTGCCCCACTCAAGACTCGCAACTGAAACAATATTCTTCTAACCAACGCCGCAGCCGCACTATCCTTTATAAACGAACAAAAGAAGTACCTTTGGGATCGATACGGCCTCCCGCCGATAACATCCTCCGGGGTTGATCAAGCCCCTAATCAGGGCCTGTTTTTTCCTGCATATTGTCCCCCTCCATAGTCGTGCGTTCTTTAACTCAAGTGGTTCACTCCACTTTCGACTGTCTGGCCGAGTGTTCTTTTATCGTGGTTCCGCTTGAGTGAAAAGAACACACGACTAGGGAGGGGGACCACATGAAGGAAAAACCAGGCGCTGATTAGGGGCTCGATCAACCCCGGAGGATATTATCGGCGGGAGGTCGTGTCGAGCCCAAACATACTTCTTTAGTTTGTTTATAAAGTATAGACGTTTATTAAGGATAGAGCCACTGAGCGACTCAGTCTGAGTAGCTCAGTCTCAGTCTGAGTAGCTCAGTGGCTCTACCCTTTGCAAACGAACACTCTACTCAGACTGAGTAGCTCAGTGGCTCTATCCTTTATAAACGAACATATCCGAAATTTTTCAGTTAAACCACTGCGATACTTAATCGGCGCTGATTGAGTAGCTCGGTGGCTTATCCTTTATAATTCGAGCAAAGAAATCCCGGGTTCGTGTCCCGCCAGGCGTCGTATTTCCGTTTTTATCTGCCGTGGGTAGAAAAAGGGAAATCAAGTGGAGAGAGCCACGATAAAAAAGAGTCGAAAGTGAAGCGAACCACTTTAGTATAAGCACTCACGACTAGGGAGGGGGACCATATGAAGGAAAACCCAGGCGCTGGTTAGGGGCTTGATCAATCCCGGAAGATGTTGTTGGCGTGAGGCCGTATCGAGCCCAAAGGTACTCATTTTGTTCTAAATACAAAGGATAGACCACTGAGCTGCTAGGACAGCGCTGACTGAGTATCTCAGTGGTCTATATCCCTTATACTTCGAACAAACGAAGTCCCGGGCTCGAGTCTCGCCAGATGTCTTATTTCCGCTTTTGGTAGAAAATGGGAAATCAAGCCGAGCAAACCACGATAAAAGAACACTCGACCAGAGCGTCGAAAGTGGAGTGAACCTCTTGAGTGAAAGAACGCACGACTAGAGAGGGGGGCCATATGAAGGAAAAACCAGGCGCTGGTTAGGGGCTTCATCAACCCCGGAGGATGTTGTCGGCGGGAGGCCGTATCGAGCCCAAAGACACTTATTTTTGTTCCTCATATAAAGGATAGACCACTGAGATACAAAGACAGCGCTGACTGAGTAGCTCAGTGGTTTGACCTAAATATTTCGGACATAAGAAGTCCCGAGTTCAAATCCCGCCAGACGTCGTATTCCGCTTTTCGCAGAAAAAGGGAAATCAAGTCGAGAGAACCACAATAAAAAAACACTCGACCAGAGAGTCGAAAGTGGAGTACACCACATGAGTGAAAGAACGCACGACTAGAGAGGGGGACCACATGAAGGAAAGAACAGGCGCTGGTTAGGGGCTTGATCAACCCCGGGGGATGTTGTCGGCGGGAGGCCGTATCGAGCCCAAAGGTACCTCTTTTGTTCTAAATATAAAGGACAGACCACTGAGATACAAAGTCCGCGCTGACTGAGTAGCTCAGTGGTCTATCCTTTATACTTCGAACAAACGAAGTCCCGGGCTCGAGTCCCGCCAGATGTCTTATTACCGCTTTTGGTAGAAAAAGGGAAATCAAGCCGAGAAAACCACCATAAAAGAACACTCGACCAGAGCGTCGAAAGTGGAGTGAACGTCTT
This sequence comes from Macrocystis pyrifera, assembly GCA_031763025.1. NCBI lineage: Eukaryota > Phaeophyceae > Laminariales > Laminariaceae > Macrocystis > Macrocystis pyrifera. The sequence continues at coordinate 8,517,743 of JASSKH010000023.1, forward strand.
GAGTGAAAGAACGCCCGACCAGAGAGGGGGACCATATGAAGGAAACACCAAGCGCTGGTTAGGGGCTTGATCAACCCCGGAGGATGTTGTCGGCGGGAGGCCGTATCGAACCCAAAGATACTTCCATTTGTTCCTGATATACAGGATAGACCACTGAGATACAAAGTCAGCGCTGACTGAGTAGCTCAGTGGTTTGACCTAAATATTTCGAACACAAGAAGACCGGCGTTCGAGTCGCACCAGACGTCGTATTTCCGCTCTTTCTGCCGTGGGTAGAAAAAGGGAAATCAAGTGGAGAGGACTACGACAAAAGAATACACGACTAGAGAGGGGGACCATAAGAAGGAAAACCCACGCGCTGACTAGGGGCTTGATCAACCCCGGAGGGTGTTGTCGGCGGGAAGCCGTATCGAGCCCAAAGGTACTTCTTTTGTTCTTCATATAAAGGGTGGACCACTGAGCTACTAGGTCAGCACTGACTGAGTAGCTCAGTGGTCTATCCTTTATATTTCAAACAAACAAAGTCCGGCGTTCGAGTCCCGCCAGACGTCGTAATTCCGCTTTTGGTAGAAAAAGGGAAATCAAGTCGAGAGAACCACGATAAAAGAACACTCGACCAGACAGTCGAAAGTGGAGTTAACCACATGAGTGGAAGAACGCACGACTAGACAGGGGGACCATATGAAGGAAAAAGCAGGTGCCGACTAGCGGCTTGATGAACCCCGGAGGATGGTACCGGCGGGAGGCCGTATCGAGCCCAAAAATACTTCTTTTTCTTCCTCATATGTAAGATAGACCACTGAGATACATGTCAGCGCTGACTGAGTAGCTCAGTGGTTTAACCTAAATATTTCGGACGTAAGAAGTCCGGGGTTCGAATCCCGCCTGACGTCGTATTTCCGCTTTTGCTGCCGTGGGTGGAAAAAGGGCAATCAAGTGGAGAGGACCAGATAAAAAGAACACACGACTAGGGAGGGGGACCATATGAAGGAAAAACCTGGCGCTGATTATGGACTTGATTAACCCCGGAGGATGTTGTCGGCGGGAGGCCGTATCGAGCCCAAAGGTACTTCTTTTGTTCTAAATACAAAGGATAGAGCACTGAGCTACAAAGTGTCAGCGCTGACTGAGTAGCTCAGTGGTCTAACATAAATATTTCGAAAATAAAAGTCCGGGGTTCGAGTCCCGCCAGACGTCGTACTTCCGCTCCTTCTGCCGTGGGTAGAAAAAGGGAAATCAAGCGGAGAGGACCAGAAAAAAAAAAAAAAACACACGACTAGGGAGGGGGACCATATGAAGGAAAAAACAGGTGCTGATTAGGCGCTTGATCAACCCCGGAGGATGTTGTTGGCGGGAGGCCGTATCGAGCCCTAAGGTACTTCTTTTGTTCTAAATATAAAGGATAGACCACTGAGCTACTAAACTCAGTAGCTCAGTGGTCTATCCTTTATATTTCCGACACTATCAATTTCAAGACGAAACGTATTTCGCATTTATGTTGTAATCTGACGTATTTCAAAAATTATAGAATCCTCTGCTTGGTACAGACATCTACGTCTATTCGTCTGTCAATTACTTTGTGACCGTCATGCGTACAGGCGAAAATAGCAAGAAACCCCGACGCAGATCAACTGCCGCCGGACATCTGGCACGTTCGTCATGCCTACTTTTCTATTTAGAAGTAACAAATAGTATAGCCTGTGAAAGGGTATGTCTGATGCATATAGCTATTAATACCAACAACACGAAGTAGATTATTTTTTAACATGTCGATTGCCCTCTACGGACCACGACGAATTCCCATATCCTCCCCCAGTACGACCACGTACGTGTAGAACGGATACCCGGCACGTAAACGCTCAGTCTGCGCTAAACCTCGTCCGCTGGGGTGCCGTCTGTGTGCCGGTCCCCACTGGTCTCTCATCACTTCCACCAACTCGACATCACATTTACAAAACAAAAAAAGCAAAAACTGAAAACAGCGCTCGAATGCATTTCACTGAGGGCAATAAGTTTAGTAATTTATTTTGTGATGCCGTATTTGCTGCCAAGTCGATGGTACCCCCCCGCCCCCGCGTACCTGTCTTTCCGCGTCGGCTGCGTCACCTTATTGTTGCATATATATGTGAACCTTTCTTTGCTATTTCTCCGTTAAATTTTGTTTCCGAATTTGTTGACCTTTCTTCGTCGTTTTTAGCTCCTCCTTGGTCCGTTTGTCTTTATCCCCTTTGTGTCAGTTGTATCGTCCTTGACCAACCAACTGGACAACATACTACATAGGACTGCTGGTTTTTTGTTTGTTGTTGGCTCTTGATCTCGACGCTTTTTTTTGTTTTCTTGCCTTCCGTCTGGTCTTCTTGTGACGTCCTTGTTGTGCTGGCCCATCAGCTGGAGATATCATACACGACTGATCGTACCAGCAAACATCAATCTTGTCGGGACTCGGCCTGCGCCCTGAGCGCAGGTTTGTTTCGTTTTTTTTCGTTTCGCTTCTTCGTTCTTCCTGCGTGATTTTTTTTTTCTTTTTCTTTTTTATTCATTTCGAGTGTACATGTGTACATATAATTCCATGGATATCTTTCTGGTGTTGCGTGGTTGCAGGTGGTACCGAATGGAATATCAGAGGTCGTATGTACCGTCTCCCTTCCGGACTGGTATGACACTGCCTGCCGTGCGCACTACATACAGCAATTTGTAATCGTTTATTACCTTCCAGGCGTCCCCGGTGGCTTGGTAGGTGGTCCGCGAGCCTATCAAGATCAATTTCGTGAGTTCGAGTCTCACCGAGTGCATGCTCATAGGGACTTTTTCTTGCATAAAATTGATTAGCGGAAAGCGCGAGAGCGTGAGTTAGCCGTACATTCGATGAAAATCGACGAGCAGTGGGAATGCTGAACCCTATGCGCGATAAAAACTAAAGGCACGTACCGGGGGGGAGAAGGGACGACACCTGTGACCACGGCTTGTCCAGAAGATCGTCGAGGGTAAAACCTCCTACGAGTGGGCTGGAAAGTAAAAGTGATGATTAAAAAAAAAAAAAAAAAAAAAAGAAAATCGAGATGCATTTAATATTTTTGTTCCGGCCTGTCTTGTTACCACAGGCCAGGGTTCAGGAAGTGAGCTTTTAATAATGTGAGAACATCATCATCATCATCATCATCATACGTGGACTTTTTGTTTCGCACCAACCATTCTTGACTTCTGCTCACGTCATCACAAAAAAAGCCAAAAAAAATAAAACGAGTTTCGAAAACCACCACCATGCCTCTTGCTACCTCGTGTACTGTTGCTGCAGCAGCTGCTGCTGTTCTTGTTGTACTGGTTATGCAACTTTGCTGCTGTATGCGCTGGTTGTCGTGTTGCTGCTGCAAAACAGCAACTCAGTTACTGCTTGCTCTTGTTGGTGTGTGCAGGGCGCAAAGAAGAGTTTACCTGGCGGTGGACGATGCAAAACGTTTTGGCGGGACTTTCGATGTTATTTCTGGTGTTTTTTCTGGGATTCTCGTGGATTATTTGTGATGCCGTCTTTGTCGATCACCCGCCGCCGCCTGCTCGATCGCTCGGCCGGTCGATCGCCGCGCCGCCTTTTGCTCGGTAATTCGTTTCATCAGTCGCTCCCGCCTTTGCTCGGTCCTTCGCGCCGTGGGTCGCTCGCCGCCGTTCGGTCGGTTGATGGCGCCGTCGCTCGTGCGCCGCCTCTTTTAACCATACTTCAATAATAGACAATGCATACCATATAAAATTCGGCATGTGCCAAAAAAAGTAGGAATACCTACGCTTTTTACTGCATGTCTACGTTTCTCTGCACCGCGGTCATGTCACACCATACATACAGTCATTAAACGCATGTGACCCAAACGAAAAATATCACAAGTGTGACCGCGGGCCTCCATCGGTAGGCTGTGTGATCTGAACACACTACGCGCGACCTACCGGCAATAGCACAGCACGCCACGCCGACCGCACCCTGCGAACTCGCGCGAGACACAGGGCGAAACAATCACAACTAAAACACATGAAAACAGGCAGCAAGTGCCATTTAGCCGAGAAGATCGTGGCTGTCTATAGTTGGCACGAGTCGAAAGTCACGTCTTATATTTGTGATCCCGTTGCTGAGAAATAAAGGCAGTAACGACGAAGAGTATCCCTGGACGTTGTACTGAAAATTACAGCAGTACACATACATACATACATACATAAATACATACCTGCAGTGCGCTATATGCATGCATGATTAACATTTTAAGGCTCGGCATAGATGCATAGTCGAAGACCTTAGGGAATTCCGAGCCACCGAAGGGTCAACGGAACTTGCCCCGTTGATGTTTAGAGTGGAGACCACGCTGTAGTCCACTCCAGGTGAAGAGGTACCGGGGGATCCTCGAAGCAGCCAAACGGTTCATGGTGAAGTGGAATGAGGCTGAGGCTGAGCTGAGTAGGCAGCGCCGCGCATCCGCCGTGGTTGGCGTCGAAGGGAGTTGAGGGAGGGAGGGCAACAGGAGGAGTGGAAGAAAACCAGACCAAGGGAATGCGGAGACGGGGGGGAACAGGAGTATAAGGGAACTGCAGTGGACGGAAGTAGGAAGGAGATGGCAGACAGGGTAGGGAGGCACCGAGCAGACTAGGACGTAAAACATGCCTATTCTACTTGTGACGCCAACTGGTGCAGCTGGTTCGAACGTTTTCTCCCTTTTCCTTCATTTTGTTTTTTTTTTTTTATTTCTTGCGCTGATCCTCTCTGATTTTCATTATATTTATTTCTCTTCCTTTCTTGGATTGATAAGCCTTATTAAAGGAGTCATGTGGCGTGGGTGGATGACGAGCCTGCTTTGTTTGTTTCGTATTGTCTGACGCGGAGGGGCCGGGCATAGTAGTTGACGAACGCAGGACGGGGGCGGCAGAGAGGGTAGCAAGGTACCAGGCAGACTAGCAGGGAAAACCTGGCTATGCTACTCGTACCACAAACTGCTGCCGCTACAAGGAGGGTGCTTTGTGCTTTGGTTTGCCAGATATTTTCCCTGCGTTCTTAGTCTTACTCTGTTCACGACGAGTAGTATTAATAGTGGTGTTTTTCTTCTTTTTCCTTTTATTTCCAGCTCGTTCTTTTCAAATGTCTGCCACATCCCCTGCGGGGGGGGCACGAAAGTTTGTTTCATATATATTGTTGTTCTTTTTCTCTTTCGATTTGTTTTCTTTGTTTTTTTTTCTTGATTTCGTTTCGTTTTACTCTTTCATGGAATGTGTATGTCGTGCCTGTCGTATCCAGTATGATGATCATGGCATTACATTGCCCACTACGCTTACTGCATACGTGGCAAAGTAGTATCTCTGTGGCGTAGCTTTGTGACCACAGAACTTGTATCTCTTCCAGGATTGAAGAATCGGCAGGGACAACTGCTGTTGTGCTGGATGTCGACGGGTAGAAAGAACGGTTTAATGTGAAGAACACAAACATGAATACGTTCTTGCTGAGTAGGAGAATTTTTGGTATATACGTGTACAAAGTATCAACATACGGTTAAGGGGGTCCGAGTTACACAACCGTTGGCGCGGTTCGGACCAACATTACATAGCAAACGTGGGTCAGTGAATACGCAACCCTAACCATGATACCTGGTATGTAGGGGAAAACACACTTACCTGGTACGAGTACCTGGTGTGTTTTTAGTTTGTGCGATTTACCCCGAATTGAAACATTTAACCCCTTTAGTACCGCAGTCCCGATTTGGGGACAAACCACTCTGATTCCAAGTGATTTGTCCCCAAAAGGGGACTTCGTTCACCTGTTACAAGCAGTAGTATTACGGGGGACCATACATAGTAAATAGGACCAAATATTGTCGATAAAAACAGGTAAATATATAGTTTTTTATGTAAACCATAGGTCCTATAAACTATTTACCCCCCCCGTACTAGTACGTTGCTGATACTAGTGTGTTCGAAGTCAAATCAACAATAAAGAAGCGTGCCGGAGACTACTATTCGAATCCCGGCGATTTTATTGTTACAAGGAGCGTTCAGTCATGTCTGCTTGCAGGGCCTCAGAGCATTATTAGACCTACGGCGAAGGGAGCAGAATTCGAACCTCATCAAAAAAGGCTCTCGGTGCAGTAGTAGTAAGTACGAGCAGCCCTTCTTGTTACGTCGGTACTTCATACCAGGTACCAGGTAGTAGTGTACATGTACGTTATTAATCCATAGATTTTTATCTGGATTTTGTCCGACCTCTACATACACACGCGGTCAAAGATAGCCGATACCGGAAATTACCGGTATATTATCGGGATTCCTAAGTATTACTGCTCTGTCTGGTAGGCATATAGTATATAAATAGGTACCCGTGTTTCATTTCGTGTGCCCGAAGACGGAAAACAAATAATTCTCTCTATTTCCAGTACGAAATAATTAAATTGTGCTTGCGGTGTATAGTACTATTGCTGTGTAATATGTATCGGTTTTTTATCCCTTCCTTGGTGTGCTGACGCTTCTTCTACATACAGTAGTAAATGTATTCCGCAACCCAGAGCTTTAAGTGCGCTATGTGCAGCTGCTTCCTGCACAATACTTTTTTGCCGGGCCGGTGTCGTCAATTTCAAGTTTGCACGTGGACCCAGACCAACCCGACCGCAGGCCTGACCCTAACCCTAACCCTAACCTTGACCCTAATCCGAACCTCAACCATTTGGGGGGCTCGAGGTCGGCAAGGACAGTCACGCGGCTCCGCTGGGTGTTTTGGTGGCGTTTTCCCAAAAAAACGCTGGGCGGCCGAAAGCCCCTGCTCCACCAATAAAACCCGCAGCCTGCACAGTTTTTGATGCAGGGTGCAGGTGCACATAGTTAGGTCGAGTCGAGGTTTAACGTTTGTACAACACAGTGTGTGCCACTGCGGGGGGGGCAGGAACGATATGGATCTAATTGATAGCCCCTTCGATTGTTTCCCTACCTAGGCTGGTTTCCGTCAGCTAGCTGTAATTTGGCGGTAATGGAGTGCGACACTGACATTTATTTGCCATACTTGTTGTGTTAGAGTCATTCTTGTCGAAGAGCTTTTTTCCATCATTCGTATTTACTTCCATGTTTTTTTCGAGCAATTTTTTAATCTCCCGGATTTTCCTGTTTTTTTCCAAATATGTGAAATATAACAAACCCGATTTTATTGCCTGTGGAGAATTTCACGAATAATGACAGAACGCCTCCGTATGTATCTTGATACATAACTCCAATTTTTCATAATTCTGGGAAAAAAAAAAACTAGTACCTGCAACTAATTGTTTACTCTCGGAAGCGGTGACTAACGTGCGCCTGCCGCATACAGTGTCACCTACCTGTGGTACCTGGTATGTACACGCACATGCTGTAGGAGACTATTAATCTTAATAAGATACTCCTGGACTGGAGTTTAGAACTTGAGAAAATGACAAGTATAGTTAAGAAAAAAAATGTCTAAGCGGCTAACTTCTGCAATTCGTTGAACAATTCAAGTCTGATAGGCTCAAAAACTATGTACTCTTCAATAGCGACCGAACGCACTTACTTTTGCTCTTGATAAAATCGAACGAGTAAAGCCGGATTTACAGCAAAAACAACATATTTACCGCGGATTCTTCATTTTTCGCTTCAAACGATTGTTTTTGTCGTACCTCCGGCTGTACTGGTTCAAGTTTATCAAAAGCTGTTCGGTTGCTGCTTAGGAGTACCTGGTACCCTGGTACATAGTTTCTGAGCCTATCAGACTTGAATTATTTTAGGAATTGCAGAAGTTAGCGGCTTAGACGTTATTTTCTCAACTACTTGTCATTTTCTCAAGTTATAAATCCTGACGTATTTCAAAATTTATAAAATCCAGGTACCAGGTACTACAACAGTACCTAAAATGGTACTACAGTACCTAAAATAGGTGTGAAATACGATCGCTCGTACGTACTGGTGCCCGATCGCAACCAACCATGAGAAACATGCATCGTGATGGGTATCTTGATGGTTAAGACATACGTGGTGTATATTATTTAGAGAGGGCGTAAACTCAACATGCCAAAAGCCAGGAGGAGCCCTTGCTTCGCTACAAAGAAAGATGGGCAGGTAGCACGGTGGCTTATTATTGACGAGGGCGCATCTGAACTTTGGAACGTCGACAACAAGTGCGTTGGGATCGGAGCAGAATTTGGGCACGTTGGCAACATGCAACGAGCTGGGAATTTGGTAAGAGATCATCAGCGTAACATCATATCCCCGTTGCGTCGAGATAAGTATGCTGTACGTACGTGCTTTTTTACGTTTTGAGCTGTATTACGCAGCCGAAGTGTTTGGAACGTGCGCCATGAATGCAAGATTCGGCACAAGACTTGCAGCGACAGTAAAAAAAAATGGTAGCCGGGTGCAATGACGCTACTACTGCCATTAGGCCTCTGCACTGAGTATCGATGCACGAAGAATGTATGGTGCATACTGTCGTTATGTTGAGTTTTTTGCTGTGTGTGGAGTCCTCGTGATATTTTGTATCAAAAAGTCAACAACAAACAACAGGTCAGTTTTATACCTGCGTTGCTTTATGTATTCGCTCGTTCGACATTTCAGTCCCAGATGTCATTTGTGTACGATACGTCGTTGTATATCTGTCCACCTGCTGTGGCGTATGTACATGATCTTCACACTGGCTGCAGGTATAGGTAACAATGCATTTCTTCGCTCCCGCCGCCTCCCATCGGCGCTGCTTCCCGTAAATAAATGCACATGGCCCCGACCAACCAACAACACTGCTGCTGCCCATCATCAGCATCATCATCAACAAGTGCATCAGATGCTTCCTTCGTGGGGGTTGAACGACTTCAATGCAGTGGGTGACAAGCAACGCGCACTTTCGTCGAATCCAGGGAGCTCCTCCTTATGTGAGTCAAATATCACGCAAACGGTATTACCTGCCATGATGATGAGGAATGTTTCCAATAATAGCGATTGTAGGCAAAACTATTGTGTGTGCAGCCGCTTTCCCTGCCCCTCCTAGTGGTAGTATTACAACAGGTTTTATAGGCGGTACAATCACGTATCTACTCCGTGACCGCCAAGACAAGAAGAAGAGTTTTTATAAATTTTGAAATACGTCAGCTGTGAGTTCGACTGATTAAATAGTTGATACTCAACTTTGCAAGCTGCGTAATACGCCTCGTCTATATTCCATTTTTACCCAATTTTACAAGTATTGTGATAAACCGAGCGCGCGTATTCTATATGTGATTCCTTGTCAAAGATATAGGCCAGCGGCTCCCCTGGATGCTGCCCGGGTCAACAGGACAATTTTAACTAATCATTCTGCGCACTGATACTGGTTTCCTGGGTACTTATGGCGGGCCTGCACCGGTGTATTCATCCCTGTGCCCCTTCGGTCGCACCTCAGACGTCAGTCAGTAGGAGCCGGTCGTAGTATTAATAGTGCATCAGGTCCTTACGAAAGGGTACACAAAATATTATTGTTCCTTTTGCCATCTGAGAATGTGCAGCACTTGATATTCCAATCACATCATCTACATAAAAAAGAAAACTATTAATATTATTACTTACTATTATACAACATTGTTACAGTACAGCAGTAGAATCCAGTAACTTAAAACACGGAAGGTATTAATTATTGGTCAGACTTGAATACTTGAGAAACGTGTACCAATATTTTTTTCCAGCTAATCAATACAAATCTACTATTTAATAGCTAGTCGCTCTTTTCGCGGTGTTTGTTGCCAATCAATGCAAATTTTGGCACCACAGGGAGAAGCCATCTATCCTATGTTGCCACCGGCTAGGTATGAGGACCGCGATCGTTTCGTGCTTGATTTTACAGTCAGTCGTTGAGTGGCAAAAAATAGGGGAAATTACAGTATATGCCATCAGGTACATACTGCTGTAGTTCACGTCTGTTTTTGTTTGGAAGTGTAATAAATGTTTGAGTTGTAGCCAAAATCAGGTGTACCTGGCCACTTTTCGGCCAAAATTAGATACATCCTAAAAACAAGTACAAAGCACACCCCCCCTGGAGCCCTGCTATTGGCCAGGCTGACATCGTAACTGATTTTGGCTCGAAAAGGCCAAGGTATACCTGATATTTTCTACTCTGTCTAGCTTTCAACTGATTTTGGCCAACTTTGAACCAATCATAGAGGCCATAGGCGCACACTGTGTTTTCTCTCCGTAGGCGTCTGCCCTCCCTCGGTTGAAGTTCTTCTGTGTGTTGACGTATAAACTCTGTACTCGTACGTCGTAAGTAAAAGTACGTATGTATATACATGCATACATGCGTACGCTGGTTTCACTTTTTCTCATTTGGGGTGTGCAATGTGCTTCAGTTAGTTGTTGTGTGTACTCTGTTGTTTTCTATGTTCACAGCAGTCTTTACAGCACCATGGCCACAAGGCATTTCGTCTGCACCACCCCGCGTCGAGGTGGTCTCAGGCTTGGTATGGCAAGGTAATTTCGTGCCGAGCAGGCGGTTCCGCGAGGATGGTCTGGAAGCTTTAAAGCTGTCAACCGGGGGGGGGCGCCAGAGTAAATACTCTTGGCGCTCCCGCCGTGGCGAAACAAACGAAGCATATAAATAGTGACTCTCTGCAGGTCCAAGTGGAGCCCGTGGTACTTAAACCATGAAGAAAACAAAACAAATCAGATTTTGGAAGCCATGTGGCACGCTTAGCGCTTTAGGCGCGTTCTTTTCATACCGGATTGTCATGGACATCACACCGCTCGTGGCGCGTGTTTTTACTTGGTTTGAATTACCTGATTTTGGCTCAAACGGATCAGGTATACCTGATTTTGGCATTTGCCCTAAATGTTTTGTTTGGTTGTCATACTATAATAATAACACTCAACCGAAGAATACGTTCATTCGTTATACTGCTGTAGTATTGTGGCTCTGCACCGTGGATCATTTAATGTAAGTATTGGATTGGATGAGGCCTCTCCTGCGCCGGGCAGGAGGTCCCGTCGGGTAATTCTCCCCGCGCTGAGTAAAGTGGCGAATCACAAACTTTGTGCGGGGTTAGTATTGTGTGTATGATCTGGGTATACAAGCCCAAGAATACTAACCCTACTGCCGGGTGGGTGGGATGGTCTCAAGAAATGGCGCGACCAACTCTACTCCCGAGCGTTCGAGAGCGAAAAGAAGAAGTGACCTTGCTTCGATACAAATTCCGAGACATTTCGATATAATCAATGGTTCCATTATTTGTGCCAAATTTGAGTCCATGGATTGGATCTCTTTTTTACTGTAGTATTCTGGCTCTCTACCGTGGATCATTTAATGTAAGTATTGGGTTGGATTAGGCCTCCTGCGCCTGCCTGTGGTCCCGCCCATACTTCGTTACGCTTCCTTTCAGATTGCCTTTGTTTTTTTGACCGCTGGTCCGGGGCGGAACTGTCTCACCCAAACTTTTATCCCCTGAACTCAGTTTTTACCCGCACACGCCGCAAATTCCTTTTTGAACTCCGGCGACAACGGTAGCTCGCTAGCGTCCGCGTAGCTCTGGCCACATTTCTTCTTGCTACCCCGCACTTGTCCGTTCGAGGTAGCCCCGATGTAGTACTTCGCAACTGACTCTGTCTTCCAGTCACTAATTTTCATGATCTCGTCCACAGCCGTCCCGGCGAGGGATTTCCTGAGCGAGCCTCCCACTCTAAAGGAGTTCACGTTCATTCGTTATAGTCTAGGAAAGTCGCATCAGCCTGCAACATGTTGCAGCAATATGCGCACACCGGCACTACTACTCTTGAGACAACGCCTCATCTATCCGTTCACGTTCAAGGAGTAGCACACCGCTCATCATGCTACACATCACGGTTTGTCAATAAAGAAGTAGTAGAAGAAGAAGAAGAAGAATCATAATCATAGTAATAATAGTTCTTCCGCGCTTCATGCATTTCGCGCGCGGTGTGTACCTACGTGTGGTATAAGAAGTACAAACAAACTTACAGTAATTCCATCGATTCAAAACATTTGGCCCCATTCGAATCACCACTGGGACAATTTCGCCAACGCTTTTTACCCTTCCTTGTCTTGGACTTCCACCACGTCACGGGGGCGGCGCGTTCCTCCACCTTGTGGCATAACAAGTAAGTACAGACAACAAAGTTTTTAAACTTGGAATTCCATCGATTCAAAACATTTGGCCCCGTTCGAAAGCGTGACCACTGGACCCTTTCGACAAAAACCTGTTTTACCCTTTTCTTGGATTGCCTCCACGTCTCGGGGGAGGCGGCGCATTCCTCCACCCGTCCGATCGCAGACACAGTCCCCGCGCCCAGCATCATCTGCTCGGCTATACGTGTCAGATTGACAATAAAATCATGAAAAGGTTAGAAAAATAGGGCTGGCTGTGCGTTGACTGGACTTCCCGGCTAGTTTTTCAAGTACAGTTGGCTGCCAGTCAACTAAATGACTTACTTAGTTGACCAGTCGGCTATGGCCTCTGCCAGATGATATCAGCAAGAGGGCTTCCAGCGAGGGACTCCACCAGTCTCGCTGGCCTCGCACTCAGTAAGTCTTGTTCTTAGAGCTTGTATTATCACGGAGTGATCCTCATCGGACCACGAGCCAGGTGGCTAGGGGACATCACACAGGATCCCCGGCCACTGCTCCACTCACACATGCGATTACACTGAAACCTCCACGGCTTGGTATCTTTTGGCTACAGCACCCCCAAAGCGAGTTCACTCGACACGAGTCAACCACGCGTTCCCGTGCCAGCTGCGCCTATACCTTTAGAGATCAATCAACACACTAGTGAGTCCGGCGATCTTCTATTGGCAAGCGTAGCCAAGGCCAACCTAGAGAGGTGGGAACCTGCTTCGGCATGCCTAGTTTCGAGGACATGCCCAGTCAAGAAGCCAGCGTGGAGAGTGAAAAGACCAGTTCACGAGAGAAGAAGGTACACTTGTGGGCGGCGACAAACAGTCCAACATTCTCCAGGCGTTCAAGAATGTCATCAAGCAGCTGCAGAAGAGCTTCTTCGGTGTCTGCGAAAAAGAAAACGTCATCGACCCAAACTTTGCAATCCAAACCACGCAACACTTCAGTCATGACACCTTGGAAATAAGAAGTCGCATTCAAAACACCTTGGGGAACACGGGTAGGCGTGAACAAACCGTCGCTTGTCGCCATGGTGAAGACGTCTTGCGCCTCCGGAGCCAAAGGCATCTGCCAGTACCCTTGAAGTAGGTCCAGCTTGCCGAAGAAACGCGCCCCCAGCAGATCTCCCATGTCTTCATGGTTGGGCATGACGCCCGGGGACTTCTCCACCTGTGCGTTCACCGCCGAGTAGTCGCTCACCAAACGGAAAGAGTCCTTCTTGGGCACCGCCATCGCCGGACTCGCCCACACCGCCTGGATGTTGTGGTAGACAAAGCCAAAAAACACCAAAGCAGCAATGCACTTCGAGAGCCAGTCCCTTTTTGTCGGTTCGTACCGACGTGGCGTTGCCTTGACAGGCTTCGCCTGTTGCTTCAGCTGCACTCGCATCGGCTCCACTTGCGCTGGCGGATCACCACACAGCGCACGGCGAAAAGCACCCACGCGACGAGCCAAAATTTCGCGCAAACGGGTTGCTCCGCCGACGCTTAATCCACTCTGCTCTGCCTGCTGCACGCTGTCCTCCAACGCCCGTTCTCGGGCCGTCCGCTCCTCCTCCGGATCCATGAACATGTCTGGCCCCCGGTCGACCAAATGTTCCACCGCCTTGTTCTCCGGAGCATCCACCGTAGCCTCGGTCTGAAAAGCACGCACGGAAACCGTCACTCTGCGCGCCGCAAGGTAACTCGGAGTCTCCACACCGGTCGATACCGGCACTGCGCGAGGGCGAAGCTTCTCCAGAGCTTCACGGTAGACGTCGATGCCAAGAGCTTTCATGGTAGCCATGCCAAACAGAACGACGTTATCTGTACCAGGCATGACCGCGAAAGTGATGGGCTCCAATTTCACCGCTCCCCACGGCGTCCGTACACTCACGGCAATCGGCACCGTTTTGTGCGTGACCATCACTGAAACACCCGTAGCGGTTTTCGCCTGCTGCGGGCCATTTTCGAACGGAATTTGCAGATCGGCGCCGCCGAAATGCGAAGACAGCTGCTGAAGTAAGCCGACACCGATGGACGTGAGCGCCGACCCCGAATCAAGGATCACATGCGCCATCAGCGAACCAAACGACCCTGGCAAAGAGAGATCAGCGCGTAAACACTCAGCGCTGCGATCGACAGGCACTTCACCTGCCGTTGAACTCTGGTCGGTACCAAGAGTCACCTGACGCCATGGCTGCCCTCCTACAGCCGGCGCCGAAGAAATAGAATCGGCGGTCCACCCCGACCAAGACGTCGAATATACAGACGGTTCCGGCGCTACCGCCCCTGCAGCAGCACCAGACACTGACTCCGCCCGCTCGGTGGATGGCGAAGTTCTCGCTCCAGCAGCACCCACCGATGTTCCAGCTCCTCCAACGTATACAGCTCGGCCGGCAACAGACGAACCAGATCCCGACCCAGCGGCTCCTGCCGCTGGCGCACCAGAAGTTGAAGAAGCAACAGCAGAAGTTCCACCGCCCGCTGTCAATTGATTGCCACCACGGCCACCGCGCCCGCGTCCATGGTTGAATCTGCCCCGGCCGCCATTGCGGCCCCCGCGATACCCTGACGACCCGCGCCCACCACTGCTGGGAGCTGTGCCGCCACCGCGAGCTTTTGGGCAATCAGAAACATAATGGTTGGGATCACCACACTCGAAACAGACGCGAACAAACGACTTTTTCGCGGACTGCTGCTGTTTCGGTTTCTGCTGCTGTTGGCGTCGCGGTTCAGCTGCCCCTGCAGCATCTTTCCGACCATACGCCTCGATGAATTTCCACTGTTCTGCAGCAGAAAAAATTTGGTCCATGACCAATGCCGGGTCCTTCTTCCACCCTGCAGCGTACGTTAGCTGACCTTTTACGTACTTTTTGAACTCGGACGGCCATAAGCCATCCACCAACGCCATGCTCACAAATTCCGCCGGTCCGGGCAACCACGAACGGTCCTGCGCGCGGTACATGGCATGCACCGCGTGATTCTCCGCAAAATACTTTTCCATAGCGGAGTTTACCATCATCGCGCGGTCTTTGACGGATGTTTCACCGCCCTGCTTTTCATCGCGCCTCATTGAGAGAACGCGACGCAAGTCCGCTGCCGCCCGCGAGGTGTCAAATCTGTTGCTGGTGGTTGTGTAACCAGCGTGCTGCCTAACAGCGTCCAACAACTCCGAGGCGGTCATCGTAGTCTGATGCTTGTAAAATCCCTCAAAACACCGATGAATGTAATTGGGGATAAGCTGGCCCATGCTCACTTTGGAGTGCTGAACCACCCCCTGAGCGTTGGCGAGCTGCAGCCGTTCCTCATAATCGAGGTACGCTGCGTAAAAAACACGAGAGGCCTGCTCGGTCCACACCTCTCCGTATTTCGGTGGAGTCAGAGACTCCCCTACCACCAGCGGCGTGCTTGCCGTGTGCGCCATAATCCACAGCAGTCCACCTGGACTCTACTGTAATAACGGAGAAACTGCCGCCTGACCTGTGCGTCCTCCAGCTCCCGGAGCGTCCTCCCCTGCTGTGCGCTTCAAGCCGTTTCGATCCGTCCAACGGGCCAACTGCCTTCCCAGCTGTGACCCAATACTCCGCAGCCGAAAACTCCTCCAACAGAAGTTCCGCGAATATCTAGATATTATGGCCTCTGCCA
This sequence comes from Macrocystis pyrifera, assembly GCA_031763025.1. Classification (NCBI taxonomy): domain Eukaryota; class Phaeophyceae; order Laminariales; family Laminariaceae; genus Macrocystis; species Macrocystis pyrifera. The sequence goes on from JASSKH010000023.1 coordinate 8,533,475, forward strand.
GATGATATCAGCAAGAGGGCTTCCAGCGAGGGACTCCACCAGTCTCGCTGGCCTCGCACTCAGTAAGTCTTGTTCTTAGAGCTTGTATTATCACGGAGTGATCCTCATCGGACCACGAGCCAGGTGGCTAGGGGACATCACACAGGATCCCCGGCCACTGCTCCACTCACACATGCGATTACACTGAAACCTCCACGGCTTGGTATCTTTTGGCTACACGGCCAATGTTTTGGCGCTCAATATGTTGTACACACAAAATATACAATGCAAGACAGACACCTACAGCAGCCTTCGGCGCTGCCATCGGCACATTGTTGATGCCCCATGATAGATTGTAGTGGACCTCTCAGCTTTCTCTGCCTCTCTGGGCGAGTATTGATAGTTGTTTGGGGAAATATCCCGTAGGGTCATTCTTATCGGAGAGTTTTTTTCCATATCTTTATCAATTTCCATATTTTTTTCGAGCAATTTTGTTACCGTATTTTCAACGTTTTTTTTTCGCGCAATTTTTTAATCTACAATCGGGAAAACAAAAATGCGGCGGATTGGACCGGTAGATCAGTATAGGATATTAAAGATAGCTCCGTTGTTACGCAACAGCAGCGTTGGCAGTAGTCAGTTGCTACACAACAACAATAACAGTAGTCAGTAGCCTATCGGTTCGCTGTCGGGACATAGCTAGTCATCTGTTGATATAGTTCGTAGAGTACAACAGTACACTGAGCTGTCATACGAGTAGCAGTTTGTTCAGAATGCGGGATTACTTGTTACGGTTCAGTACGCGGTGGAACTGTAGAACCTCGAAAAACAGGCTGAGTTCTCCCGAGTTTTGCTTGTTTTAGTTTTGAGGTTACACTGCATTTCGAGGGTCCGGGGTCCCTCTGCAGTATTTTTGTTTTGAGTTATAGATCGAGATGCGACACACGTGCACAACGCACACTCGCCCACTCTCCTTCTCTCCCCACCTGGCTCCTCTGCGAGACCGCAATAATCAACGACAAGGCCTTGGAGTGCCATCTCTTTCATCATCAGCTCTTTCGAGCTCGAAGCTCATGCTTTACCAGTCGGTTAACATCGATTGAAGTGCTTGCCTCTGCCACATGCAAGGATAATTATCAATAGGTTATGAGCCTCGACGTTCAAGCACAACAGCAGAGCTGCGGGCCGCGAGGTACACCATGTACAAGGCTGCGCTTCAGGACCCCGAGCTGCTGCTTCCGCTACGAGCTTCACGAGAGAGCCGCCAGGGCCATCCTCTACCTGGAGTTACTACGAGCTGCAAGAACTAGCACTGCAGCTGCGAGCAACTACAACATCGTACGAGTACAACGTCGCTGACTGCTGTGAGAATGGACAACATGACGGGCAACAGCGCGAACAACAGTCTGATCAACGCTGTGCGAGGAATCAAGTCATACACTGGAGAGAAGCCTGAAGATTTCGCTGACTGGCACAGGAAGGCTGGCTTCATCATCAGCATGCAACGACCTGACATTTTTGCCGTTATGGAAGGTCAAGCGAGGCCCGCGGAAGATACCGACCAGGCTGAAGATACAGCACTACTGTTAACTCCAGGGTTGCTGTACACTGCTGGAGAGACCCTACAGCAACGGCAAGCTGCATTCGACCGAGCTAACATGGACCTCTATGCCATCCTGTACTTATTCACCGATAAGGCTGCGGCTCTCCTCGTGGCTATCCATGCCTTCGACGAGCGTGGGACTAGAGGCGATGGACAGAAAGCCATCAAAGAGCTTGAGCAAAAGTACCTGCGCGTGACGAACGAGACGATCCGAGCCTTGCAGGCAAAACTTGCAGCAACGACCATGGAGCCTGACGAAGATCCGGACAACTACATCATGCAGGCAAAACGACTTCGTAGTCGTCTGGCCGCGGTCAAGGAACCTGTCACCGATCGCCACTTCACCGACATCATCGTCCAAGGACTCCCGGAGAGCTACCGCGGCATCAAGCTGACGACGTATAAGGACCCGGATTTCGACCTGTCGAAGATCCAATCAACAATGAGGCACCTATATCTGGACGGACTTTCGCGCGGAAAGACTGGGAAAATCGCTGGACGCGGCACCATCATGACAGCAGAAACAGCATCATCATCGGATACCAGCTCCGTAGTCATCTGCCACAACTGCGGAAGGGAGGGCCACTACAAGAGCGGTTGCGCTGTGCCTGGCAAGGTGTACAGAAAGGGCAAGAAGTCTGCTGCTGCTGCTGGGCAGGCCAAAAACGCTGGAGGTGGAGCTGGACAAAAGTGGTGCTCGGTTCACAAGACCACTACGCACAGTGACACCGAATGCTTTGCGCATGGAGCTGAACGCCCACAGAAGAGCAGCACGCACACGGCGGCTGTACTGCGCGTGGACACCGACGAGCAGCCTACGATCAACTTCGACGACGATTTTGACAAGGGCTTTCAGTTTTAGCTCTTGAAAGTTCGCCACCGGAACATCATCCGGGGTCTTTGGGCAAAATTATTATCTACGCTGGAGTATCACATCAACACAGGGTCGTCGAAATGACGGTTTACGAGATCCTGTAAAAAGCGCTTGAGATTGTCGGAAAGATACCTTCCGGAATCGTCACAGCAACTGTTCGCTGAGACTGTCAGAGCTGTCGAGTCGTCAACAACAGAAACGTGGGGTTAGCTGAAGAGGTATCTTTCAGGACCGGGCCACCGCATCAACTACTACAACTATTGGGATTACCGGGGAGAACGTCTGCTGGATCGCCATGTACATCACCATCTTCTGCAACGCCAGGAGGGACATCTGCGTCACCCCGAGGTCGCATACATCGTCATCAACTTAACGGCAAGATTTTCTTGTTTCGTAGTACGTAGCACGACACGCTTTCTTTGTACGGGGGGGTGGCAGAAGCGTGTTAAGCTGCTAGGCTATTTGTGAAAGGTTTCAATATGTAGTGAGTAGCACGACGTATATTTTCTGTATGGGGCGGACAGAAGCATATAACGTCGGCCGCTGCTACCACTACTTACTGTAGCTGTTTCTTTTTTTTGGTCAACAAATCGGCTACTGAATATTGTTTTGCGTTTTTTTTTTTCTTCTGTGATTGAGAATTGAGATGTAGTTGCAATTTTTTTTTTTGTACGAGCATGAGTTTGTTTCCGTTGTTTGGGAGTAAACTATATACTGATAGACTGCTTTTACTGTGTTCATCTAACATTCTTTCAGAAGTAATGCTTACAGCCAATACTGGCGTAGCATTTATTGTAAGTGTACGGAGTGATATCGTACCGTATGTGTCTGTCTGGTAAATGTATAGTGAGACCCGCACGGTTTCCAAGGTTTTGTGTGTGATATTTTTCGGTTTGCATGCTATCCCATGCGTCAAACCCGTCACATCAGTAGTATGCCTTTACGTTGCCAGGTTATGCGTTGTAGTTTTTTGCGTCAGCTGTAGAAGGATTGATCACCCGTCAAAAGCGAAGCAGGAGCGGTTGAAGTTGTTTCGACGTTGCAAAGGAGTAATGAAACTTTGTTGCGACATAGCAATGGATTCCACTTCGTTAATATGCAGACAAGTAGTTCAGACAAACACACTGACCAAGTAACCAGAGTCAGATAGTTTTGGGGGGATACATTGAAAGGTTAATTTATTCTTGGTCGATTACATGATCGGGATATAGTTCACGTCTGATGATTCTAGTATAGTATACTGGTAAACTCGCATTTAACATGCAAGAGCACGTATTTATAGGTACAATACGTATAGTATAGCAGCAGAATGTGTTTTGTTTTGTTTGCTTGGCTTCATGTCTTTCCTTTAGACACATATCATATTATATTACTAGTAGATACCGAATTGGTTCCTGCCAGCAGCATTTCCCCCGCAACAATTAAATTTATTGTTGTGTGCATTTTGGAATTATGGCATGTAACGCAGAGAAGTAACATAATTGGACGATTCGAGTTGATAGTTGAACAGGTTGATAGTTGAACAGCAACTTGGCTTTATGTCCCATCCATCGAGAGGTCGTATTAAAGATAGCTACGTTGTTACGCAACAGCAGCGTTGGCAGTAGTCAGTTGCTACACAACAACAATAACAGTAGTCAGTAGCCTATCGGTTCGCTGTCGGGACATAGCTATTAATAGTCATCTGTTGATATAGTTCGTAGAGTACAACAGTACACTGAGCTGTCATACGAGTAGCAGTTTGTTCAGAATGCGGGATTACTTGTTACGGTTCAGTACGCGGTGGAACTGTAGAACCCCCGAAAAACAGGCTGAGTTCTCCTGAGTTTTGCTTGTTTTAGTTTTGAGGTTACACTGCATTTCGAGGGTCCGGGATCCCTCTGCAGTATTTTTGTTTTGAGTTATAGATCGAGATGCGACACACGTGCACAACGCACACTCGCCCACTCTCCTTCTCTCCCCACCTGTCTCCTCTGCGAGACCGCAATAATCAACGACAAGGCCTTGGAGTGCCATCTCTTTCATCATCAGCTGTTTCGAGCTCGAAGCTCATGCTTTACCAGTCGGTTAACATCGATTGAAGTGCTTGCCTCTGCCACATGCAAGGATAATTATCAATATAGGAGGCCTTCCTCCAGATAGGATCCGCTGAATCGGCGTTAAAAATGCACGCAAGGCGTACGTATTAGGTTCGTCCATTTCGGAGGAGCTTTTTGTTCCAAATTTCCAAAGTTTGGAAGTAGTTGGATATATGTATCAATATACGGAGGCGTTCTGTCACTATTCGGGAAATTCTCCAGAAGCAAAAAATCATGCTTATTAATTTTCACATATTTGGAAAAAAAATCGGCCGCACGCCCATGGTCTTACCTGGAGCCGGCAATTAAATTAAATTGGCGCGAAGCGCCAAAAACGAGGGAGCAAAGCGACCAAAGATTTTTTTCGGCGATAGGCGTTTTTTTTTTTTTCGTATAGCGGTGGGTACAGGCTTCGTCTGTCTGTAACTAAAAAAGTTGTGTTTTTGTAATACTCATTGCGAGAGCTGTACCTGACCGATTTCCACACACTCGATATCTACAGAAGCGGACGATCGTAGGCTAACGCGTGGAACTTGTCTCGCTGGACAAATTGTCTCGAGTTGGTCACTGTCGGAGTGCTGCTATGGTCTTGGTGATGTTTTGGGGGCGGGGCTATTCGTTGTTTGTAGTTTGACTTCGTTTTCTGTGAACGCACACGGCCTACGACATGTATCAGACAAACTCGCTTTCTCTATCTATCTACTGGTGGTACTGGCCGACAAGACGAGTACTACTGTTTTTGGGTATGTTTACACTTGTCCACAACACAAGTGCTGGGTACGTTTACCTTGATATTCTCCATGTATTAGATGCACTTCTTTCTTCTCGCCTTTCCTCTGGATGTTTTCAATAGATCAGACGTTGTTTTCTGCAGCGACCGGTTCAGTTTACCTATGACAATTCCACGAGCACTTACTTACCGTGAGTAAGCAGCTAGCCTGGCCGGGTGAAGTCAATAATTATCACGTACGTGCAGGTGGAAGAACGTGCCCATGGGAAGTCATCACCGGGTTTACAGGTGTGCGCATCGTATCTTCTCTTGCACCTAAATCGAGTAGGTTCTCAAACAAAACGTATTTCCATTACGCTCGTGAGTCCTCGTTGGGGGCAACACGCGAAAACAATCTTCGTCGCTCACTGCTCCTACAGCCCCCCGAAACATATAAACCCAACACGTTCTTCGCATATATCTCAAACGCATTCCGCTCTCAGAAGCTGTGCACCGCATGTAAGTGTCGGTGCAAGGACAGCACCTACATTTCTTGCGGAATAATCAAGACACGTGAACCATATGTTGATGAACAGTATGCCCAACACAAGAATACAACCATCCTCGTAACATCAACGGAGTAAAAACGTCGCCTACAAGCGGTGGCAGAATCTATCCCTGAAGCATATCGAGACAAAAACAGTGCACATGCTGCACGCATCGTGCACCACTTGGTTTAATCTGAACAGTATTATTCGGGCCGCCCGCGCTCCACGTGCGCTATCATCGTGGGCTAGAATTGCAGCCCGCCTGACACATTTAGTCTCGGGCGTACAAACTCGCACTCCTCACTGAATTTCCAATTTTCGTTTGTCTCCTTCGGATGCTTAAAAGTCCCGGGAAAGCTCGTCGGGTGCACAGGACTTGATACACCTTCCACCTTCGTGCTGCTGCCAAACGTGACTATGATGGTCTTTCTATGCTCCTACTGCCATCTCATACCCCCCGGCAAACCCCCGAAAATCTGGATGGCATTGACGACAGCACAGCTACCCTCTGCATCCCCCTGATCTCGGGCAGTTTGATGTTCTGCATACTATCTGCTCATCCTGAAGGTCATCAGCGATTCAAGCAAAGCCTTTGCCACGAGTGGTACTTGCGGGGCCTCCACTACCGGCGAAAGCGCGGCAGTTGGTCTTGATGGGTGCACCTTTTGCGCAAACAGCCCTTGGCGGTTCCCTGGTGTTAATGTGACCGTGATGCCTGCGTTACCACCCGTGAGACGTCAAACGTGGGAAGGACTTTTAGCTCAAACATCCCTTGTTATTATATGGGAAAACCTCCGAAACCGTCTCATTCCTTCACTGGTTTATCTTTTCTACCCGTTACCCCCAAACACCAGGTTGCCCCTACGACAACCTTCCTCTTTGGTTGTCCACTTCCACGAAAAAATGCTTGATATTAATTGAAGAAGCCGAAATGGTGGGGAGGGGAGACTGCCCTGGCCCTCCCCCCCCTGCATGCGTACGCCTTCCTTACCCCTATATAAAATAGCCGGAGGGAAGAGAGAAAGGGGGGTTGCCTCGTCCCTTTCGCTTGCTTACGCCTCCCACCCCCTTCCACACAAACGAAACGCGGTCGACCTCCTTACCGGTCGCGCTCCGCTAGTGGAACGCCTCCCCTCACGAGACCGCGGTTCCTTCCCCCCTTCGTCCGGATATGTGTAAGGACTGTTTGGGTACTTTGGAGCCTCCCAAGCGGTCCTTACTATATACCGTAGGTCCTCTTTACTACGGCCCTCCGTAAAAGTGAATTTCTTCATGTCAAGAATCAGAAAAAAAGCTAATGGATCCCCAAAAATTGGAACCGCGTGTTGGTGGCACGTCGACCCGTATTCGCGGTCCGTTCAAGCGGGGCAGAGTTTGATAGGCTTAGATTGGGTAGGCAATCGGTACACCTCTTACCAGTAGCCCGACGGACCAAGACCCTAACATATAGGGTCGTCGGCAGGACATGGGTCGTTGGTCGTGGGTTCGAATCTCCCGTCCACCATGAAATCGCTTTTCCAACAATAATGAATTTCCGCATGCCAAGAACCTGAAAAAATACTTCTGGGTCCCCAAAAAATGGAAACGCGTGTTGGTGGCACGTCGACGCGTACATCCGGTCTGTTCCAGGGAGGGGAAGTGCTGCGAAGCTTTAGACTGGGTAGGCGATTGGTTAACCTTTTACTTCTAACCCAACGGACTACGACCTTCGCATACTGCTACTGCTACTAATATATTACTGCTGCCACTAATACTACTACAACTACTACTACTTTGCCAGATGACGCCGAGACAAGGGGGGTGAAGGGGGACGGGCCTCAGAATAAGCCTGGCTCAGTGGCTCTTGCCCGGTGAGATTTCCTGCTGCTGAGAGCGTGCGACTGGACACATTATTACGGGGGACCATAGTAACTAGGACCAAATATTGTTATTGCGGGAGACCATAGTAAATAGGACCTACGGACACACAAAAAACTGCACTTTTACCTATTTTAACTAACAATATTTGTTCCTATACTTTATATGGTCCTCCGTAATAGTAAGAATAGAGAAACACATCCTTTTTTGTGTGTAATGTAGGTCTTGTTTACTATGGCCCCCCGCAATAGGTACGATACCTACACACACAGTAGATACCTGGTCCAGGTAGACCAACCGAGGGAGACAGTTTTGTGGTCACGTACATGCTCGGTGTAAGGTGTTCGGTGTGCATCGAAGGACTAGGTGAAACATACATGACGCTCGACAGACGTTTACTGCTGCTGCTGCTGCTGCAATGTCCTACTGCAATCTGTGAGCTCCGATCTTCAGGTTGATAGACTGTTCAAGTACTTTGGTTCCTGCTGGGATCACGGTACGGGCGAAGACCCAACCCAACCCCTAATCCTAACGCTAACCCTCTCCCTGACCCCAAACCGCGGCCAAAACGGGCCAAAAACTGACCATAAACGCGGCTGCGCCGCTTTTGCATCGAACCAGGAAGTTTCTCGATTGCGGAGGACGATTCTGAAGTGCAGACGGCGCTGGACAATATTTAACCTATCACACCTAAATATTCGAGCTCATAGGTTGCAAAACATACTCGCTTCTGAGGTTGGTCAAAAACCTAAACGGGACAGGTAAAAAGAGGGCAATTTCAAGTTGTTGAGATTTTCAGCGCAGAGAAAATTCAACGGAGAAATTCTTCGTTGTTGAAAGTGCACCCAACTCGTAGTATCACATGGGAACTTTATTACAAATAGAATATCAGCCAGGCAGTCGGGCACTGCTGTGAGCTGTGCCCGGTGCCACACGGGGCAGTACTGTGCAACGGGAGGCAGTATGGACCTGGCTCTGTGGCTCTCGCCCGTTGTGATTACCTGCTGCTGAAAGCGTGCAACTGGACAACTACTAATAGCTACGCATGACACTAATACCTCTGGTACTACATTCTCTCAGGTAGACGGACCTTGAGAGGCAGTTTTGTGATGACGAACGTGCTCGGTGTTGGGCGTACATCACCGGGCAAAGGGCTTGGTGCAGCAGATACAACCGCCGACAGATGTGTACTGTTGCTGCTGCTTGCTGGTGCTGGACAACCTGCTAGGTGTGACACCAATACCTGGTATACCAAATTTTCCCAGGTAGACAGACCGAGGGAGGCAGTTTTGTGGTCACCAACGTGCTCGGTGTTAGGTGTACACCACCCATCAAAGGGTTTGATGCAACAGGTTCAACGACCGACAGATGTGTTCTGCTGTTGCTGCTGTGTGTCTGCTGTTGCTACTGGTACTTCTTCTGCTGAGGTTGAAAATATGTGTATAGCAGAAGGGGCAACACGAAAAAGGTGTTCAAGGGTTGCGGGCTATTTTCTTATGAAAACAAAAAATGTGAGGTTTTCTATGTCACCTACTCGGCTCGGCGGAGCGGAAAGCAATACCTTGATTTTTAGAGAGAACTTAGCGACGTCCAATGCCCCGAATACCGCCGAGGTGCTCGGCCTGGATCCAGACATGCGTCAAAATATACCCACGGTCCCCTTGCTTGCCCCGCAGCCGAAAGTGCGAGAGGGTACCCTCGGCCACCGGAGAGCAGCATGACAAAACAAGAAAGTGCATCTTATACATATACATATGAAGATTCATCAAAAGGGTTTTGTCGGCGCACAGAACGTTTTTCGAACGAAAAAGTAGGTACTGGGTCCAGGTCCAATTCATTCGAGTCCGAGGAGGTTTTGGACATCCATCATGCCAGTTAGGCGCTAGAATCTCCACGGCTGGGGCCGGGAAAAAGTGGGTTTTCGCCTGTATCTCGCTTCAAAATATTTTTTTTAAAAAAAGGATTGGACAGGACTTGGCCCTGGACGAGAAACGTTAAAAACCCGTGTAAAAATCAAAAGATGACAACTGTGTCGACCTCCATAATCTTACCCAATTTTTTTCGGAAAAAAAAACGAATTTCTCCGACGCAATGTCGAACACTAAAAATCTGCAACCATGTTCGATCCGTCTGAAACAGAGCTTTCCGCAATATATATGATGTATTGTGAAAATAAGTGATCACCTTAATTCAATTCAATATGTCAATGTCGAACTTCCGGAAAAAATGTTCTGCCTGGACTATACAAAACACAAATTTTCTTGCTTCGCTGCGCTCCCCACGAGAATATTCCGCTTTGTACTTTGTATCGAACTGTGTAAATCTGTTTTTTGCACTCCTCGCTCGAAGAGGGGGGGGCTCAAAGGAAACTCCGGGGCTACCATCACACAGCCCCGTCCCTACTTCCGTATACACGCCAGCCAACTACCACTCCACCCGGTGAACCTCCGTATTCGCCGGCATCCAACTTACTGCTATCGGTGAGTTGGTGTACGTATACACGAAGTATGTACTTTTCCTTATTAGGTCCCCCCTCCGCTTCTCTTCACGTCTCCGACGCGCTCACTCTCGGGCATTTTCACGGGCTGCAATTCTCCCCGCATAGTTCCTTTTGCCCAGGCTGCTTCTTGCAACCCTCACCCCTTTCTGTCATCGCTCCGGATACCCACTGTGCGTCTCTTCCGTGACTACGTATATACCCTTTGTGCGGTCCCGACGCCCACCGGCCTTCGCCCTTCAATACCTTAGGAGCCGCGCCTCAGCCGACAGGTGTGTGGCACCCCCGGTGGCACGAATGTAATATGATCGGCCGCCGAGGCTCCTTTGGGTGACACCATGGCATACTGGAATATGGCGTGAGTGTGAGTGTGTTCCAAGGTTGCTGAACACAGTCCCCAAAAACCTGGACTATTTCTCCAGCGAAACTGTTATCGCAGGTCAACTACCGCTATGTGTCCAACTCTGTATCTCAAAACAAGGGCACCTTCCGGGTCCACTGGAATCTGTCGGTACGCTCTTTTCACATTACGAAACAATACGATGCGGGCGCCTGGCCCATGTTTCTGCCCGAGGTGCAGCGCTCGTAACCAAACATCGCGCAACACGTGACCCAGCTTACACGGTGGAGAACAGTCAAAGTCACTGTCCTCGTTGACATTCGATGGACCATATCCTGCGAATGTTAAGTGATAAAGAAATGCTAACTTTGGATTATTTTACCACACTTAACGGGTAAAGTCGGATACGTAGAATTTCCTGAACAAACTTCGCATTGAACACCAACGCGCGACCCGCTACCACATCAGCCACCACCTTTTTGGCAATGACTTCGGCATGATACCTGACGCCAAGGTGATTGTCATACTTAAACTCCTCAACGAGATTCCCCCCGTGCCCTACGTCAACCGGCACAGCCGGCACTAACACTTGCACCAAATGTTCCATTTGAGGAAATTCTTAGACTTCCCCAAACCAGTGTTCCACCTGTCTCACTTCAATGTGTGGCGCAAGGGTTTGAGGACCGATATCGAACGTCTAACGTTTCACACTGCCTTTACCTCGTCTCAGCTAATGAGAACCCAAATCCGCGACCTTGCAAAGACAACCTAGCGTGCCGAATACGGGTGAACCAGCTAACGTGGCCCATTGAACACGCCAGGCATCAACATCCTGGTCTAGCGACAGCTTAGTTCCCAATGAATACATCCACTCCGCCTGTTCCAGCGTCATCACCCCGGTTCGTACTTTCTCCCAAACGCGGAGCAGATCCTGCCTGGAATACAAGCCAACCGTTCTCGCCCAACGCCTTCATCGCGCTCCAACACTCCCAGCGCGAGCTCCCTCAGCCCTCGTCCACCCTTCGAAGTCCCTGAAATCGCTCCGCTCGAGGTTAGCACCATCGACCGGTGGAGCCCGTACCCTAATCTACAGCCAGAAGCGCCGCTCCTGCTCCCACCGCCCTGCGCCCCCTGCGCTCCGTCCCGAGACCGCTGACCGCCCGCCCCCACCAGCCCGTACCACCAGTGCGGTAGACGCTCCGCCCCCCCCCCACGAACACTAGTACCCGCGCTGCCATCGGCACCCTGCCCACGCGCCCTCTCCCCCCGCTGCTTCACTGGTGTCAGCTGCTTTATGGATGTCTTGGGAAAACTTGCAGCCGTAACTACAAGTCTAGAAATCGCGAAACGTATGACCGATATTCGATCTGGTTCGCTTGGGTTTCGGTATCGCCGCTACTCCCTTTCCCCGCAGTTTCCCCTCGCTACCTGTTATCGCATCACCACCGCTGCTGTCGGCCCGTAGTAGTTTGAACAGCGTGCCTCCCCCGCGCGGACGAGTTCATGGAGCGCGGGGAATGCTGACAAGGGGGGCACCTCGAAACCTGTTCCAGCCGGCGCCGGTATGGCTGGCGAGTGATCGCCCTGCACGGCCCTGGTGAGCTCACCGATCCACAAGCGAATATTTTCGTTGATCATGTCGCCGAGCACGTTTGCCGATCCCGGGCCACTTAGGAATCCGATTTGTTTTAGTACGTAAGCCCGAAGGGCCATGTCCGCCGTGACCACGAGCGCGTCCAGCTTGCACCCGCCTAAGGCACAAAACACCCACTGCCAATGTGTCGTTCAAACCCAAGCTCGGGACAGACCCCATAGTAGGTCAAAGCGGTCCGCCATCGGAACGTCGTGGTCGCTGACAGCTCCCATACGCAGGCGAAAAAAATACAATATATCTCAACCGCTCATCGACCGTAACTGCTGTGCTACCTCAGGTGTCGCCTCGAGTATGTCTCCCAGCAACACCTGCAGGTATAGAACTGATTCCCCCGTGTCTGGAGGCATCCGACCGCAAAGAACTCCGTGGTTCCGGGGCCCCAAAATCTCCCATATCGCAACACCATTGCCAAGTTCGAGCTTCTTCATTTGCCGCTCAGGAGCGCTCCTGCCTGCTAGATCTCCGCCCGACCCTGCTCCTTCTCTTGTCTTCGCGGTTCCTTTCTGGGCCATGTTTTGCGACAGATCGATCTCCCCGTGTAGCTCCCCAACCGTTGCTGACACCTCGTCGATCAGGCCCAACGCCTGCTGAAGCTGCCCCCGTGCTCCTTCTCGAAAGGGATGCGTGGTCAATGGTGAAATGACTAAGGCAAGCAACAAATAAGTACGCCCCCCCCTATATTATACACCTGGTACATATATATATATATATATATATATATATATATATGGGTTGGGTTGGCGTCGATTGGCGACAACGGTGTAAAACACGCCTCTCACTGCGTGAGCTAGACAGCCAGGGTGTCGTTTTTTTTTTGGGGGGGGGGTTGGCGGTTGCCACGGCTGGCGGTCAAGTTAAATCATTTTTGTGCGCGGAGAACCTTCACTCTGCACTAGGGGGATGATCGTATCACGTAGTTTGTGAGGCATCCACGAAGCAGTTACATAATAAATCCATTGCTGTCTCTGGAAGTGGCCACACCAGAAAGTAAATCTATTCATGGATGCTGTCATCCATATGCAAGAAAAGCCGACTTTAGAGCGGTTCTTAGTAGGATGCACCTCACCTTTCATGCGACTCGCCCAACATCTCACGGCGCTTCGCGCTTGGTGCAAGAAATGTCTGCCTGGTCGGTGAAAACCCGACGAGCTCCGTCCCGGAATTGTGGGGATGCGAGAGTCTATGGTCATACGACTACGACCAATCATGACAATGCGTACACCCCCCCCCCCCCCCCCCCCCATCTCTCCTCAGTTCCTTCGACACTTGTGCGTCCCTTCCCTCCATCGCGCTGCGTGTAATGTCGATCTTCATCCCCAGCCTCTCCAACATGTGACGCCTGTGTCGGAGGAGTGGAAGCCCCCTCCCTCTCTTGCGCTTCTTTCATCATCCCTCACCCTTCCTGTTCCTTTCACAGTCCCGAATATTTCCCCACACGGCTGGCTCGACACCTTGACAAACCCTTGCTGATGGCTGCTCGTCTGCTCAACTCACGACAACGGGTCATATTCGTGTGGGTGCCGCTGAAACCATTGGTCTGGTTCGCATCATTTGTATATTGCACGTACGTACGTATGCCCACTGCAAGACCGACAGTACATCCGTTCCGATCTACTAATTCTTCTACAAAACACATACCGGTATCATCTTGCTTCGCTGCGCCCACCACGAAAATATTCTGCTTTGCCACACTCTTTTTAAAACTCCTATGGCTAGTTATCCTGAATAAAACGAAAGAACTCGACCTTCCTGATCCAGTTTTCTAAAGCACTTTATCGATTTTTTGCGTTTTTTTGCTATTTACTTGCAGTTCTCCGAAAATTCTACTGAGGTAATGCTGCCGAGGTGAAGTTTTTTGGTATTTTGTTCAGAAAACGGCAAAAAAGTACTTTAGCGAAGGTAGGAGTTCACCAAAATTTTCGTTAACTGTTGTCTCTCTGTTTCGTTGGCCTACACGCATCGAGCATTATCCCGACGCAACACGCATCTCAAAGGATAATGACACCGAGAATATTCCATGCCTCCACGCACCATACTGCTTGCTGTACACAACACGACTATCGGTGGGACGGTGGGAGCACAGAGGCTCCAGAGGTGTAGCTGGAGAATAACGCGGATGAGCGGCGTTGGACTGCACCAGCGGGTCACCACCGCCGCTAAGGTACACGCTTTCGCCCGCTTGGTGACGACGTTGAGGATGCGTCGTCCCGACAAGATTGGTACACGTGCTCCACTCGTGCTCGTATCGCTTTGCTTGTAGAGCGGGACAGCATAGCTCGGGTACCATTTCAATTTTACTAAATTGCGGTAGCAGCAGCGGCAGCAGCAGCGAGCAGCTCCAGCAGCGGTCTCGGCGGCGACGGAGCGGTGCGCGCCGGCCTTTCGGCCTGCCAAGGCCGAGCGCAACAGCAGCAGCAGCAGCAGCAGCAGCAGCAGCAGCAGAGCGGCAGCACAGCATCAATCGAAAAATGGAAGCTGCGCGGTTGGTGCTGGTGCTGGTGCTGATTCTGTTTATTTCTGTTCATCAATTTTAAGCTGCCCCTAGCTGCGGCTAGCGCTAGCTAGCTGTCGCTTGCTGCGCTGCTGCTTGCAATCGTGGGATGGCACTGGCGGCACCGCGGTCAACTCTGCCGCCGACACCGTTTCTGGGCTGCCATTGTTACTCGAACGCTGTTTTTTTTCGTTCTTTTTTTGACCGCGTTGCCTCACCTGCCTGCTTCTGTGCTTATTTTCGGAGGTGTCGCCTGCAGGATTTGGCTTCACCCGCAAACACCCCGAAATCAGGAAGGGAAGGAACTTCACGTTTTTTAGCGCAAGTAAAGTTTATTCGTTCATTACTTCTGTCGTCTGTTGCAAAAACTCTATTCCAAACAAATTTCACTTTTAAAAGAAAACAAAATATCGTTTCGAGAAAAGGTTCAGAGCTGTCTGAATCCGTTAGATATTGGAGATCATGAAAGTTCCCCGGTCCCAAGAAACGAACCAAGTGTTTCCGGTTTATTTAGGATACAATGGCTCAGAGAACAAAGTATACCCCAATGGCATGCACCATACCACACACAGCTTGCAAAGATGAGTTCCGGCGAAGTGCTCGATCTCACAGCTGTTGTTTTTTATCATCTAAATGTCTTTGGACCACCTCAGGTGAGAGGGACCTCAGAAAGTGTCAGGGGTTTTCCGCTCTTGATGGAGTACGTGCCTGGTATACGTTGAAGGCCCACCAATAAGAAAGATACTAAAAAAAACAAATACTCATTTTTGGGCGGACGCCAATAAAGTTGGTCAAATAAAATGTGGTCAGCGGCGAGCGCTGCACGTAATTATAGATAATAGTTCATCCTCGAGGTAAAAAATAGATGTTGTCACGATAAGAATATGAGGCATGCTCAAGACTAACTGTATCTGGTTGACGGGCCCACACCGTATCGTAATATTAGTATACAATCCACGACATTCCGAGCTTTTTTGTCACCACATGCGGAACGCATATATATGGAGGCTTTCATGATGATCTGTAGGCTTATGCCATACTGGTACTATGTGTGCTGCTATACTGTAGTACCTCGTGTACCGTGTCGTACTACTGTATTTTTAAAATGTATATACGTACAACTTGTAGGTATATTGTTTATATTATTTTCTGCAGCTGTACTACTATAATATTATAATAATAAACAATAAACGTACTACTCTGCAATACTGCTGTAATGTTTTCTATGGTTCATGATGTGTACTGTTTATACAGTATTTTTTCGTCCCGTCTTGTCCCTTTTTTTTCATCTAAAATTTGAAAACAACAGCGGCGAGATCGAAGATTTGGTCGGAACTCATGTTTGCAACCTGTGTGTGATACTTCGATCGCGCGTTCTACGGGTTTTATACGGTATCATGCAGGAAGTACAGTCCGTATGTAAGAAAAAAAAATCTGAAGCTACAGAATTCAAGGAGTGCGTGTCTATATTTAGGAAATGAAAATAAATTTCGAGGTTGCATGTTCCATAGCTTGCCACGAGTGGGAAAAGTTTCCGGTTAGTATTTCATACCTGGTACATGGTATTACAGGTATATTATTATATTTATATATATATACAAGGCTTTCCTTCGGAGTGGGTATTCCGTCGTTTCGTGTACATATAACTGCAATTAATTGGCGACATAGCCCAAAGCCAACCAAACTAAACGTATTTGTGTAAGAAACGGTGAAGGAAGTAATAATCGCGTTTATTTATGAATGTAATGTGAAACGTAAGATCGGGTAACGCAAGAGCAAGAATGACATTCGTCTAATAATAAGAATAACATTTTTCATCAGTGTGGGGAGAGAGTGGAGTAGTGCTTGGCATGTGGATGATATACAACATACAGGCTGTTGTTTAAAGGAAGGTTTGGGACAGGAGAGAAAGCAGCAGTGCCGGCAACGACAACGGTTATGGAAATGCTGTATAGTTGCTGGGCGGCCGCGATTTCGATGTAGCCAGCATAGGAGTTTGGATGAGACATGATATATATGTAAATAGTCTTCCAGGTCGCTGTAGTAACGAGGCGGGAGGCCCAGAATGTGGATATGTTCGCTGTTGAACCCGTTGGATATGTGTAGGAAGAAATAATCGTGATTTTGGGAAATGTGGGAAACAATTTGTTTCCTTTCGTTCGTCCTGGATGGCGACAATCTGCTTGGCGTACTGCTTCGGAATTCCGCGAAGCCCTGGAGCAGGCGAAATGGAAGGGAGTCTTTTTGCGCTTGATGACGATGTCTCCGTCTTTGGTGGTGGAGTCCGTCAGGCGGCAGTTGTAGCACTTGCCACGGACCTGGTCGAAGTAAACATATAGGGTGCGCGGGGCGGGAGTGGCGTGCAGGGAATGGCGGGGGAGGGGGCGGGGCAGAGTTCATTATTTGTACTACTCTACAGCGGCACAAAAGCAGCACGTAATCGCTTGCTATACGACGGCAGCAGCAGCAGCAGAAGCAGCAAGTACGTAATTTCATTGACGATACAGAAATATGTAGACACACAAGTGTAGTACAGTACACACACAAATCACGTCCAGCATGATGTACGGCAACAACGCAGCAGCACCACAAAAAAAAATCATTGACGATACAGAAATATGTACACACGCACAAGTTTAAGTGTAATAGACACACAAATCATGTCCAGCATGATGTACCGCAACAACGCAGCAGTGCCACAAAACGACCAGGAAACACAATTATCCGAGTACATACAAACATTCAGTGAATATTGCAGCAGCACTAAAAGCAGAGCAGCAGCAGCAGCAGCAGCAGCAGCAGCAGCAGCAGAAGCAGCAACGGATCGCCACAGCGTTGGCAGCAGCAGCATAGCAACGATATGAAAAGAAGGGAGAAAAAAAGTATGTACCCCGAGGCCGTCCGAAAAGTATTTTTGGTACCTCACTATAGACCCACCTCCGCATGCTGTACGGCAACAACGCAGCAGCAGCATAGCAACAACACGAAATACGAGAAAAAGTAGTACGTACGCAAAATGCAGGAGCAAAACGACCAAAATATTTTTTTTTTTACGTATCAAAAAAAAAACCATTTGGGTACAAAAATGGCCAATAAAAACAATAATCCGCGTTGGCAGCAGCAGCATACGTAGCAACGATATGAAAATAAGGAAGAAAAAAAGTATGTAGCCTGGTATGCCGCAATCGCAAAACCTACGGAATTTCATTGACGATACCGAAATATGTACACACAAAAGTGCAGCATGATGTACGGCAACAACGCAGCAGCACCACAGCAGCAGCATAGCAACGACATATATGAAAATAACCAAGCCAAAAACGAGAAATTGCAGTACGTACGCAAAATGCAGGAGTAAAACTGCAAAAATATTTTTTCACGTATCAAAAGGAACCATTTGGGTACAAAAACGACCAAGAAAAACAGTAATCCGAGTACATACGAACATTCAGTGGATATTGCGGCAGCATTAGCAGCAGCAGCAGCAGCACAAGCAGCCACAGCATTAGCAGCAGCAGAAGCTGCAACGAATCGCCGCAGCGTTGGCAGCGTTGGCAGCGTTGGCAGCAGCAGCAGCGTTGGCAGCAGCAGCAGCAGCAGCAGCAGCAGCAGCATAGCAACGATATGAAAATAAGGAAGAAAAAAAGCATGTACCCTGGTATACCGCCATCGCAAAACCTACCGAAATGACGATCCGAAAATATGTACGCTTCCAGCATGATGCACGGCAACAACGCAGCAGCACTACATAGAGCAGCAGCAATTACACAGGAGCAGCAGGTGCACAGCACGGCAACAACGCAGCAGCACTACAGCAGCAGCGAGTGCACAGGAGAAGCAGGTGCACAGCAGCAGCAGCACTCATGGCGTGGCGCTGACAGCAGCAGCGGCAGCAGCGGCAGCCGAAAACGAGCAAAAAATGAGTACGTGGGGTCACCAAAACATGTACACACAGAAATCGTGTGCATGTACCGAAAATGCACCACAGTAGCAGCAGCACTCACGTCGTTCGGTGCAGCGGTGACGGCGACAGCTGAATCTTCCGTTCCTTCGTTCACGTCCCGCAAACAGTTGTGCGTGTGCGCGTTCGCGTGCACTGTGTGTAAGAGGAGCCGACGCAACGCACGAAGGGGAAAGAACGAGCATGGATGAGCCCAAAAAAAAAAAAAAAAAAAAAAAACGCTTTGACGTAGGATTGTATGCAAAAAGGCAATTGAAAACCCCAAAAAAACGTACTGGCAACATACAGCATGCACAATAGACGTAAGACACTCACCACTGTCAGCAGTCTCGAGGGAGTACGAGACAGTCCCTTCCTTGATCGGGCGAGCACAGAACTCGCAGTCGGTTGCCCTGTCAGGATGATCCCGCCACCACGCACGTGAGATCCTTGCAGGTGGCGAAGGCCACGTTTTTGCCACCAGGCGCGGAGTTCTTGACCAAGTGCTGATCCGTGCACTGGTCGCAAACAACAGCCGACACCAGGTCGGTCTTTGTCGTTGCCGCTCTCTTGCCAGAGGGCGAGGACCACGCGCCTCTCGACGAGGGGGAGGTGAGCTTAGGGGGCGTGGAGAAGGGAGAGGCGGGGGTTGCAGCACCAGCAGGTTCGCCACCGACAGCAGCAGCTTGGCCGCCGACAGCTGCACCTATCTATGCCGTTCGTCGAAGGCGAGACGGCTCTAAAAGGCGCCGTGCGAAGAGCTGTCTATTGGTTGGCAGTTTGCGGAAGAAGAAAGAAGAAAAGGTTGTTTGGCTGTTTGGCGAAGAAGAAAGAAGAAAGATTGTTTGGCATTTCGGCTGTTTCAAGGAAGGAAGAAAGGTTGTGTGGCTGTTCGGCTGTTTCAAAGAAGAAGGGCTGTTTGCGAAGAGCTGTCTATCAGTCGGTCTGTCTGCCAAGAGCTAGCAAGTGACAACGACCTCAAAAATCGTAATTATAGTTGTATTTATATATGAGACAAGGGGGGCTTCGCCGCGGCGGACTGACGCCAGCCTGCGGCTCCGCGCATGCCCGTAATGGCTAAGGGCGTACCGGTGTGCACCTCGAGGCTGTTAGTGCGACAGTACTGCCAAGGGGTGCATTAAAAAAATCAATTTTGAGTGAAGAGAAAGAAAACGCTGCGAACACGAGAAAACCAATCATTGCCATCCGCCATCCGCCCAACTACGCAGTACTCGTTCGTACGCAGCAGCAAGCAGCACTGCAAAATACTACGTACGAGACGCTCCGCGTCCGTACTATATACTTCCTGCACAGATAGATACTAAACTATTAGTTGAGCAGTTGAGCAGCAATCGATCGAGCTAATCGACAGTACGAAGCGCCGGCGACTACATTGGTGCAGCCAGTTCGGGTGCAGCAAGCAGCAGCAACATAGCGTACAGGTACATATCACACGAAAATTACGCTGGCGCGAGACCTCCGCCGAGACGCCATATGAATGTCAATTGCGAGACGGTACTCGTAGAGCTTCCGAAGCAGATGGACCCGTCTTTCAGCTTTAAGATGCGGAGATACATCACCAAGAGGGGTTGATTTGCACCATAACCATGCTTACACGGGGGTCTGCAGCAAAATCATATCACAGACAAAGCAGCAGCACTAGCAGCATAACATATCAGCAGCAGGATATACATAGCGGTAGCACCAGGGTAGCGAATGAACAGCGGCAGCAGCAGCAGTAACGTAACTTGCGCCCCCAAGGCTGCCCCGGGCACAACCGTCGGGGCAGGGGAGCCCGGCGACGCACAAGGAGGAAGAAGCATCGCGTCGTCGTCGTACCTCGTCATAACCGGTATATGTTCATGACTTAAAGTTTTGCTTGGCGGTCACACGATAAAAAAGAAAAACGCCTTGACATTACAACCGAAACTCCACGCCTCATGTGATACTGCTGCCCAACGGGAATGACTAACACTCGTCATTGCCATTGTTGGTGCCTAGTGGGAATGACTATATATATTAATAGGCATTGCCATTGATGGCAATCATTGCCATTGCTGCTTCCTGCTGCGTGTAAACAAAATCCGAAATCGTAGACACCGTTTTTATGTCCACCACGGGACCGCTCCCCCCGCGGCGTAGACTCATCTGATTCAGTCGAAACCAATGACCCCGTCTTCTCTGCCCCACGGAGCCTGGTCGCCAGGCGTGCACAGCAGCCGAAGAGGCTCGTGATTCTCGTTTCCCGACCATATTCTAGCCTACGAATCTCCACCTTTTTGCGCAAAAGTCGTGCTTTCACACGTAAAATAGCCCGAATCGGAATTTCGACACTCGTTTCTGGAACTCTCAACGTACAAGCAACGGCGGAGCATGAAACCGGCCACCCCAGCCCATACTCGCCACACTCTTGCCGCCATGAGCTGTTGAAAGCCGCGGAGGATTCGGCCTCTCCCATTTCGGCCAAAGGAGAAAAGGTCCAATATGGGTGCTGGCATCGAAAACATAATATTTTTACCGTCACGAGCGAGCATAGACGTCGGTTGACGACACATTTTCCCAAGGACATACCAATGTTAAGACCAATTATATTTCAGGAGGGGGTTTGACGGGTCAAAGGTAGGCCTGACGGGGCAAAGGTAGGCTGTCAACCAAAATCTTTGGTCACCAGACTGTGGTAAATCAAATATCGGTCTCTCAACTCGTCCAACTCACAGCTGATGCTTTTATGAAAAGCTTCTGCAAGAAACGAACACAGCACACCCGGCCACAACTGTCAAGGACATCCTGATGGTAAAACCTATAATATTTTGGAAGAGGGTTTGACGGGCCAAGAGTAGGCCTGAGGGAGCGAAGGTATAGGCCGACAACTAATTTTTTTGGCCACGGGACTGTCATAAATCACGTTTCGACCACTCACCTGGTCCAACTCACAGCTGACGTATTCACGCCCGGCCAGCCGGCCGCCAGGGCGCGGCGTATGCACGCCCGAGGCCGCTCCCGACACAGTCGGGATCGGGGATCACGATAAAAGGCAGTTTCGTCCCATGAGATGAACCTCCTCTCGCGTTCGCACGAACAACGCAAAACAAATACGTCTGAGAAACGCTGAGGAGCGCTGAGAGCATAGGGCCAACAATATCGTGTATACTCGAAGTATACATACAAGGTTCCCCTTCGGGATGTGGGCAACGTGAAATCCCGGGGGCGTCGCAAGGCGAAAAGGGAGTCACAGGTAACACCGGTATAGCTGTTCTTGGCGGAAACGGGAGCCATGGGTTAGCGGGTCGCTCGAAGGAAAGGCTAATAATTATTACTAGTAGTCGGCAGGAACTAAGTACTACTCTCCCTGTGGTGGATACTACACTACTACATGCTCGCGGTAGCATGGGTTGACTACTATATATACCGTCACTGTACACCGCTACCACTACTACGCAGATGTGGTACAAGTAGAAGCAGCATACGCTCTACAAAATACTGCCTGGTGCACGACTACAGTAACACGACTACGACTAATACGACTACTAACAATACTACTACTAAGTACTACTGCTGGTCAAACGCTCATACAATATACAGACAACCTCATGGTAAACAGTAAACAGAGAGGTCACATAACCACGCAGTACCATGGGTTGGGGCATGACTGATCTATGTAATACTGTTGCTATTATATATACACCACCGCCAGTAATACGTAGATATAGTACAGGTACAAACAACATGAATAAATATTACACTACAATACCTACTACTACTCTGTTGTTCCTATAATACAACAACTTCGATACAACGGCGACATAGCATGCAAGCAGTACCATGAGTTGGGGGCATGACTACCGCATTGCTACTGTTAATGTACACCACTACAACTACTGCGCAGATAGGTGTACTACTGTAGTAAAGGTAGAAGCAGCATGCACGCCACAAACTACCTGATACTATACTACTACGGGATTTTGTAAAATGTACAGCCTACGTATTATACACGGTTGAGGGCATATATCTACTACTGCTTCTATTGGTCAGGTAGAAGCAGTATGCAGACGTAGACCGAGGGATCCACTTTCGTGTTCACGTACGTGCTCGGTGTGAGGTCAGAGGGCTCAGGTGAAACATGTATGGCGCTCGACAGCTCGACCGACGTGCATTGCTGCTGCTGTATCTGCGGCTGAGGTCGATAAGAAAAACGGGGCGATTTCAAAATTATTGAGATTTTCAACGCAGAGAAAATTCAGCAGAGGAAATTTGGTGCTCGTGCGGGATTGATTATTGTTGACTGCTCGCCACGACCGGGTAGGTTTCTCAGCCTATTGCACCGAAAAAAACAGCACGAGACCACGGTCACTCGATTGCTCGACCTGGTGAACGCTGCACAAACATACTATACGAACACTGCTGTTGTACTGCTGCTGCTGTTGTCGTGCTCACCGTGGCTGGGCGTTGCTTTTGAAATACGGAAGAAGTTCGTACGAATCGGCGTCCTGCCCCTGTGCAGCATCCACTTAGTTGCACCTTTCTCGAGATTATGTATGTGTTCGTTCTTACTTCCTAGGTCGACAGGAATCACGACCCACATAACACAAAAACGCGCTATCCGTGGCCGCCACAAAAGGGCGAGCTTGATGAACGACCGTTGCTGTGCCGTGGCTGCCTCTGTAGAGACCTCAAGGGACGGTGTGATCAGACATGATACAGCAGCAGCCAGCAGCAGACAAAAATATTTCAACTTGTGGGGTCTCCATTGTCCTGCTTGGCTCTAGCAGGTCGGAATGACTCCCCGTAGTTAGTTGCCAGCATTCTCGACCTCCGGAGGCCCAGAGCACGCGCCACGGACCTCGGCTGGGGCTCGCATTTGCGCCGTGGTGTACACGCGGGCTTCCCGTGTGCCACCCAGCCTAGAGTGCGGGAGAAGACCGGCGGCCAGACGAGAAAAGTAAAGTATTCCGGAAAAAAGTCCATTAGGTACAAAGCAATATATATATATGTTTGAAAGTCATTCTTATCACCGCTACTACGAATTAGGATGTATTTAGAGAAAAGGATATCATCTGGGGAGGGCGAGGAACAACTTTTTGCACCATCAGTTCTGACGGCATACCTGGTACAAACTGTTCTTATATTCGGATTCCATACTTCGAGTGAGTATAATCTTGTTCTTTCTCCAGCTCCCACATTGTTTCATAACTCAGTTTCGATATCACAGAGCAGGCACCCCTCCACCCTCGCCAATACGCATGCCTACGTAATTGTGTATAGCATGAAGAGTTCAGCCTGGTTCAGCATGTAATTTCTTCGTCTTCCCTCCTAGTAGACCACGATCATCGAAGGCTTTGGGCTCGCGTCAATGAGTGGGCAGACGCAGGCCCTCGTACGTATCTGTGAATAATTCATTGTACGGTATCGAGGTCTGGGGGAGAAAGTGAGGAGAAGCCTACCATACTCAGAACTATTAATAGTCATCAGTATTCGAGAGGGAGTGTAAGACCTCTGAGATGATAGCGAAGTCACTGAAGAGGAAATGGGCGAAGAAGTGCTGAGGGGCTGAAGGGAGTGGGCATTCCGCCCTGAGAAGGTGGTCGCATCCGAGAAATCAGATATAGAGGGATTGACAGCGCACGATTTGTGGATCATCAACTCCCACAAAGCCTAGGAAAATCCGGGGAAAGAGGTCAACCCGGTGCGTTACGACCGGTACCTCACATCTCTGGACGGCCCCACGCATGCGCGCCCGCCGGAGGAGGTCGGCCCTTTTGGGGAGAACGAGACCCAATAATGCGCAAAGGACAGGCAATGGAACCAGTCAAAACCAGGGGCCGCCGTGTGGCTACGAGCGAAGCCGGTGGACGCGCAACGTCGTGCCAGCGTAGGCGGTGACGGCGTTCCGACACAAAAGCGTACTAATCGACGTCACCTACACGGACACTCAAGCGGGGGTTCACCTGCGTGGCGAACGTGCTGACCAAGATGGATCAGCTGCTTCCACGTCTGGCGCGCGGAAGCGCAACCACTCCGCGCGTGGTGGACAGGTGTCTTTCGACGAGCGCAGCTCAATGCTTGTCACCATTGCTGTGGAACGATATAGGCGTCTTGGAAGGAAAGGAAACGATAAGTCGATCAGCGGGAATAGACTTGCAATGAGCAAGAAGAACATCTGCAAGGACCTCATTTTACAGGAAATCTCAGTGCCTTTTCAGGTTGCGATGTCACGCCGAGTGCGCCGGTACAGCCTCGCAATACGTGACCGTCAAGTGATTAGAGGGAGGAGGGAAGAGGAGGGGATGTTGATATCAATGGCGCAGGGTTGGCACATGAATGCTAAGTAGGGAACTATAAAAGTTAGACGGAAGAAGGCTAAAAAAGAATGGGAGGTATTCTCCCTAGAGCGCGCAAAGATATTGATTCGAGGATTAATTGCTCGGGTATGTTGTCGTAGGTGGGTTGTTGCGAAGAAGCTGTATGTTATTGGCACATGGACACTGAGATCCATGCGCATTTATGATGATGCGCAGTCACTACGCACAGATACGCGTATATGAGTATCATAGTTTGGATATTCGGGTAAATGTAGTACGCGGATGGGCTACGAGTCCATCTTACTCGTAGTACTGTCCGTTGTATATCCAATGCATCACCATCAGCAACGGTGGTGAGAACGTTATCACAACGTAGTAGAAAATATTCAGAAAACAATACGGGCTGCGGTAGAGTACACCTGACTGTCCCGAGATGATGACGTTACGGTATCGTCCACTTCCTTACTCACCTCTTCTCTCTACTCATCTCTTCTCAACTAGTCTTCTCTCGACTTACGATATCAATTTTCTTTCCATGTTGGTCATACAAGCTTCTTTTCCGGCCGTAATTTTCTTTATTCACAAGTGATTTTCACTTCGGTGCCACTTCGGCCATCTCTGTTCACAGCGACAAAGCCTCGAAACGTGTCAATACTTTACGTTCTGAGCTTGGCATTTTGATCTACACGTCGACTGGAACCACGGAACTTTGTTGACATTAGTTATCCAAGTTCTACAAGAATTCCGAAGAAAGTTCATCAGGTTTTCACGTGCGGAGTATTGGGTATAGCGGTTGACGTGTGTGCCAGCTTGTAGCTAATGTGGACGTCTAGACTCGATGGCCGATGGCGGGTCAATACACTGTCGATGTTGGAGGCAAACACGCAGTCACGGTCAGGCGACTTGTACCAGAAGCTTCGATAGAAGAGAAGATGTCGGTGACCCCAGGCCGATGTTGATTGATTGTTGTGCTCAGCAGATGAATGCTGATGGTGAGACACAGTAGGGTGAGCTTGTACGGTAGCGGTGAGTGTGTGCGCACACATCTCGAAACAAAGGATGTCACTTACGATCCGTTCAAAACTAATCAAGGAAGTAAGTTCATAAATCAGCAGGGGGGATCCTTAGTTTTACTGCAACAATCGATATCTCTAAGGGTACATAATGACGACCCCGTGTAGCCTATGTTGTTAAGTCAACCCTAGCTACTACGATGCTACCGGTCCCCGAGGGATACTGAAGATATCTGCTCTAAGAGTTACCAGTGCGCACGTACTGAAATATACTGCTGTAGATTCTGTGGATAACGAAGATATCTTCTACATGCCTACCAGTACGTGCGTACTACATGTGCTGCTGTGTGTATCAGCGATATTTGTCTTGTTGCGAATTGTGATGCTATGTGTACGAGTACACAGAAGAGTGTAACACCTGCTGTTGCGTACTAGCAATGTATGATATGAAGACTGTCCTACGAAACAGATCACTGCTCCTAGATGTGTACTGGTACTGCCTACGAACTGCAGTACGAGCTACGTTGTATCAGATAACTCTGTCTTATGCAGCAGCGACTAGATGATACTGACTAGTGTAGATGAGTGCCCTCCCTAATACGAACCCTCGATGCGTTGGCACATGGAGTGAAACTGAATTTCGAAATTCAAGTCTGTAATATTTTGCGCGTTTGTTGTATATCCTTTGAGTTGTCATGTTAATATTACTCTCTGCGATGTTGGGGTGGGGGGGGTTCACTGGCGTGGTACGAGAGGCGCGACACCGACCGCTGACTCTGGTTGCCTATCGTACTGCCAGCACCCAAGCGTTCCCCCCCCCATGGCCGACTGGCCGAGACTCTAACAAGCGCATCTCGGACGACCGAGATCCCCAATGGTAGTAAACCATTGAAGTACCCCCACTCGTCCAGTGAGAGCCCCGAATCGCCACCAGTTAATCACAAACAAAAATAAAGGTAGAAAACGGTGTGGCCAGCACCATGTGGCCGCTCCGTTCTACCCACCTTGCAAAGAAGAAAGGGGCGGATGGGCGGGAAAAACCACAACAGTAGCCCTAGCCTCTAGACCTATCAATCGGCAGCGGGCAGTGCCGTGCTGTACCCGTGCACCTATCACGAGAAGCTAGGAGGGGGCACGGCACGGGTGTGGTCGCTCTTCTCTTCTCTTTGCCTCCTAAATCAAGCCTTATAGTTTCCGTCGGTAGAGCCCATGTCTATAAATAACTAATTCCGTCGGTTGTAAACAAAAGAGTCATCTCACGTAAACTAAGAGATACTACGCTTTGTTGTATATCCTTCGAATTGTAATATTATTGGTGTTCTCTGCGACGTCGGGGGGGGGGGGGGGGATCCACTGGCGTGGTACAAGAGCCGCAACACCTGCCGCTGACCCTCGTTGCCTACCGTGCTGCCAGTACTTGGGAGTTTCTCCCGCCCAGCCGACTGACCGGGGCTCTGACAAACACAGTCTCGGTCGACCGAGACCCCAAATGGTAGCAAACCATTGACATACCCCAATTCCGAGGTCGCGTCGATACTACGGTGTTCAGCCCAACACCGTAGCCTGGGCTAGCCCCCTCTGCCTTATCTTTCCCGTCTCTTCTAGTTTAAGAGATATAATACCCGCGTCCTCTGGGTTATTGCGGTTGTACGTCTTGGAACTCTGAAGACTTATATCTACCTTCTCTCTGGATCGCCCTCTACGGCACTTCCCACCCGGCCGCCAGCGTAGCGGTTGCGCCGATACGCAATGAGTGGAGGCCGACTTCGCTGGAATCGTCTCCTGCTTCCGCTACGACTTCTCGGAGTGCCCCGAGGGTGTCTGTGTACCCCCACACTCTGACCTCATTACTATCTCGATACGACGACAGGGGGGCGCTTTCTTGAAACGTCGGATATCCCGACAACAACTCCACCATGAGAGCGACGGCACCGCCGCCTGCTCCTACCCCGGAAAGCGCCCCGAAAGCGTCGTCTCGTGTGCGCACGATAGCCGATCCGTGCTGAGCCTGGTCGCCTTTATGGCTTCGAAACAAGACCTCGATGCTGGTGACCTGATGCCACTGCAACGAGGTCAACCGCCGCTCCCTCGCGATTAACACTTAGTCACCCCTCTTCAAGCAATGCACGGGGTGTACAACTCCGGACGAAGAGGCGAGTATTTCGACAGACCTCGCCTTGAAAACAATAGCCCAATGCCAACAACAACCAAAGACCTCGGCCACTCGGGCCCGACGACAATGTCAAACCCTGTCCTCCCAACAAAGTGTCCCACGAAATAGGGCGACAAATTATTTTTGGGGTACCGGCGGCAACGCGCGATCGTGCCACCCGTTTCAAGGCACGTTTAATAAGCGGCGACGACGTGGGCAACTCCATTGGCAAGTTTACACGCGGTGGAAGTGTAACACGGCTGATAGTTTACTGGTAATAGTACCGGCTTGGTTGCCCTCCGATGAACACCACGCTACGGGTTCAAGCAACCACCAAATATTATCCGTATTGGAGGCCGACGTGTCAAAATACGGAACCACTCTTAGAAACGCCCGAACACCAATCCAAGACCGGGAACCTGACGTATAAGCTTGGTGAGCCGACGGCGCAACCGACTGGCGGATGAGTTGACTGCCAGCACTCCTGAACATAGCGTGACGCCCGCTGTCCCCAAGACCTAGGCTCCTAACGGACACCGACCCCGGACGTACAAGCTGTGCATCTCGCGCTCCTGCTTCTATACGCCCTACGATCAGCCTCGCCGCCGCTGAGGGGCGAGGCCCGCCCCCCTATTCGTCAGCCTTGACCGCCGCCGAGCGAGTTAAGGGCCCCCCACTCGACTCTCCCCTGTCACTGCCACTGTCGCTGCTGCTGCCGCTACCGGGACCATTGCTGCTGCTGCCGCCACTGCTCCCATTGCTTGCACCGCCACCACCAGCCCCCGCCTGCACTTGCCCTTGGCCCACTTGGCCGGGGTTCCCCGGATACAGCGCCGCCAGCTGCGATGCCTCTGTCGGACGACCCCTCCGCCGGTAGCCGCTTGCGCTCATTGCCACTGCCCGTCATGCGAGCGAGATCGACGTGGGTGAGGGCCACCGAAAGTGACGCCTGCCGGTCTGCCCCCACTGCCGGCATTCGCCACCCCCAGCCCCGGCCACCAGAGTGGAGGTAAGGCGAGGTTGCTGGACTTCGGCATTAAAAAGGCCGCCAAGGGTGACGTAGCCGGAAAGGCGGGGCCAGTGCGGCCGCGGAATGGCGGGAAACGACTCTACCGGCGGGGGGTAGGCCCAGGCCCAAGCGTGGCCGCGGGAGTCGGAGACACCCCGTAAGTCGACCGTGAAGGTCGGGTCTCGAGGTCTTTGGGGACCAGAGCCACAGCATGACCTCGTTCGCCGGGCGATCGCCGACCGCAAAGTGCTCCATAACGTGGACGTTGAGGATCGTAGCCCCCGCGCTGAAGACTCGGCCTAGTGCCTCCACGCTAGCGGGCGCCGCATGAAAGTCCGCGCCCTCTTGTAGGAGCCCGCGGGACGCGATCGTAACGATCGCGTACCCAAAAATACCCAGGGGTAGTGTCGGTGGAAGGTTGATGCCTGCCCCGCCGCGCGGTGCGAAGGTCAGAACGTCGAGGTTGTCCAACGCTCCGACATGCCATGGACGCGGCCGAAACGTTGACCATGGCCCCCACGTATATACCCCTGCACGGCCGCCCTCTGCATCGACTCCAGGCGGCCGCCGTAGTCGATCTACCAGAGCCGTGGGACTGGCCCACGATGCCACTGCGCTGGTGTCATAATTTTGATGAACTGTCGGCCGAAGGCAGTAAACGAGTTACCGGCGCTGCCGTTCCCGTAAATGTCCGAGTCGACCTCAGGCCCACCCGGCCCGTCGTGGGTCACGTGGCCGAGTGCACCGATGGCGCGCCGTTGGCTTTTGCCCCGCCCGGGACGTCGCCGAGCCGGCGGCGTGCCAGCCCGTCTGTCCGGAGAAGGCACCGACGCCACCGGCGCCGCACACATAACCCCCGTAGCCGAGCTCCCCCCCCGGACCCATTGTGAGCCCGCTCGCCTGGCCGAGTTGGGCGCGGGCGGTTCCGGTACCAACCAAATCGTCACCATGGCCGACCCCTCCCGCTGAGCCCATGGTGACCCCGGTACCGCCCAAAACACTGTCGTAGCCCCGCCCTGCCGGGCCCACGGCGAGCGGACCTGCCTGTCCGAGAGGGGCGCCGGCGGCTCCGGCACCGCCCGGAATACCACCGTGACAGAACGCCCGCCCCGGGCTTACGTCGAGCCTGCTCTGCTCGGGGTTGGGGGGCCCACGCAGACTCGCGCGGGCGCCCGTCGCCCCATCGACGGTTTGGCCTGCGATGCTGGGAGTCGGCGGGAGGATCCCGGCGACGGGGCTCTCGAACGGCCGTCCAGCCGGCGGTCCGAGCCGGGCGGTGCTGGGGGAGTGGTCTACCAGGGAGTCCTCGACACTAAACCTGCTGGCGCCACCTCCCCCCCCCCCCCGTATATGGGTTAGGTTGGCGTCGGTTGGCAATGACACTGTAAAACATGCCGCTCACTACGTGAGCTAGACATCCAGGGTACCGGGTTTTTTTTTTTTTTTTTTTTTTTTTTGGCGGTCGCCCACAACTGGTCGTCTAGTTAGATCACTTGTGCGAAGTAAAGAACCTTTACTCTGCACAAGGGAATTGATCGTATCACGTAGTGTTCAAGGTACGGCACCCAAGAGGCAGTTACATAGTACTCCCATTGCTGTCTCTGGAAGTGGCCACCCCGGAAATTAAACTAACTCATTGAAGCTGTCATCCATATGCAAGTCCACCTCACAAGCGGTTCTTAGTAGGATGCAGCTCACCCTTCATGCGACTCGCCGAACACCTCACGGCGCTTCGCGCTTGGTGCAAGCAATGTCTGCCTGGTCGGTGAAAACCCGACATGTTCCGTCCCGGCATTGTAGGGATGCGAGGGTCTATGGTCATACGACTACGGCCATGCATGAGATCGAGTACATCTCTCCTATCGAGCACACCCCCCCCCCCGAGAGCGAGACGGCGGGAGGCTTCGATGATGTCGTTCATCGATCTCTGGAGCGCCGCCTGGAGCTGGGTGACTTCGTTCGCCATCTTCTGCTTGAAGGTTGCAAAGTCGGCCCGCGACGCGAACGGCTCGTCGCCGTCGCTACCCGCCATTGTCCCGAGCCCCCCCTCCGCCGTCGTTCTGGCCGGTTCTCTGCGAAATTTGGACTCGGCGAGACAGCGCGGACGCGAAACTAAACACAGTGACGGCAATGACGCGGACGCGGAACAGAACACAACGCCTGTCACAACGGACGCGACGAGACGGCGCGGAAGCGGAACGGGGCAATGCGACGGGAACGACATTAGAAAGAGACGACGGAGAGCACTATCCATGCACCGGCCTGGACGAGGGTTGGGCTTGGTTGTCCCCGTGCTGGTGTGCGCCGGCGCACCAATAGTACGCGCCGGTGTTGTTTATACCCGCGATTTTTTACATGCACCGGTATCTTCTTATCAACATCATCCGCTATCTGATGCTCCGCACCGCGTATCTTGTGCACCGGCCGAGAGCTTCCCTTGAGGTGACACGCGTCTGTGTGTTTGGTACGAGTGTGTCGCTAGTCGGAGGGGGGTGAGGCATGCGCCGGCATGCACTCCGCTCAATCTCGACTTCAAGCCGATGCGCCGGCCACGAGACGTTGACTGGCGCATACTCCGCCACTATCGACCGCCTTAAAGTGCACTGGCACGGCATCGTTGTTGTACGTCGCGACGTGTGTGATAACTATCGTTTGGGATGGACAGGGCCAAGGGTCGACGCATCGGCGCGCCGACCCCAAGCCGCGCACCGGCACATAGGCCCTTACCATCGGCCGCCTTCTAGTGTACCGGCACTGCGGTGTTGTTACATACATCGTTCATTGTGTATCGCGACGTTTATGAGATGGATCGTTAGTGAGGGACGGGTCAAGGGCCGACGCGTTGGCGCCGGCCACGAGGCCTGCACCAGCACATAGTCCCTCAACATCGACCACCTTTTAGTGCATTGGTACAGTGTCCTTGGAACATACAGCAATATATTGTGTCTCGTGACGTGTATGATAAGTATCGTTAGTGAGGGACGGGCCGCAGACCGATGCGTTGGCGCCGGCCACGAGGCCTGCGCCGGCCCGTAGTCCCTCACCATGGACCGCCTTTTAGTGCATCAACACAGGGTTTTTGTGACATACAACAGTGCATTGTGCTTCACAACGTATATGCTGAGCTTATCGTTAGTGAGGGACGGGCCACACACCGACACGTTGGCGCCGGCAACGAGACCTGCACTGGTACATCATCCCTCGCCAGCGACCGCCTTTAGTGCACCGGCACAGCGTTGTTGGTACGCACAACAGTACATTGTGTCTCACGACGGGTATGACATATATCGCTTTAGTAGGCGCGACGTGTATGAGAAGTATCGTTAGTGAGGGGCAGGGCCAAAGGTTGACGCACCGGCGCCGGCCCCAAGCCGTGCACCGGCACATAGTCGACTGCCTTTTAGTGCGCCGGCACAGCGGTGTTATTGAGTACATCGTTCGTTGTGTACCACGACGTTTGTGATACGTACCTTTAATGAGGAACGGGTCAAGGGCCGACGCGTTGGCGCCGGCCACGAGGCCTACGCCGACGCATAGTCCCTCACCATGGACCGCCTTCTTGTGCATCGGCACAGCGTCGTTGAAACATTCAGCAGTACATTGTGTCTCGCAACGTGTATATTATATATCGTTAGTCAGGGATAGAACACAGGCCGACGCGTTGGCACCGGCCACGAGATCTGCACCGGCATGTATTCCCTCGCCATCGACCGCCTTTTAGTGCACCGGCAAAGCGTTGTTGGTACGCACAACAGTAAATTGTGTCTCACGACGGGTATGATATATATATCACTATAGTCGTCGCGACGCGTATGATATATATCGTTATCCTCGTCGCAACGCGTATAGCACGTATCGTTAGTGAGGGTAGGGCCAAGGGTCGACGCATCGGCGCCGGCCCCAAGCCTTGCACCGGCACATGTAATCCCACACCATCGACTGCCTTCTAGTGCGCCGGCACAGCGGTGTTGTTACCATGTATCGTTCATTGTATACCGTGACATTTATGATATGTATCATTAGTGAGGAACGGGTCTAGGGCCGACGCGTTGGTGCCGGCCACGAGACCTGCACCAGCACAAAGTCCCTCACCATTGACCGCCTTGTAGTGCACTGGCACAGCGTAATTGGAACATACAGCAGTACAGTGTGTCTCGCAACGTGTATGATACGTATCGTTAGTGAGGGACGGGTCATAGACGGACGCGTTGGCGCTGGCCACGAGACCCGCACCGCGACATATTCCCTCACCAGCGACCGCCTTTGAGTGCACCGGCACACTGTCGTTGACAGATACAGCAATATATTGTGTCTCATAACGTGTATGCTAAATATCGCTGTACTCGTCGCGACGCGAATGATAAGAATCGTTAGTGAGGGGCAGGGCGAAGGGTCGATGAATCGGCGCCGGCCCCAAGTCATACACCGGCACATCTAGTACCTCACCATCGACTGCCTGCTAGTGCGCCGGCAGAGCGGAGTCATTGAACACATCGTTCGTTGTGTACCGCGACATTTATTGTATGTATCGTTAGTGAGGGACGGCCAAGGGTCGACGCATTGGCGCCGGCCACGAGGCCTGCACCGACAGATAGTCCCTCCCTATGGACTGCCTTTTAGTGCATTGTCGGAACATACAGCAATGCATTGAGTCTCGCAACGTGTATGATATGTATCGCTAGTGAAGGACGGGCCATGGGCCGACACGTTGGCGCCGGCTACGAGACCTGCACCGGCCCAACGTCCCTCACCATCGACGGCCTTTTAGCGCACCGGCACAGGTTTGTTGGTATGTATAGCAATACAATGTGTCTCACGAGGTGTATGATAAATATCGCCGTAGTCATGACGATGCGTATGATAGGTATCGCTAGCGAGGGGCAGGGCCAAGCGTCGACGCATCGATACCAGCCCTAAGCCGTGCACCGGCACGGCTAGTGCCTCAGTATCGACAGCCTTTTAGTGCGCCGGCACAGCGGGGGTTGTTACATACATCGTTCATTGTGTACCGCGACGTTTGTGATACACATCGTTAGTGAGCGATGGCCGAAGGTCGACGCGTTGGGGCCAGCCACGAGACCTGCACCGGCATATATTCCCTCACCACCGACCGCCGTTTAAAGCACTGGCACAGCGTTGTTGGTACGTACATCAATACATCGTGTCTCACGACGTGTATGAAATATATCGCTATTCATAATGAGGGACTGGCCAAGGGTCCACGCGTTGGCACCGACCACGAGACCTGCACCGGCCCAACGTCCCTCACCATGGACGGTCTTTTAATGCACCGGCACAGGTTTGTTGGTATGTACAGCAATACGTTGTGTCTCACGACGTGTATGATAAATGTAGCTATTGTCGTCGCGACGCGTGTGATAAGTATCGTTCGTGAGTAGCAGGGCCAAGCGTCGACGCATCGGCACCAGCCCTAAGCCGTGCACCGGCACGTCTAGTCTCTCAGCATCGACCGTTTTCTAGTGCGCCGGCACAGGGGGGGTTGTTAGATACATCGTTCGTTGTGTACCGCGACGTTTGTGATATTTATCGTCAGTAAGGGAAGGGCCGCAGCCCGACGCGTTGGCGTCAGCCACGAGACCTGCACCGGCATATATTCCCTCACCAGCGACCGCCGTTTCTGCACTGGCGCAGCGTTGTTGGTACGTACAGCAGTACATCGTCTCATGACGTGTATGATATACATCGCTGTTGATAGTGAGGGACGGACCAAGGGGCTGACGCGTTGGCGCCGGCGACGAGACCCACACCGGTCCAAAGTCCCTCACCATCGACAACCTTTTAGTACACCGGCACAGATTTGTTGGTATGTACAGCAGTACCTTGTGTCTCGCGACGTGTACGATCTGTATCGTTAGTGACGGGCAGGGTCAAGGGCCAACGGCACTGGCACAGTAGTTTTGTTCATATACATCAGAAAAAAAAAAAAAAAAAATGTCAGCTGTGAGATCGAGGATACCAAGTACATATCAATCATATGCCGATACGTGCGAGTATGTATCCCATTCTTGAGCACGGCATGTCTGCGAGGAAAAAAAAGAAACCTGGCATGTGCTCGTGCAGCACATATGCCCTTCACAAAGGTTTGATCAGTGTTCCCTGTTGATGACAAATACTCTGTGCGCGGGTATGTATCTCCATTCCTGGGCACGGCCTTCTTCAGATATATCTGGTACAGAGTATGTGCCCTCTGCTCTGGTGGTACGGTCGTCTCAATCGCATATCTCCACTGAGGTACGAGTCCTGTCTATGCTACTGCGAAGATCAGCAGTGTTCCCTCCTGTGCACGGCCGATTCGCGAATTCGCGGGTTTAGGAAGGACAGCGATTAAACGTGCCCCCAAGTTTATACGCATGCTTCCTTCCACCCGTACTCCCTTGATCCGTGTACAAGCAACCCTTACTCATTCACCGGAGTGAACCGGCCAAGAGAAAAACCCTCGTGGGAAAAATAGTGACTGGCGGTCCCAGGCGATCGAGGTAACGATGCTTGCAGACGCATGAAGCTGGCTTGTGAGACATTGAGCGCCAGAGTCGACAGCCCCACGCCGAATTGTGATCTCAAGGTCGAAAAACCCCGACCGTCCCGGACCCTCTCTTCGTTCGCGCGCCTCTTGCACACATTCCTGGAAAGCGTGCGTCGCTCCTGCTCGTCCTCCCCCCTTTTCATGCTGCAGCCCGCCACCCGCCGATGTTGCTGTCGTAAAGAGTAATTGCATCAAAGAAGCCACAACAGTAGGCCTAGCCTCTAGACCTATCAATCGGCAGCGAGAGGTGCCGTGCTCTACTCGTACACATATCACGAGAAGCTAGGAGGGGGCACGGCACGGGTGTGGCCATTCTTCTTTTTTTCTCTGCCTCTGATCAAATTAAGCCATTTAGTTTCCGTCGGTGAGCCCATGACTATAAATAATTAATTCCGTCGGTTGTGAAAAAACAGGCAGCTCACGTGAACTTAGAGATACTACGCATACTTGCGCATTACATGCTGTACTTCCAAAAATGTACACGACAACGTGATCGTTTTTGCAGGGAAAGTACTCAACATACACTACCTAGAGCTAAGCCATTCTGCTACAATGCCGGGGCGGTTACACAAAATAAGAGCATGTAAAAGATCCTCCTCTGCTACTACATGCGTTTCTGCATGTCTTGTGCAACTTTACTATCAGTCATTATTAATACTATGATCATTAGACGTGAACTGCATTCCAGTCAGTTAAACGTCAAAGGAAAAATAAAATGTTTCTAGTGTTCTAAAACAGTGCATTTGTTCATCATCCCGCAACAAGAATACGTAGCAGTGAACAGACTATCTACGTTCTTGCCACCCACAGAACAAAACAAAGGCACAATTTTTTTATACTGCCAGCTCAAAGCTGTAACAAGACATACAGCTATCAGAGAGACACCCCCCTCGTGTATGCTCATCTCCCGTTTGGACTCATCCAGGTGGCGGGTGCTCGTCCATGCATCCGGAAACTCTGGAGATGACGTAGTCGCATTTGCTTTTGAACTACCCAATCGAAAATACTATGTCGACTTGGTTACAATGCACCTTTGGTTGTTGGTATTGTTGTTGTATTTCTCGCATTAACACTCAAATCAAAGAGTCCGTGGTCATGCAAAGGTGCTGGGGCCATAGGGAGATCCGAAAACAGAAAAAAAAACAAGCATTCTGCTGGGTAAGCACGACGATCCCGACCTAAAAACACACGAGACGAATAAGGCGCACACGAAATGAACTCAGGGTCCAAACTGCACTAACATGGGCGCGGGTATCCGCTCTACTACAGCGTAAAGTTCGCCCCGTTCCCACAGCTATCTATCTCGTGGCTAATGCCTACGGCTGTTGCTGTCTAGAGTGCTGCCTGCACAGTACGAAACGCACGGTAGTCGTGAACACAGGGAGAAACACGCCTACTGTCTGGGGTGCTGCCAGAGCGACGACTGCTGACATGCGGTGAAAAAAGAGCTTTCTAACCAAAATCACGGCCACCGCACAAACATCAACGATCACCATGTCTTCCCGGACTGTGCAACAAAAACGTGCAGCACAGCTATGATACCACGTCCCTGACAAATGCGGGGGTTATTCCCCATGAAGGGTATAAAACTCGCCAACACTAAGAAGACCAGTAGCTTATATTACTTGGTACTGACTGCGAGATATCGTAATCTTGCACAACCCCGGCCATTACTGCACTGTAGAGAGGATGGACGGGAAACGCTACCAATGAATGCAAGAACAGAACTCCAGTGATCAGTTCCTTGACCAAGGCATTGGATTTCTATCCGCCCCGTACTAATCGAACATGCGACACTCTACAGCTTCGGTAAGGGAGACAATCCAGTTCACGCTTCCCTTAGCTTGCCCTTGTTGATGTAGACGCCGGTGGCCGTCCGATGCACTTGGTCCGTTATCCTTTGATTAAGATTTGAGGCTCAACATAGTTAGAAGTTGGAGAGGTATGTAGTTTTCTTTCCTTGTAAACTGATTGTCATCTCAGCTCCGCCTCCACTTGCTATTCAAGCAGTTTTCTGTGGTACCGATGTCGATGGGCTCTCCGTCCAGGAAGAAGCCTTAAGTTGGCTTGCGGGTGTACACGAAGGTTTGAGTTGCCAGTGGCTCTTGATTGCTCTGTGTTGATGCCACAAATCCTGTCCCGTGGTTGTTACCCTGTGTTATTGCCACATATCCTGTCCCGGGGTTCGCATGTGGTTGTCCTTCCGCTATCGTGAGCGTGTGGACCTCCTCCAACTGACAATTGGTGTCAGTGTTCTCTGCCTTGGGCCCGGCTCGCGTGGAGGCGCGCGTCAGACAGATCTCTCGAGAAGCTGGCACGACCCCTGGTGAAGCAGGAGGTGATCAGTCGATTCTCCGGTGATGCCAAGGGATGATCCATCCAGTGATTTTAGATGATGTTGATGCAGTGATCCCAGAAGTGGACGCTCCAAAGATCCCCATCGCTGATGCTCCGATGATCCCAGATGTTGATGCCCCGACGACCACACATGTTGATGATCCGATGATCCCGGGAGATGCTCTTCCGGGGTGACATCTTAGTGTTTTGTTGGGGATTTTGATCACACTGTTTTCCTCCTCCGAGATCCGAAATGGGTCTCTATTGGTGTAGGCGAAATTCACACACGTGGCCGGGAGATCTTCCCCCGATGCCCGCTTAACGTGCGTGCAGTCGAAAGTCGCGCTTGGATCAGGTGTCGTACTGGCGGTCTCATGATGCGGTGCATCCGGTGTGACTCCTGCCGAAGTAAAAGATTCGATCCTAAGCGAAGCAGCAGATGCGCCCCCGGGCGAAACTGAACGTTTACCTCCTGATCATGATGACGATACTCCAGCTTCTTGCATTAGTGCTCCAGTCTCTGATTATGGCGTTCCGGTTCCTGA
The DNA here is from genome assembly GCA_031763025.1 of Macrocystis pyrifera. Taxonomy (NCBI): domain Eukaryota; class Phaeophyceae; order Laminariales; family Laminariaceae; genus Macrocystis; species Macrocystis pyrifera. The sequence goes on from JASSKH010000023.1 coordinate 8,571,944, forward strand.
TGAGGCAAATTTTGTCCTTGGCGATCATGTTCCGGCCCCTGATGAGGATGCTCCAGCTCCCCTCGATGACGCTCCGGCTGTTATGCTGGTTGACTTGTCCTCTTCCAAAAGGTTGCTTACGTATTCCTGCGGTCTGTCTAGGATATGAAATAGACGGCGCTCCATCTCTGCAACAGTATCCTCCTCAGGCGTGCTGTCCTGGACTTGCGCTCGTTGGCGTTTCACCTCAGCGACAGTGGCCTCCCCAGGCGTTTTGTTACTGCTCGTTAAGATGCACCTGTGCTTGGCCGCAGGTGTTTGTCCGGTATGCGTGAAGACCCCGTTGTGTTGGGGGTGTTTTGGTGTCGTTTCTATCGTGTCTCCCAGGGCGCAAAGAACTACTCCGTACGAGCACAGACCCTTGTCCTCAAAGCGCCGGTTCAGCGGGAGCGAGATAAAGATGTTGCAACGTAGGTGGGAATTCCCCATCTCGAGGATGGTGCTTACTGCGGAATCCATCGCTTTTGACGGAAGAGAAAGACTCGCGTCCCAATCCAGGTACGATCATCGCGAAAATTCGAACCGGAACACGCTGCTCAGCCTGATCGGTAATGTATCCCGGACAGTCCCAGTTGCCGTTGTGAAGACGTTCTCATTACCGGTGGTGACGATGGTCTTCGGCTCTTCTAGCTAGCTTCTTGGAATCCCTCATGCTGCCCTGCAGTCTTGGAAATAGCTCGCCGTTCACAGCCCTTGGGCTTCTCACCGCAAAGGCGTCAAACCTCTCAAATTTTGGGGTTCTTCCAAGCCGCAATCTTCTCCTTCAGCCACAACTTATCTGACAACTACCGCGAGCGGAAGCCGCTGAGGATTTCTACGATAGAGGTTCACCCCAAACCTCAAAAAGTCTGAGGCTCCTATGCCCCCCCATAGAATATTGCGTAATTCAACGGGGACAAACATGTGAATAGGAATGATGCTACACGCATATCGTACGTGTGCGTACGCATATTGCCCAAAAATGTAGAGCTCAAATTACATACTCATCCTTCAACTGGAGTCGGGTGAAAACGCCGTCGTACCTCAGTTTTGTTTTCCCTGAAGTGGTATATCTATCATTAAACGCCTCCGCACCGTTATGCTGCCCCTGGCCACCGCCTGGTGGGTTTACTTGGATGTCATCCGGTCCCCGAGCATGTCTTTGAGCTTTCCGAGCCGCTTCCCGTTCCCGGCGTTACTGTCCTCAATATGTTCGAGCCGTCCCCCGTTCTCGACCGCTTTGACCTCGATCGTATCAAGCCGACCGTGAATCGCCTCGCAGTGCATAGCGTTTTCAGCTTGGCATACCGAACGTCCACCTGCGTTGCTGCTGGCAGCTCTCGACCTGCTGCTCGCACCACTCGACTCGCCGTTCATCGTGGTCGTCTCGGGCCGCACCGTGTCCTTGAGTCGAAATTAAACCTCTTGAAAAACGAACTATAACCCGCGAAAGTGATGCGAAGCCAGAATATATAGGGCGACCATAACTTCGCCTATGGAACCAGCGGGTGGATCGCCAGCACCGTATACGCGGAAATCAACGCACTCTTTGATAGTTTCTCTTAGTCTTCCAACATGGGCACACACGCATATGATGTTCGTGTGTGTACTCTTTCGCTTCGCGGGCGAATCGCTCGATTGTTGACACTGCCTTGTTCACGGACTGGTGTTTCAGCAGGAAGTCAGGTGATTTCAAAATAATGTATGTTTTCCGCCCCATTGCAACCACCCAAGGGGTATCCGAGTGAACACCTATTGGTTACCCTATCAGACGACTATTAACCATAGTTCGCGCAATTGCCAACACTTCTCAGCATTGTCGTGCAAACGCAATAGTACTGCTGTATTTGATGGTCTTCTTGCCTCGACGTCGAGATCACATGTATTGATGTACTTGTTCCGCCATTATCCGGGACGATATTTCACTGCTAATCAGGGGGCAATGTGAAAGCGATTAATGATCTGCGCCCCATCGCAACCGCGTGAGAGGCACCAGCAAGACTATCGAGTGACACTCGTGCACAACTTTCAAATTGAACATATACGTACTGCTGTTCAGCAGACGAACGATGCGATCATTCTGATGAAATATTCTGCGCCTCATCGGCACCGCACGAGAAATAACCACCCAGATGTATACAGTTGCACTATATCCAGCCACACTTTAGGGCTGTATAAAAGTGTTTATCGCCCAGCCGCCACCTGTGGATTGTGCCACTCAGTTTGACCCAACAAGACGCAATATCTGCCCTTGCGGTTGACTATCTACAAGTATCCGCGCTCAAGACCTGCAGAGCGTTTGGCTGTGAAGATTATATTTCACCCAGCAATGCGCTTGGGAAGTCATTCATTCCTTGTGTCATGTTGGTATTACATATTACATATACTTGTATTCGCGCTCAAGACCTCTCGAGTCGATCGTTTGGCTGTGAAGATTATCTAGCACCCAGCGGTCCGAGTGGGGAATCACTCGTTCACGAAGCCATATTATTTAATCGTGGGTGTACTCGTCAGTTGGAATTTAACCCGCGCCTCACCGCGTAAGCGCGATAGGTACCGGCAAGAATTTCCAGTTGTTCTGCATGAACGATATCTTACACGTGCATTTTTTTGGTCGCCTCGTCGCCACGTACGGACCCAATTTCAATGACAGGTATGATATCACGTTTCGTCCAACGGCACAGGAATGTGAAGCGATTTGTATGGTCGATATGTGCTCGAAATATCATGGTATACCCCCGCCCTGGATGTCGAGAGTACCACCGGGCGCGATCACCCTCTCGGTCACGAGTATCATAGTACCTCTGCCTTCGCTCGAGGGGAGATAATATCTCGTTGCCGCAATCTGATGCACAGGCGCCTGATCATGAGGTTGAATTGTGGCTTTTTGTTTTTGCACAACCAACACAACTCGCTCGAGCCATTTCCAAACGCACACGCCCTCGGCCCACAAGTGTCGGGGATTATGGAGACAAATAACAACCCGTATCTGTACGAAATATCATACATGTCGATGCGACGCACGGGTCGTCGCTTCCGCGCTCGCTGCCACACCAAATACAATATATAGTACGAAAAACGAAACAGAACAACATGAAAAATATAATTGTGTGGGTGGTCGAATTGAATTGGTCGAATTTGACCTCGTTTTTGCGTGCGAGTCGAGAATGACTTGAGTATAGTGGATGAATAAAAATGCATGACTTGATTTTAATGTTGGGTTTGATTGACTTGGTTTTTGCGTGGGTGGTCGAAATTCACTTGGCAAAATCACTTCAAGAATCGGTCGGCATCCGGGCTACCTGGTGCATTATATCAAAATGATATCTGAAGCCGGCTTGCAGTACAACGGCTCCGATGTCGTGCTCCGCTGGTTTTGGTATTTTGAAGTACAAAGCACATGTTTCCCTATACAACGTTGCCCCTTAAGTGGCGGGCCCCTAGTCAAACTTTAACGCACGAACGCCTAAAGCCTACTGTAGTGTGGTGGTCGCTCCACCCAAAGTCACCAGTAAGGCTCTCAATAACACCCCGGGCACTCCAGCATTGGTGCAGTACGGTGTAGCGAAACCACTGAGGACATAGTCGCTGCTAGCACAAACAATGTCGGACGACCGGCAACGAAGTACACATTCGTGTGGGTACTACAACCCGGCGATAATGTACACATTATACTATGTCGTGCCTGGTGCATCGCCTGCGCTGAGAACCACGAGAGGAATTGGTTTTGATCCACGTACATTACTAGTCGTATTTCACCAATGGTGTGAACTCCCGCTGAGAAGCTGTATGGGCGATGGACACAAAAGCTGAGATGGGGCTCGTACGCTATTCCTACTTCAATCACCCAATATCCTTCTTCTGCATTCTTGTCTAGGCTTTCCAACCCGGTACTGCAGTCGTAACCATACGGCGCGGCCAGATATCTGTCTGTACAAATTCATATTTTGCCGATGGGTCCTTCGAGTCCCCCGATCTTCAGAGATGAGTAGTTTAATTCGCAGTGCCGACGCGTCCTACGATAGAGATAGCGCATTTCCGCTCATGTTTTGTGAATGACGAGGCTCCGTAACACAAAATCGTCGGAATGCCTATCTTGTTTCGAAAAATGACGTTTTTGTATACTTGGGCCATGGGGTTATTCATCGGCATGCAATCTGATTTTTGCTGAAGTCAGTTTTTGGGTGATGTATGGAGCTCCTCAAGCGAAGAGCCTCCGCAAATTTAGGGTGAACTTCTGTCACAGAACGCCTCTGCCCACCTCGCTCGGTGTCCGCCTCTCTCGCCCGCCGCTTTGCCCACCATGGGGCGTTCAGCTAGGTATTCGACGGACCCAGACAGAGACGTCGGCAGGCAGTTTTTTTCGTGCTTGCAATGGGAGTGCGAGCCGGGACACTATTCGGTGTCCCTGCCAAATTGCTACCACGATTTTCTGTCGCCGCTGTCTGACGACTTCCAGGTCGAAGAGAGCGATGTTGAAGAGTGCAGCGACGAGACTTGCTGCGAAATCGAAGGTCAGGGAGAGGATGAATGGGCAAGGCGTTCCGCGTTCTCTTTTGGTACCCTGGTATTTTCGTCTTTTTTTTAGTGTTGCAAAATTGTAATTGGGTTGATGTATTGGTTACTCTAATGCTTGGTGGATCACTAAAGCATGGTTTTGTTACATATATATGGCCTTTGTTGTCGTATTCGTTGCATTGTTTATGCGTTCGGTATTAGCATCTAGCCAGCACAACTGGTTCTCGCGCCCGGAGTAGAAGCGTACTCTTAGCCCCCTTCGCGACGTGCCTCCGACGGCTGGACTTCAGCAAGGAAGGGTAAACAAAAACAACTACCAGCCAGGCATGACACGCCGGGGTACATGATGTTTTCCACAAAATTTCACAGCCAAATACACGCTCCCACTGACGTCTACAGTGGAGTAAATTCGGCGTTACGCCCGTGTTTGATCGGTCCACTCATTGCCCTTCCATGTTTCCCCCTGTTCGCATCGTACTATCTATCCCAACAGAAACCGATGTTTACACCTGCAAAAATTACCCCCATTCCTGTCCGACTTGGCACCAAACGGCCTTGGTCGCGTGCACTGCGGGATCCGCAGATGGTTATCCCATTTGTGGCGAGGTTGTATGCTGTGGAGGTGAGTACCTTGTATAAATATGAGGCTCCGTGTATGCAGGTTGCCTTTTCAGGGAGACACGTACAGTAGTGTGGGTTGATCCGGTGCTGCACCTTGCCCTATTATTGGACGCGTGATACGAAAGCTTGGGTGGGGGAGGGGGGGGGGGGGGGGGGGGGGGGGGGGGGGGGGGTGTACTCATTGGTTGCTTGCTTTAGCCATTATGAGACCATTGACCTCGTATGCCTCTCGAGACGGAGCAGTTACGAAAGGGGGGATGTTTTTGGGCCATAATGTTCATGAATAAACGGGGCCATTCAAGTGAGCAACTACTAGTAGTACTCAATGTTGGTGAACTACCAATAGTGTGTGTAATGATATGTTCTTAGGCCATGGGAAGGCCCATCGAGTCGCACTTTCCCGTGTTCTGAATGAAAGGGTATGGGTGAGGTACACAGCTCCTCGCGTGAGCTAGAGCATCGAAAACATTCAGATGCACCCCTATCCCAGCGTGCATCGTTGCGTTTGTTGAATTGTGAATCGCCGAGTGACTGGCAAGAATTGAGTGCTGTTACTGACCCAATTACCTACACTACTCCTTGATTCCTCGTTTGGCAACATTGAAACGTTAGTGGCAACATCATCTCCGAGTACGGCGCCGACTCCAGCACCGCCAACATCGACTCCGTCTGCACAACGTACCTCGGCACCGACGCCTGGTCCATCGAGAGCAATGCTGACAAACCCGCCGACTTCAGCACCGTCGACACCGACTCCATCTGTACAACGGACCCCAGCACCGACACCTGGTCCAATCAGAGTAGCGTCGACACAAGCACCGACAAAACCGCCAACTCCAGCACCGCCAACACCGACTCCGCCTGTGCCGCATACCCCAGCACCGACACCTAGCCCCACAAAAGCAGCGTCGACACAAGCACCGACAAGGTCGCCGACTCCAGCACCGCCGACTCCGACTCCATGTAAGCAACACATCTCAGCGCCGACACCTGCCCCGACGAAGGAAGCGCCGACACAAGCCCCGACTAAGCTGCCGACTCCAGCACCGCTCACACCGACTCCATCTGTACAGCGTACCCTAGCGTCGACACCTGGCCCAACGACGGCAGCAGCGCCAACACGAACTCCGACAACGTCGCCGACTCCACCGCCGCCGACAGCGACTCCATCTGTGCAACGTACCCCAGCGCCCACACCTGGCCCGACGAGGGCAGCGCCGACCGAAGCACCGAGAAGACTGCTGACTCCAGCCCCACTCACACCGACTCCATCTGTGCAAGGTACCCCAGCGCCTATTCCTAGTCCGACGAGCCCGCCGTTCTTGGAAACATTTCTACCAACGGTTGGGCAGGCTGTGTCCGTTCAACCGATACTTGGTACACTTTCACCGACATCGACAGATGTAGGTGAAGCATCGCTGCCGGAGACACTGGCGCCGAGAGCTACGCCAAGCCCTTCAGTGGCACTATCAGGTTTCGAACAATGCTTTTCACAGTAAAACCGCGAATGCTAGCACTTGATACGAGACCTGCCCTTCCCCCAGTAGTGCGATGGCTAGCGCTTTGTGTGGGGGTGAGTCTGTGTTGGTTCGGAGACCGAACGGTGTGTGGGTCTGGCGGTTGTAGTCAAGCCTACGTGTTGCACATTGGAGACTACCTTACAACTTTTGGACTGTCTGGCATACATTATGTTGATGGGCAAAGGTGGCGTACATATGGTGTATCGCCTTCGACGGAAGTGGTTTCACTTCCGGAAGCTCTACCTGTTAACGTCCGCCTGGAGATGTAGCAACTAACTCCTCCGCGGTAACCAAACCCACGGTGGGAAACCGATGGCCCCATCAGCGTAATCCTCTACCGACGCGAACACCCTCTCGCGGCATGCATTACTCGTATCTTGAAGCATCGGTGCAGTTGCATACATTCCCACTCGCTCACCTAACGCTGATGTACTCGCCTGAAACAGGCCACAAAAAGCTATGTCACGCGCCTGTCCAGCGATGCAGAAGGCGTGTGTGTTCCCAGTAACAACTAGGCATATCCGTCGTGGCCAGTCAGTAGTAGCAACCGATGCTGACACCAGGAACGAGTATTTGGTGCAGTTTCTCTTCTTTGCGTAGAACACCCGTAAACATGTAGATGTGCTTCTTATTATTCCACACGTGCAGTAGGCAGTATACCCACGAACTCGAAACCGCATCCGGAATACCAGCCCAATGTGACAACACCCCAAGGCACCACGCCGTTGTTTCCCGTGGCCGCCTTGCACCATGTCCCCATTATCGCTCAAACCACGGATGCCCTACCCCCAACTGACCCTCGGGCAGAAGTTGTGCCTTCACAAGAAGCCGACGCTCCCTCTACTGCGCCTTCTACGTTCGCTCCAGACGCATCTACTTTGGCGCCTTCAGCAGACTCTGGGCAGGTGTAGTATGGACTGAAATTTTTTGGGTTTCTTGACATTTCACGACGTTAGCCTCACTGAACGGACACGTTGGACCGATGGTGCTCTCCATACGCGGGCGTCGTTTTCTGTAGTAGCCCGTGTGTAGACGGGTAGAGCTCTGTGAGTCCGGTTTAGCGGCGGATGAGAAGTAAGCTAACGTCAATCGGTACGCGTGACGTGCACGATGTGGTGCACCAACCAGCACCCTTTTTTTCCTTTCCTGTTGTTCGAGTGCCGATCCACGCCCTGGCGTTTATGGTTCCGAAAACACAATACTGACCCGCCTCCTCTGTCTGCTGTTTGTATCTCTCTCCGCCACCCCTGAAGTACTTGTTTCCGGCCTCTGTGGCGGCCAGAACGATGTCGACCGTTGCTGTGATCGGCGTGGGTGCTGTGATGGTGGGCACTCTGTTCTCCGGGCCTGGTGCAGGATCCGCGTCTTCACGATCGGCGGGCGTGGTGGGAAGCAAACGGTTTGGTCTTGGACACGGTGGGGGGAAATTGTATACCAGTAGCTGTTGAGTCGCGCTAAGAAAGAGATAGCAGTTCTGGGCGTAACGCTTCCTCGCTAACCGGGTTCCTCAACGTTCCGACATTGTTGGACCCGGTGTAGTGTGTTTTCCGAACATACTTGTTATATTAATACGTACCTGGTAGTCTGGTCTATGAGAGTCTGTGTCGTGCTTACATGAGTCATCCTTCGCAGCGTTGGCTGTTGGGTGAAGTAGAGTATAGAGCTCCACACAACAGAGGCCTTAGGAAGAAAATAGCGGTACCCTGGTGCCTGGCACGTTGCGGGGACAAAAGCAACTGGCGACACTTTGGACAGAAGTCCCGCATCATACTCCGTTCTTTACAGATTATTGAGCAATGCCTTTTGGGCGTGGTGTTTTATGTTCTGCGCTCCTACCGTGACGAGCGCGCTATCTCATCCGATGCAAAACTCGGAACAAGATTGCTCCTGCAACCCGACCAGAGTTTCTTTTGCGCTAGTCTTGAAACAAATATACAGCTGTAGCGGTAAAAGTATCATACAAACGGGCAGCTAGTTGCTCACGTGAGGAGCTGAAGCTGAATCTATCAACAAAATAAATATTGCCGCATATGGCGAACAGTGCGACCCCTGCCGTTGGATGGGCCTTTTAGCTTTATGCAGTAGAATGCCCTGGGTATAGACTACAAGGGGACTTGCGGTCGTCTTGTTGCCTGAATGGCGTGAGAGATCAGAAGCAGAAAGTGTGCTGCGCCGGTGTTTTTGGTGCTGCAGTCCCGCTTTGAGGACAAACAACTTAGGAGTTAAGTGGTTAGTCCCCAGAACGGGACTACAGTCCTAGAAGGGTTAAAGCCCTTGTATGGTCTGTAGGCCTGGGTCTCAAAAATCAACCCCCAAAGCTAGGAGTCCGCTCTCCATCGCGTGGCCGATCCCGCATTCTTCATGTTCATTCGCCAAATTTTCCGTCTGTAGTGCGCCTCTCGGATGACTCCGGAACACTTCTCGTACTGTGATTGATTATTTAATGTGCACTGCTAAGGGGGCGGGGACGCATGCTTCCTTCCTCTAAAACTCCCCGAATGTAACCCCCCGATGACGTGCACGCCTCAATCGTGCGTGCCGTCGTTGTTGGTGATTTGTTCCCTCCACGGTTAGCTGGGGGCAGCGGGAGCCAACTTCAGCGTCCGCTCTCCATCCGCAACCCTGGCTTTGGTCCTCACGGGGCAGCTCCAGTTTATTGCAACGCTATCGCTGGTGGAATCTACGGGGGCTGAAGATTCGGTGGTCTCCGCTTTCGCCCGTCACTTGAGGTTGGACGCTTCGAACCACACAAACCACAGAGGCGTGCTGCGATACGGGTAGCATTTTCCTGGGCCAAAATGTTCCTGAATGACTATTAATAGGATCCTTCACCCGAAATCGTTGGAATACCATCCTTGATAGTGTTGTACAACAATATTCGTGATCTGTCTGAGTTGGTGTTGGAGGTTTTCATTATTCCGGTCGCACATTTTTTTAGCTCATCTCAAAAATCGGTTTTTATTGGGGGTGGGGCCTAGAGCTCCTCGTGTGGGGAGGCACATAAACGTTAAGGGCTACCGGTACCGCGGCATGAGTTTATGTATATAGAGGTTTTTGCCACCGTTTGGTATGGGAGCGCCGTGAAGTGGGCCAGCAATGCCGATTTCCACGAAATAAAACAGGCGGTGTCCGTAGAATTTAGATAGCTCTATACCATACGTGGTTCACTTTTCAGGCTGGTTTAGGCTGGTCCAGGCCTATCACCCCAATTTGTGTGAGCGTCGGAGAAGTCCACGCGGTGTTTTGGAGCTCGATATCTAGTTTCGGCTATCGTGTTCTATGAGTCCTTACCGACACGTTGACGAAAGTTTTTTTTTTTTTTAATGTGTTTTCCTGCAGATTTTCATGGGGGAGTGGGTGGGACTGGCCGTAGGGGATATCTGATTGAAAGCAAGCACAAAAAAAACCCTTGACAGTTTGGAAGGGGCATGTAGAAAAGAATGGCGTAGACATTTTGATGTTTGTGATAAAATCCTTGCAGTATTGCGTCGGAATTGCTTGGTTTACGTACAGGACCAACGTTTTGAGTATAATTCCTTTGAACGTGAACGAGGTTCTGCGCGGTCACGTCTTGAAGTTTATCGCCAACACGTTACAAGCATGCCTTGGAAGTGCCTGGAACCGGCTCGTTCAGAAAAAACAACGAAGACCAAGGGCCTTCCTCGTACGGAAACGCCGGGCTATTGATGTTTTTTATCAAGGCCTGCAGTTGATCGCGACACATTTTCGCCGCTAGCGACAGTCACCCCTCTTCTACTGTTGATGGCGGCCGGTTTGGAAACTGCAACTAGCATTTGTGGCGGACCAAAGTTGGGGCGACAAGATTCAACCAGCTCTTCGTCGTCCCCGACAACACCAACCTCCAGCAGAAGGATATTTGCACCACGGGTATTAATTTAGTGTCTCCGTTGGTTGATATCAATGGCTACGAGCACTGTTGAACCCATGAAACCCAGCCGGCGGTCGGTCGCAGAGCCTCGGTGGCGAACCCGGTCTTCGGCCAGCTCGGAGCGTGCCGCCCCTTGTGTTGGGGGCGGTGACAGCAGATAAATCCGCCTCCACTCGTGCCAATTTACAGCTACACTAAAGCGCACTGCAGCATCCAGTAAAACGGTTCTCTGACAGTTTGGAACCCGCCGACATCCTGTTGTTTTTGTCTAGGTGGGTTAATATCTGGCCGCCGGAAAGTATGGTCGCGGATTTCACGCAGTGGCGCACGACTCGCCGACTCCAAGAAACCGACAGTGCCCCCCGGTGCGAGTTTTCGGAGGCTGGGTCAGGCGAAATCGGCGTCCTCGTATTCATCGGAAACCTCGTGCTCGTAGCGGTCATCCTGCTGGCCCTCTTCTTCCTCCACGTTGCGCTGGCATCTGGTGCGGAGGCGTACTGGCTGACAAAGGTGAATCTGCCGAACGTATTTCAATCCTCTAGTTCGTTTTCATCACGAAGTTTGCTAGTATTGGCGTGTCGCACGGGCCCATCCATACGCACGGAACGGGTACACTATATTGGGGTAGGGATTCACACAGACGAGTACAATAGATTAATGACACTTAGAGTCTGTGTGTACAACTGTTTGTATATCGACCAAGACTGGTCGTCGGGTATCCCACGGTTCGAAACCCCGCGTTTGCGAGTTGCACAGCTTCGTACGTGCCAGTAAGGGTTTTGGGATGGCGTTAAGATTGGCGAAATAGTTCGGTTCTGTCACGCTCTTGTCAAAACCAACACAAAACACACAGACGCCTGTAAAAATGCCGCGCTCCTGCGGAGTCATGCCGCTATACCAGGGGCTACGTTTTTGTCGCCAACTGTTCAGACCGGGGAGGCTCTTCAACTATTTATAATGAACGACGTAATAGCTGTGAAATCCCGTTTCGTTGTATACCTAGCCCTTGAGTTTATTTTCCAGGTTTGAGAGTCCACCGTTTTCGAAAGCAGATGTTGGAGTGGAATATGAGCTCCTCACGCGAGCGACGAGTCTCAGATAAAACCAGGGACAACCCTACATCCCGTAGAGCACGTTTCTGCGCGAATGTTCAGACCGACAGCCTGCAGTTAGCTACTGCTACTGTAACGCCCAATGTTCGCGTCTGTATTGTCGTGACGCCCCCATCGCCAGCACCACGCCGAGCAAATGATTAAGATAGCGCACCGCCGAGGTACACCCGTCCGAGACCTCTCTGCCTGCCGATGGACTGAACAAGTAGCCCGGATCTATCCCAGCACGGATACCGACAATCGGGGTCAAGACGCCGGCCCTCAACGACGGCCGCAGCAATGGCACTCCCAGAGCATCTTGTCGCTCGGAGCAACGGGTGACCACCGTGAAACGTTCGCAGACGACATGGAGGAAGAAGACGACAAACGAGGTCCGACTCACGAAGGGAGCCACGACTTCAACCTTATCTCGGAGTGTAGGGACCACTCGGCTTCGTCGTGGCTGCACTTCCCGCACATTGAGCTCGTGTTCCTGTTCTTCGCGTTCGAGGGAGCGGTTGCCGCGGAGGTGTCGGCCCTGAGGGGCAGCACCTGTCCATGGGTGATTTTCATGGCCGTGACTGCCTTGGTAAGTCGCCTATTGAATAGGCGCAGGCTAAGATAGAGGGATGCACCTCAATTCCCTGAGAGTCCTCACTTTTGAGAGGAATCTAAAGGAGTATGCACCTAACCTAAAAAACTACTGTTCTGACAAAAGTTGAAACCGCGAACCGGTGAACCGTCTCATGGGCTAGAATATATAAACAACGAGCATTGTTGTAAGACACGAAAGGGGGACTCTACAGGTATCGGGTAGTTCGCGAGATGAGTGGCTCCATCAGACAGAAATGTTGCCTCATATGGATAAAACCGTACTATCCCTGGCGTTGAACGCGTCTTGAAAACTGACATGAATACCATAAATAACGGCCCATACATTTCTGGACACATTCTAGTGTCTTATTATGTATGCCATGTCCTATTATACAAAGCTTCCCCGTTGAGGGTTCCACTGTAGCTCCCTTGGCCTCAACCATGCCGTGTGAAGGTCCCTTCACTATAGCGCCATGGCGGAGCAAGTTTGTTACATCAGAATGTATGTACGACGTTGCGTGAGTTCAAGGGAAATGCCATTTTGTATGTGTGAGTTGTGGCGACAAGACACCCCATCATTTATCTTGGCCCTCAAGAGTATATCCTTCGTGATACCATCAGCCAGTGCGTGTCATCTATCCCACGTGTTTATACCCAATTAGACTCTCTAGCAAGGGTGTATATGTTTTGCATCGTGGGGATAGGCGCATTCTTTCCCCGCTCCTGAGTCGCTTCTGCGACGTCCTCGTCTCTCGCCGAGCTCACACACCCGTCGTACGTTCACCCTTTTTTACGCCAGGTGCTGTTCCCGGTGCTGATGATTGTTCTTGTGTCCCGCACTATATATGTTCGAGTGTTGCCCGATGACGTTATCGTTTTCGAGACAAACACCGATCCAGACGATCCCGAGGGCGGCGGCGGTGACCACCAGCAGCACCGTACTTTCTTCTCCAGAGTCAAAGCCGGCTGGAATGAAAGCAACAGTGTGTTGGCATGGGCGGACAAGGGGCAGTGGACGACGATTGAGAAGGCTGACCAAGGGGCTCGGCGGGAAGGGGATTGGTTCCGGATCGGATTCGAGCCGCTATTCGTGGACTTTACCAAGAATGGGTCGTGGTTTATGATATTTTCTCTCGTTCAGGTGCAAAATACGGCTTCGGGAGGCTTAATCCGTTCACTGTTTCGGGCAAACCAACCAATCATAACCACAAGTGGGGTGTAAAGATTCGTAGATATGTTTTTTTTTTTTGTCCATCGTGGGTTTTTGTTCACTACGGTTCTGCAGCTTCAGAGCTTGTCGTCCTTATATACCGCATGCATCTCTTGCACAGAGTCGCTTTTTATTTCATTGTATTAGCCCCTTGGAATACGGCGAAAACGGCCCCACTCTGAATTCATGTCAACTGTCTTCAACAACGTGGGTGTATTTCTGAGGATGTTAAGAACCATATCGTTGCCACCGCCAATGTGTGTCGAGCCGCCGTTCTGGCTTGGTTTTCGATTCCCATGACCGTTGCCGCAGCACTGGTTTGGCGGATGTTTTGTGCATAATTCGGGCCGAAACGTATAATTTTGACCTGAAGTCGTGTGTGCATATGTATCATCTTTCCGGCGTCCGGTTCGTCTGTGTGTCCTCGTGTCTGTCTCGCGCAGATCGCAGCTATGGCGTGCGTTGGGGTTTTGATCGACGAGAGCGTGCTGCAACTCTGGCTGTTCTGCGGCTTGCAATTGTCATGCTGCGTCGCGCTCGTGCTGTTCAAGCCCTTCGCGAACGGGTGGGATAAACCGTTCAAACTCATAGGAATCACATATTATATCTGTTAATAAGCGCCGGGCGTTTCATATGCTTTACTAATTCTGAACTGGAGGCTTGTTGTCCTGGATGTATACCGACAGCTAGGTCCGTTTGAACCGCCACACTCGCTTGTTAGCTATCGGCGCTGGGGTGGGGAGCCAACATTTGGACCATGTACTCTAGCGGATCAAGGCCACTCGTGGCAGCTCCTGTACGTTGTGTTTTTCGCTGTATACACCGCCATAGAATCGTGTTTCACGCCGCAACTAGTGTTACTGCACATTAGTTGTTTTAAAAGGGGTCCAGGGTGGCCCGCGCTAGTGGAGTAACCTCCCCGGCAGTGAAACTGAATGCGCCCCCCCAACTCGCTTACCCTTGGTGTCGTACTAAGCGCCATCCGCACCGAAATTCGATCGTTTATATACGCACAGGTTTATCAACGCCGTGGGGGCCTGCCTTTCCGGGGTTGACGCGATTTGCATGGCAATTTTGGCCGTCTCCGCCTCCGAGTGGGAGGGGACTGAGAACGCGAAAAGGGCCGATAACGCCGTCATGATCATTCAGCTTGTCGCCCTTATCGGTTGGTTCCTCGGTTTGGTGTTGTTCTAGAGAACCTGGTGCTATTATTTTCATAAACGGTTATTTTAGCCCCCACCCATGTATTGTAGGTACACATTTCGGTCGAACAACAAGGATATTGCCAGCGAAGCTTTCCGCGTAGATAGTTAGCTGGCTTCTTTCAGTGGCATTGTTTGAATGTTGGTTTGTGTTCCGAGTTTTCCCTCGTCTGAAACATGTATCGTATGTCCACATTCCAGTCGATCTAAATCGAATATCTCTCCACACACGGCATTTGGTTATCTTGAGCAAGCTAAGCCAATCAGTGTTTTTTTTAGGCTCTCAGAACTTCCATGATAGTTTCCCCAAGTAGAAGCATCGAAAATGAGCCACCAGCGGCTCTAAGTGAATCATGGATATATTTTGTAGACGCATGTCGATGTCGACAAAGACGATGCTGAAGGCACCCCCAATGAGATCAATAACAAACGTTTTCTGCCGTTCAATGGTCGGCGGGTTCGTGGGTTGCTCAGTTGCGGTAGTTCGCCGGCTTGTATCGTTGATACTACTGAATCTCCGCTTTACTGTTTAGAGAACAGAGCGACAGTTTGAGATCAGCTCGAGCTTAAATTTCTCGCCAGGACCCCGGAACTCACGTTCGACCTCCCTGCTGTGCGTGTTGTTCCTATTCGCAGCGTTAGTGATACCGATGTACGTGGATACCGTGGTTGTTTTGCTTGGGGCTATCATCAACAGAGCGAGGAGTATAGCGGAGGGCGTCAGGCACACGGGGGCAGAGGTAGGTCAACCCCATTTTCCCTGCAGCAGCTGCTCGCATTAGCTCGACATCCAACGTATATGTGTGTATCCGCCATTGCCCACTTGAATCGCTAGCTCGGCCGGTCCTTGCCGGGGCCTGTATAGTTCTCCAACTTGCAGGCAAACAGTTTGCGAAAATATCGTGTCGACCTAGGGCACAGGGGATTCCGTTATGACAGATAGGGGAACGGGAGACACCGAACGAAAACAACTGTTGCGCCGCGCCCGTGATCGATCTATGTTCTCAGAATTTCGCTGTGATTTGATGGTGTCGCATTATTTCGGACCCTGCCATCACGAACCCGTTGCTCTCGGTGGTTCCCATTGAAAAACCTCGCGTGTATATTGTGTTGCGGTGCAGGAGGAGCGGAGATTTGTCCGCCGGTACGTCCGGAGAGCTTGGCCCGCCACCTCGTGCAAAATGCTAGGCAAAAACCTGTCGGCATGCGCGAAGGATACGAGTGCGGGTGTCCGTCGGCCTCACGCCTCCACGGCGGAAACTCACCACGCTCCCAGCAGGACGGCCGTCGTTCACGGCACGGCAGCGCCAACGGAGTTCCGCAACGCCGACAGGATGATCTCGGCACTACCATCCTCCCCATAGCCGTGCCGCCTGCTTCTCATCGGACAGAAGGCCCCAGCTCCATACAGGGTCAGCTGTGCTACTGTGGGAGTTGTACTTTTTGGGGCCTTGTATTCATCAGTTACGAAGGTCCTCAACAGAGGAGCTGCTCCTGTATCAACGTCTTCGGATCCCAAAACATACAACCAACCAGCCCAAGGGACTGTGTGTCAGGCTTGCAGCAATAGCTTACATACTTTCGTCACAGTCAGTTTTGACTTCCTAATAATATGGAGCTCCTCGTGTGAGGGGCCTGAAACCAAAACAGCACGTGCAGGTTCCTACCGAAGCGCGCGCACACAGATTTGTCCGCAAGATCAAGCAACCTTTTGGTGTTGATGTTAAGCACACCAAAAGTGTTTCTTTCGATTCTGGACAGAGCGGTATGTTGCAAGACGACAAACCTGCACGAACGCCGTATACTACGCAGGAGCGCCCATCTGAATCCATGGCTACGGACGATCTCCATAGGCCCTTCTGGTTCATTCTTGGGACGGTTCCACATGTGTGTGTTTAATGTATGCTGGCAAGTCCACGTATCTTGGTGTTTTTGTCTGCATAACCCCTCCCATCCGTGCGCACACGGAGACAATGCCACACAGCGGGGCGAGAGAACGCGCCTTTTTTCATCCGCCGCCGCGTTTCTTCATTTTGGGTTTCGTATATAAAGGAAATTATTTCCTGCTTCACCAGAATCTTCTCATAGTTTACATATAGGTTCGGCTAGCACCGTTATGCTTCTACAGTGCTGCATTGCGCGCGGGTGGGGGGAGGGGGGGGGGGTGTTTAGTCGAAAAAAGTACTAATTCGTGACTGATGAGGCGCCTACACTGCGGAAACGCCCAACATCCTCGGGATCGCATACGTATGTATTTCTCAAGGTAGTATCGTTCTTGATGCACCTGTGGCTCATAATATTGATTGATTATCGGAATGACGGACCGTACACCTTGTCTTAGCGTCGAGATATTGGATGAGGCATAGAGGTCCTCAAAAAATGACGAGCCTCAAAACTCACAAGCGCTAGGGGCACCGCTTGCCGTAGCAAGCACGCGTCAATTGATGCTCGGGATCGCGCAAGGCTCCGAAGATTTACTTGATGCAGAGCAGCGTCAGTAGATGCCCAAGGCCGAAAGCGGTAAGAGGGGGTGCGTACTCATGTTATCAATGGCCGAAGTTGCATGACCATAGGCCCTCGCATTCTTTAAAATGTCTGGACGGAGCACGTCGAGTTTTCCCGACTAGGCAGACATTGCTCGCACCTTACGCGAAGCGAAACGTGAGGTGTGCACCACATTGTGGGCGGTAGGGGGTGCGTTTAGGGCGTTTTAGTGTAAGCAAGACTCATTCGACGAGTGGCCACTCGTACCTAATTTTCGTTTTTCATGGCACGCACCGTCATTGAGTTATTCGTGACACTGTTCTAAGCCAAATCTTGGCAAGATGAGTTTCGAGGAAACATGTCGATGTTGCAGCTGATGTGCATTTTTCCTAAAGATAATTGTATGTATATTTTACGTGCCGTATATGGTCTCTCGCGGTATGAAGTGGCGTTCACCCGGCTAGGAAAAAGGGGGTATCTCCCTTCCCCCCTCCCAACGGTACGGTTGGTTAAATACTGGGACACGCGTGTCCAGGAATATTCTGACAAGGAACACCGCCGCGATAAAGCGAGCGTCTGAAAGGAAGGTCTTGCAAAAGAGTTTAATATCGACATTTCAAGGACATTCGCTCCTCATTTCCTTGAGTTATACCAGGTATCGCAGAAGCATAACCATATATATGTGGTCCTTGGCCAATGCAGGGCACGGGAAATCACGGAATTGTGCCTGCCGAAATCGACCGCTTCTAAATGGCTGCGGGTCTGATTTCTTGAATGACGCTACGATGTGTCCATCGCCACGGTAACTACTGAACTTATGATGTAGACCGCACCGTTGTTCTTGGGTTGCGAACGTGTTGCACTTAGTCAGGGTTCCTCATCCGGAGGGGAGAATGTGGTCTCGCAGTAAGGTTTCGCTGTTGCGGCATGTCTATTCGTAGACGATACTTGTCGTGTGACATTTGGGCGTGAAGGTATCATCCATTCATTCCGAGCGAGCAAAGGCAGAGGAGTACAGCGGTGTTTGTAGTGCACCGCAGTCCAATAACGGCAGAGAAGCGCGCACTCCCCCTGTGTGCGGACGTCTGCCAACGGTCTCTCCCTGCATTATTCCTGCGGTCTAGTACCCACCACGGTCAAATAGAGCAAGATTCGCGCAGTGCATATGCGACCGATTTACTACCAATCACATTTTTTTCGTCTCACCGTGTACGTAGTACAGTCTGTGAAACCTACGGCTATCGTACGTCAACCGGTCGGGAAGCACGGTCGGAGGTGATAACACCCATGTACTTGTTTTGGCGTATTACCCAGCCGGCGGTTGTACCACCACCCACTGCGACAGTACAGCAGATCGTGACGGCCTCGGTTTCTGCCCGACCTGTATTGGCACATGGCAAAACGCTTAACATGTTCGGCTATCGTCTAAGGGCACCCTTGGCAGATGGTAACACAGGCTTGGGCTGCTAGTGGCTAAACTACCTGGCTAGCGTCTGTGAATTAAGGGAGGGGCTTGACGTTGAAAATGAGGAGGAACAATACCACTCACGGGTGAAAAGGATAAAAGACCGGAGAGAGAAAGACGAGCTGGAGAAGCGAAGTAAGGGTGTACGCGTGCACGACCGTCCCCGATCAACTCACACCTACGGCAAGACATAGATGTATGCATCCTACGGGTCGTTGTACTGAGAGACCCGCATCAACGTTCTTTGATGCTTGCTCGTGGAAGCTTACCTTCTCCGAGTCAATGAAATGTCCGAACGAAAAACATTACGTACTACTTTTACATACGGGTTCTGTTGATCGGGTAATTGCACCGCGTTACTGTACGTACAATCCCGCCGCAGATTTACTACCAGTAGTCGTACGTCCTACCTCAAAGCAACACATAGGTCGACCGTGTAACGTCGACTGCTGCGCTTCTGCTCCTTCGGTAGTACGCCATGCTAGAGTACGCCATGCGAGTGAGCGTTGACTAGATAGGCTTTTGTATTTTAGTCTCTACTAAACTTTTGTTTATCACGCCAATAGGGTGATTTGCCCATTTCTTAGCATACATAAAATGGCGAAGCTCTACCTGGAGGCCACGAAGAAAGCGGTTCGCTCCACCCCCGGCCCTTCCCCCGTACCGTTTGAAGCGAGGAGAAGGGACGTGAACTGGTCGGGTACATATCACCGTTTGACACATAACACGGTGGTCAGCTTACAACAGTGCACAACCCCTCCCTTGGAATATTCACTTGAATACCTGTCGGTGCCAGCAGATGTTGTAACGTCTCGATATTCATTTTTTTCATTTGATCGGAATGCTCGGGCGGGCATCAGAACGCCCAACGCACGGGCGCAACAAACAAGCCGATGAAAATTGGGGCCGGCGGGGATGGCGGGTATGCTAGATGTCGACGTATGTCGGAGTATGGGCATCGTTCACATAGAGTCATTTGGGGAAACACGGTGTGGTGAGTGACATGGGCTTGCTCCATATCAAAATCGGAACAAAACCACATTTTTTCCGAACAATTTATTTGAAACATTGGGGACATTGTTCCAAAAGCAGAAATTCAGGCACCTTGCCATCTGAAAAATGTGGCCTTACAAGAAGCAATGCAGCGGGGGGGGGTGGGAAAGACAGTTTACTTTCGCCTGACTTGGTCGGCCAACCCAACGACTATCATACATATGCTCACGTTCTCAGCGAGAGCCTTCGACTCCAGAGCGTTCGGCGTGAATTCTGCCCTAGACGTCTCAACCAGGAAAACTGGCTGACCCGGTTTCTATCCATGCACACTCTGACTCACAATTCCTCGACACAGATACGCCATATTACGTTGGCCAATACACCACGTTCCGTCCGCCACTTCGTTTGCCGAGAGCGTAACTTGTTGGGGAACTGAGTTCTGATAACAGAGAAATGGAGACCCCGGTTGAGTCATCGTGGCATTAGAGAGCGAAATGTCCACGTGCTTGTGTCCTGTTTGGTTGATGATTCCCCAAAGGGTGGGCTTGAAACCAAAGGAAGCTGACAAGAGAAGAAACGCAGGAGGGAGGGGCGGGGGCGATTGCACTGCACCTTTCCCCCAACACGAGCATTCGTTTCCAGTACGCTTACAACGTATTCGCAGACGATTTTCGCTGGATACGCCTCCCCAAACATTGAAAAATGAATGACCGAGCGACCAAATGAGACGATTCCTGCCCCCACCCCCCGGCTCTTTTCGCTCTGCGTAGTCTAGAAATCCCTCCATGGCGGGAACCCAGTTTTCAATTGCTAAACATTTGAATGGTTCCTGCGTTTAATGCCAGTTGATATCGTAACCTCGCGGGTACGACCCATCCTGTCAACGAGACACCTACATCAGGTATTGCAGAATAAAACTACCGGACGACCCTTAAACAAACCCGCCTTGGTGGATGACGCTTCGTCCTTTCCCGCCCTTTGCCCTTCCACTGCGTTAAGGATAATGACTATGCCTTGCTATGCTTCGAGGCTATACCTCGTGTGCACGGTTCTCTCCTGCTAGTGCAAGCTCGTGGACCTCGATCGAAATGGCACACAGGTACACGATTGTAGCCCGATTTCCGAACTCTCGCTATGCTCTGCTTTACTGCTCTATGCTGATCGACGGCTGCTTGCCTGGACGCGACTGAAGTGTGGGTTGGATATTACCGGTGCAAGTTCCATTCCATCCTGGGACAATCCTCTCTCTTGCTACGTTGTAATGTTAGAAGATGAGTAGGAATCCCATTCATCAAAAGTATCTACTGCGAAGGTATAGGCTTCTCATATTCCCCGTTACCCCGAAAACGCATTCCCCTTAAGCCCAAGATTGTCTCCAAGACAATCTTTCTCATGAAATGTAGGAACCCATCAACGGGTGACGTACTTTAGAAAACAAACGATCCTCGGTGTGCCAAGCATACTCTAGGGTCTTCATTGTTTCATTGTTTCAACGCAAGAAAGGGACATTTTTTTTCAAGCCTTGTCTTAATTATTAACCGGAACAAAACAAGAGTAGTGGGGAAACGGTGACCCTAGTTTACTGGTTAACTTGTTAATTCGTTCACACTGGAACGGGCATAGTTCAGTTTTACCCCCCCCCACACTCTCTCGAGCGGTGGGCCAAGCGAAAATAGTGTAAGCCAGGTTTGGTCTTGACGATGACGGGGGCAACGCCACGTATATTTTTCATTTTAGAAACCTGAGAAAAGCCAAGAAAAAAATGATTTAGGATCATCCAGACGCTATGTTGTACTGGGGTGTTGATACTACAGTACGACTTCCCCCCGCTCGTGCTTAACGCTTAACTGTATTACTCACTAACATGGTTTTGCCTACAGGCCCGGTAGTTTGTCTCAAGACTTTGGTCCATCTAAGCATTCGGTAACGATCGACTTGGGAAGGCTCCAACCTCGTGTTATGTCACCCCTTCCCCTATCCTGACAAAACCATTGGTCGTGAAGGAATTCGAGCAACGAAGCATTGAAACACGCACACGAACACAACCAGTATGCCACTCACACGACCACAGAACCCACAGATGTCACCTCGAACGTAGAACTATGTATGGGTAAAACGTTTATCCTGATCCAGACAGGTCATATCGTTGAGATGTTTCCCCTACATGAGGCTGGTCTACCCGCGCTGTCACAGCAAGTACTTTAACGGAGCACGCAAAGTGGAGAAGCTAACCCACAGTGCACACATTAGGTGACAATGGGGCCACGATTATGTAATGTCAGTAGAGCGCTACATACAAGCAAGGTGGGCATGTCTCAGTTTGGTACACGAGCTCTAAATTCCAACGGGCGAAGCTGGCTTCTCTTTGGACCATCAACGAGGGGGAGACGGCCACGGTGTGTGCAAAGTTGGCGTACTGCATACATCATTGCGGCTACTGTTGAGGGGGAACACAGCAACAAGTGCCATCGTCGTTTTTTTCGTACGGAAATCTCTGTGTGTTTGCCTGTCCAGAGCTCGGCTGCGGTGCCGTTAACATACCTCGTGTTCGAAATATCGACTATGCACATGACAGGAGCCTATATGAAGTTGTACCGTATGTCTCTACTGTAGCGAGACGGCCTAAATAAACAGCAACATTGACAAAGCACTACAAGTAGGGTTTCCGTGGCGTACTCGTAACGTTTTCATGAAACGAAAACGGTAAATGTGGTTGACCGCTGAGCCCTGCATGTTTTCCTGGCCGCTAAAAAAACAGTTGTGCAATATGTTTGACATCGGCCGTGGGGAGTACCTGAAACGACGATTCCAAAACGTTTCGCCGAATCCGATGAAAAAAAAGAAAACCGATCCCCTCTCCCCACTACCGCGACCCCCCTCGAAGTAGATTTCTCGATGGCGGCTTGGGCCGCTCTGCCTCCGACCTATTTGGGGCACACTTGGCATAAACAAATATGAACTCTTCCTCCGCTATACGCTACGAAAAACAATTAACAAGGCTATCGCTTCTCTACGCAGTCCAAAAATGGTAAACGCGAACGCTAAAAAAATGCAAAAAAGGTCCCTTCGTGCCATGTACGTCTGACGCTATCCCTGGTGGGTATCGCGGAGTAAATTAGGATATAAAAACAACTGTCGTGCACGGTACAGTGGTACAAGCACAGCAGTACAAAGTAGTGGCTGGTATAGACTCGCAGTGCGGCAAACATCCTGCTAAAAAACATTCAACAGACGTCTTGAGCGTGCTGAGCACCGTTAATACGACGTCATCATCTTGCGCTTACTTAGAGGGAACCATCTTGCCGGGAAGTACAAACGGTCACCTTCCGCCTGCTAAGCACCATTGATAGCATGCCAGCTTGTGTAGAGAGAGCTAGAGGGCGTTTCTCCGTCTGAATAGCGGGAGGGCGGCACAGCTATTGAGGCATCTACAGTGCCGACCTCAACGGCTCGGACTCTTACTTACGCTGGAAACCGTTTCTGTGGAAGGATGAGGCCAGGTTTTCGCGGCAGCACCGGCAGCCTTAGTCTTAGCAGCCGGCGGGGGGTCAGTGGAGGTCCGGGGCCGACGGACGCCTGCACTTGTATCCTGTATGCAGGCGAACACGTTTTTGCCGAGCATGCTGCACCAGGTGGCGGCCCAAGCTCCCCGAATGTAGCGACGGATGAACCTCCGCTCCTCCTGGCGTGTGCGACGCATGGTGCATGCGGGGGGTGGACCAGTTCAGAAGGACCAGTTGGCTGTGTTTTCATGCGGACGCGTGCTACGATAGAGATACTCGAAGCACATGCCACTATGTACCTAAATATAAGCACAGTTTTGTTTTACAATTATTGAAAACACGTTGTTTATGTAATGGGACAGGGTGGGTACTGGCTGAAATATTTCCCGAATAACGGAGACCCCTATCTCAAAATCGTTGGTATTCCATTCTTGTTTTGCAAAGTTGTAGCTTGCTGTATATCTTGGCCACGGGATTAATCGTTCGGTTGCACTTCGAATTTTCTTAAACGTCGGTGTTCGGGTGAGGTACAATAGCTCTTCAAGCGGGGAGCCTCAGAAGAACCATGGTGGACCGCTACTGTAGCATGCGCCCGCGGTCACCCTAAAGGCGTTGTCCGTCATATAAAGTTCAACGATGCTGACTGGTGCTAGTTCGGAAGTATTGGCTCGGGTTCGGAAGGGCACTCGCTTTCGTGTCAATCTTGCCCAAACATAGTTTACATGTGGCGATATAGCACGCGGAAGAAGTACCCGTTTCGAAAACAATCCTAAAAGGGCGTGATTTTCGACATTTGACTGACGAGCCGGGTTACGGGGGGCGGTTTAGCCCCAACATTGTCCGACTGGTGGGGTAAGTATCCAAAATGCCTGTAGCCCCTGTCGTGCTTTACGGTATTGCCATTGCATGCCTCGGTCATTATATTGTTTTTTCTAGGGTAGCACATGCAAGGTTCTCACAAGGTCGGGTTTTGGGTCGAGACTCCAGAGCTCTTTATGTCAGCAACCTGATACAGTGAACTCCCCCCCGAATATAATATACCTGGTATATATGGGTTGTTGGGTTGGCGTCGGTTGGCGACGACGCTGTGAAACACTCCTCTCACTACGCAAGCCAGACAACCAGGGTGCCGCTTCTTGTGGTCACCACGCTGGCGGTCGGATTACATTTTTATTGTGCGGGGAGCACCTTAACTCCGCACAGGGTGGGTGATCGTCTCACGTAGTGTGTATATGCTAAGGCACCCTCGAGGCGGTTAGGTGCTAAGCCCGTTGCTGTCTCTGGACGTGGCTACACCAGAAAATAAACCAATTCATTGACGTAGTCATCCGTATCAGGTTTGCAATAAAATCCTCCTCAAAAGCGATTCTCAGTAGGATGCAGCTTACCCTTCATGAGATTCGCCAACACGTCACGTTTCGCTTCGCGGTTGGCGCAAGCAATGTCTGTCTGGTCCGTGAAAACCCGACGTGCTCCGTCCCAGTAATGCAGGGATACGAGGATGTTTGATCATACGACTACGGCCATATCTGACAATCAGTACACCCTCCCACCCTCCTTCTCTCTGTGAAGGAAATAATTCTGACGGCGTGTTGAAGACATCACATACATACGCCAGCGTCGTTGTTGCTGCGTGGTCAAACGCGGAAAGGCTTGATTGACCCACCTTTGCGTCGCCGTCCCTCGTCTCCTTCGCTTTCGTGTCGACGAGCTTGCGTATTACTCCGATGATCACCGCCGAGGCGTCCAGGTACACCGGTATGATCAGTGCTGCCAAGGGGTTTTCGAACAGATGCCGGGTGAACAGACCGCGTACCAGTATGACATTTTTATCTGCATGTAGCTCAATTCTGGGATGTTTCGGGAGAATGCGAGTTTCCTACGCTGACGGCTAATTTTCTTCGCCCCTAAACATGGGAGGGGCCCTTCCGAGATTTCTGAAGCGACCGACCGACCTATCAGCTTGGATCTAGCTGAAACAAGTTGGCAGTAGTTACAAATGTCTTGCTAAGCGGGTTCCTAGCGAGACGCATGCTGCCCCGCGACAGACAAACGGTATGTTTGTATCGTCGCGTTCTTTTTTCCAGCTCAACTTGCAGGAACGTCTTACACTCTCAAGGGCCTTCCGGAAAAGGCCGTGGTCACACCCGCCTTCCCTTCTTCCCCCCCGGTACGAATGCCTCCGCTTATATCATGCCCAGGGTTCGACATTCCTACGACTATTCGACTGATATCGAGTGTCGCTCTCTCACGCTCTGGCGCCAGGTCGAGTAGTACACTCGAGTTGATTGCCATGTTTCGTTTCGGTACCTCAAACACTCTGCAGAAACTCGGACAAAAATAGAAACGTAATCTAACCAAGCAAACTAAGGAGGTACGCACAAAACTATTTGGTTCTTGGAATGACATGTCGTCGACGCCGTCAGCTTATCAGGGAAGAGACAACGGAAGTTCGCGAGCATATGCGACGTTACAGTCACATTTCAGACAAAACCGCTCGACGTTCCCTCCCATCTCATACACAGATGATAGACCGGAGTGGACGTTTTGAGGACTTACCAGGAGACAAGAAAGGAACACCAACTAATGAAAGCGTGTCGCACCGGCAAAAACGATCAGTTGGATGACCATGACCGCAATATCGGCTCTCTCCGCGTTCTCAGTGCCTTTCCATGCCAGGGCGGCGGCAGCTAAGACTGCCATTGACACTGCGTCAGCGGCCGCGACACATGCCCCCTACGGCGTTGATCATCCTGCGAAATATATGGTTCATAAGGTATATGAAAAACGAGTAAATCATCACGGTGTTTCCATGCGAAGGCTTGAAGCGAAATTCAAGAACACCAAAGCGCTGGCTAGATCCTATTGCAGGGTTGGCACACCAAAATCGTCATGCCAAGACCCGGATGTGTGTCAGAGAGAAGTTAGTTCCTTTATGGGGGAGGCGCAAGCGGGTGTACAACAAGGTTGGCTCTGCACCTCTGTGTAGATGTGTAGAACAAACGATATAGGAGTACGGCTTAAGTATCTAGCCGAGTCGAAATGTGTTCCCTCTCCAAACGTTCCGGCACCTACAAAACGGGTGCCTGCCTGAATCGTAGTATCTGACCCATTCCAGAAACATGCAACAGAGTGTAGAGCTCTTGATTGCGTGAGTGTACGTGTACCGCTTGTAGAGAAATTTAGCGTTGCGCTTGTCGATGTAGTTGTATTATAGATGTTGTGTATTGCAATGTATTGCAGTGCTGCTGTCGATGTAGCTCTAGGTTTTTTATGTTCAAGTTGTTGCTGTCCAAGCGTAACGGTTGTCGAACTCTGCCACCGAGAAAAACGGACTGGAGACGGCCGCCATTCTCCCGAGACCAACACTAGAACTAAATAGGTACGGACACTGCCCTTGCGTCTCACCTATTCGAAAAGGGTCTGAATCGCACAAGTACGATGAGGCCCAAGACATGCACGCCTCCGAATAGCAAGAGTTGCTGAACCTCGTCGTCGACCAGCACTCCAATGGATGCCATAGCTACGGACTGCACGAAACGGGAGCGATACACGCCATGGTTGGTCCTCATGGCGAATTTCTTAGCACACGGCTAGCATAAGACTACTTGGCATGCGTCCCTATATCCGACGGTCCCATGAGCCCATGCCTCACTGGTGCAGCACTGGTATAAAGAAATATGCACACGACCGGGTAGCCCTCTTGTCGAAAGGACCCGTTCATCCAAATGTTATGCAAACCTCCTATCCAATGAATGTGGTATTGATGCACGTGAGTTGAATCGAACCAAAACCAGAGTATGCAATCCAATAACTTCGCGGGTGACGACAGTCTCTAGCTGTTCCGTCGAACGTTCGCACCTGTAAGAGCGAGAAGGCCATGAACCACGATCCATTCTTTGTATAGTCCACGAAAATCGGCTCGAATCCGATCCGAAACGAGTCCCCCTCCCGCCGAGCCTCTTGGTCTGCTCGCTCGGCCGTCACCCACTCTCCCGTGTCCGCCCAGGCGAACAGGCTGCGGCTTTCCTTCCAGCCAGTTTTGACCCTGGAGAAGAGACTGAGACGCTGATGTTGGCCGTCGTAGTCGTCACGGCCGTCCTCCGGGTCCATCAGATCACGGTTCGGCTCGAAAACGATCAGAGCATCGGGAAAAAAAAAAAACTCGAACGATGATGGTGCGGCACACCATGACGAACATGAGGATTGGGTAGAGAACCTGGCGGTGCACAAAATGTAAAGAAATAGGAGAAGTGCGGGATACGCGGTAAGAATAAAAGGACAAAACGTACGCACCCGATACAACCCATGGTCCGCTACAGTGGCGTCTGACGAACTGGCTCAGGCCGAGCTCGACAAGCGCACATAGAGTCGGAAATCTACCCCGCTTTTAGAGTTATGTCTTTTGAAAAATGACCACGTTTTCTGTAAGCATCTGCCGACCTGATAACGAACGTGTGTTTAGGTTTGTTTTTCACCAGATGTTTGGCGGTTTATTCATTTATATGTCTTGGCCATCAGGGACTGGTGTCACGATAGGCCGGGGTAACAATCATTTTCGCTAACCGCGTTTAGGTCACTCGGACGAGTGGCTCCATCTCCCAACACAGATTGGGCGCAAATACACTTCGTTGCAGTCGCAGAGTAGCAAGCTCCCCTGCCGGAGGACATGGCGAAACCAAAGAGCATGAAGACTCAAGAATGCCAAGAAACCATAGGGTCACTTGGCCGAGTGACTCTCGTCAACTGAAAATAGAGAACAGAAGAGCGCCGCCCCTACCGTATCGCCGGTCCAGTAGTCTCGAAGTCTCGGCGACTAAAATACTAAAGAAAAACCCCTTTCTGTAGCGCGTCGGCAGGGGCTCATGTGTATATGTTCAGGGTCTGTCTCTCTAACGTGGCGTGTAGTTTCAAGGCTTTAGTGCTAAAACAAGTGTACAATTCACATCGTCGCCTTGTAATCACCTACCGTAGTTTCAATATAAGGTCAACTTTGGGCGTGAAACAGGACTCGATGTTGGTCCAAGGCAGTCAACCCTGCGGTTGGTTTCACGAAACCGTTCTCAGACATGCCCTCGAATACCCAGAACCGGCTCGTATATCACCACAAATGACAAACAAATCCTACCTTTCTGTAGAGGCGTCTGAGTATTGTTGGCCTTTTCGAAGACCTGTGTTTGGGGGGTACCCGTGGGGTACCCGGTTTTTTCGATAGCGTCAATTCAACTGTAGATCCTACACAAAAGGATTGGCTACATTACCTTCTTCCACTGTTCATGACGGTCAGTATTATATGCGACATCCGAGTAGATGTCGCATGGGACATTCGGGGCGGACACAAGTTGCAATGTATTTCTCGGACCAACCTGTAGCATTTCCAACATTGAGACTGTTTCCTATGCGATTCGATTTTTGAGCCTCAGATTTTGACCCGATTGCGTGATCTCCGCAAGTCGAAACAGTCTTCGTATGCGAAAAACATCGGATTTATTGTGCGCGCAGAGATTCGCGAAAACACCGCGACCAACTGCTTTTGGTGTGGTCTAGCGCCCCGATGAGACGCACTCAGGCGCTGCACAGTGCGTAGGATCCAAACATCCGAGCCCACGCTAGACCCAGGCGCTGCACAGTGCGTAGGATCCAAACATCCGAGCCCACGCTAGATGTCTCTGGTCTAGCGGCGAAGAGACGTGCCGAGTGCGTTAGAGTCAACCTGTGTTGGTATTTTGTAGTGTGACACAATGCGCCTGACCTCTGCTGCTTCTGCTGTTGCTGTAGTGTACGAGTACGTACCCACGGAGAGGTGCGTGCCGAGTGCGCTTCTCTTGAAATCTAGGCTCGAACCCGCGCCAGCCAACTGTGGCCTCGCCACGGAGAGACGCGCCACCCGCCGACTGACGCGCCCGCCGACTGCGCGTCGGGCGCGACGCAACGTTGCTATCCAGCTGTGTCACCATCCAACTCATCGATATTTCTGCAGCTTCTTGCCGTCGTCAGTAACATCATAAATTTAGAGACCATGCCATTTTTCGATTCGAAAAAATGTTGACCCAGGTCGTCGGAGTTTGGGCTAAAATCTGACGACTTGGGCCATCAGATTCACAAATCGAAAAAAAAACGGTTGTATTTTGCATGTTCGGCGTGCATAAGCAGATGCTTTCATTTTTGGGATAGAAGAATGAAATCTGAAGCACGACATCGAACCGCACAGGAAACAGCCTGATGGGCATATATTATTGGGATACAATTGTTAGGACAAGAAATGCAGGAAATACGTTCCAGCGAAACGTCCTTACTCGACGAGGTATACAGCAAGCGCAGGCCGGTGCTGAGACGAAAATCGTCGTGTGTTCCTTGAACGCGCACAAGAACGCGCGCAGAAACCTTGAAGTTTCGTAAGCACGGGGCCGCGGCAGAGGCAAGGACTCACCAAGGCTGTTGCCGCCGCGATGGTCACCCATGGACACCTACTATCTCGCAGAGCCGCGACCTCCGATGCAACAGCCCCCTCGAACGCGAAAAACAAGAACAGTAACTCGATGTGCGGGAAGTGCAGCCATGCCGCTTGCGAACGATCTCTACAGTCCGAGACCAAATTCAGGTGGCTCTCGCTACGAGTAATTGCCTGACCGCCCTCCTGTGCGCCCTTTTCTTGATCGCCGTATTCCCCTTCCCGATCTCCATCTCTTCTCGTGAGGGCGGACCCACTCAGAAACGCCAATCTCTGTGATCGGTAAGAACCTGCGGGTTTCGGTCCGGCGGAAAAACCGGCGCCCACACCAGGCGCGCCAGTCTGTTCACCCCGTCGACTTGTTGATAGCTCGTGAATGGGAGTGCCGTGGAGATGGGCCAACTCCACCCTCTCTTTCGCGTATTGCTGGCGTTGTAGGCAATGCAAAGCAACGACAGGGACGGGAACACAGCGTGATGTCGACATAAGTACGTGTACCTCAAGAATCGCAGATATGAAGGCATGGTGGTGGATATTTATTGATCCTTAACATAGTACTGAGGCCTCTTTTCGAGGTACTAGTGTGCTATGCGGGGACGACCCTGACCTCGTGCAGCTTCAGCCCTACGGTAAAGTCGCGAGCCAATCACATGAAACGATTTTGACACAGTACCGTGAATTCCGATTTGGCCTACTCGGAGACTGCACGCAGGAGGTTATCACTCCGTCGATGCCTAGTCACTCTGCGAGAACAGGGCAATAATACAGAGGATTTAGACATCTAATGTATATCTGAGTGATCAATATATTGGTTTCACCACGCCGGTACATGCCGAAGTATAATCGTTTGGTGGAATAGACACTGACATGTCCCAGTGTGGGATCCCGGGGCAATACACGGGGAATCAATGTGTACCAGGATTGTTGTGCAATCACATGGACGGATGGAACGAAATTGGCCTTCATGGCCTCGGGATTCGCGACACGTGGGCGGTCAGCGTCCAAAGAAATAAAATAATACCTCGAAGAATAGACCATGTAAACATTAGTATATACTCCGTGAAAATACATATCGCCGACCTATTGGAGTATCTCGTGGGAATACGCGTTAAACCGGGACGTTTATGGTGACGTCGAGATGCTCGCGTTCGTCGCACCCGAGTGTGTGAGGGGGTTGAGCGACGCACCGACAACAGCGAACATGAGTACGAATGCGTGGTATAACGGATAGCTCACGTTCTATAAAGGACATTCCGACGCCCTGCCGCAAGCGCAAACACTGACCGACATGGACAACGAGGCGGCGTTGCAGAGGCGCCGGGGAGCGATGGGAGTGCCCGACCAAAAAGCACCCCTTGCGCGTACGAGGCGCAGAGAGGAAGTTATTGGCGGGAACGACCGTTCCCGAGATCATGAAGGTCAGGAGGTGGAAGACGGAGAAAGCAACGGATTTCAACATCCGATTGACCACTTATATACTAATCCAACCGCCAAGAAGAAAACGGGACCATTGCTATGCGAACGCGTTAGCGTCATCACCGTCTGCGGCTGTTGAGTCAGTGCTACCCACGTGCACACCGAACTATGGCCAAATTATACCAGGAAGTAGTACGAAGCAAGTTTGGATGAGACAGTCGTTCCCGGAAGGTGGATAAGGACGAACTACAGTAATAAACACTAGGAAGTTTGGGTAGGATCCCCTACCGGCGCAGGAGGCCTCACCCAATTCAATACTTCCATTGAACGATCGTTGGCAGCGTAAACAAATACTGTAGAAAACTCGCGAGCCATTCTAATGAATCAATTTATGAGTAGAAGTGTGAGACCCCTGTTGGCCCGAACTACTCAGAGCCAGCACGCAGGAGAGGACCCTCCGAGCAACAGGCACAGGAAACATGCAACCCTTCGCACCCACCCTACAGGCTTAGTAGTCCGTTCTGCGTGGTTATTTCACTCCGAGGAATGGGCGCCGCGCTGAGAGCGTACTTGACGCGGAAATTCCGGGTCGATTCCCCCCTGCCATGGAGCAGGAGGCCTCATTCAGTCCAATACTTCCACTGTACGATCGTCGAATTCGTAAACGAATGCTGTACAAACCTACTGAAATATTTTAAGCATGTGCGGAACTACTTGATGTGAGCGAATGCAACCAAACAGGAATTCATCATGCAAATAGAGACTACACGCACAACCCTGCTCACTGACGGTCATAATCACCTTTGTCAGCCAGTATGCTTCCACGCCAGAAGCCAGCAAAACGTGGAGGAGGAAGATGGCCAACAGAGCGCCCGCGAAGAGCACAAGGTTTCCCACAAAAACGATCGCGCCGATGTCGCCTGGCCCAGTTGCTGCAATGTCACATCGGGATGCACTCTCTGCTTCCTGGAGCCGGCGAGTTGTGCTCACGGGTGTGAACGCTTCGACAACGTTCTCCGGAGGCCAGAGGTTCACCCACCTATCAGAAACAGGACGATACAAAATCAGGGTGGGGGGAGTGCAAAGAAGGGTGCAAACGATTGGCTTGATTCGCCGACCCAGCGCCTACATTGTGTCTGTTCGCGGTCTCAGCTGGAAGTTCCGACTCGCTCGCGTCCAACGTTGGTGTGCTGGCCCGAAGGCGATGGTGTCTTCAAGACTGACATCACTGCAGCAGTGCTCCCGTTCCTATTCTTCCACCTTTCGACCCAAATCCCGGACACAACCACGCGTAAATACCTCAACCTATAAACCGTGTTCTGTCCCCTGCTGCGATACAGAGGCTGGACTACGCCTGCGCACAAACCTACCTTTTACTCAGTTTATCACATGAAAGACAATGATGTGTCCACGTACAAGGAGACTAAGCGCAATCGCTGATCAGGTGCGTTTATGCGCCTCGCTCAAGATTCAACGTAGGCGTTTTAGATTATTAGGCAAACCTAAAAACCAACAGGTGGGATCTGCACTTAAGGGTCGGGCGTTTATAGTACGGATACTATACCTATAGTGTACACGTTGACGTGTTCTAGTGTCAGGACATAGAGAAAGACGAGTGGCAGGAAAATGTCGAACCTGAGGTGATGGGCGAAGTCTAAAACCCACGAGTCTTCGACACCTGTAGAGTCCACCAGCGATAACATGGCAAGAAATTGGATCTGTCCTATAATCACCAACGCCAACGTGGCTGATGGAGCGCGGACACTGGAGGAACCTTGCGTGGTTTCGATCGATGCTTGCCCCTGAATTGGAACGGCCGACGATACGAAGACGGCGAACGTGAACAAGCCGTGCCACTTACGAGTCATGGAGGATCGAAAGCACATGGAGGAACCACCTATCCGTTTCAACGCACGTGTTCTCGCCATCATTTTCAGATTCTGCAAAGAGGTAAAGGGAAACCACGGCAACGAGTACTTGACTCGTGCTACGATAAAGGTTACACATTTTGGGCACGACGGTTCTAGCCGAGCGGGGCTCCTACACTGAGAAACTACCCAGTATCGTTCGGAGGGCATGGCATTTCTCATCTTGCATGATATTTTGTCAGCGTTTGGGTGAGATAGAGAGCTTCGTGAGCGAGACGCCTCGTCAATATTGCGGTGCACGCCTACTGTAGTATACCTCCTTTTGAAGTAGCCAACATGGTGCACTGGGAAATACATGGAGCTTCGAGAAAATATTATACCGATTTAAGCAAAGCGGGTGACACGGAAGCCAACACCGGTTTCAGCTCACTATGCCTGATGATTGTGAGGACGACGATCTTCCCCCAGCGCCCACGAGCAGGCTGCATACGGGTTGCAGCAGCTACGCCTCCCACTCCAAGGACAGAAGTCGCTTGAGCAGCAGTAGTGGCAGAAACCAAGACCTAGTGGACTCGCACAAATGTATATATGCGGTAGAAAAGCGGAAACAATGGGGTGGGGAAGTTAAGTCCATACAGTACACAAGGTGAGTCCGCACAAATTGGTTACGTCCAGCTCCTCGTCTACCTGAGACCTGATTCACGCCGTGTACCAACGATTGACTGCAAATTACGACTCGACAGACTTTTCAATCTACGTTGAGTTTGCGGCAGAGTTGAGGGCAGCTAACGCCGCTACATTACACGAACCGCTCATCTCGCACCTCTTGGGCGGTTGCCGAAGGCGCGTTTGTCTTCGAGGGCGGCGAGTCCGCCCGTGATTCCACGACGGGCGCACGTGCCACCGGAGCTCTCTCGATGATCGGTGATGCCACGGGCGTTTGCGCAGCAGGTGTTTCTACAGTTGGGGCGATGGTAGTGGGACCCTTTGCTGTTGGCGACGCTATCTCGACGTCATTTCCTGTCAGCCCAGCTGCTGGTTGCTCGACCACAGGTGAATCCTGTGCAAACGGTGATTCCCCAGGCTGTTCTCCAACTGGAGCACGCTCGGCGATCGGTGATGCTGCCGGTGTTTTGACAGGAGTGTCCGCAACCGGTGCAAGGAGTGTAGGGCTCTCCATTATTGGCGCCGCTACATCGACGCCCCGTGTCGGCCTAGCAACTGGCTGCGTGAACACCGGAGCATCCTGGGGCAGCGGCGGTTCCGCACGCTCTGCCACGACTGGTGCACTCGCGGCAGTCGGTGATGCCTCTGCTGTTTGAGCAGGTGTTTCGACAGTCGGGTAAGTGCCTGTGGAGTTCTCTGACATTGGTGCCGCTACATCCACGTTGCTTGCTGTCGGCTCAGCGACAGGCTGCTTGACCACCGGAGAATCCTGTGCAAGCGGTGGTCCCGCAGGCTCTGCTGCCACCGGAGCACTCTCGGCAATCGGCGATGCCAAAGGTGTTTGAGCCGGAGTTTCCGCTGTCGAAGCGATGGGTGTAGGGCTCTCCGCCCTTGGGGATGGTTCGATGTCGTTTGTCGTCGGTAGAGTCACTGGCTGCTCGACCGCTGGAGAATTCTGTGCGAGCGGTGTGTCCACAGACGCTTCGGCCACTGGTGCCTCCTCGACCATTGGTGCTGCCACAAGTGGTTGGGCCGGAGTTCCTGCAGTTGGGACGATGACCGTGGGGCTCTCCGCTACAGGTGCCGGTTCATCGTCGTCGTTTACTGCTGGCAAAGCAAGTGGTTGTTCGACCGTCGGATAATCTTGTGCGAGCGGTGTGTTGGTCGTCTCTTCCGCCACTGGAGCCTCCTCGATATTCGGTGATGTTTGAGCCGGAGTCTTCACCGTCGGAGGGATGACTATGGGGCTCTCCATCGTTGGTGCTGCTTCATCGATGCCGATAGCGGTCGGAAGCGTAACTGGCTGCTGGACCGCCGGGGAATCCGGAGCAAGCGTTGTGTCTACAGGTGCTGGTGCTATTGGCGAATTGTCGGCGATCGGTGATCCCACAGATGATTGAACCGGAGGTTCCGCAGTCGGGGTGACTAGTGTGGACACCTCTGCCGTTGGCGCTTTTTTATCGGCGTCGTTTGCTGTTGGCTCATCAACTGACTGTTCGGCCACCGGAGAATCTCGTGCGAGTGGTGTGTCCGCAGGACCTGCTGACACTGGAGTATGCTCGCCGGTGGGTGATGGCTCAGGTGCTTGATTAGGACTTCCTGCGTTCGGGCCGATGATCGTCGGTTTCTCTGCTGATGGAACGGCTTGATCCGCGTTGTAGATTGCCTGTTGAGCAACCGGCTGCGCGACCACCGGCGAATTCCGTGCAAGGGGTGTATCTACAGGCTCTGCCGCCACTGGAGCAATATTGGCAATAGGTGAGGCCACAGGTGTCTGAACAGGGGTTGCTTCAGTCAGAGCGATGGGTGTTGGCCCCTCCGCCGTTGGCGCCGCTTCATTGACGTCGTTCGCTGTCGGAAAACAAACTGGTTGCACTACCGCCGGAGTATCCTGTGCGAGCGGTGTGTCTGCAGGCGCTGCTACAACTTGAGTGTTTTCGCCGATGGGTGTAGCCACAGGTGTTTGAGCAGGTGTTTCCGCAGTCGGTGTGACGAGTGTGGGGGTCTCCGTCGTAGGGAATGCTTCATCGGTGCCATTTGCTGCCGGTCCAGCAACTGGCCGCCCGACCCCCGGAACATATTGCGCAAGCGGTGTCTTCGAAGGCTTTGCGCCACCTGGGGCCTTATCGGCAATCGGTGATGCCACAGGTGCTTCCACCGGAGGTTCTGCAGTCGGGGTTTCGAGCGTGGGCACCTCTATCGTGGGCCCTGCTTCATCGGTGCCATTTGCTGCCGGCTCAGCAACTGGCTGATCGACCGCTGGAGAATCTTGTGTCAGGGGTTTGGGCACAGGTGTTGTTACGTCTGAAGTATTTTCGCCGATGGCTGAAGGCACAGGTGCTTGAACAGGTGTTTGAGAAAATGTTTCCGCAATCGGCCCGACGGATCTAGGGTTCCCAACCGTTGGAGCTGCTTCATCTCCGTTGTTTGATGTCGGCCGAGCAACTGGCCGCTCAACTAGCGGAGCGTCTTGTGCAAGGGGTGTGTTTGCAGGCTCCACCGTGACTGGAGCATTCTTGGCTAATGGTGATGTCACAGGTGTTTGAGCCGGAGTTTCTACAACCGGAGGAATGAGTGTGGATCTCTCCGCCGTTGGTGCCACTTTATCGACACCGTTTGCTGTCGGTGACGCAACTGGCTGCTCGACCACCGGCGAATCCTGTGCTAGGGGTGTGGCCGCAGGTGCTGCTATCCCTGGCGCCTTCTGAGCGGTCGGTAATGCCACTGGTGTTTGAGTAGGACTTTCCGTAGTCGGGCCGATGACCGTGGGGCTCTCTGCCGTTGGGACGAGTTCATCCGCGCTGTTTGTGGTCGGCCCAGAAATCGGCTGCACGACGACCGGAGAAGCCCGTGTAAGCGATGGTTCCGCAGGCTCTGCCGCCACGGGAGTATCCGGGGCGGTAGGTGATGCCACGGGTGTTTGAGCCGGCGTTTCGGCGGTCGGGGCGGGTAATGTGGGGCTCTCTGCCATTGGCGCCGCTTCCTCAATGTCGTCCGACATCGGCCCAGCACCTGACTGTTCTACCTCCGGAGGCCTCTGTGACAGTGGTATTTCTACCCGTTCTGTTGCTACTGGAGAATTGTCGTCAGTCGGCGATATCACCGGTGTTTGCACAGCAGGTGTTTGTGTTGTCTTGCCGATGTTCGTGGGGCTCTCTGCCGTTGGGACTGCTGCATCTGCGCTGCTTGCTATCGACTCAGCAGGTTGATGCTTGAACGCCGGAGACTCCTGGGTCGGCGGTGCTTCCACAGGATCTGTTGCCACTGGTTCATTGTCGGCGCTCGGCGATACAACAGGCGATTGCACCGCTGGTGCACCCGTGAACCGCCCGATGTGTGCGGGGCTCTCCGCCGCTGGTGGCACTTCCCCCGCATCTCTTGCTGTAGGCCAAACCGTTGGCGGCCTCGAACGCGATGTCTCCTGTGCCAGCGGTGTTTCCACTGGCGCTACTACCACTGGAGCATTATCGGCCGTAGGTAATACCACAGGTGTTGGTAAAGGAGTTTCCGTAGCCCGGCCGATGAGCGTTGGGCTCTCTGTGGTTTGGGCCGCTTCATCCGTACTGGTTGCTGCCGGCCCAGCAACAGGAGGCTCAATCACTGGACCTTCCTGGGTCAGCGGCGTTTCCACGGGCCCTGCTGCGAATGGGGCCTTCTCGGCAGTCGGTGCAACCGCAGGTGCAGGCGGAGTCAGCCCTTTGTCTATGCTTTGTCTCGGTGTTGGAGAACCCGAAGCACGTGGAGCTGCAAGCGAATCATGGGCGACAAGAAGGTGATGCACGTACATGCTGTAGGATTGGAATGGTGGTATTCCGAGCATAGACGGGGCCGTCAATCCGACGACACACGTTTATATATGTTTGTCGTTAGCAAACATAAAGCAGCGGCCGGAATCATTATTCATAGTTCCGGTATGGATCGAGAGCAACAACGATTGGTGTACAACGCACGCATCATAGTAGTTCGTTGGGGTTACCTGAGGGGGATACACTAGTTACGCCGAAGCTGTTGCATTGCGTATGTGTGTATCCGCAGCTATTTGAAGGGGGCTGACTCTGGAAGATGCCGTGCGGTGGGCGGGAAAGTATATTCGGTTTTCGTGTTTGGGGTCTAAGATCGCCTGTGTAAAACGCGCCACGATCACAATCCGCGAGCTCTGCGAGTAGTAGTACCCTGACGCAAAGTGCAAACAGCACGGTGCAATTGCATAGAGCTAACCCCTAAAAATGTTGATATGTGTTGTAGAAACGTTCGTATCGGCGCGCAAACACATGACATGGATAGCATTGTTCGTACTTCTTGAATATCAGGTCGACCACACAAAGGATAAAACGTTTTTGCCACATGCGCTCTCACCGACGACGGAGTCCTCGGACAGTTGAGCCACGGGAGTCGTGGAAGGAGCCATGTCTTCGACCGTAGCCAGCACCGATGAAATTCACAACAAGCAGTTGAACGCACGAAACAGGAACAAACGCAAAACGACAACAATATTTCATTAGTTGGTTCAGGCGGGTCAATTTTCAATAGGAACGTGTGCACAACGCTCATGTAGATTTTGAACAATGGGGGCATGTCACCTTCAGTCAAGCAAGAGTGTACTCATGACGCCGTCAACGTAGCTACGTACGCGCTGAGGGTCAAGCAGCACCCTGAGGGGGGGAATGCCTCAAGAAATTGCGTCCGCCACGCTACGACCTATGCGAACCTGTGTCATTTGTTTGTCTATTTTTAGAGCTATCCACGGACATCAATCACGTACAATTTGCGGCGAATGGTAACGGCTCTGAGATCCGTGCCGGATGAAGACGCTATCCAAATAGGAGGGTGGCACACGTTAGTTTGGCTGTGCCATCCTCCAGCGGATGGGTCTTTTTAAAGCTTAACCCTTGTGGGACCCCGAGATAGTCACCAAATCTACAGCGAGTTCCGTGTTATCAATCGTCTACGAGCAGAGGGAGAGCCCAGTGGTACGGACAGTATCATGTTTCGCCCTTGCCGTGCGGATCCTGGCATTGAAGCTCTGATACCAATCTGTATCATCCCCCAATCCCACAGTGGCCGTTGCCGTACTCGCCTCTTTTTATCGACAATTTCCCCCTCCAAGTCCCAACACCACCGTTCCAGATACTAAGTACATGCCGTACTGTAGATCAATTGAACGTTGTTGTAGTACATGACCATTACTGTGGTAACCAACGGTATTGTGGTTGTATCATGCCGAACCGATATGCGTTGGAGGTGACGCGTGACAACGCTGTGCTCAACCAGACAAATATCTAGGGTTGGGGGTAGCACTAGCTGGGAAGGTGGACTCTCTGATACATCCACAACATGAGAACTTGGCGCTCCAAAACAGTAACAAACAAGACTCGATGGACATTCGTCCTAGTCAATAATCGTAACGGTGATCATGGATGATACGAATTAAGTTTGAACGTGAGGTTGACAGTCTGATAGCTCTGCTACTCATAAGCTTCGCAACAATGTATAATACGGTACCGATACTTTACGTTAGACCCGTTGGTATGTGTCTTGTGCCTGGGATAAGTTTATTGTGTGAGACTCGCGGATATGTGCCTGCCCACTGTGCGTGCGTGTGTGTATGTGTGTGCCTCGTGCCTGGGCTCAGTCTATAGCGCAAGACTCGTCGGAGTGTGCCTGCCCACTGTGCGCACGTGTTTGTATGTGTGCCTCGTGCCTGAGCTGAGTCTATTCTGCGAGACTCATGGGTATGCACCTGCCCACTGTGCGTGCGTGCATCTATATTAGCCTCCACCCAACCTTTTCCACCACATGTTATTACGGGGGGTCCCTAGTTAACGGGACCAAATATTGTTAGTAAAAATAGGTAAATAAAATATATAGGTTTTTATGTATACCATAAGTCCTATTAACTATGGACCCCCGTAATAGTGGGAAAACGCATGGGTTATAAAGGGTAGTACTCTAGGTTGTATTAAATGCCTTATAAGTTTAACTATTGATTTCAAGCGGGTAACGCCAAATGAAACTACAATCAATGGGCAGTGCTGCTGCTGCTCGCGCTCTGACCTATGGCGGCATCCTCCGAGGGTGCTAGGTCGTGATGAACCCCTTGTCTTCGCCATTTTGGACGATAAATATTACGTTTCAACGTACACGGTTGGCTGTCTGATCGCTCCGCCACCGCCATGATTCCCCACGAAGTATAGTACTGTGCCGATATTTTACAAAGTACTTCTCTCACCCCACGTCGGTGCGCAAACGCATGG
The DNA here is from genome assembly GCA_031763025.1 of Macrocystis pyrifera. Classification (NCBI taxonomy): domain Eukaryota; class Phaeophyceae; order Laminariales; family Laminariaceae; genus Macrocystis; species Macrocystis pyrifera. Next base: position 8,611,707 of record JASSKH010000023.1, read on the forward strand.
CGTAGATGGCTGTACTATACACGAAGGACTTCGTGTGGATTTTCGTCTTTTCCAACGAGCGACGCCAAGTGAAACAGCAATCCATGGGTAGTGCCGCTGCTGCGCGCGCTCTCACCTGCATCGGGGTCCTCCGAGGGGGCAACCGTGGGAGTCGCCATTGGCTCCTCATCTTCGCCAACTGCCAGCACCGGGTAAATAGTCGATGTGTAGATGATGACAAAGGACAGGGTCAAAACTAATAAGTAGCATGATACGAGTTGATTCGGGGGGTCGCCATTAGAGTGTTTGCGAAAGTGTTTTTGTGTTACTTCTCTTCCCCAAAATAAACACCGAAGGTAGGATTTGAGGTAAATTCTCGAATAAAAAGCAAAAAAAGTACTTTAGCGAAAGTAGGAAGTTGGCGCAATGTATGGTACATATTTTTTTCCCTACATGTTTGGCTTGAAAGCACCGAGCATCTTCCCTGCCTCCACGCACCGTGCTGCTTGCTGTACGCAACACGACAAGCGCTGGGAGCACAAAAGCTCGAGAGGTGTAGATGGAGTATAAAGCGGAGGAGCATGGTTGGATTGTGCCAGCGGGCCCTCGGCGGCCCGCTGCTACTGTACGCTCTCGCCCGCTTGGTGTCGCGTCGTCCCGAAAGAACTCGTACTCATACTCGTGCTCGTACCGCCTCGCTTGTAGAGCACGACAGCATGGGAGCTCGTGTATCATTTCCATTCCACCATACTATGATAGAAGCAGACGCAGCAGCAGCAGCAACCGCAGCGGCGGTGGCGGCGGTGGCGGCGGTGGCGGCGGAGCAGAGCGGAGCGCGCCGGCGCTGTGGCCTGCGTAAGCCGAGCGTAGTAGCAGCAGCAACAGCAACAGCGCGCGAGTAGCAGCAGTAGCCTGGCAACGGTGTCGGCGGCAGAGTTGACCGCAGTGCCGTCACTGCCATCCCACGACCGCAAGCAACAGCACAGCAAGCGGCAGTTCGCTTGCGCTAGCCGCAGCTAGGGGCAGTATCAGTTTGAGCAACGAAAATAAACAGCATCAACACCAGCACTTTTTGATTGCTGCTGCCACTTGCCGCTACTTGCTGCTGCTGGTTGTGCTGCTGACGTGCTGGTGCTGATGCCGTTTAGCTTTGTTGCTCAAGCTGATGCTGCCCCTAGCTGCGGCTAGCGCTAGCTAGCTGGCGCTTGCTGTGCTGTTCCTTGCGGTCGTGGGACGGCAGCGACGGCACCTCGGTCGACTCTACCGCCGACACCGTTGCTGGGCTATCGTTGGTACTCGCACGCTGTTTTTTCGTTTTCCGTTTTTTGTTTTGTTTGCCGGGTCGGCGCACATCCCCACTTCCCTCTTCAATTTCCGAGGCTTCGCCCGGCAGGATTTGGTTTACCTCGTCCGCATACACACCAAGATCATGAAGGAAAGGGAATCGCTTTTTTGAGCGAAAGGAAGGAAAAATGTGAAGACACGTTTTCGCAAACATTTCATTGCAAACAAGAATCGTACACAAGGTACATGTGGAATTTGAAAAAGCGAGCACGCCACGAAGCCCCTTTGGTTCGGTCAAGGCAGAGTCTATGTTGTGAATCGTTTGACGTGGGGTCGCCATTGGAGCTACATCCACAATCGAGAACAGCAGACCGCAACAGGAGACCGATATGCAACATATTTACTCACGGTAGCTTCTACTACAAAACATGCGATTGCTCTGCCATTCATGATCCACCACCGGGTGTTATACATCCATATTGAATGTGCGCCGGGCGAAAATAACCCGGACAACGCTATCGGATAAAGACGGCGTTTACGTAGAGGCAGGGTACCCGGACGGGTACTCAACAATGTCGGAGGTGCAACAAGGCACAGTTCCAAATAACACTGCTGCTTGTAGTACTACAGTATACCCACCTATCGTTTGTATCTTGCCTGAACGATGGGATCCGCGGGCGAGGCAACACGGCTCAGTGCGCAAGCCCCTTCCTACGTGGTGGTGTGCCAGGGTTAAGAGTGCCGTAACGTAATTGTGGGGGCCAGCGTTTCTGTACGCGCCGACATAATCAAGCAAATAGTATACGTGTCTAAACGAGAACCGTCGAACGAAGGAGATTCCTTCAATATTTTCTCGGGACCAAGTGGTATCTGAAAGCCTTGCCTATTTGCGCTAGCGATGCGTGATCAAAGTAGCGCAGGGAATCTATTTGCTCCAGATGCCTACACGCTCCCGACTGTATATACCGCGCAGGTAAAGTTTAAATCGCCTACCTCTCTCGCAGCATGTTGCTTGATTACAGCCGCCGGCACCACATTCCGTCTGGGCACCTAGCGCAACGGACCCGTCTCCGCACAAGCTACCACCTGCTTCACTGACGAACGAATCGCAAGTCTTGCGTACAATGTTCGGAGCTGGGACTGGCGTCGGAATAGGACGTGCTAGACTCGATGGCGGTATAGTTGAAGAACTCGATAAAGACGTTGCTGTCGCCATTGTTTCCGGCAGCGGTGCTGTTGTCGGTATAGTCGTACGAAGTGCCGGTTGGGCCCACGTAGGAAACCCAAGTGTCGGTACCGGCTTAGCTGAAGGTACTGGCGTCTTCGCGGGTGACCGCCCTGTCTCCAAGAGCGGCTCTGCCGTCGGTCGTGCCAGTGTTGGGACCAATGTGCTTTCCGCTGGTTGTGATGATGTCATCACCATCGGCGTTGGCCGCGGTGGGGCCGAAGGTATCGGGGACACCGTGATCGTTGGACGTGATCTCGAGATCGGCATTTCCAGCAAGCCCGGGGATGACGGCGTTGGTGTACCCACGAACGGCTGGATTGATGTGGTCAACACCTTCGTCGGCGTCGGCATCGTCGAAGACGTCGATGCCCCCATTGACGGTTGTAGAGTCGTCGAAGGGGTCAGTGTTGTTGTTGCAGGCCCAGGAGTCTCACAAAATGGCGCTCCAGTGGAAGGAGCCGTGGTAGGCATCGGTGCAGTCCCCACCGGTTGGACCGACGTAACCGGCTCTATAGAAGGCGGCGGGGTTATCGAAAATATCGGTGCCGTCGTTGCAGGGTCAGGTGACCTCGAAAGCTGTGGCAGCGTCGAACTTGCCGGTGTTGACACATATATGACCGGCACCAGGGTTGAATCAGGGGCCTTCGATCGGCTCGGCGGTACCACTGTCGGGTGCGGCGTTTCCACACGGGGTGCTCCGGTCGGATCGTCTGGTGTCGGCGCTGGCTTAGTCGTAAACGATGGAGCCGACGATGCCTGGATTTTGCTAGGACCCTCTGTACTCGATATTATGGGAGCCATCCTCGACGGTACTGGCATCGTCGTTCCCGGAGCCACTGTACCCAAATAAGGCGTGTTGGTTGAAGGTTCTCGTGCCGGTGTCAGTGTGCTAGGTATCGGTAGGCCAGAATGAACCGTTGCTGACGTCGGCAGGTGTACTGTGGTAGGCATCGAGACAACTGTTGAAGGGGGTGGCGCGTGCAAAACCGGTGCTTCGTCAGTAGGTTGGATCGGATTTTGTGTCGTCGACGCCACAGTTGGACCCGGCGTGCGCGGTAATGATGCGGGTAGTTTCGTCGCTGAAAACGCTGGTGCCACCCCTGGCGAAGACAGTGTGTCCGGCACTTGAGTTGGCGTCGGCGTATCCAATGTAGCCAGTGCTGTTGTGGGCACCTGTGTGGTCGAGGTCATTGGGCCCATTGATGTCGGGGTCGACATTTCAAATGGTGGCGCTCCTGTGGAAGGCCCTTTAGTCGGCGTCGGTGTGCGTAAAACAGGTGCATCCGACGTCACCGGTGCTGCTGTGGGTAGTGCTGTAGTCGAAGACAAGGGCACGAGTAGTGTCGCAGGCAAAGTCTCCAAACTCAGCGCTCCGGTGGAAGGTGGCTGTGTTGGTATCAGCGAAGAATAGACCGGAAGAACCGAATTTGCCGGCATCGGTGTAGGAGGCTTCATTGTTGGAGCCACTTGTTCAGTCGTCACCGACGGTACTGTACTCGCACCAGACTCATCGGTCGAAGGTCCTTGTGTTGGCGTCGGTGAGGTCAGCACGGCTGGGGCGTGCGTGGCCGGTGCTAGAGTCACCAGCTGACTTGTCGCAGTCATTGGGGCCACGGTTGAAGGGGGTGGTGTGTGCGAAACAGGTGTTTCGTGAGAAGGTTGGTTCGGTGTTGGTGTAGTCAATTCAAAAGGTGAAATCGACGTGATCGGTACATGAGTGAGAATCGGGGTCGTTGAATGTGTTGGTCCCACGACTGCCGGAAGTAGAGTGTTCGGTACCTGTGGTTCAAGCGATTTCGCTTGAGTCGACGTCGGTGTTTCCGACGTCGATTGTGCCGACGCCGGAACCTGAGTGGTCGAGGCAATTGGGGCCACGGATGTTGGTGTCGACCTATCTAAAAGTGGCGCTCCTGTGGAAGGCCTTTTTGTCCGCGTCGGCGTTGGTGACACCGGCGGATACGAAGTCTCCCGTGTTACTGTGGGTAGATGTGTAGTGGACGATACCGGTGCCATTGTTGAGACAGGCAGCGCTGTCGATGCAGGCAGCGTTGTAGACCATGGTACTGCAGTGGAAGGTGCTTCTGTTGGTGTCTTCGAAAATGAAACCGGTCGAGCCGGAGTGACCGGCGAAGTTATCGTCGGCTGCATCGTCGCAGGCACTGGTGCCGGTGTTCCCTGTGGCACTGTGCCCAAATCTGCCACATCGATTGAAGTTCTTTCTGTCGGATTTAATGTGGTCGGTGAGGGTGTAACATACATGACAGGTGCTGGGGTCGGCAGCTGGTCTGTCGTAAGCATCGGGGCCATGGTTGAAGAGGGTGGCATTTGCGACAACGAGGCGTCGTCGAAAGGATGTGTCGGATCTGGTGTAGTCGATACAGCGGATGGAGTCGGCGTGCCCGGCACTGATGAGAACATCGGAGTCGTTGACGATGTTAGTGTCACCCCTTGCGGAGACATTGTGTCTGGTAGATGCGGTTCTAGTGAAGGCGCGCGTCCCGATGTCGGCGTACCAAACGTGGCTGGTATCGATGTGGACCGCTGCGAGGTCGAGGGGATTGGGACCAAAGATGCCGGGGTCGATTCTCCCAAAGCTGGAGCTTCTGTGAAAGGCGCGTGTGTCGGCGTCGATGTACTTGAAAGCTTGGTACCCGGCGTCACCAGAGCTTCGGTAGGCAGTGACATAGTCGAGGGCACCGGTGCCACTGTTGACGTCGGCAGCGTCCACAGACTCGGCATTCCGGTGTAAGGTACGGACGTCGGAATCGGCGACGTGTAACCCTGCGGAACTGACGTGATCGGCGGCACTGGTGTCTCCGGCTGCGTCGAAGAAGGCACTGGTACCGTCGTTACCGGCGGCACTGTCTGTAATCCTGGTGCATTGGCCGGAGGTTCCTGTGTAGGTGGTGGCGTGATCGGTACGGGTGGAACGAACGAAAATGGAGCGGGCGTAAACGGGCTTTGCATCGTCATAGGCATCGGGGCCCCGGTTGAAGTGGGTGGCTGCTGAATGGTCGAAGGCGTCAATACCAGTGCTGTCGGGGTCGAAGTGTCCAGCGGTAGCACTCCTGCCAAAGGTGCTCTTGCAGGCGATATCGTGCTCACTATCGGTGGATCGGACATGGCCGATATTGGTGTTGCCACTGGTCTGACCGTTTCTAGGGTAGGTGTTCGAAGAACTGGCACTTTGTTCGAAGGAGCTTGTGTCGGCACAGACGAACTTGGTACCTGTGGCTCTGATGTGATCGACAATGATGTCGGCGGATGCGTCGTGAATGGCGTCGAGGTCGCTGTTGACATTGGCACTGTTTCCAAGCGTGGAGCTCCGGCCACGAGCGCGCCCATTGGTACCGGCGTCGGCAATACCGATGAATGCGATGGCATCGGTACTGGTGTCGGCAGCGGGGTCAACAAAGGTATCGATGCCGCTGTAATCGGAGACCGAGATTTCAAAAGTGGAACTCCCGTCGAAGGCGCTTGCGTAGGTAGCGTGCTCCACGTCAGTGACCCCGACATGGTCGGTACTCGCGTTGGCACCGCTAACGCTGCAGGCGTTGGTGCTACCGTTGCCGCGGTCGACGTTCCCAGAATTAGCCCTTTCGTCGAAGGCGCTTCTGTCGGTATCGAAGAAATTGGTGCCGATGGCTCCGACGTGATCGGTAGCGGTGTGGGAGGCTGGGTTGTGAAGGAAACCGGGATAGATGTTGACGGTGGTAGTGTTTCCAAACGCGGAGTTCTGGCCCGAGGCGGGTCCGTCGAGATCGGCGCCAGAGATACCGACAGATCTGAAGTCGCCGGCACTGATGTTGGCATCTGAATCAGCAAAGGTACCTGCTCCGCTGTTGCCGGTGACCATGATTCCAACAGTGGATCTCTTTTTGAAGACGCTTGTGTAGGCATCATCGTGCTCAAGACTGGTGGCTCCAATGTGGGCATCAGCGTAGATGACGTCAATGGCGCCACCGTTGCCGGGGCCGATGTTTCCATATGTGACGCTCGGCTTGAAGGCGCTTGTGTCGGTTCCGACGATTTTAGCACCGGTGTCTCCGACGTAGTCGTCAGTGATGCAGGTGGCTGGGTTGTGAATGTATCCGGAGCCACCGTTGACGACGATAGTGTTTCCAAGCGCGGAGCTCCGGTCACAAGCGCGTCCGTCGGCACCGGCGTCGGCCTTTCGGACGGACCCAATGTCGCCGGTAGTGGCGTCAGAAGCTTGGTCGGCAAAGGTACCGATGCCGCTGTTGTCGGCGACCGTGATTCCAAGGGTAGAGCTCCCGGTGAAGGCGCTTGCGTAGGCGGTAGCTTGCTCAACACTGGTGGTTCCGATGTGGCCAGTACTTGCGTTGGTGCTGCCAATGTTGAAGGCATTGGTGCCACCGTTACCGGGGTCGATGTTACCAGATCTAGCACTTTCGTCGAAGGCGCTTGTGTCGGTACCAGCGAACTTGGCGCCGGTGGCACCGGCGTGTTCGCCATTGATGTGGGTGGTTGGGTCGTAAACGTATCCGGGGCCGCCATTGACGATAGGTGCGTTTCTAAACGCGGAGCTCTGGTCACAAGCGGGTCCGTCGGCACCGGCGACAGCATTACGGACGGATCCAATGCCGCCATTACTGGTGTCGGCAGATGGGTCGGCAAAGGTGCCGGTGCCGTTGTTGTCGGTGACCGTGATTCTAAAAGTGGAGCTACTGTCGAAGGCGCTTGCGCAGGCGTCAGCGTGCTCAAGATGGGTGGCTCCGACGTAGCCGGTATTTGTGTAGGCACCACCGTAGTTGAACTTATTGGCGTCACCATTGCCGGAGTCGATGTTTCTACAAGTGGCGCTCTGGTCGGAGACGCTTGTGTCGGCACCGACGAACTCAGTACCTGTGGCTCCGGCGTATTTGGTAGCGGTGTGGGTGGCTGCGTCATGAATGACACCGGGGCTGCTGTTGCCGATGGTAGTATTTCCAAACCCGGAGTAATCGTCACAGGCGCGTTCGTGGGCACTGGCGTAGGCACTACTGACGGATTCGATGTCAGCAGTACCGGTGTTGGCGACTCGGTCGGGTAGAGGTGCGGGTGCTGCTGTTGTCGGTGACCGTGATTCCAACCGTGGAGCTCCTGTCGAAAGTGCTTTCATGGGCATCAGCGTGCTAAATACAGGTGACGCCGAAGTGGCCGGTACTTGTGTTACTTGTGTAGGCACCGGCGTAGTTGAAGTCATTGGCGCCACCGTTGTCGGGGTCGATGTTTCTAGAAGTGACGATTCGGTCGAAGGCCCTTGCGCCGGTCTCAACGAACTTAAAACCGGTGGCTCCGATGTCGACGGTAGTGGCGTGGCCGGCTGCGTCGTAAGTTGCACCGGAGTTGATCTTGCCGATGTTAGTGTTTCCAGCCGCGGAGCTCCGGTGAGAAGCGCGTCCGTCGGCACCGGCGACTGCATTACGGACGGATCCGATGTCGCCGGTACTGGTGTTGGTAGCTGGGTCTCAAAAGGTACCGGTGCCTGAGTAGGCGTTAGCGTGCTCAAGACTGATGGATCCGAGGTAGCCGGTACGTGTGTAGGCACCACCGAAGTTGGAGGCATTGGATCCATCGTTGCCGGAGTCGATGTTTCTACATGTGCCGTTCCGGTCGAAGGCGTTTGTGTCGGTACAGACGAAGTTAGTACCTGTGACTCCGGTATAAGCAGCAGTGGTGTGGGTGGCTGCGTCACGAACGACACTGGGGCTGCTGCTGTCGATGGTAATACTTCTAAACGCGGAGCACCCGTCAGAGGCGCGTCTGTTGGCACTGGCGTCAGCACTACCGACGGACTCGAAGTCAGCGGTACTGGTGTCGGCACCTGGATCGGTACAGGCACCGGTACCGCCGTTGCCGGTGGCCGTGATTCCCACCGTGGAGCTCCTGTCGAAGGTACTTGCGTAGGCGTCAGCGTACTTGACACTGGTGGGTCAGACGTGGCCGGTACTTGCGTTGGCACCAGCGTTGTTGGGGTCGATGTTTTCTCTAGGCGTGGCGCTTCTGCCGAATGCTCCTGCGTCGGTATTGGCGTAGGCAGTACCGACGCAACCGGCACCGGCGATGGCGGCTGTATCATCTCGAATACCGGACTTGGAGAGGGTAGAACTGTCACCGGCGATGGTGTTGGCACTGATATACGTAGCCATAGGGGAGACGAGTGTGGTCAATGCGTCAAATTTGGGCACGCGGACGAAACGATGTAAGGCTAATTCCGTGCTATGGTAAGGGCTGCAGCTTCCAGCCTCAGCATTTCGCACTGACGGAGCTCAATACCGTTGTATCCGATATACATTGCTTTAGCAAAATACGTTGGATACCTCACCTATGGAATTGTGTGTCGGGCTTAGCATATACGTTTGCTTCAAATTCGGTTGCTGAAGCTCCTCAAACGTGAGGATCCTCAGAAGATGAAGCAAACCCCGAATAGTTGAAGCAAAATACGATTTCGACTAGTAGGGTGCGGGGTTATACCATCTGTTTTACGATTAATGAGTGTCGACCTGTGGATAAAGTTCATCTGAAACCTCACAATTGTCATGGCACTCACCTCCACAACAAACGTTCTCGCCACATGCGGAATGCCCTCCGGATGCTTCGAAGGTGCACCCGATCAACAACGTCTCGTACCCTATCGGACACTCCAATGGATATCCTTTGCAGCTGTAAACGTCGGTTTCTGTTAACGGTCACGCGACAGCCAAGAAAACCTTTATATTACATATCCCGAAGCGTCAACCGAATAGGCCTCGGTAGCGTCAGGGTATCTCGGCTCATGCGCGTACCCTCGAAAGGTTGTAAAACACCAAATATACACACGGGAGTATACGCAGGTCGTTGTCCAAGGGGGCTAAGGGAAGCGTCCCCCGACCACTCCGAGGTAGAGAGCAAATAACATTGATCACACGAATCTTGGTTTGGGCGCGTATCGAGTGGACCCCACCCCATGCGGTTCACGCTCACGTACATGTTTCATACATTATGCGGTGCGTAAGCCCAAAGACAGTAGTGGACACAATGTATGTGTTGACCCTGCACGAGAACGCGCAACTCAATCTGAACTCAAGTTCGCAGATCAGCAAGGAGGACTTATTTGACAAACATATTTTCCACGTCCGTTTCTGACCTGTTTCTTCGCAGCAGGTGTCGTTGCTGCACTCTTCGACATCGCTTTCTTCGGCCCGGAAATCGTCGGAAGACGTAGGCAACAAATACTCCTGGTAGCAGTTCGGCAAGGTGCTCGAGTAATGCCCCGGTTCGCAGTCCCACTGCAAGCACGAAAAATATTCCTTGACACCGTCCGCATCTGCCCCATCTGTGCTGTCGGCTGAACGCGGCAGTGTCACAGTGTCGGCAAAGTGGCGAGAAAGGAGGGGTATGATGTGGTGAGCTCCTCCCATGTAGATCAGTCAACATTGATGGCTGCTCGAAAAGCCGCAGAACGCCCATCTCGTTGTATTTGGAAATCTACCCTTTTCTTTTTGCAAACCCCGACAGGAATGCAGGAATGACATTGTGGAGGTAGAATCACACAACAATACATCGGTAGCACGCATACGTTTGTAGAAGGACGCTTTGTTGTTCATCAGGTTTGACCGACGCAACAATGACAAGGTCCAAACAAACACACCAACTAGGTTCCTGCAGAGCAGTGATGCAATCGGGAAGGCCATAATGTAAGCCAGGCTGGATTGGTGTGATAGGTGTGCACGTGCTCCATCAACTTCGACGGACGCAGATGTGGCCAGATCACCGCCTCTGATGGTGCGGTGGCGGTAATAAAGTCGTATTTCGAACTATAAACGGTGCCATCGCAAATTCAACTCTCGGTGCAAGGAACATTGTCGCTAAATCGATGTCGTGCACCGCTTAAAGATTCCGGCCAACGTTGACCTGAAAACCGCTCTGAAGGCGAACACCGAAAGCAAACATAGCCCGGTTCAACTATTAGCCGATGGACATTGCGAATGTCTAATGAATCCGAAAGAAGACAGAGCGGCAAGACCTGGGGTAGGCCGTCGAGGAGAATATTCCTGCCATTGTTTTTCATGCCAAGTGGCGAACGAGAACTGTAGATTGTGGATCCGAGTTGAACGAAAGGTGTACGCAAACATTCACGAACGAGTAAACCTACTCCACACGTCCAGCCACGATGGGTAGGGTTTTTCACACGTACGTGTGTGATACAACCCATGCGTGTTGTATTCGATGGTCTGTGCGAAACAAAATCGAATGGTTAAACCTCAACATTCGGCATCTACAAAATACTATCCGCGTTTGCTGTTCTATCAAGGCGTTCGGTGCACACAGCACCCAAAACGCCGAGTTATCCCATCCCGTCGACAACACTACGCGTGTTTGCGTTTGGTCACCACCACAATAATCGACTGCTGTCCCTCGGTCGGGGAAAAAAAATCAAATAAGTTGCCCGAATCAACCTTGGGGTGAGCGATACATTGGCATAATTTGTCTTGATTTTAAGACTGGGACCCTCTGAAACAGTAGCCTTGACAAACGCGTGGAGAATTGCGACGACAAATTGATATAAGATATGTACACACATTGTGAAGAAGCTGTGCTTGTGATCTTGGTCCTTGTTTCGAAACAAAAAGTACACACCGGTACGGTGATGTCGTGCTGCCCTCGGGGGAAAGAACCGACATAGGTAGGATACGTATTTTGACATTGCTGCACTGCTGCAAGCTCGATCGAATCCAAAGCAAGATGAAAATTATTACACCCTATGCCGATAGGTACACAAAACAATGCACCGTCAGGGGGGGGGGGGGGGGGACGTCCCTGGTGCAAATTATGGATGGCCCTCTCACGTACACCCTACTGCGATAGTCTACCATAGTTTGTACTTTAGGCTATGCGTTAGGTTTGCGTGTGCAAGATGTGGGACGCGTATGCGCATCGGAAGACCACGAAACGAACGCAGTCCTCGACATTTCTTGTAGTCAAAAGATAGGCAGCGTCGACAGGACCTCCGCAGAACGGCTACGAGTACTGCGCTTGCAAACACGACGACAAAAAATATCGATCATTTGCATTCATGGTGCAGCACAACCAGAGATTTTCTTCAACACTTTGTTTCACCCCACACGACGCCAAGAGCCGCCTCAACACTAAAGCTCAAGGCGCAACACCGGAAACCACGAATTGATCTTAATCCTCAGTGTATGCTTAAATCAAAACGTAGCCAGCTACAAGTCTGCCCTGGCACCCTACTCTGTTGCCACGACGGAAGAGATAGAAGCCTACGGTAACCTCGCCAATAATGAGACCCGTGTTGTATAGGGAAGGGGTACCACCAACTTGAATAAGGTTCCTCCATTAAAGCTCCGTGTCTCACCCGACAATCGAATTTGAGCAACCTTGGAGGGCGGTCGGCGGGGAACATTCCCGCAAGTTTTTAATTGAGGATTTACTCCCATGCCAGTTAAAAACTATCGTTCCCAAGGTCCCACCCGAACGGGTCCCGAAGATCTAAAACTGGTTTACAAGGACTGCGCCGCAACATTGTAAACTTCTGTAAGACCCATACACAATCCCGCGGACTGTGGGTACAGCGAGACGTATTGCACGACACACATTGGATTCAACGATATCAGATAGCTCCTCGATTGGGGGTCTCTGTCTGTGATAGTATTCACCGCTGTTCACGGATCGGGTCATCCCTCGCCGGTCAGTTCGGATAGGGTCGGGTCGGGTCCAGTAAGGGTGACCCTGCCCGACCCGTGGCAGTTTGAAAATCTCTTGACCCGACCGAACCCGACCCGACCCGACCCGACCCGACCCGACCCAGCCCAACCCGACCCGACCCGACCCGACCCCACCAGGCCCACCCGAACCCACCCGACACGGCCCGACCCGACCCGACCCGATCCAAGCCAAACCGACCAGAACCGAACCGAACCGAACCGAACCGTGGGAAGATAAAAGCTCCGGATCCGACCCTTGGGTCGGGTCATGACCCGTGAAAATTCTTGACAACAATTTTGAACGCACTATCAATGGCGCAATGCCTACGTTAAGTACGGCTCACAACTATGTACTTTGGCACGAAAGATAGTATCAACCACTCCAAGGGAGTCGTCTATCTGTAACGTTCAAGGCGTGACAGGGGAAATCACATAGAAGTAAGCGGGTATGGTTTCCCTTACATGAAGAGCTCTCTGAAGTCCGGCGCTTCATATTTTGGAAAAGCAGAGATGAATCGTTCGTCCATCCCGATCTGAGTGAGATCGCTTGCCGATAGCGGATATCGTTCGTCGACTGGAGGCGTGGAACACGTCGGGGGGGGGGGGGGGGGGGGGGGGCACGACCAAGGAGATGTGAAAGGAAATGTGACGTATGTTAAGATGATGCGACTGGCGCCGTCGCCAATGCTTGCATACACTCACAATGGAATGACATATCAGCCCAGCTAACCGATGTCAGGCGGTCGTTCGACATGTCCGTGCATTGACCAACGTACGATATAAAACACGAGCTGTTCGTACGCCCAAATTACATCTGCTATAAGGACCACCTGCTCTCTACGCTTGCACTGCGAACATCTTCTCCCCACTTCCCTGTCTCGCCGGTGGCACACTCGGCGTGTACGGAAGTAGATGGACACACACATATACACACGCACGCACACGCACACACACGCACACACACGGGGGACCATAGTACATAGGACCAAATATTGTTAGAAAAAATAGGGAGATATAAAGGTTTTCGTGTATACCGTAGGTCCTATTTACTCTGGTCCTCCGTAATAGAGTCAGTGTACAACACACCCATCTTCTAATATTAATCTAGACTAATTCTAGACTAACCCTCATTGCTTCTTGCTAAGGGTACACGCCAGCATTCATGTTTCATACTAGGTGCCCAATGCGGCATGTCCGATTTAGTTGGGCCGTGAACACGGCGCAAACCACAGGGCGCGTGCAAGCTTCGAGCTCCGAATGACAGCATCGTCTGTCTTCTTTTAAATTCTTACCAATTTCCAGGCCCGTTGAATGTCTCTAGCACTCCCGGAGCCCCCTGCGTTTCCAGCGAACCCCGTGTCCGCTATTTTTGAAGAGTCTCCTGCATCAACTGCTAGCTGCTTCGTTGCTCCTGGTCGGAAAATAGAAAACAGCCCAGGTTTCATGCTAGCCGTACCGTACGTTTTCCACCTCACATGCGCCATCTCTAACATTGATTGATGCCCGTCACCATTGGTGCTATGATACGGGCTGCGGTGATCAATGGTATGTATATTTAGCCCAACGGATCATCGGTGGGGGTGACGTGTCGGCACAGTGAGGGGGCGGTTCGAGTGTCTGAGTCTCCGGTAATAGTAGTAGGTATTGGTCTCATATCGTATGGTGCATACATTCGAAATATGTGACTGGAGAATTTTGTTCCGTAGTCAGACGCACCGGAGAATAACAATTTCATGTGAAGTGGTGGCCGACGTAGGGTAACGGTAAAAGTAAGGGACGCGGGTGTTTCTGGCAGCTGGAAAGCAGTGCTTCGCTTCTTCTGATTTAGATCTTCTTACTGATTGCGAGAGCTGAGGAGGTGCTCTGGTAGAGAAGTGTGAGGTAGGAGGGAGGGACTCGACGCCCAGATATACTCGTCCCACCCACGCCACAAGCTCTCCTAATTCCTCTTATCTGATGTACACCTACACAACTTTCCTATGGCTACCGATCGTTCTTCTGCTAATATAATAACTTCTCACCTTATGGTCCTATCTGCATTAAGGAACATTATTCTCGTCTAATGGGCTATCCGCCCTAGAGAACATTCCTGAAAGAACGTTACTCTCGACTAACGGAAATCTCCGCCGGGTTAATCCATTCTTCGGATTATTCTCGTACTCCGGATGATACAAGATTGCAGACTTTATTGTCTATATCGTAAGCCCATGTGTACTTCACTAATATCGCATTAGCCCACCCTGATCAGTCGTATATGCAGACCACAATATGGTCGGAGGGTGATGACAAAGTTCATCCCAAATGGCCAGGAAAAGGTGGTCGAAGATGCGGCTATTCGAAACTAACAAAATGAGGCTATAGATCCCCCCCACACCTCGTAATAAGACCCAAACACTACAAAGAGGGGGTGTTCGCTGAGAACAACCACTAAAAGGGAGACTAAAGGAGAGATGGGCTCCGGCAGGGGCACTGACGGTGGTGTTGGTGCCGGTGGAGAGGACGTTGTTGAAGGGGTAGGTCTTCGTGTAGTGATCGCCAATGGCTTGGGTGGCGTCGATGGTGCGGGTGGCGCGGGGGCTCTAGCTGGAGGAGTCGTCGTTTGAGGAGAAGTCTTGGCTGAGCCCCGGCCGGGTGCGTGATCGCACGGAAGGCGGGTGTAGATCATGTGTGTACGACGGGTGGCGGTAGGCGTCTAAACCTATAGTCGGCTTCCAGGCCGTCAGGACAACATCAACATACCAACCATTTTTGATGCCCGATATGCGAAAACCATATCAACGACAAAAACCACACGCAAAAACGGCTGAAACAGTCGATGCACTGCACCTTTTCAACCATTTAATGACGAGGCGACCAATGCGTGGATTGCAAATCGGCCAAACAAGGCTGTCACCAAAAAAAGGAAGAATAAACAGGTCTACAGATACGCAACGAATATACACAAAATATACGGTGAAAACATGAAAGATATTCCCAGTGACATTGATATTTGTTATCAGTGCCGTTGATGAGCCCCGTCAGTCAGATGTGTTTCTACTAAAAAGTGCTATTACGGGGGACCACAGTAAATACCAGTAGGACCTACGGTACACACAACAACCAACATATTTTCCTGTTTTCACTAATCATATTTGGTCCTATTTACTGGTCCCCCGTAATACCTCTGTCGTAGGATGGGTCCGTGCTCCTATCAGTAGTCGGAAATAACTACCAACCGACGTAATTCAAAAACCATTCATTGTGTACTACATAAAGTAGTTCGTTGTATACCTACATAGACCACGGCATGGTGCATCTTGATTCTAACTTTCGCCAGTTTTTGTGTGAGGTGCGGAAATTGCCGCAAGCCCCAGGAGTAGCCTCAGAAAAATTAGGACCTACCCACTTGCCGTATTGCTCGTCCGCATGTATTGTATATGCACAGGCTGCTCTGTTTCAAGGTGAAATAATGTGGGCGTCTTGCGCCAACCAAGTTGATGCGGAGTTTGGTGAGTGTGATTGTAGCGTACGTGCTAGGTACATGGTATAGGTGCAGGCAATCCCGGGGGGGGGGGGGGGGGCGCAAGAATTGGCCTACATAATGATGAACATGCGCCACCTTCAGCACACCCGAAACAATGTTGCAGCACCAGGTATATATTATTATAGCTAACATATGCCTCCATCTTCACCACGTACGGGGTTAAGGCCACTCCCCCGAGTGGTGGTCCTGCACCGCACTCGAACATGGCCTTGAAGCGATTTCGATGACACAGCAGCGTAAACCAAAACGCTCCATGGAGAAAAATATCTCGCGAAACCCAAAATCTAAAAAGAACTGCGCGTCGAAATAAGGCGGCCACTCGATCGAGTGGCTCTGAGACGCTGAACGAGTACTTCGGTATATATAACCTAAAAGTGACCCCCTACTACTGCTGCTGTACGCAGCGGCTGCCGCAACCGATGGCCGACACTACGATTCCGTGTAAATCGGCCACGGTTAAGTACGATCAGATAGTAGTAGTAGTAGTAGTAGTAGTAGTAGTAGTAGTAGTAGTAGTAGTAGTAGTAGTAGTAGTAGTAGTAGTAGTAGTAAAAGTCGACGATAGGATTTGACTACTGTATCGCCCTCGTACGGCGTGCGGCACACCTGTCTAATAATAGACTCCGAGGCGTAATAACAATAAAGCCATGCTAATACCCTTTGGTGTCAGTTGGCGGTGGCGCTGCAAAACACGCCTCTCACTCTGCGTGAACTAGGCATCAAGGATGCCGTTTGTTTTAGTCTGTTGCGTTTTGCAGTCACCGCGGCTGGAGATCGAGTGAGATAATTATTTTGCGGGGTGGAGAACCTTAACTCCGCACAAAGGGAAATGTCGTATATTGTAGCGTGTGTATGGTAAGACCCACGAGGTAGATATATCTAACCTACAGAAGTAGTATACCCATTGCTGTCTCTGGGGATGACCACACCAGAAAATGTATGTACATTCGAAGCTGCCATCCATATCCAAATTCCCCTCACAGTCGGTTCTTAGTAGGAAGCACCTCACCCTTCATGCGGCTAGCCCAACGCCTCTCACGGCGCTTCGCGCTTGGTGCAAGCAATGTCTGCCCGGTCGGTGAAAACCCGACGTACTACGTCCCGGCATTGTAGAGAGATGCGAGGATCCAAGGTCATAGGATTACGGCCATGCATGAAGCACCATTAGACCTCCCCCCTCCTGGTCCGTTTCGAAAGGGATGCATGGTCGATGTTCAAATGACTAAGGCAAGCAAAAAGTGAGTACGTCACCCCTCCCTCCCCCTCTTTGTATGGGCTAACATTACAACTAGAACCAGGTGTGCTGTCACGCAGGTAGAAATAGAAATATACCTGGTACAGTCACATATATATATGGATGTAGCCCCTGCCTATCAGATGGTTTGCCCCCCCCCCCACCCTCCCCTGTACCGAATCGTGGTGAAAAAGAGGTAGGTATAGCAGAGGATCAGAATAGCAATGCTTTTATTTTCGTGTAAGGTGTGCAGTGGGGACGTGAGGGATGACGGTTGCGCAGGCAGGCGGCTCGTTGCGCAGCCAGCCCGACATGAAGCAAAGTGGTCCGCCAGATGACATGTGAGACCGCGGTACCCGATCGTTGTTGTGTGAAATATTCTTCAGAAACACAAACAAACGAACCGACATTCAGTGCACCTACAGAACAGAGGACTCTAAATGAATATCGCGTACCACGGTACATGAATAATAGTGTATGTGCTACGCTTTTCCGTGACCCCGGACAAAACTATGGAAATGAGCTAAATACGATTTCGGACAAAAAAAAACAGTTAAAGAAAAAAAACGCCTCGACTGTGAGATCGAAGTTTTCCTCGAAATAGCTTGATGAGATACTATTATTGTGAGATATTCGAAATCCAACAATAATTACAACGATATACGTCTCGTCTCCTGAAAACAAAACAATGAAACATTTTACACTACGAACGTAACAAATATGTAAGGATAACCCTTACCCATACTACAATATTACTGCATATGTGTCATATACAAAATATTGTAGCAGACACACGATCTGCTCGTACTATTACAGTCTGTACGCGCCTATATCACCCTCCCGCTTTTGGGTCTGTGGAACGACACTACTCCAGGGACCTCGGCTTGTGGGCGAGACATCCGTGACCGCAAAACGTTTTGATCAAACTCTCGAAAAAAAAGTAGGCTTCTTTTTTTTCTGTGCAGGACTAACCTACCGAGTACTACTGGATAGAAAGGAAACCCTACTGCTCTACTCAGTCAGCGCTGACTGACTTGAACTTGACTGGTAAGGTACCCCTTCCATTCCAACAAGGTGCACAGTTTCGTGCGCTCGATTCGGTCGCGGTATTGTTATACAGGGCGAATCCTTCGCCCCGCGCTGCTGCTCTGGGAAATCAAGAACCTCCGAGTCGTTTCAACCTAGAAAAAATATTTCGAGTCTCAGCAAGATGGCTTCTTGTTGACTGGCTTGGTGAGTAGATCTTCCGCTCCTGAGCATGGTATGCGTAGGGCACAATTCCAGCTGGCAGCATGATCGCTTCATTTCCGCCGTAGGTTAGCAAAGGCTTGGAGCTTCAGGATTTCCGAGAGCAGCAAAGCGTGGAGAGAGATTCGCCCGGTGGATCGACGCCGAGACCGAGGCGTAGTCACAAAGGCTTAATGCTATTGGATAGAAAGGATAGCGTACTACCAGTGTTCTACCCAGTCAACGCTAACTGAGTGGAGTACTGGTAGTACCGTACAACACAAGTAACAATATAGCACACCTCCTGGGGCGGATGTCTGAGCCGAGTTTCCGGAGGGCAAGGGAGGCACACACAACGCAAGGTATAGCTCGAGTAAGGTCTCGACGGGAGAGGTTTCCATAGACGCATCGTTCGGCGCTTCCAGCTCTTTCCAACTGTCGAGAAAAAATAACTTCGAAATCCGTCCAAGGCGATGTGTTATCTTACCACCCGTACGACATACGATAGGTTATCCCTTCTATCCAACATACTACGTACTACTGGCAGGTGTTTATTCCACTGTTTGTTTACATGAGTCGACCTTCAGCCACACAGCTCCAGCTCGCTAGCCGGGACGGGAATCTCCCGTACGTCTTTGTTTCCTTTCGTTTCTCTACTTCATGGAATGTGTGTGTCGTGCCTGTCGTATCCAGCATGATGACACGGCATTGCATTGCCCAGACTGTGCTTACTGCATACGTGGTAACGTAGTATCTCTGCTGTGGCGTAGCTTTGTGACCACCAAAACTTGTATCTCTTCTAGAATTGAAGAATCGGCACGGACACTGTTTGTGCTGGATGTCAACGGGTAGAAAGAACGGTTTAATGTGAAGACGTCGCACGGAGGGCAGCATTCCATTACATGTGGGTGGTTGTGAAGGTTTTAGTCCGCTGGGCTATTGGTAATAGGCTAACCGATCGCCTGCCCAATCTAAGCCTTAGAACACTTTCTTCCCAGACTGGGTATACAGGTCGACGCGCCACTAAGACGCGGCTCCAATTATTGGGGATCCACAAGTATTTTTTCCAGATTCTTGACATTTGAGGAAATTCACTTTTCTTCAAAAAAAAGCGATTTCATGATGCACGTGAAATTCGAACTCACGACCGGCGACCCATGTCCTGCCGATGATACATATCAAAGTCTTATTAACAGTCCGTTGGGCTATTGCTAAAAGGCTAACCAATCGACTACCGGATCTAAGCCTTACAACATGGTCCCTTGACGACAAGGTTTTCGTGCAACGAAACACTAAAAAACACTAAATAAATAATGAAGTATATTCGATCCAAAACCGGAATTTTTTCGCCCTTCTTACAATTTTTTTAACAAAAGGTGTATATAAAAAGACAACAAAACAACAAACAACAAACAGGTTGCGTGCCCGCAGAGGTCAAAACGAAGAAATGGATGCAACGCGAGCGAGTGGAATGCCTAAGCGTACACGCACAACAGCTATTCATTACTTGCGACAACTCGTGGGGAAGTGTTCCTTCCGTATGTTCTTGGAAACGCCCACGAGTCACAGGTGCCGCGCCTTTCCCCCCCGGTACTGTCAAAATCAAGAAAAGTCTCGGTCTATAGTCTGGTCTCGTCAATGCGTAAGGCGTCAGGAAGTTGACCCCCGTTCTGTGGTTGGCCTGGGCCGAAGACACCATGGCACCACTGACACTATTAATAGGCACGGCTTAGCAGCAGAAGTTTTATAGGGGCAGCGAAATTTTCACGGAGACCGAAATAAGAAAGTGCAGCATAAGAAAGCGTGTTTTCGCGCGCGCCCAGAATAAGAAAAAGTCAGCCTGAGCCCGATTTTACTCTAAGGTTCTTCTTGTGAGAGGGCCGGTACTACTGTGTATACTGTTCCAGTGCCCAGCCCTATGTATAACTGTGACAGGTACCGGTGTAAGTATGTTTTGATCGTGATGCAATACACTATCTACCGTCAGTTGTATCATACAGTCTCAAACTACTTCGATGTGGAAACAAACGGGAGATCAGCACAATAATACTTATTTGACTGCTTACTTTCGCGTCGCGGAGATAGGGCAATAGAGCGCGACATTCAGAACGACGGCTGATCCGACGGACAGAACACGGGGCAACATCATCACAACCACCCGGACATAGGTAGCAGCAGTCTTCAATACAGAGAAGATCCCTGTATATGACGCATCCCAGAACTATATGCATTTTCTCAAGGACTCAAGGAGTGCGCTACTACTTCGAAACGAGGATAACTGTGTCATGATGTACTGAACAGTAGCCCGCTTCGAAACGGCGTCCCCTGATACTGGCGGGGTAGAATAGACGACGTAATCGGCATTGGACGTCACTCAAATTCTCCAATCGCGAAGGAAGAGCAAAGAACAGAACGGTTAACCGTAATCACACGGTTACTACTGTTTGTACCGGTGCCACCAGGTGCCAGGTAGGTATCGTTGTTTCGTTCATGTTTCATCCAAGGTCGTCGTTTGTTTGTCTATTGCCCGCTTTTTCGTTGCAATGTGATGTATACTATGTGTGCTGTCTCATATGTATCGCAACACATCCAGCAACCCCCCCCCACCCCCAGTTCGTGCTCCTGCGGACAATATCCGGTGGTTACTGTTCCGAAAAAAATACTACAGTACATACAGCATTATAGACCCGGCAAAAACAAACATAACAGCCTAAACAAGCCTTAGAATCTTATTGTGAATCCATCCTTGTTTTTAGCCTTGAGCGATGACTATTACCCCGTATTATTTACCACTCGATGCGGGAATTTAAGGGCCGTTTAGATATCAATATGAAGACAAAACGGTTCTTATGCTAACGCCCAGAGGGGTAAGATTTAGTGTGGCACTCGACGCGGAGCACATTTTCTTGGTCCAATTTCTGATCGCGTCCCTAAAAGCGTGAGCTCAATGCTCTTGTTTAGACTGTTTCTTATTCATAGACCTGCTATCTATGCTGTGCTACATACATGCAGTCAGTGTAGTATACAGCAGTACATAGCGAAACAGGCTGATTGCTCACACGACGCAGAATGACACGCACAATCGGACGCGGGGAGGCCACGACGAGATTGCCATACAAAGTGACAGGCGAAAGAGAAATTCAAGATAGTAGCGTCTGCTTGTCGTACACTCCGGTGCACGCGGTATTGTTGCCTTCATAAATCACGAGGTCAACACGGACTTGTGGACGCGGCGCGAAAACGAATACAACAGAGGCGACGTAGTGAACCATCATACCGAGTTGACCGTACTACTGGATATAACAGATACTCTTTGCGAAGTAAGAGGGTGGGGTCTTACAGAGTACCAGCGTTTGCATCTGAAGAATACCAACAAAGAATGCCAGCGAGCACCTACAGCGCGGTGGTACGAAGACACACTATTAATACTACTGTATCATGTCTCTATGGTATGTACATCGCGAGCGTCACACGACCCAACTTACACTCACCATTTGTGCGTTTGCGAGCACCCTCGGCGGGCTGCTTTGCCAATGTCTCCAAGGCCGCCTGCTGCGAAAGAGCAGCGGCAGCAGCAACAGAAGAAGTAGAAATACCACCTCCCTCGGAGGCGAGCCCTGGCGCACTAAGTCCTAGCGCAATACTAGGGCCTGAAAGTAACCCAACGATCAGTGCAACCAGCGGCATATGTCGAACGTAGCTCAATATCGAGCGCAAGATCGTCGGACCAGACGGAGACCTCCCCGTATTTGGCCGCGCCAGCTCTGCATGATTGATCCCATTGCCCGCCGCCACCATGCGAGGTTACCCCTGCAAGGGCCGTAGGTAGATAATGCACCAAAAAAGTAAGGAGAGAGAGACAGAGAAGAGGACGGAAGTAGTGCGTGCGGCTCGCTGCTGTTGTGCCGTGTACTTGTGAGAGGAAATCGAGAGATCTAAGAATACTGGAATGGTATGCCTCAGGAAGTCACGAATATCGCCAACGACATGAGTTCGACTCCCTCCAGGCAACAACTATACTGCAGTTTGAGGTATATAGACTCGAGAAGAGCGTCCGTTCGCGGCCGGTGACGCGAAGTATATATTACTGTGTTTCGAAATACACGAAACTTTGTTATATTCATATTGAATAAAAACGTTCCTTATATTGCGGGTCAGACATAATATTATATGATATGTTCAGCCTACTATGGTCCAGTGGATACATCCATCACTCAACTCGAAAAAAGATGAGAACATCGACCGAATTGAAGTTTCGGTGTGTCGAACTCACTACTGAACCTGGTGGTACTCGTACTACTACCTGGTAAATATGAATACACTTATTAATAGAGCTGCATATGTGTACGTGCCCGGTATGGTCATGCCAGAGTAGCATACCTGGTACGCAGGACGTAACAAGTACAAGCAGTATTCTTGTACTGGCTATGCTTTTTGTAGTGTCGTGATGGAAGAATGGGATGCGTTTATTTGAGATCCAGCAGAGTACGCATATATTATTATACCAGTACCTATTTACAAAACAGCAGGAAAGAGTTATAAATTCGTTCTCGGAACACTGGAATTCCATGTAATAATACTGAAAAAAGAGTAGGTGCTGCTAGATCGCGACCCTGAAGTAGAACACTCTCCATTCGAAAACGTGTGAGGAGAGGATGCGAGCTGGAGTATTGCAGCAAATCTGCTGTTGTTGTTGATGTTCTCACGTTAACTCTTGAAGGCATAGGTAGTAGTGTTGAGTATTATAGTAACACCGATACAGACAGTGCGCGGCAGCAGTTACGAATCTCCTATATTGACCAAGCAAAAGGATCCAGGCTTACTATACGACTGTATGATGTCAACGTTGTGAGGATATATATATATATATATATTTTACTCATCACTTTCACTTTCCAGCCTAATTCGTAAGAGGTGTTACCCTCGACGACCTTCTATACGAGTATACTATTAATAAATATATATATATATATATATATACCTGGTGCCTGTGGTAGGATTTCGAGTGGCGTTCCTTGCTGAGCACAAATGCTCAGCTGTGAGTACTAATAAACTAAACGAGATATCATCCTGAAATTATATATTCCCAAATCCCTAACACGTGTCGCGCACTGCTGCTGTATACTAATATATTATCGCAGTTGCGGTCGCACATAAAAACTCGACGGGACCCGATGGGCTGTGGGAACGTCGGTTCCCATATGTAAGTATCTACTCTCAGGTATACTGGTACCTCTGGCATGCGTCAAAATCCAAGGCACGCTTGCTTGTGGTGTATTTAGTGGTGGTTGTTAGATCCACTGCAGTGCCATTAGTAGCAGCCACAGGTGATCCACGTATGTATATATATATGTCGCCATAAAAGCCCGTCTAGATCCATGCATGGACCAAGCAGTGGGGCAATCCACTATTATAGTATTACGGGGGACCATATTACGGGGGGGCATAGTAAATAGGAGTAAATGTTGTTAATGATAGTAAAAATGAGTAAATATACTGTATAGGTTTTTGTGTATACGGTAGGTCCTATTTACTATGGTCCCCCGTAATATACGAGTAGTATAAATAGGGCTAAATAATATTATTGTCATTAATAGTAAAAAAAGGGAACTATATTGTGTACCCGTAGGTCCTATTTAGTATGGTCCCCCCGTAATAGTAAGGCACTACAGACAGGGTGATGGCAAACACACCTGTTGCTGCTGTTGTGTTACCTGGACCAGTTTGTGCGCCTTAGAGCTTGTTCACGATGCCGTTGCAAGCGACCGTAATTACTAAATACGCGTAATATACAGGGGTATATATACCACACTGGGTAGAAACGTGAAGAGCGTTGGGGTATTATTATAGATATGAAGACCAAGCGTTCCGTCCGTTTCGACCCAGAACGGTTTATATATACTTGCAGTAAGTACTACTTTTATATTAATAGTAGTAGTACCTGATACCTGGTACCAGGTATTATCTCGCAGTACCAATTGTTGTTGTTGTTGTTGTCTACACATTGAAAAAAGTTGTGAATCGTCCTTTCTACCCAGCTTCATCATCAGTACACCCAGCGTCCTTCCTGATTCCTTATCCTAGAGAGATACTGATTCCTCCGTGGTTGCACAGACTGCTGTGAGACAGAGGAAGGCCAAAAATAAAAAAATAATCTCAAATTCAAGTGTCAAGCAAATGAAATGCTAACGTACCGGGTACGAGAACACAACAACACAAGCAAGACCAAAAAAATACGAGCAAAAAGACAAATAAAAACAAAAACAAAAAATGAAATGAAACAAAATACAACGACGCAAGGACTTCAGAAAGGCTGCCAGACGAATGCCAATAAAAAATGATGTACGTACCACAGACAGGTATAATTTCTTGTACAAGCTATTAATGAGTATTGCTATAGTAGAATAGTACACGCCTTCCGGACAGGCATGTACTGCTTTTATGACAATACAGTACGTCTGTGGACTCGTATGAGTTGATCCAGGACCTGTGTATTGCTAATACAGTAAATAACTTACTGTTGCGTTTGCCCTCCGAAACTTTCGTCCAAGGTACGAAAGTCCCCGTTTTCCCTCGTACTACACACGAACGAACGAAACCAGTTTGTGATTACGTGCGACCACTCTGATCGGGAATATGACGAACCCCGTTTCGAGTATGTATGTGATGAATGAGCGTACCCAAAAAAGGAGCCAAAGTACTATTACGGGGGTACATACTGTAGTTAATAGGACCTATGGTATACACAAAAACCTATATATTTAGGTATTTTTACTAACAAAATTTGGTTCCGTTAACGATGGACCCCCGTAATAGGCATGTTGGCTTTCTTTCGTGGATAATGCCTGCCTCCGCCCTAAAACGGTCTACTAAATAAATCGTTGCTGTTATTTCTGAATGTGCCCTGCATTTAAACTTCTCAGTCAATACCACAGAGTGTTACAGCTACCTTATGAGGTGCTTGTGCCTGCTGCAGCCGTACTCAGACTTCGTCCCCACGACATGGATGGGTGGGTGTTAGCGGTCACCTGCTCTGTTGTATTATTATTATTGTTTATAAAAATACCACGCGTCGGAGACAAATTACTCGACAGTAGAGTATAGGGTATTGACTATGTATATTACAGAAGGAAAAAAACACGTCGTGTGGTCGAGTCTCATCGCCGTCGCGTTGTGTAAAAAATAACTATACTCGCTCCCCAAGTGCTTTCGGGATTGGAATTTTCCTTAAATATGAACGTCGCTTTGCAGGGTTGGTGGCGGCCCCTTATAGGCCGTTTCATATGCGGTTCGATTTGTGAGCTTCAGATTTTGCCCCGATGGCATTTTCAGATATGAACTTTTGGCAAATCGAAAGCGTCTTCCTATGCAGAAAAATCAGATTTATTGTGCGTGTGGAGATTCGAGCAAACGCCGAGACTAACTGCTGTTATTGTGGTTTGGCGCCGCGAAGAGACGCGCTGGGTGCGCTGCCCTGCGCGTAGGACCCAAGCGTCGGAGCCCACGCTGATTGTCTCTGGTCTGGCGGCGAAGAGACGTGGCGAGTGCGCTAGAGTCAACCTGTCTTGGTATTTTGTGTTTCATATTGTGACTGACTGCTGCTGCTGCTGCTGCTGCTGCTGTACAGCAGTTTAGTCCACGAGTACGTATCCACGGAGAGGCGCGTGTCGAGTGCGCTTTTCTCTTGCTCTCCAGGCCCGAGCTTGCGCCAGCCGATTCTAGTCTGAACACGGAGGGACGCGCCGTCCGCGCGTCGGGCGCGAAGCAACGTCGCTATACAGCTGCATCACCATCCAACTCATCGATCGTTCTGCTGCTGTTGGCTATCGTGGATGACATCTTGAATTTAGAGAGCATGCCATTTTTCGATTTGGAAATCTGATGATCAAGGTCGTCGGATTTTGGACCAAAATCCGACGACTTGGTCGGTCATCGGATTCTCAAATCGAAAAAATTCCGGTCGGATTTTGCATATTTGGACTGCATAAACAGGGTCATCCATTTTAGAGATCGAAAAATACAAATCTAAAGCTCATACCGGTATAGAATACGCGCGCTAGGTTTATCACAATAATTGTAAAATTAGGTAAAAATGGAATATAGACGAGGCGTATTACGCAGCTTGCAAAGTTGAGTATCAACTATTTAATCAGTCGAACTCACAGCTGACGTATTTCAAAATTTATAAAATCTAAAGCTCGAAATCGAACCGCATAGGAAACAGCCTTACAGTAATTTTCTGGGCAGTAATGGTGGGCAGAAATTCGAGGTCATCCTATATTAATGTTGGTCATCCCATCTATTATATTTATAGTATGTTGTATCGTTTTCCCTCGTCTCGTGGTCCCTTAAAATGGCGATACTACACTTTTTACTGCGCACCAGGTAGCACACACGTCGGTCTCTTCCTGCACTCTGCGACCCCGCAATCATTCGCTTCGCAGTTAATAAAATGGCTTGGGATTACCTAACCTGCGGCAGTCAGCAGTCAGTATCCATATAGATAGGTACAGTTTAGGTACATCTTTACAGGTGACAGAATAACAGACTTGCAGATGGCGTCAACCGCATTAAGTTAACCGCAAGCAGTTGAGGATCGTCAGACAGGGTGTCGCCTGCCGCGCCCTCGTAGCGTAGATGGAAGCCTCCACCCGAGCACCGTTCTTGAAGACGTCTGCAGGGTCTGCAAGCCCTCTTGGGGAAGAACTTGCCGTCCGGACCGGCCGAATCCCCTCCAACCCTCGGGCGCCGGCGGTCCTGGTCGCCAGCGCAGCAGCGAGAGCGGTCTCGGACCACAAAGCACTTGCTTGCGAGCATCGGCAAAGTAGGGGACCATAACGCCGGTGGCCGGGTCACTGAGGGGTCCTGGGCCTCAGTGGCTCGGCCACCGTGAGGGGGAGCAGACCCTCCCACCTCTTGGGTCTCCATCGTTGGAGTGGCGGCTCTCGAGCCGAGGGATATCCAGCTAGACTCACTGCGCTCGTGTTCTGTGGCGGGCTCCGGCAAGCGGGAGAGAAAGTCAGCATTTCCGTTGGCGCTGCCATTGCGGTACTCGAGGGTGAAGTCGAACGCGGTGATGTACGATACGCACTGGACAGGACTATCCCGTTCATCCTGGGAACGGGAAATAGACCTTCAGCTTTCTCGCCACGCAATTTTGCGCTACTGGGCCGGCACCCCGAACTGACACCGCCAAACCAACCGCCTGTACCGCCGAATGAGAATTGGCGCGGCACAACGGAATTTCCGCTTTTGCATGCATCTTCCCCGCCTCCCCCCCCCCGTGCGGGCGGCACGGCGATGGCTTTCGTTGACGATTTCTTCCTGCCCCTTAAGGCTAGGTATTCCTTTCATTTTTTTTCACGTACTTTGCCGGCTTCGTTGCCTCGCCGTTCAGAGGTGTGGGAGTGGGTTTTGAGGAGCCGCATCTTCGACTCATGTTCTAGTTCGTGGAATCGGGGTTTAAACTAATTTCCCATAATTCTGCATATACGGCTCATCAGAATGGGCTAGTGTTATGAAACTGCGTTGTATGATGTTGAAAGCCCGGTAATAACCTGGGTTCAGGCACTAGGAACGTATTCGTAGTACTTAGAAGGCATATCTTAGATGGAAAACCAGGGGTTTTCCAGAGACGCACGAGCTTGGTCTCAGTCTCCGCGTGCACGAAAGGAATAAAACTGATCTTCTTCTATCGCTAAGCAAGCAACACATGTGAGTACCAACGAGTACCGACTTAATAGGCAGACCTGTCCAGGGATGCAAAGTGTCCCGCATGATTGATCTTAACAAGTGGCTTAGGACTTGTTAAGATCAATCATGCGGGACACTTTGTATCCCTGGACAGGTCTGCCTATCTTATCAAGCCGGTACTCGTTGGTACTCACGTGTGTTGCTTGCTTAGCGATAGAAGAAGACCAGCTTTATTCCTTTCGTGTAAGCGGAGACTGAGACCAAGCTCGTGCGTTTCTTGAAAACCCCTGGTTTTCCATCTAAGATACGCCTTCCAAGTACTACAAATACGTTCCCAGTGCCTGAACCCAGGTAATTGCCGGGCTTTCAACCTCGTACAAAGCAATATCATGACACTTGGCTTACTGCGTACTGTACGCATTTTTTTCGTCACCCCAGGATAAATTCTAAACCCAAGAGGACAGCTGAGTAATACTTTATATTTTCAAGGCGCTACTCTACGTTCAAGCGTTCGACAGTATCAACACTATAAACGCCTGCTTGTTGTATGAAATTGGTCAGTACCTCCCCCCCCCGTAGATTTGTTTATCCTACCTACATTCGGTTAGGCACCGTATATTTACTATCAGTGGGCCTATTCCTCGCCTCCGAGGTTCAAAACAAGGACAACTGACAGTAACAGCAGCAGCAGTAGTCCGAGAGGCCTCGATCGAACAAAAAATACAAGCGCGTTCGAAACAGCCTTCTTATTTTGACGAGTGGTTTTGAAAAGGAAACGTGATTCTGAGGGATAAAGACGAGAGTGACCGAAAAATGACACCCAAAAAAAGCTCAAAATCGCAAACAACGGCAGAAGTCAGAGACGAAGTTAGACGCCTGTTACTGTGTGTTCAGTATGCGAAGTACGATATTTTCTCAGGAGGGTATATTTATATGTGCTGAGTGCGTCGTGGGTGGGTGTGTTTGTCACATGGCTGTTCTCTCAGTAGCATGTTTGCAACTACTGTTGTTGCTGTCACACGGTAGTAAAGTAGCTGCACCCACCTATCTATCTATTTTATGCAGTAGCACTGGTGTTTCGCGGAAAACGTGTTTACTGACAGTAATAATTACTTGTAGACATGGATAGTTTATTCTGTTATGCAGTGATACGAGAAAAGCACACTCTCCGATAACGTAATAGTCGAGTAACACTCATCTATGATAAGGGGCTAACACAGCGGCGAGGCCACGTCCTAACATAGCGTTAGTACGGGGGACCGTAGTAATAAGGACCAAATATTGTAAGTTAACATAAAGAAGTCTATAGCTTTTTGTGTGTATCGTAGGTCCTCTTTACTATGGTCCCCCGAAATAGTAGTGGAGGAGAAATCGTGTATCGGGGTAACATAGTATTAATAGTGTTAGATGCATGTATACCTGGTATCAACGAACGTCATAACGCATAAACGGTAGACTATGGTATCCATCGTGGCGGCTCTGCTATGCTAACATAGTGTTACGCCGTGATCTGTACGTGTACTAACATCGTATCAGAATGTTAGGAATTATCTAGACTCGTGCGTTATTGACCTAACTAACATGCACATATCACTATCCGCCAATTCGCTAACTTCATAAAATATTGTTCTGATGTAGGAGGCTCCAGACATACCACCTCAACATTGTGTTCGGATTCAGCATAGTGACAGGCATAACGCCTTAACGCAACGTTGATAGCCTGTAGCGATTTCGTGGTATCCTTAACGCTAATATTTTTTTATTCAAACGTTACACATTCAAGACCCGCTTTTTCTCCCTTGGGCTCGGATTACGTAACATTTGACGTAAGTTAGGTATGTCACGTTTGGAGTGTGGTCGCGATATGACACTTCGTGTGTTGGGGTGCTACCTGAATGCCGAAGGAGTTCGTAGTAAATATGACTCCCATTAACGATCTGACTGTAACGTTACGTTAGCATGTTGCCATAAATGGCAACTAGACGTAACGTTATGTTACTGTGTTTTCGTCGGAGCTGGAATTGCTGCAGCTCAAAGTTGCTGTCTCACCGTTTTGGGCTCTTGGGTACATATCTTGCATAACTTGGGTTACCAATTTTACACTTGGACCGGAGTTGCGGAGTATCGTAATGTCCTGTATTTACTGGATTTCAATTGAACCTCTAGCTCTCGGGGGGCGCCTATAACGATATCCCCGCCAGCGGAGGATGGTATGGCTTCTCCGGGAAAAAGTTGACCCTCAAAATGTTCAAGAAATTCCGTCACTACCGTATCCATCTGTGACACCAGCACATCATCCATCTACAGGTATACCGTGTGGCAAATTAATTTTGTACTCGCACGTACGAGCTAACACAGTTATAACATATAATCTGCTGACTTCTGTCGCTACATAATTTGCGCAAGAGCTGACACATTAACATAATGTTAGTGTTTTATAGATCATGTATTACACGGTATTTGCCCAACGTTTGTTGCGATGCAATTCTCTTTTCGGCCAAGACCGTGACTTTATGTTACTCGCAATGAACCACAGACTAGTACGGAATCTTTCCAACCCGATAACTTTGTGTTGCGCAATGGCCCGTCAATATCGTAACGTACTAACACTATGGTATGTTACCACACTGTGTCTAGGAATCACGTAACGTTGTAACGTAACGTGGAAAAAATCCGCTGAACCTATCATTGATGTTTTACAGTAAGTGCTACGTTATCCGAAGTGTGGAGAGCTAGTATTGTTCTTGCCATCCATCCGACAATGTGTAGCATAAGCTTTGACGTTGACCACTCTAAACCACTCTGAAAGTTATTGTTGTGTACCCCAGACTGTATATCGAATATATCATGGAAGAAGTGTGAAATTGTCGACACAACGTCCGCAGCCGTAATAGCCCCAAATGTTCGCAAAAAAGAACGCTAATACTGTAGATCGTCCAAATTACAGCTTTCAACAGCAAATAAAAGCAATACAAATACCGACGATACGATAGCCCTAACCCCAGACCGGGCTGGGCATTGTTACTACTGTAATCGCCATGTATAAGTAGCGTAGGAGTGGGCACCTCGGGTAGACTACAGTTGTCCATACACTCTTTAAATCTACAGTAATACTATGATCAAGCCGACCGTAAAACCGTCTCGTCTGGTAGGGAACGGCAGAGGCGCAGTAGAGCGGAAAGGTTGGAAACACCCACAGCAACAAAAAAAACATTTGATTCCAAAGACTGGTGACTCAGCAAAGACTGAGTCGCGATCGATCTCCGTTACCAAACCGCCCGGTCAGGAGGCGCAGCAGCAAAGCCCCTACAGGACTGCATCCGCGTTTTGCGGACAAGCTACTTGGAATTAGAGGGGAGTGTTGCTTGCGCTACAGTACCGCTGTGCGATACCAGGTAGTTTTTAAGCACCCAGACCACAGGTTCCAGTGCAAGGGAATCCCTTTCGAATGTCCGAAAGTCTACAGGAGTCAAAGGCACGCATGCGGCCGACGTTTGGGCGCGTATCAAGAGCGAGCCGGCTCTCAGACATAGGGCCTAAACCGAAGGCAGCCTCTAAGCGCGAACTCAACCCAACCATCAGAGGGAAAAGTGGTGGGGTACTGTTGATGACCGCACCAGAAGCACAAAATGTTTGCGAGAGCGCAACGTTCGTGCGTTTCTTTCGCCCTCGACTACGCATAAAAAGGCAGGAGTATGGCACGAGGTATCATTCATGCGCGGGAAACGGTGACAGCGAAAGCGTGCTTGATGGCGGCATTAAGAAGGCGGAGCGGCTTCACGTGTGACAGAAATGCCCCGAAAAGGTCCACAGAGTGTCCGGTATGGATTTATCACTAAGTTCAGGAAACATTCATCACCTCCCAACATTGATCCGCGCCCGGCGTGGCCCAATCGATCGGACGTGTAGTAGTCTTGACACATGAACATTAGTAGAAGCCCTGCCCCAAGACGACGAAGTAGGTAATCGCAACGAAACATCGCGTGGACAAATGGTTTCGTCGCGGAGCTCGTGACAAGATGGTCACATACCACCATCGTGATGTCCATCGCCTTGAGAAGACAATTTGAAATCGGGATAGCGTCGATAAACCGGAAGCTTGAACCCGAAACAGAACCAACAACAGTACACGTTCGCGAGGTCGAGAAGAGCCCACAGTATACGTACGGCCCGTGTCATCATGGACTGATACCACGCCAACAACTACCCTTTGGATTCCGTACAAAGCCCATTTTTTAACTTTAGGTATTTTCATTCCAGGCGTGTGCTTGAGCCAACCGTAGACAGGTTCGTTCGTGTAAAAGGGCGATTACATTCGGCGAAATAGAGCTTGGGAAAGCGGGCGGAGACAAAGGTCAGCTGTATTGAAGAGGTCAAGCTCGAGACTGCAGGGGATGACTCGAAAGGGACGTACTGTCGCCCCTGAACCTAACCTCCGAGACGAGCGCTACAATGGCAGCCAGTATTCTAGGTGAGTCGTGCAGACTCGTTATTACAAAAGTGGTGAAGGAGCACATTAGGCGCTGGTTCGCTGCGTACAGCGAAGTAGTTTAATTAAATTGTATCGCCGAAACCTCCGCCAAGGAAGGGATACAGGGAGATAGGGGCGGAGGAGTCACGGTGACGGCGGCGTCACATAATCTCTGAAAAGGGCGGCAAACTATGTAAAAGAACCCGCCGAAACGTAGTACTGACAGAATTTCAAGTAATAGATCAGATCCCTCTAACAACAAGTGGTATAACTGTCCGTGTCGGGGTGAGCTCTCCTGTAGTGGGGCGCTCACCCTGATTCGCTACCACGGGGCTCAATTATGCGGGAGCGACCTACAGCAGTAAAATATGATACGAACATCGTAAATCAGCAATATCACCCATACGTCTGCATCAACCTACGGTACGGTACGTTGTCAGGTAACGCAATCCATGATCGATCGTAGAAACTGCATACAGGGTCTCCGGGATTCGATTTCCACCTATATATGCATGTACCAGGATATACGAGGTACTCATAGCTTGCGGGAAAACGCGTCATTACTCATGGACCCATTCCAGCACAGAAATGGGCATATCACCCACAAATCCAGAAACAACGATCCTACAGAAATCCGTGTGATACCCACCATATTGACTGTAGAGGACACCGTCGTAGTCGTTTAAGGTCGCCGCAGAGACCAATCGATGCACGGTACTTTCATCCCGACAAGGATCAATCGATATGTTTGACGATACTGGCCGGTCAGACCGGATCTTCGTTATTCAATCCTCATGCGGAAGTGTTTTTGTTTACGATGGCAGGCAGGCAGGCTGAGGGGTGCCTTCTGGCTCATACGCCTTTTCTCAACAATCTCTTCATACAACCGGTATCGACGATGGTCGAACATTGGCTCGTGTGGTTGAATCTGATTTGGTTTCTCTGGGACTACCTGTTTTTTGTTTTTTTTGCAAGTATCGGGTATTGACCACAACCGTACCTTGAGAAAAGACGATCACAGTACAATTTGTGCGAAAGGTGCACTACATAATCGGTGGGCGGGCGATAGAGACCCGCGGATGAAACAGAAAGCCGGTGTTCTTTGTATCACAAGCTCTCAGTGGCTATGGTAACAAAATATCACTCCAAACCTGCCTCTCATCCGACAAAAATGCTGTCTCATGTTCAACGAAACTGGCTCCCCTGTAGAGCTTGATATCTTATACAGACCGCATAGTGATTTCTACCAACTAAAATATGGTACAGTAGTAGGACGCCCCACCGACGGTGGCACCCCTCTTCGCGATTGTCCGAGATGTGACGAATTCTGCGTCGCATCCCGCATGTCGAAGCGCTGATTCGAACTGTTGGTAGCGGTTATGGGATTGCAGATGTCGAGAGACCAGGGTTTCATTTCCGCCTTCCTATTCGGGAACACGCTCCGGAGGTTTTCCCAAGCGGCAGTGGTGAGGAGAAGTTGCGACTACGGCGAAATTAGAATACAGAGGCGGCCATGATTGAGTACCGACAGGCATCGTTCTCCGGCACTCGCGTGATGTTCAGAGATTTCGTTCCCGAACTTCCTAGAAAGCGGAGTGAAAGGAAAGCTCGCGCTGACGACTGCACAGAGAACCTTTAATCTCAACCCTGACTTGTAAGCAGCCGGTACGGAGGGAAAGTGCTATACGATGCACTCCTTTCGAGTGGCGAGGGGCGGCGAGCCACCATATAGATGGTAAGGCCATGGTTGTTCTCGTGGAGTTCGTTGAAGGGGGGTCTTCGGCCGTGGTTGGCAGATACATAGGGGGGGTGAAGGCATCAGCGGCGGGGTCGAGGGAAACCAAGCGGTCGCGCAACACGGCCCTCATAGATTCAGACGCTTCACCTCTGTCAAAGGTGTGTGGAATCGTACGCAGCATTCCCACCTGATCACCATGTTGTTTCAGGTCGCCTGGTGATGACTCTCCCCAAGTCGAATGACGAGGACTGACTGGCCTCAGACGCTGGTCTATGGCGGTATTTAAAGTCTAGCGCGCGATGCTGATGTTAGACAGTCCGGGCTGCCCTGAGAATGTAGATGTAAGACGGTGGTCTCGTGGTTGTGGTGGCGCTCTCTGCCCGAGTTAGATTTATCGCGATGAACAGGTGAGAGTTCATGAGCTGGGAACGACAGGAGAGTGACCCTCGAGGCGTGCACAAGCTCTCCAGCTCCTCTGCTTCCTCTGCTTTCTACCACAACACCTGATCCTTGCTGCCACGTTTTCAACTGCCAGCCTGCCCTCAGTATCGATAGGTTACGTATGATATCAACTCACAGGGTTATTCGAGTAGAAGATACGCACACAACGCACACGTACGACTCGACTCAACATGTCAACTTAGGTGTTGTAGACTCTGCTGTAGACCATCGAAACAATAGCCTACCACTGCATAGTAAAAAATAACAGCAGAATTCCCACAGGGACTAGGCTACAAGTTTGGGTACAACAAGGAAAAGGAGGCGACCCACAGAAACGACAAGAGACGACCAAGCGATGACACTGATAATATTGCGCAGGAGCAACCAGTATGGTTGTGATCTCTATGCCGCAGCAAGGAGGCCTCATTGACTTCAAGCGGTATACTGGTACGAGTTAACCTACGGCGCAACGTTACAAGAGTTTTCGTAGTGTTTTTGGTTCACCGGGGTACCTACTCTCTGCAATTAAGAGCCCAGAGAGTCAACGCGGGAGGAGTAGCCCTTGGATAGAGTCCCCAGCTGGTCGCAGCAAAGAGGCCCCGTTGGTCCCAACCTATAGACGAATTCATCTACGACGCAATGTTACAACAAGATATACATCCTAAACATGTACTGGCAGTACATACAAGGTGTATGTGTTGCATAGAAAGTACCTGGAACGGCTCTGGCAGTCAAGGGGCCAGGGAACCTGACGAAGTGGGGCACTATTTTTAGAGCAATGTCGAACCAAGAACAAAACGACAATCACTGTATGAGGCGACTGCACACATACTTGTACTTCCGTATCCTGGTAAGCACCAACTTGTCAACAGAGTATAATCGATACCGTAGAAATAATACGCCAAACGTGGAAAGCGGAAAGGATAAGTATTTGAAGAAAGACGTCCCTATACTTCTGCAAAAACGGTAACACATGTCGAAAACCCGCCGAAGTCTGGCAAATAGCACTCATATATACGTACAACACAATACAAGATGGAAAAGCGCATACTATCTGATACGTGCCGTGCTGACGCATCGAGTAAAGCCAAAAGTATGGTCGAGCCCCAATTGTCAACACATGGAGCATGAGGTGCACAAGCGTACAGAGCACATGCCAATGCTACAGCAGCTGTACGGAAGTAAAAAAAGACTAGGTCGATCCCGTATTCCCGGCACACCGGGAATGGGGCATCCCTGCATAGAACACACACGCCGATGCTACAGTCACACAAGGTGCTGATGGCATGCTAACCACCACTATGACATATCTCAGAAAATCGTGATTGGAGTCTGCAACGGCCCATCTTGCTATCATGGCGGTCATTATCGAGATACAAACTAGAGCACCGAGGCATTCCGCTGCACAGACAGTTACTATAGCCGCCACCGCCGCCAGTTCCCATCAAAGCCAAGGCTACAATCTCTCTATTTGTGCAGTCATGGAGCACGCCCTCCCGGAGTCACGCGTAGTACGTTACTATCTCAGAGACGTCTAACAACAAGCGAAACAAACGCATCGAACAACTAAGGTCGCTACACACAGATACAGTCCCCAACACCACCCTACCAGCATTTCGTAACAGTCACCTAAAGCTTTCCTGTGCATGTATCGTGACTCGTGACCCATGCCAAAGCAGCGTCATATCATGTACCTCGAACTCTTTGGGTAAAAACTGACCGCATGCATGCACGCACCAGAACTTCCTCCCGAATCCTAACTTACCAGGTATCTGCTAAGGATATGCCTCCACATATTGACGCCTAACGGATCTGCGAAGGACATATTCGTCAGCCACTTCCTGAAACCTAACTAATCTGCAAGAGATATGCCTCAGCCACACATCACTAATGCAGCGACGTCTAAAAACGGGCGCAACTAGCGTATCGAACACGTCACGTCGCTACACAAAATAAATGTTCTACAGTAGTTCCAACAACAAGTATTCCGATATTTCGTACGAGACAGCCCCTGAAAACACGTGGGTGCGTGTCTGGTGACCAATACCAAAGCAACATCAAAGCGAACAGCTCGAACCCTTCGGGTACACCCGCTGCCTGAAGCATGCATGTACATACCTGCAAAACTCGTCAGCCATCTGCTAGATATACGCATCAGCCACTTACTATAGCCTAGGCGATCTGCGAGGGACACGCCTCAGCCACTTCCTGAAACCAAGCTGATATATATTTAGGCTTCAGCCACACGTTACTGTCCTAGCCACGTTCAAACCCAAGCGAACCACACGCGCCAGATATCGAACATCTAGCGTCGCTACACAAAGATGCAGTGGTCTCAACATCAGCCTTCCAGTATTCCGTTACAGGCACCGAGCACTTTCGAATGCGTGTCCGGCGCGTCTCCTGCAAAATCAGTCCCATGCTGTGTACCTCGAACCCTCCGTGAAAAACTGCTGCATGCATGCATGCACGCACGCACGCACCAGAACTACCTCCTGAAACCTAACGTAGGAGGTATCTTCTAAAGGTATGCTTCAGCCGCTTGCTGAAGCTTAACGGAGCTGCGAGGGACATGCTTCAGCCGCTTCCAGCAATCAAACTAACCTCCGAAAGATACGTATCTACCACATCCTGAAAAACCTATCTAATATACGACAAAGCTGCCCCAACGATCACCGACCCCTGCCGCACCCCCGTGCAACACCCCCTCCTCTCTACCATGCTGCGACCTTGCCCTCATCCTCGCCGTTCAGGTCGTCATCGGCACCCTCAAACCCATTGCTGTATTGCGTAAGCAAGGCTATGCCACGCCCTCTAAAGACCGAGGTGCCCTCTTCGGCACCGTCTACCCCAGGGCCTATGAGGCGCGAGCCTTGCCGTTCCGGGCTAACCACACCCACGGCGTCGGCGAGATTTGTCGACCCCCGTCCAGTTGCTCCTTCCTCCTGCACTATGTCGCCACCGTCTATGGCAGCACTGTTCATCCCGAGCCCCGCACGAGGCGACCAGCCAACGTCGTTGAGCTCTGGGCCGGCCTCGACCGGTGTTCTGTTCTGGAGGTCCGGGTCGCCCCCCCCAACCCTCTCTGGCACGCTGTCATTGATGTCCGCATTTACAGACGCAAAAGCTCTAGCATCGTCACGTTTGAGTTCATCGCCGGCTGGGCATTTGCTGCCATCGCCACCACTGCCGCTAGCTTCGTCGGTGATCGGCACAACGGCTACCCCGTCATTCATACGAAGGGAAATTTCGACGGAACGACGCCTGGGAACGTCGCTCTGAACCGGCGCGCGATTGTGGCCCACGATCTTCGCCAAAACGGAACCACTCCCTCTCCCGGGTTTATGGCCCCAAACAACGTCTCTGCGCGATCCGTCCCGACCTGTTTCGGCGGTTTCCCTGTCGCCGCGAACGCCGATTTTTCTCCCGCCTAATAGATTGCTCTCGGACGATCTATAGCTTCGCCAGCTGGAATTTTCCGCCGTGCCTTTCGAGACTTCACGCAATACCCGGTGCTGGGACCCTCGGCGTGGTTGGTCGATAACAAACGGGATGTGCTTCGAGGAGGCGTTAATCGTAGCCCTGTCATTCCATGTCCACCAGTTGATGGAGTTCAAAGACACAAGCGAATGATCCACTTCGGTTTTCTTCGGCTCTAAAGCACTTTCGTTCAGACCGTCGCTACCCGTCCCGGGTTCGTCGGGAGGTGGCTCCCACGTCGCCGAGCTGAAGGAGTTTCGGCGAGGAAGGCTAGCCTCGGTTGAGTTCTTAAAAACGGCTGTGATTCCTCGGAGCGCCGCCCTAGGCCCATGCGAGCCCTCGTCGTCGGTACCGTGTGAGCGACTCGAGTCTGTCCAACCCTCGCTACCAGTAGCCGAAGGAAGATGTTTGAACGACATGGAGTTAGGTCGGGGGGTGGTCTCTATTTCGATGGGGTGCCGGGCGACCCTAAGCGGTGCAGCGGCGTCCATTCCGGCCTTTGTACCACCCTTGGATTTGAGTGTGTCCGGAGTATCAACAACCGGCTTGCTCCGGAGTTTAAGCTATGATGATCTGGGGGTTGTGGCGTTCTCAACGAGCACAAGCTACACGACGGCGGACCCAGCACCGGTCTAGTACGGAGCGAAAACTGTCGGAAATGATACTCTGCGAAGGGGTCATCGGTCAAATCCCGGCTATCCATCGCCAGCGGTGGCGCGAAGCCCTCGGCATCTCTCGATGGTGGCAATGGTTGGAGCGGCTGCCTGTCGCTCTGACCATCAGCGAGGCAATCCCTGGGTGTTTGTTCTGGGACGCCCGAGGGCAAAGAGCTTTCGATGCGATGGCGCTCTTCGTGGTGCTTCAGCGGGTCGACGTCGTATTTGAATGAGGCGTAGCGGGGAGGAGGCGGCAGCTCATCACGGCTGGGCGTCTCTACGGAACGGACGGTGGTATCTAACGCCGTCCCGTCGCGGTACGTTTGCGGCTTAGTACCATCGTCGTGTTTAAGCTCCGACACAGGTGATTCACTTGTTGGCGAGGCGCTCTCCGACTCGCGATGGTCCCTCGGAGCGGAACCAAACAGTCTCCCGGAGAACGGCATGCTCCAAAGATGGCCTATGCGCCTACTCGAGTCGTGGCTGCGAAATATGATATCCCTGCCGCTGCCGGTCTCGTTCGCCTTCGCGTTTCTCCGTGGAGGGGGCGCACGGCTCAGCGAGATGCCGCTGGCGGGAGTTTCGGTGCGCTTTTGAGAAAGAAAACCGAACTTATCAGCAGACAGGTCGATCGGAGACGCCAGCTTCCCCGTGCTCGAGTTTTCGCCCCGCCGTATCATCTCCCTGCCGCTTGGAGCAGGCCCCGCGGTTTGGTTGAACGAATTTGTTGTGATGATGCCTCTGTTGTTCATTGGCAGCCTGCCCGACGGTGTAGCAATGCCTCCCCAAACTTTCGCCCAAGCTCCGGTTTTTTGTAGCTTATCGTCAAGAAGAGAAGGTGTCTTGGCAGAGCTAGCGCTGATGCCGTCGTCGTTCTGTTGTCCGTAGTGCATGCCGCCGTCCTCGGCCCAGCTACCTGTGTTCCTTTCCAAGGATGGGGGAGGCCCAGAGCGCGCGGCGGCGGGGGCGTGGGGCGTGCGGACGCCTTCGCGGGTATCTGCAGCACAGGCGGAGAGGTTTTGCTTGAGCATGTTGCACCAAGCGCCGAACCACCGTTGACGTGTGAAGCTGCGAATGTACTCTTCTGCCTCTTGGTCCTCCGGTTTCATCTGCAAAAGAAACGCGAGAAACAAGAGTGTGTGTGCTACATGTATTTTTGGCTCTTGCCCGTATTTTCATCTGCCAGAAGGAATGAAAACAAGTATGTCATGTGTATAATACGCCTTTTTTCTCGTGACGTCAATGTGTCCCTGGCGGTCTTAGACTAAACACCGTGTTTTCATGCATGGGACGCTGAAGAAGGGAACGGAACTGGTCCGAAGTTTGCTGAATCATATTTTCGTGACCACCCCGCGAAAAGGCTGTGCTCAAGATGGGCTCACCTGTGAATGATCAAGCCGGTTCTTGCTCAACATTCGCCGCCTTTTGTTGCGGATTGTGGCCATCATCAATACGGCGTCCAGATAGACGGGGACGATCAGCACTGCCCGCGGGAGAAACAAAGCGAACACTCGGAGGTAAGAAGAAGAAGCAGATTTATCGTCGCTCAAATATGGCTACGGATGCATCTTCAAATAAGCATCCAAGGAGTGATCATATCTGACATTAACCCTTTCAAGAATGCAGTCCCTTGTTGGGGACGAACTACTCACATCCCAAGTAGTTTTTCCCCAAATCGGGGCCGCAGTCCTAAAAGGGTTGGGGTTTCATGTCTACCCAGCCGTCAGAGTCTTCCACCAAAACCAAAAATACAAAAATACAAAAAAATACAAAAAAAAAGTGACCAAATCGTTTACAAGTAGAAAGTCATCGTGATGCCTGCCTATCTTGTCGTTTAATGAAGCGAATACGAATCGCGTCTCAATATTTGTGTTGTTGGGGTTGCTCGTTTCGCAGCACCGTGATGACTACTTCAGCGAACCCCCCGAAGTGGCCATACACCAGAAATTAAACCAATTCATTGATGCTGTCATCCACATGCAAGAAAATCCCCCTCTGAAGCGGTTCTTAGTAGGATGCGGCTCACCCTTCATGCGACTCGCCCAACACCTCACGGCGCTTCGCGCTTAGTGCAAGCAATGTCTGCCTAGTCGGTGAAAACCCGACGTGCTCCGTCCCGGCATTGTAGGGATGCGAGGGTCTATGGTCATACGACTACGGACATGCATGATAATGAGTACACCCCCCCCCCCCTCTAAGTGGTAAAAGTGTTGAGCTCTCAGCCTCTCGCGTTCACGTATAGCACCTTGAACCCACAGCCAGGGAAAATTCCATGTGTACCCGGTATGGCGTAGTGCTAAACAGGCAAAGCTCGGCGCATTTTCCGAAAGAGTCTCAGCTTTTGCGACGAGACCTGGCTTACTCAGCCCACGACGTGCTGCCACACGATTTAGATGAAAAACAATTAAGTACATAAATGTATGGGCCTCTCCTAAAATTACATGTTTTCTAATAACAAAGAGTCCCCACATCACCAATTTAATGCAATACGAACTCCCTTTCAATCCGACCCTCTAAAAGCCTTGTTGTGCAGCATGTATATACTTGATGCCGCACGTGCTTACCACAGGGGACAATCAGCAGCAACGCGGCCGCCATCGCGCTGATGGCCTGCGCTCCGTCAGCGTTGTGGCCATCGAGGGTTGACCCCGTCGCCAACAGCCCCGTCCCGATGGCATCCACGGCCGCCAGACACGCTACTATGGTGTTGATCACCCTGCGTCCGCGGCATACAAGCGCACATCAGAAGAAACAAACAGAAGAGAAAATCGTTTTGT
Organism: Macrocystis pyrifera; assembly: GCA_031763025.1. Taxonomy (NCBI): domain Eukaryota; class Phaeophyceae; order Laminariales; family Laminariaceae; genus Macrocystis; species Macrocystis pyrifera. The sequence continues at coordinate 8,653,145 of JASSKH010000023.1, forward strand.
CACTCACAACATTTTATATTTGTCGAAGTATTCAGGAAACGTAGGGCGGGCGGGCGGTCGGTCGGTCGGTGGAAGTAGAGAACGGAACGTTTGAATAAGGTCGTACCCAGCCCACGTGTAGGGTGGTGCGGTCGGTGGGATTCGAGAACGGATTGTAACTCAACCAGCATGCAAATCGCGACTGGCTGTGTGCGTAGCAACACCGCCTAAACGTTGTCTGGAACAGGAAGGTGTGTACCTAGCATACAAGCCAAAATGATCCCGAGCTATAAACATGAACAGGCACACACGTAGGGGATTATTTGTTTTCCATCCCACGCATTCTATTTGCCCTGCTTCTCCAAGCTCCTTCCTTTTCGTAACTCAATTCCGCGGCCATAAGAAGGGCATTCCTCCCCCCCCCCCCCCCTCCCTCCTCGCCTCCCTTCCTCAAGGTTAGGGGTTGGACTCATCCCACGGTAGTGGTTGCGCTTATCGGCTTGGTATTCTCTGACCGGTTGAACAGCTCCCCAAGTGAACAACTACCGGTTAGTAATACCAAAAGTATTTTTACTACGTAGTATGATTTCTTTAGCACTAGCGCATAGGAATATCGGTTGAGTTGGCACAAAACTAAAGGATCCCAAATCATGTTTCGGGTGCAGTATTGAAATATCCCGCTATCCTACCGGGTCATTTTAGCTCGTGGGGATGCGGATGCACGCCGCTATTAAGTATTTTTCTAGGTCGTGTTTCGGGACTTTATACTGAGCTCCTCGTGTGAGGAGCTCAGAAAAAAAGCCTCTATCCCTACCCGGGCATTCTAGGCTCTACCACTGAGAAAAAAAAAAAATTAAGAAAGTGCAGGGCTCGGGTTATCAACCAAAATACTTTTTCTTTTTTCTTTTATCCTCCGGCGGATTGGTAAAAATATAGCTTGAGCGCACGACACTGCCACGTTCCATTTTCGTGTCGTGTGTCAACTTAGCCCATAGCTTCCGTTGCAACAAACCGAAATACTCATAACCCCTTTGGACCCACTTTTTGATAACCCAAAAGTTGGAGGGGAAAACTACTTTAAATTAGTATAGATGCATGGTTGCGATGGTGGTAAAACCATCAAGCCGAAAAAACAAGCTGGTTCAAATGGTCCGCATGGTTCAGCGCCGAGACGGGTTGTTGGTGATATGCACCTGTTAGCGAAGGGCTCGAGGCACGCAACCATGACGCACGCCGCCGTGTGTATGCCACAGAACAGGAAAAGCTGGAGTGTGCTGTTGTCCGTCGATACTGAGATGGTCGCGAAGGCGGCCCGCTGTGAAATGGAATTGTTTGCGCGGGCAGCGAAGAGAGGCATGTTGAGACCTACGGGTGATTCACGCGAAAGCTGTGGCAGCTCTACTCGTAGGTGATACATTTAATGAAGGGCTCCACACCATGTGTTGAGATGATTCGTATGAATAACGTGGTGTGGTCGGGTGAAAATACGTAAATATCATTGTTACTGCCTTAGTCATCCGACAATGAGGAGCATGAGCTTCAACGTTAAACGCTTCATGAACATTCCCCGAGAAAAGGAACCAAATTGTAATATTGCAGGAGGCGACATCGCACGGGGAAACTCTGCTGCACGCGCTATCCGAGAAGTCGAGGCCAGCAACCGTCGTCGGCACCTGCCCTCGATGAACGCACGCGCTTCAGCCAAATGGCCGGCGGCGCAACGGATGCGCTTGTATTCGGCACTAAAGAACAACCGGACACGCTCTCAATGGCACAGTTCGCCATCAGTACCACCACCACCACCATCATCACCACCGCAACCACTACAACTACTACACCACCTCAACCACGATCTCCGATCGATAGCTCAACGCGGTGGGAGACAGTGTCAGCGATTGCAATCCGACGATGTAGGAACCTTCAACAAGCCTGCAACACAATCGTTTTCAGGACGATAAAACAGTACCATCAAGACGCAAAACGCACGTACGGTACATATACACTAGGACGTTGTGCTCGTACTACCGCCAGTTCACCTAAACCGAAAATATCGCCATGAACAGCCACCAGCTCACCTGAACCAAAAACATGACGACAAACAACGTCCCGCCTTTCGTGAAGTCCACGAATACCGGTTCAAAACCTTTCCGGAAGCGATCGACCTCTTGCCTGGCCTCCAGACTCTGCTCTTGGTCCGTGCTCCATTGTCCTTTGTCCGCCCAAGCGAAGAGCTTGTGGTCCTCGGACCAGCTTCCCATCAAATTCGAAAGGAAGTTGCGTCTGCCCGTCGGCGCATCGCGATCGGCGCCGGGGCCGTCGCCGTACTCGTTGAAGACGATGTGTTCGTTGGGATAAACCCGCGATAGTATGATGCGCACCATCGCCACGGTCGTGAGCACAGGGAAGAGAAGCTTGACACGACGAAAGACACGGGCATGTATTTACCAGTATGCGGACAGTGGGAAGCCAAGCACAAGACGGGGGGGGGGGGGGGGGGGGACGAGAGGAGGTTAGTTACGTTCATCATGAGGGCCACGACGCGGTGCACTTGTTGTCAAATATACATGGTCGTAGCTGTATATGGCCATACACCCTCGCACTCGCTACGATGCCGGGACGGACCACGTCGGGCTTTCACCGACCAGGCAGGCATGGTTTGCCACGGTAGGGGGGGGGGGGGGAGGGGGGTACTGTTGCGACCATTTTGTTTTGCTTGGCGGGGGGTCTCTTTAACCGAGGAACTGCCAAATATATTTACAGTGTTGTCTGTCTCCACATTAAGTATATACCCTGGTAATTATTTACTAAATTATGGAGCCCTAACTAATCTATGAGAGTTTCCATCATGTTGAGGCGACCAGTGCAGCGACAGAGCAAAAGCACTGTTTTGGCCGAAACACTTCTGCCTGGTGGGGCACCAGTCTCGACGAATCTCGGTTAAGGAGGAGTCCTACCATTTCGAGAGTTGCTTTGGCCAAAACGTGCAATACCTCCCCCCCCCTCTATATGTCGTGTATGTATCACGTAACATTTCCTCGACACACTTGGGCGTTTTTTGTTTGTTGACTCACCAACGCGACCAACGCAAGGAGAAACACGGCCGGCCCATCGTCGTACCCGCTTCGGAGAACCCCGGTCTGAGAGGCAACAGCACCCTCAAACGCGAAGAACAGAAACATGAGCTCGAGGTGTGGGAAGTGGAGGTACGCCGGCCGCGAACGTTCTCGGCACGCCGCCACCGTCGAGGCCAAACGATTATCCCAGCGACATGGCCCTGAACCGCACCACCCCTCCCCCTCGTCGCTCTCGGTTTCCCCGACGAAATGCCCGCTGATGTGAAGAGACTGCGTGGCGGATATTTCCCCTCCGACCAACCCGTCGAACCCTGGAGACGTCCGCATCGCCGTGTTCCCACCCTTAAGTAGCGCCCACAACTCGCCGGCGGGGATGGCTCGGAGGCGAGCATTGTTCAGGTTGTGTTTGGCGCGTTCCTGTGGGTCTCGTCGTGTGGCAAACGTGAACATGCGGCGTGGTGGGGAGATGCGTCTCTGGGTTGGGAGATTATTGAAGCCTCTCTGCTTGTGACGACGGGCTTGACTACGTCAGTTCGTATATGTGAGGACGACAACAACAACACGACCCCAGCAACAACAGAAACGTGCAAGGATGGGGGTGAGACTGCTCTCTGCAAGGGGGTGAGAACTCTCTCTTCTCATAGCTCTCGGCGGCCCGATGCAGGATAGCACGTGCGCAACGCGGTCTAATAAAAACAGAGCTTCCCGGGTGTTTTTGGACCACTCGCTCCACCCGCCACAGTCTTCAAATGCTATCTATCGCCTAAAGGTAGGCGTGGAATTTTGACGAGGCACGTTGTATCGATAGACCTACCCTCCACGGTTCACGGATGCAGAACATAAGCAACCCCGCACGAGCCGCGATACAGCACTGTTACGATGATTCACGAAAAACAAGGCGGCTCTCGACAAGCTTCGGCGCATTGGATATCGTCTCTCTAGAACGTGGAAATGATCGAATAGTTTTCGCCCCAACCTACGTAGGGTTCGATATCATATTTGTTTGCGTGGGTATATACGTAAGTAAACCCCCTGTGGAAGTACATGTCTACGGTTTGCGTGTATCTCTACCATTTCGTGAGGTGAGTCAGCCCAAAATATCCCAACAATTAATCTAACCCAGGGTTGTTCCCTCGTGTATACGTGTGTACGAAGCATATTGTGTTGGTGGAACGACAATCGCTTCAGCAGTAGACCGAGGAAGGGGGCGTGCGCTATATATTTTTACCGTGGGGTGGGAGGTTTGGACTCATTTGTGTTGCTTGCCCTAGCAGTCGTTTGACCATTACCCAAGCTATTGTCTCAAGACAGAGCAACGTTTCTGCTCCGAACTTGGAGACAGACACCTTCAATGTTCGGGCGAGCCCGGGTTCACTTTTTGTTTTTTTGCCCGGGTTCACTTTTTTTTTCCTTCGTGTTTCATGGAAAACGAGTTGATTGGTCGTGTGTTCCTACTTCTTGTTTTTTCCGTCTGTGGGCGCCGTCCATCTCCTAGTATGGTGGGGCTGCACGTTAGATATGTAGAGTCAGCAAGCACTTCTCCCTCACGAGGCTCATCAGCTGAGTGGAGTTATCCAAACTCTTGTTCTAGACACGGTGTTGCTGGCTGTTTGTGTGAGTGAGGGGTGATAAACATCGGTGTCCGAGCTTTCAACGCGAGGAGTCGTGTTCGGCACAGGCGCAGTATGATTCTGCTCGCACTGCCGGGTGCTGCCCGCTGCTCGTGGACGGCCGATAAGACCAAGGGTATGTTGTTGTGTTCGTTGTCATCAAGGGGTCCGGGGAGGGTTAAGCGTGTACTTTTTAGTTTGGTGATGCAAAGAGCCTCACAAACCTGCGGGTTGCATGCACTCCTACTGAAACATGTTGTGCACTATCATACCAAGTACGTATGTAGCACGGGTCACATATATTCTGAAAGATCGGTTGTTGGGTGGTGTAGAGAGCCCCCCAAGCGAAGAGCCTGAACGTAATCAGGTGTTATCTACCCGTACGGAAGCTCGCGCGACGTGGTCTTACCCTGGTGAGGCAGTACGCATCCATCCCCGACACGAAAGCCACGTGGAGAACGACGATGATAAGCAGGATGGCCGCAACAAGCACTGTGTTGTTCACGAAGATAGTCTCTTCCTTCAACTTCGTAATTCCGAAAATGTTTGCCGTCGAGAATCTTAGGTTGACCCACCTTGAACGTGACGCGCGGAGATTCATACAGGAATCGGCAATGTCAGTGGCAGGGAGTGAGGGGCAGAGCGACGGCTGGGCTTCTTTTCTGGGAGAACCCGCTACACATCGCTCCCACTAAACTCTAACGTCAGTCGATATTCTCAATCAAAACCGTAGCCTGCGCTCCGACAACCGATCTCTCGAGTACCCTACAATGGCCGAAACGCAGGACAGCGCAAAAACTGAGCGCAACATTTCCTGTACGTATTTTGTTGGGGACGGTTTGGGTTCGTTACCTGCAATAGAGACGATTCGGGGAAAAAATGCCCAAACTCGATAATCGAAAAGCCTCAATTTTGGGTGTGGGTGGGTGCTATCCTTAGCCCTTTGGTGGGCGGCCAAACCTGGCACCGCCATTCCCACCTTAGGCCTCGGACGAGATCGTCGAGGAAAAAAACATCCTCCGTCGACGTAGCCAACGGACGACGTTGTTGCGAGGAACTGGAGCTGTGTCATAAGCACGATGGCTAGCGTCGCCGATGGTCTGCGACTGCTCAGATGGCTCCGGGCGTCTTCGTCGCGGGCTTTGGGGCCGAATGCCAACGAGTCACCCTTCACCCACAAAGGGACAAGAAAGGTTGAGATTTTAGTCAGGGAACGCTGTTGAAAAAAAAATGGTTTTAGTCTGTGGTGTGGTCATTCATACCTCAGAATGTTGATCATGTCTGCCGCGGAAGGGTCGAAGCCAGTGGAACGAGGCCTCCATCGTATTCCCCGCGCTTTGGGTCAGTCTACTATATATAGTATTCTGCGCCTTCGCCGAAAATTTGAAGCAATTAATGGGCGACGCGGACGACACTCTCGTCTTTTGTTTCCAGTGTCCCTCCCACAACCTCTGCTCTGTTCTCTAGATTTTGGTTGGTAAGAGAGAATGAGCGGATGTCCATCCACTCTCTCAAGATATTTAGGATCCCAACTCATGGAGCCCTCTTCCATGCATTCGCTGTCTGCATTTTCGTCGATCCTGAGTTTGCTGCAGCCGGTGGTGCTTCTGCTGCAATCTTGCCCTCTCGAAGGTGTCCTCACCAAACAATGCCCGTCACCCCCTCCACGTCCACAGCGGTCTCTACTTTCGTGCACCTACTCATCAATGCGATACGCACACAGCTCTGAGTGCTTTGGGCTATCTACGCGCACAACGCACCACGGCCACAGGCCCAAAGAAGCCGGTGGGCGGCCTCGATCCGATGCCTCGATCGCTCGTGGCCACGCTCCCGATGGGGATCACGACGACGCCGATGAGGACGAGAGCAGAAATCACCACAGCAGCGATGCTTCCAGGCCGTGGCGCCTAAGAACGACGTGTCACGGGGTAGAAAAAAAACGGAGGGCTTGAGGCGTGCACATCGAAATCGGAGAAAACGAAACCTGCAAAAAGTCAGATGTTTTTACGGTCAACGAGGCATGCGCGCACATGGGTATTTGCAAAACATTCGTTTGGGACATGTTGATATTTTTATTCGTGTTCCGTACCGACGAGCAGGTTTGTTACGGTAAACGTTCACCAAGGCATCCACGTATGATATGACACCGCCGTTTCTGCGTAGTTGCTGGGCTGATCTGACCCACTTACCGACAGGTCGCTCCCCGTCGAGCTGTCGTTCCTCGTCGAGGTGGGCGGGCAATCCGAAGTAGGTGTGAATTCGGCTGCCGAGGATTCGGCCGGTGCAACACTGGGGCCATCTTTCTCCAAAGCATGCGTTCGAAGAGAAACCGGCGGAAGGACAAAAGGCGACAACACAGCACATGGCGTGATTAGAACGTTCGCCGCGTGATGCCGTTTCTGCTCCGGCGATATAGATAACGCAAAGCGTGTGGTTTTTCGGCATTTTCTTGTTGTGCTGGGGCTATCAAACACCCCGTCAATCCAGTTCAGGTGATGGTGTGGCTACCAATGCCCGCTGCGTGGACACTATATAGCGCGTCGGGGGATTGTTGTTGCCTGAGGACGTTAATAACGGGTTTCGGATAAACGTATGAACGACACGCACTGTGGTATAGAACGCTGATGTTCGCAGGGTGGCATAGGAAATATCGACGGCAGTTCGCCGCATTCCCAACTTCCTCCAGACCGCCCAGTGCCCAAGATACTGGTAGGCAAAGAGCACACAGGCGGTGACCCCGCACATGCCTGGGCGCGAAGGATCGGAAGACACAGCGGAAATGCGAGAAAATGCCGTGTGTATAGAGCAACGTATCGAGAGGCAGCCAGAGCTGGCATTGCCCCGATCGGGTGAAGGGCTTCCCCCGAACTTTCTTGTATCGCTTCGTCCCTTACTTAACAAATGTATATATCGGCATTGTTCGTATTTCGTGTATGTCTTTACTCCGAAGTCGCACTTGAGCCTCTCCCCCCCCGTCTCCGCTCAAAGTATGCGTATTTCGTTGTTATCTCGCGATGAAAAGAGTAATTTCATCAAGGATCTACGCGCGGCGCGACCCGCGGGTCGGGTCGGGAGGCCTTCAAACTGTAACAGGTCGGGTCGGGGCACGAGGTTTACGACGTATCACGGGTCGGGTCGGGTTGGGTCGGATTGGGTTGGGTCCGGTCGGGTCGGGTCACCCTGACCCGACCCGGCCCGGCCCCCGAGGTTATACGTGACCCGTGAACAGCCGTGATTTTTATTGCTCGCCGGAGCTCTTTGTGATCTAGACATTGTAGCAGCTACAAACGTCGGCCGTGCCCGCAACAAACCCTGGTCGAACCAAAGAATTAACCGTACCGATGAAGGGATCTACGGCATATTAACCACGAAAACCACAAAATCTCACTCGCAAAAAAGTGCGAATGTTCCAAGCACTTGTTCGCCGTTGGGCGGGGCGCCCCGCAAGCTCCTTGGCACGCAGTCAGAGGCCAGGCCGTGAAGATCATCACACCAAAAACTCGCAACAACCACCTCGTTAACAATAACGATACACTATATCAGAAGCCTCACCGGCCTCTTGCAGCTTCCTGTCCGGAATAGCGACTGAATCCGAGTCGTCGGCGAATTCGCCCTCAACTGACACGTCTCCTTTCTGATTGGTCGAAGATACGTCGCGGTCTAGAGGAGAAGCCCGGCCCATGACGAAAATTCAGAGAGACCAATCGAACACCCATCAATTCGGAACAGAGCAACGAGAAACAGGCAAAATAGCAGCCACGTTTCGGTCAATGTAAGTTACGGGCGAGCGGGGGGTGGGGAGTTACTCATGACATTCACGTAGTCGGGGGGGCAGGGAAACCGTACGATAGACCAGGTATACAGCAGTAGTGCATCTCTTGCCCGCCAAATTCCAGGTTGTAGTTTGGTCCGCAAGTTTCTTCTTGGGGTGGGATTGAACCGCAAAGAGAGGGCAGTAGCATAAGCAGGCGTACATATCAACGCTGCCAAGGAGATTGGTGGCAAAGCGTGCAATGGACCCGGGAAAAATATGCTAAAACTGCTTTGCGGTTGTTTTGTGCTGCGACCGCTCTGCAATCGGCTGCGTAGGGCTCGCCTACTTCGGCTATCTTAAGCGAGGAGACTCTTTGCTTCTCACCGGAAACTGCAGTTGTCGTGGCTCCTCCTCAAGGTCGTCCGGGGAGCTGTTCGCTGCAGCCGTAACGTCCTCTGCCTGGTGTTCATCCCAGTCTTCAGGCCTCCAATCGCTGCTGCTGCCATCAGCCAAACCGTGGACTTGATCGCCTACAAGATGCAAGAACGATCAATACGATATGGATGAACGCGTTGTTTCCGCTGCACCGGATGACGAAGCAAAAACCTGCTCAATCCCTTTGGGATACCAATACAGCGACCGAACCTATGATCACTTTGGTGTTATCAACCATTGTCTACGAGCAGAGTGAGCACCCAGCAACACAGGCAAGATAACGTTGCGCCCGTCCTGTACAACCTCTCAACCATTGTAACTCGAACACCGATTTTGTATCATTCCCCAATCACGCAGTGGCCGTTGCTGCAAACGTCAGTTTCATATCGTCAATTTTCCTCTCCGATGCCCCAAGAGGGGTCAGAAGGAGGCAGAACATGATGAACACAGGCAATACGTACGGTAACACAACCGCGGGAACACATGAAGAGGAACCGCCGCGCGTTTGTAAGGAAACCCCCAACAAGCTGCGACATATAGAAATCACAACCAAAGGTGTCGGGAGTCACCCTTTGGACGTGTAGAGAGATCCCTCTATTTGCCTTGACTGGCAGAAAACTACTCCCGACGGAGGGTAAGGTTTCAGCATGGAGCACTCGGCCTGATACCCTTGACGGCGCACGCTTTCCCTTTTGCTTGGCATGTCTCCCGACATCTTCAAACGCAAGCACGGGAGGGAGGATAGGAGACTAGCACTGAAGGAGAGGGGGAGGAAGGGACAAAGCTGACTACACAACAGCACTGGAGTCATTCCGCGGTACGGGTGCAGTTTTTGGGCCGAACGTTCACGTCCGGCTGAGCTGGTATAGTGAGAAACTACCGGATAGCATGATACGTATACCGTATCACACTGGGTGATAAGATAACACACCCCCTCAGACGATTGCAAAGCTGCTGGGCTTCTCGACAACGAAGAGGACGTACCAGGTGTACGCCCAGCGAGGCGTCTATGCAACGTTCTCGACCGAATTTCTTTCCAAAGCCAACATATTTATCGTGTGTGCCCCACGTGTTTTAGGAGAAAACCGGGTCTGAAATTCGTTCCAGGGGGTTGTGTCATCTTGATTCTAGTATTCGGTATTACATGCTGCCACATATTGCTGTGTGATAGTTTCAGGACTACCACAGCGGTACGGTTTGTAGCGCATAGATGCATCGGTCGGAGTGCGCGAACAAACTTCTTCGAAGTCATGTTTCGGGTGAGACACTTAGCTTCCTCATGTGAGGAGCTCGGAAAATAAGGCGCAATCCCTACCGCCACGGTCATCAAGGACAAAGAAAGCATAGTGGTCGATTGAGGCAGCAGCGCAGCAGCAGGGGTGGATACCGCCCGCATCTAAACGAGCCGGAACCTTGCACGTTGCCACACGATCTAATCTGCCACCTTCCACCTCCTTCCTACCGGTACTCTCCTACCGGTGAATCTCGTTGATAAATATTATTAATAATACACTAGTCCGTAATGTTACTATTAATAGCAACAACGCTGCCTCGCGCCCCCCGAGGAAAAATAAAGTCATGAAAGATTATGAACGTTTCATGAATTCGCATCCAGGACGCGGCCACGTCACCTCAGATCTTGCAGAAAACAACAAACCGTTTGTTTGCATTCTGTGAGGGCAAAAACAATGCCGCTATTTGATGAAACAAGGTGCGAGTAATACGTACGTCCACCTACTCTACCATTACGGGGCTCCATAGGACCTATGGTATGCATAAAAACCTTTATATTTACATATTTGCACTGCTACTGCTGCAACAAGGTTTGGTCCTATTTACTATGGTCCCCCGTAATACTACAGCAGCAGCACAAGAGAACAACAGTAGTATTGTTAGTGGTGATCTTTCTACCCGTCGGCATTCAAAACACCCCTCTAGGATGAAGAATCTGTACGGACATTGATTGCCCTGTACATGTATGTCGACGGGTAGAAATAAAAGTTCGGCATGGAGAATAAACACACCCAAGCGTCGGTGCCACTTATTTGTGGTCGTTTTCTATTGCCCTTGTTTTCGGCCCTTCCGTATTTTTCCCGCGGGCTTCGTTCATTTTTTTGTAGATACTTAACTTCATGTATTTACTATTACGGGGGACCATAGTAAATAGGACCTAATATTGATAGTAATAATAGATAAATATATAGGTTTTTATGTACACCATAGGTCCTATTACCTATGGACCCCCGTAATATATGATAGACTTACTCACGTTTGTATTTTGTCTTTATTTCGCTTGATTACAAGGGCCTGCTTCGCTCTTGGAGAGTCTGCAACAAGCAATCGTCGTTTCTTCGGTCTTTGTTTTTGTTTTCTTTCGCGCAACTTTGGTGTGGTTTATTTGCGTGCTTGCTTGCTTGCTTGCTTATCGTGCCACACTTTGTTTCTCGGAAATATAAGTATGCAGCAGTACCCTATATTCCTGTTCTTTCTTGTCTTTCGTTCTTTGTATTTCGTGTTTGGCACGGAGCAAAGACGAGGCGAACGCGAGTACGAAACAACACACATTTATTTTATATGGGTGGCATATTTTTTTTTATTTTTTATTTTTTTATCATCACTTTCACTTTCCAGCCCACTCGTAGGAGGTTTTACCCTCGACGATCTTCTGGACAAGCCGTGGTCACAGGTGTCGTCCCTTCCCCCCCCCGGTACGTGCCTTTAGTTTTTATCCCGCATAGGGTTCAGCATTCCCACTGCTCGTCGATTTTCATCGAATGTACAGCTAACTCACGCTCTCGCGCTTTCCGCTAATCAATTTTATGCAAGAAAAAGTCCCTATGAGCATGCACTCGGTGAGACTCGAACTCACAAAACTGATCTTGATAGGCTCGCGGACCACCTACCAAGCCACCGGGGACGCCGGCTATGAGGGAATGGGAAAGAGGGGGGCAACGGTCGTATGGAAACCGCGGTTGACGAAAGCAAGAAGGAGACGGCAGAGAAGGTAGCAAGGTAAGACCGACTATTACGGGGGGTCCATAGTTAATGGGACCAAATTTTGTTAAAAATAGTTAAATATATAGTTTTTTATATATACCATAGGTCCTATTAGCATGCTCATTGGGACTTTTTCTTGCATACAAAATTGATAAGCGGAAAGCGCGAAAGCGTGAGTTGGATACATTCGATGAAAATCGACGAGCAGTGGGAATGCTGAACCCATTGCGCGACAAAAAATAAAGGCACGTACCGGGGGGGGGGAGAAGGGACGACACCTGTGACCACGGCTTGTCCAGAAGATCGTCGAGGGTAAAACCTCCTACGAGTGGGCTGGGAAGTAAAAGTGATGGATAAAAAAAAAAAAAAAAAAAAAAATTAACTCATAGGACCCCCGTAATAGCAGGTTGAACCCGTCTGTCCTGCCTGCTGCATGGAGGGTGCCTTTGTCGTGCTTCGGTTTGCCTGTGTGCTTGAGCGTGCATGTTCTTCAGATTAAACCGTTCATTCTACCCGTCGACATCCATCCAGTACAGCCAATCAGTGTTCGTGCCGATCGATTCTTCAATCCTAGAGAGATACCGGTACAAGTTCTGTGGTCACAAAACTACGCCACATCAGAGATACTGCAGTACTAATGAATTGGTATGCAGTACGCCGAGTAGACAATGCAATGTTCATATTCATCATAAATACCGGATACGACACGCACGACACATACTTTCTATGAAAGATAGGAAACAAACGAAATTTTGTTCTATTAATACTAAAAGTTTCGTTCTTAGTACTATTAATGGTCGGCAGTAGTTCAGTTGTTCATTCGTACGTACGATGTATTTTGTTTTGCATTTTCTGTCACATCTATCTCCGGGGGGGGCTCGACACTTCTTATACTTCGTTTGTTTTTTTTTTCTTGTTCTTTGTGTTTTTCTTTGTTCCATTCGCTTTTTCTCTCTTTCCAAGGCATCTGGATAGCTACTGCTGCGCTGTAGAATGTACATCATACCCGTCGGTATCCATTACTATAACGTGAACATGGCATTATCTACTCTGCACACTGCAATAAACCAACGTATAATAGCTCCGCACGGCACACCACAAACTCCTCCGACGGAAGATGGGTTTCCAGTTTCCAGCGCCGACAAGGCACCGACCACCCCATGTCGTACACCAAGGCCTTCAAAAAGGCACAATGCGAGAGCGTTGAGACGGCAATCCGCAAACGACGGCTTCTCTTAGCGGGGGGCGTACAGCGGACGACCAATAATCGGCTGACCTGTCCGGTGATGTTTGGGACGATGGCTAGTGGGGAGAACCCGAGACCAGGCCGATCAGAAAATAATTGGGGCCAATGTCTAGTAGACGACCTCAGGGTTTTCAAGACACCGGGGAGTTCGCAGTAGGGACGTTGTTATGGACGAGGGCGGCTACGAAGAGCGGGAAGCGGTCGTCGAAGCGGCGGATCGTTTCATGGCGAGGTGGCACAAGAACGAGGCGCAGAGAAGCTGGCTGCGCCACGCAGCTGAGGACGCCAAGAACGGCGACAAAGGGAGGGGGGGGGGCGGGGGGGAGGGCAGCCGTACTGCTGTCGACGAATGCAGAAACGAAATGATAGGTCGGGTGGACAGGTATCGGTTCGATTAGCCCTTGAATTCTACCAGCATATGTTTTTTTCTTGAGTAGTTGATCAACGGGGGGGGGGCGCGACAGCGGCAGTTCGGACACTTGACACCGCTTTTGACTAGAGTAGGAAGGAGACACAGCAGAGAGTGTGTCTAGGTCCTCGAATCGGTTTCCAGCACAGACGGGCACCCATGTTACGATCACCGCCTGGAGTACAATTTATATTTTTTATTTTTCCCTTTCTCCCTTTCTCCTCGTTTTTTTACCTTGTCTTTCTCTTTGTTCGTTTTCCCGCCACCGCCTTTATTATGCCGGTATCTTCCTCACCTTCGTGTTGCTTCGCCCATCCATGTAATACGGCGGACCATAGTAAACAGGACCATATTGGTAAAAAATAGGGAAATAGATAGGTTTTTGTGTGTACCATAGGTCCTATTTACTATGGTCCCCCGTAATGGCAATCTGCCCTCCTTGAGTACGTATGCATTCCTTCTAATATTACTAGCAGCCTTTCTGATCTCGAGACGTCATTATCAACAGTATTATTTTTCATTTTAAGAATATCATTATTTTCTCTTTTCGTTCTCATTTCCTGGTATTGCTTGTGTTGTTGCGTTATCATAGCCGATACGCGGGCATTTCACTTGCTTCATCCATGAATTTCCAAAAAAAAAAAAAAAACTTGTGGGTTTTCTCCATCTCACAGTGCTCTACCACAGATTTAGTATATCTCTAGGATAAGGAATCACGACGGACACTGGGTGTACTGATGGAGGTGGGTGGAAAGGACGAATCAATGTGAAGACAGCACACACAGCAGGGTCTCTGTGGCGTGGTTTTGTGACTACGAACGGGGCTTGTATTTCTCTACGTTGTTGTTTAGAATTGGCGCGAACACTCTGTAACGGCGGCTCTTCTTTGCCGGTGGGGTGGCACGGCAAAGCAAGGAGCGATTACCCAGTCGGGTAATGTTCGGTGCGATGGCTGGTGGGGAGAACCCGAGACCTGGTGTACAGTTCAAGACTTGGCACAGATGCATAGTCGAAGACCTTAGGGAGTTCCGAGCCACCGAAGGGTCAACGGAACTTGCCCCCTTGGTGTCTGGAGTTGAGACCGCGCTGTGGTCCACTGCTGCAAAAAAGGCGGGGACATGGTACCGGGGGATCCTCGAAGCAGCGGAACGGTTCATGGTGAGGTGGCACGAGGCTAAGGCTGAGCTGAGTAGGCAGCGCCGCGCATTCGCCGTCGGTGGTGTCCAAGGGAATTGGGGGAGGGGGGGCAACAGGAGGAGTGGCAGAAAACCAGGGTTCTACATTATTTGACCTTGTCGTGGGCATGCCGTGGCATTGCCATGGTACCGCCCATGGCATACCATGGCATCACGGCGGCATCCCATGGCGTGGCATAGGATTCCATGGTACGCCGTGGGGGTTGCCATGGCATGCCATGGGTAGTATCATGGCAACCCCCGCGGCTCACTTCACGGTAACCCCACGGCATGTCATGCCAACCCCCACGGCACCTAGGTTAGGGTTAGGGCTAGGGTTAGGGTTAGGGTTAGGGTCCCATGGTATGCCTTGGAGGTCCGTGGAAGATTCCGTGGTATGCCGTGGAAGATGCGGTGAAAGGTTTTGCCGCAGGTGGTGCCACGGCATGCCACGGCATGTCGCGAAAAAAGACAACAATGTGCATACCTCTTTCGTATTGTCTGACGCCGAGGGGCCGGGGATAGTTGACGAACACTGGACGGAAGCGGCAGACAGGGTAGCGAGGTACCAGGCGGACTAGCAGGGAGAACCTGGCTGTCCTATTTGTACCATAAGCTGCAGCCGCTACCTGGAGGATGATTTGTGCTTTGGTTTGCCTGTTATTTTCCCTTGCTTGGTTCGTACGAAGTCTTACTCTGTTTACGACGAGTAGTGGTGTTTTTCTTCTCTTTCATTTTTTCCCAGCTCGTTTTTTTTAAGTGTCTGCCACATTCCCTGCGGGGGGGGGCACGACGGTTTGTTTTTTGTGTATTTTCTTCTCGTTTCTTTTTCTCTTTCGCTTAGTCATCTTTGTTTTTTTGTTTCTTTTCTTTGTTTCATATCGTTTCTCTACTTCATGGAATGTGTCTGTATGTCGTGCCTGTCGTATCCAGCATGATGACATGGCATTGCATTGCCCACTTCTGTGCTTACTGCATACGTGGCAACGTAGTATCTCTGTGGCGTAGCTTTGTGACCAGATAACTTGTATCTCTCTAGCATTGAAGAATCGGCACGGACACTGGTTGTGCTGGATGTCGACGGGTAGAAAGAACGGTGAAGAAAAAAACAACAACTGGGTGTGCTGGATGTGGATGTCGACGGAAAGAATGAACGGTTCAATATGAAGAACGCACACAGAAAGGTGAAAGTTGTGTGGTCACAAAACTACGGCACAGAGAATTCTACAATGTAATGCCAAAAGAGAGTAGACCACGCAATGCCATGCCCTCGTACTGGGTACGACAACAACATACCGATAGACACGCCGGCAAGATACACTCAATGAGAAAAAACGAAAGAGAAAGACAACGAAAGGCCAGAAAGAAAAGTCCAAGAAGAACCGCATGTTGTGTGTGTGTTCTTCACGTTAAACCGTTCTTCCTGCCGTCATCCAGCACAACCAGTAGACTAATCCGGTGGCTTCGTAGGTGGTCCGGGTGCCAACTAAGATCAATTTCGTGGGTTCGAGTCTCACCGAGTGAATACTCGTCAGGACTTTTTCTTGCATAAAAAAGGATGAGCTGAAAGCGCGAAAGCGTAAGTTAGCTTCAAGGAGTCGATGGATGTCGACGAGCAGTGGGAATGTTGAACCCTGCGCGCGATAAAAATGAAGGCACCTGCTGGGGGGAAGAAGGAACGACACCTGTGACTATTAATACACGGCTTGTCCAGAAGATTTCTGCGGGTAAAACGTGCTACAAGAATAAAAGTTGATGCTGGAAAACGTCCGTGCCGATTCTTCAATTCAAGAGAGATACAAGCTGCAAGCTCTGTGGTCACAAAACTACCCCACATAAATACGACTGCTGTACATTGTCATCCAGTGAGCAGGGTAGACAAGTAGACAACGCGTCATGTCATCGTTTGTTTTTTGCTTTTTTGTTTCCTCTCTCTTTTATAAACTGTGTAACTCGTGCCTGTCGTATCCAGCATGATTAACATAGCATTCCATTGTCTACTCTACTTGTACTTGTATAATAATAATGTAATACAATATGTAAATAGTGTCTCTGTGACGTAGTTTTGTTGCCACAGAACTTGTTGTATATCTCTAGGATTGAAGAATCGGGACGGGTACTGGTTGTGCTGGGTGTTGACGCGCAGCGGCGGTTTCATGTGAAGAATACACACACTTATACGAGGTCCCATTACTATCTGGGAGGTAAGATCTTCAGGTTGGTAGGCTGTTCAGGTATTTTGGTTCCTGTTGGGATCAACGTACAGGCGAAGATCCAACCCAACCCCTGACTCTAACCCTAACCCTAACCCTAACCCTGACCCCAAACCGAAGACAAACGGGCCAAAACAGGCCAGAAACGCGGCTGCGCCGCGTTTGCATCGAACCAGGAAATTTCTAATATTGCGGACGACGATTCCGAAGTGCAGACCGCGCTGCCCAATTTTCAAGTCAAACACACACTTAAAGATCCTACCTCCCAGACTGTAAAACCTACTCCTCGATACGACAGGCACGATATAGACATTGTATATATGAAAGAGAAAAGAAGCGAACGAAACAAAAAAAGAAAATAGAAAGAAAAAGAAAAAAGCGTTCTTTCCCCCCCCCCCGTACTCGTAGTAGTAGATATGGCAGCCGAATACAGAACGACCTAAAAAACCAACTCCACCCACGATTTCATACATATAAACAGGGTAAGGCTAAGAACCAAGGGAAAAAACAAGCAAGCTGGAGCACGGGTGTGTGTTCTGGGTAGTATTTATTAATAACACATACTCCGAAAAATAGTAGTACTACAATACCAGGTAATAGCAAATATGTATTTCGTTTCTGCGATGGAAAACCTACGTTTCGTTTCCACTTGCTCGCCTGGTAAATTCGATGCAGACTGGCGAGCACTTTCTGTCGTATGTTAGTACCTGGTATTATATAGTTGCTCGTTCCCAGACCTTTGCCCCTCCCAGACTCTTGTAAAGTTGTAGTGTATACAACGACCCGGCTCCGTGTCGGACTTCTAGACTCAAGAATAACTGCTGTGTGAACGATACGACCACGTACAAAAAAACACCATACCGGCGACATGCCGTATATACAAGGGCCTTAATTAGGGCTTGAGCGTCTGTTGCTGGCAACATATCGTACATACAAGAGCATAAGCCAACTCAAGCCTTGTTGCGGCCCGCGCCACAAGCACCGACGGCACGTTGCGGTCCGCCCGCAGGGCCCCCCTGAGAGGCCCCGAAGGGCCCCCGGAAGTCTCTTTTATCAACATATAAAATAATATGTGTGAACAGCAGTGAATGAACGCCCGAAAATCACTTACTACGAGTATCGTAACAACGTAGTATGTATGTTGCACGTCTTCCCGAGCCTCGAAACAGAACGTCAGGATTGTTTTACTCGTAGCGTTCTCTGCTCTCCCGAAGGTAATTGCAAACGCTTTCACGGAAATCTACAAAGAAGTACACAGATATAAATGTGTCGAAACAAGATACTATACAACGTACGGAGCGAATCATAGAAAACAATTGAAAAAACAAAAAAATAACATATTAATAGCGTTTAGAAAGTGCCCAATAGCCAAACTTCGACTTCGGCGAACGGAAAACAGCACCAATCACAATTGTATTCGCCTAACGGCGAAGACAAAACAGGGCCCAAATTATTATTTTTAGCCTTCGGCTGACCAGACGCCGCAACATCCCGTAATCATATTTATATACCAGGTAGTGCCCAACAGCCGAACTTCGATTTCGGCAAACGGAAAACAGGGCCCAAAAGTATTTTATTCCCCGCCTAACGGCGAGAAGACAAAACAGGGCCCAAACGGCGAACCAGACGTCGCTACATTCCTCCGCCGCCAGGCGGCGGAATGTTGCGGCGCCAAAAAGCCGTGTTGCAAGAAACAGTCATTTTTACATCTTGGACATATCTTGACACATACCTGGTACATACATATCTCGTTTTTTTTTTTGTTTTTTTTTGTTTTTTTTCATCATCACTTTTACTTTCCAGCCCACTCGTAGGAGGTTTTACCCTCGACGATCTTCTGGACGAGCCGTGGTCACAGGTGTCGTCCCTTCTCCCCCCCGGTACGTGCCTTTAGTTTTTATCGCGCATAGGGTTCAGCATTCCCACTGCTCGTCGCTTTTCATCGAATGTACAGCTAACTCAACTCACGCTCTCGCGCTTTCCGCTAATCAATTTTATGCAAGAAAAAGTCCCTATGTCATTGAGCATGCACTCGGTGAGACTCGAACTCACGAAATTGATCTTGATAGGCTCGCGGACCACCTACCAAGCCACCGGGGACGCCGGTTCGTATACACTACTTTCGAATCCACACAAAAAGCCATATAAGACAATATCTAGACACTAAAACAACAGAAGCAGCAAAAACAGCAGTAGCAAGAACAGCATTATTATTCACACTTAGAACCATACTACTAAAACAACAGAAGTATCAAAAACAGCAGTAGCAAGAACAGCAGCACCTCATCTCCGAAAGAATTAATTCACACTTAGAACCAAATCAACAACATTCAATCAATCTATAAATATTTGTGAAATGCAAAGGTTTCAACATGTTGCAACATCATATCAATATCCCTTGTTCGGGTTATATAGTATCAGTGCGCAGAATGATTAGTTAAAATTGTCCTGTTGACCCGGGCAGCAGCGAGGGGAGCCGCTGGCCTATATCTTTGACAAGGAATCACATATAGAATACGCGCGCTCGGTTGATCACAATAATTGTAAAATTAGGTAAAAATGGAATATAGACGAGGCGTATTACGCAGCTTGCAAAGTTGAGTATCAACTATTTAATCAGTTGAACTCACAGCTGACGTATTTCAAAATTTATAAAAACTATTAATAGTTAATGCCCCCCGGTATTAGACTACTATTAATACTGTATATTGTACTCGTATCTACGAGGCTGGGTTCACCACTAGCTGTGTAGGAGATCATTTTCCAGGAATATTCCTACGTTCTATATATGCTTATGCTTGTACTTGCACGTACTGCGACTGTATGTATGTATAGCCTAAAAATAACGTTGAGGGTGGAGGGTGATTTGGCTCCGCGGTCTATGGTGCCCAGTGTTGAGGTTCTAGGCCGTTGGGCTACCGGTGAAAAGTTTAACCTTTTACCAGTATAGCCCAACGGTCTAAGAAACTTTAAGACAACAAATGGCGTCTATCGGCAGGACATGGGTCGTTTGTCGTGAGTTCGAATCTCACGCACGTCCCCGATGAGAATGCCTTGAAAGAAGAGCGAATTCCCTTATGTCAAGAATCTGATAAACACTCTTCCTGGGTCCTTAGATATTGTTAAGAATTGCGGACTACATATTTTATTTTATTTTTACTCATCACTTTCACTTTCCAGCCTAACTCGTAAGACGTTTTTACCCTCGACGACCTTCTGGACAAGCCGTGGGCACAGGTGTCGTCCCTTTTCCCCCCCGGTACGTGCCTTTATTTTTTATCGCGCGTAGGGTTCAGCATTCCCACTGCTCGTCGATTTTCATCGAATGTAGCTAACTCACGCTCTCGCGCTTTCAGCTAATCAATCTCTTTTTATGCAAGAAAAAGCCCCTACGAGCATGGACTCGGTGAGACTTGAACCCACGAAATTGATCTTGATAGGCACGCGGACCACCTACCAAGCCACCGAGGACGCCGGCTATAAGCACGTACGGCTCCATACGAAGAAGAAATTCGCTGTTCCGAAGGAGGGGGAAGTGTTCCAAGGCTTAGATGGGGTAGGGAATAACCTTTTTCCAGTAGCCCAACGCAACAAGACCTCAACACCCGCACCATAATTTTGGTGCTGGGTGCAATTCCCGGGTTGTGACATTCTTTTTTTTTGCATCCGACGATTTTTTACCGTTCGACTATTTCTGTTTATTTACGGTGCCTCCGGCGGCTCTTCTAATTATCTTTCTGCACCTTGTGGGTGGGAGCAGGGTGCCCAATAGGATCACATGGGGGCAAAGACGTCAGGAGACAGCACTTTCACCCCTTGACAGACAGCGAATTTGCGACATCCCTTGACCGACACCCAACTACTAGGTTTTAGTGTACAACAACCGACCCTAAACCCTTGACAGCGCACGTTTTGCCTTGCTTGACATGTCTCCTGACATATTTGCATCGGGGTGGGATCAGGAGAGCCAAGCAAGGGCCTGTTTTATTTTCCGTTTTTGTGAAGAATATTCCCACAAAATCATTTCTCTACAAGTACAGCATGGAGAACGCTACGGAAGGCAACAATAAAAAAAGTAAACCTGGTCCCTTTTCACATTAAATCAGGTGCATGCTCAAATCAAGTGAAAACACACACCCCAGGAGCCATGTGTGATTGGCCGAATGGACATCGTACCTGTGTTTTTGAGGCGAAACGACACAGGGCAGGTACACACCACGATATGGCTACGAGTATTGCGGCTGGCTCTCAACTTTCAACTGTTTTTGGTTACTTTTTTTGGCCTAAAGTCAGATTTTTTTGTGTTTCGTTGCTGCTGCCGCGGCTCTTTCGTTAATTCGTATTCTTTTTCACCTTTCTTTCAACTGCTGTCATTTCACTCTGTCCAATTATTAATCAATTTGAAGGAGAGCAAATGACGAATAAATGAAGTCAAACCAAAGCCCAAAAAAGGAGAAAAGCGCTTGCGTGCGCAATTTTTTGGTCGGCGTATCGTAGTGCTTGCTCCCTTGGATAAGTAAAGCGGGGAATAAAAAAGACTCCGTCGTCAAAGGAGTGCTCCATGCCGTGCAACATGTGCCAGTAGCTGGTAGCCCGTATGTATACGCTGTGTATCAAGCGCGTACGTATTCTATCTTGTGTCGTAAATACACATACGTAAATACGTGTTTGGTTGTGTTTTTATGCAATTAAACCTGATTCTTTGAAAGAAACAGCAGTTTCGTTACCATAAATGAATATGAAAAAACAAAACAATCCGGGCTTCGAAATTTCCCCTACTTTCTGTTCGGTTGATGTTCTGTTCGGCTTTGGTATCTTCTGCACACCTTCTGTTCGGCCTCTATAGAGTCTATGTTTTCTGTACTCGTTCTGTTCGGCTTTGATATTTTCTGTACACTTTCTGTTCGGCTTGCGGTCCTCGTGGGAACTTTTAGAGAAAAAGTCGACAGAGAGAGGCAGAAGACCACCAAACCAGGAGTGCAAAAATATGTTCTGCAAAAATATACGGCCCTCTAAAACAGATATTCAATAGATGTTTAGATCACAGCGGAGCGGCGGTAAACAGCAGCAGCAGCAGCAGTCAGTACTATTACGTAGCGTCGAACGAACCAGGAACGTTATGTAGTGGACTCGCTCCTGATGCTGCTGCACACATGGATACACGTATGATACCTGCTGTTGTATGATATGTTTTTTTACTCGGTGCTCCATGCTCTGCGGACACTATTACGGGGGTCCATAGTAAATAGGACCAAATATTGTCAGTAAAAATAGGTAAATATATAGGTTTTATGTACACCATAGGTCCTATGAACTATGGACCCCCGTAATATTTTACACATAATATATTAATACCAAGAGGAGCTTACAACACACTGACTGCTGTAGGAGATTCTTTAAAATTATGAAATACGTCAGCTGTGGTAGGATATTGTGGAGAAAATGGCTGAAAATGGAAATCGTGTTTTTTTTTTTTTACAACGAGTCCAAAGGCCGCCTTTGACAATTGACAAAAACAACAAAGGCACCAGAAGGCACACTACAACAGCAGCAGCTGCTGCAGCAAAAGTCTTCAACGACAATAGACGGGAGACAAAAGAAGCGTATACAGTACCAGCGGGTATTAGACAGCAGCATTGCTGCAGCTGCTGCAGCAGCAGAAGTCTTCAACGACAGGAGACAAGAGACAAAAGAAGCTGCCTGCATATGTATGTATAAGACGAACCAACAGCTCAAGAGAAAGCTGGTCAGGTTGTGCGCTCTATGTATAAATAAATATAAAATAATTATTTATAGTAGAGAACAACGATAAAAAAGCATGATCATCGGATCCGGGAGAAGGTGGAGATGGTCTGTAGTGCTGCGCCAGCCAATGTATGCATCGCAATACTTACTGTGTACCGTGCGGCTCTATTAACGTCCTGCCTGCCCTCGGCGCCGAAGAGACAGATATTTCCCGTCGGCAGCAAGAGGAGGCCGCGTACGATGCGATTAAATTGCGCTGGTCGATTTAAATTTCGGGGTGTCTGGTACTAGTCGACGCTCACAGAACTAACGTGGTCCTTTTGTACACAAGACCTATACCTGGCAATTTTTCGTGTGCCCAAAGACGCAAAATAAATAATTGACACTATTTTCAATATAATACGAATTTAGATAAATTGAAATATAGCCTAAAATATAATGAACGTATTATAGTTAAATTTAAATACAACATGTCCTTATATTTACGCACCATTAATTGTGCAGTCAGTATCATTTGTACAGCTATTAAGATGAAGAGCATAGTACCACTTCCACTACTACAGCAGCAGCAGTGCGTAGCAGCTGCGCTATGTACTACGGGCTCGAAACCAAATGTTCCATTCGTTGACAACGCAACCCTCACACTTCCTCCAAGAAGCTCACCTGTCGCTGCTGTTGTTGTTGTTGTTGTTGTTGTTGTTGTTGCTGTTGTTGTTGGCGCTGGCCTTTCGAACGTGGCCAGGTCGTACGTTGGTGAGGCATTTGAACTCGCGGCGCTGCTGCCGCTGTTGTGTGCTTGGCCTTCGGCAAGCAATCCCTCCGTCGACGTTGTTGATGTAACCACCAGCAGTATCGCTGCTTTCAATGACAACAACAGCAGTCCTCGCTGAACACGACGACAACTCGTTGCTGGACAGGGCGCCATGGGGTCCGAGGTGCTCCCCTTGCGTTTGCAAAGAGCGCCGCTCCCGGTCTTCCGTCACGCCAGTCGTCGCCTGATGAGGGTCTACGGGCCGTGGTCGTGACACATGTGACGTGTGACCACTAGTACCACCACCACCAACAGCGGAGCAATCAACCACGCGTCGCCCAAGTTGACGACACGTAGCGATGCTCGAGTAAGTCGTAACAGCAGGCCAGCGGCAGTAACAGTCAGTGCCTTCACCAGTAGCAGCAGCACCTTCTTCTTATGCCTACGAACTCAATACCTTGGTCGACGTATATATATCAGGTTACGTTTTCGGATGTTTTGGGAAGAACAAAGCGTCCATCACCAACACAAACTGATGTCAACCACGTCCAGAGAACAGCAGCAGCGTATATTACAACGGCGAATCTGTAAGGCCCGTTCGTATAGGAATATGAGCCCGTCCGTGGGTGCTGTGCTGCTGCTACTACTGTTGCTGCTCTATCGTGACGTGTTGTTCGTCGGCCCTCCCTCCTCCGCGAGAAGAGCTCGCCTTCAAGCACAAGCGGCACAAAGAACAAGCAGAGAACGGTGACGCGGGTGTCCCACGAAGTAATAAGTATACGACGGCCGGCGGCGCAGATGGGTGGCAAGTGTAGACGTTGATTTAGACGTACATATATCTTCATCCCATTCGTCGTGCTGATTGTGTCCTGGTTGATCATTGGAAAGTGCTAGAAAAATCTGGGGATGGATACTAAAAAGATGGAAAGTCTCGGAGACTGTCGAGACGAGTGTGTCCAAAAAGAAGCGGAAACCCACGTACGAGCGAACAACACTGAAATTCTGGATACTTGGCTGGGGCTCCATGTTACAAGATATATCCTAGGTTCACCAAGTGTACCTGGTATAGTATAGTAATTTTCTGCTCGAGCTCGCAGCAACGAACAGCTTTTAGCGCTTGATCCGCGACTACACACCCTGAACACTGAAGACGTGGCGGTGCGGTGTGTGTACTGCAGTGCCTGGCACATAGTTTCCCGTTATCCCCCGGCCCCCCGCTACTCGCGCCGTTCTGTTCTGGGGGGGAAGTTTTTTTAACGCTCAACATATTTTGTACATGTATGTATGTATGTATTTGCCGGCTCAGGCATCCATTCATTCCAAAAAACAGCTCTCGCCGCGACTTTCAGTCATTCAATATAAAATTTTGGTTTCTGCGTCAGCTATTATGATGTCATGACCTCGGACGTACCAGGTATGTCATTTTTTTTTTTTTTTTTTTTTTTTTTTTTCATCATCACTTTCACTTTCCAGCCCACTCGTAGGAGGTTTTACCCTCGACGATCTTCTGGACAAGCCGTGGTCACAGGTGTCGTCCCTTCTCCCCCTCGGTACGTGCCTTTAGTTTTTATCGCGCATAGGGTTCAGCATTCCCACTGCTCGTCGATTTTCATCGAATGTACAGCTAACTCACGCTCTCGCGCTTTCCGCTAATCAATTTTTTGCAAGAAAAAGTCCCTACGAGCATGCACTCGGTGAGACTCGAACTCACGAAATTGATCTTGATAGGCTCGCGGACCACCTACCAAGCCACCGGGGACGCCGGAGGTATATATTAGGGATGGACCATACGCATACATACGTACTATTAATACTCGTGCTGGACCTGCGTTGTTGTTGTTGTTGTTGTTGTGTTTTTTAGCCATCACTTTTACTTTCCAGCCTAATAACTCGTCGGAGGAGGTTTAATCCTCAGCGATCTTCTGGCTGCAATCTACGGTCGGAATTATGGTGTGATTGTTGTCTCATAAGCCTGTTGGGGATCCCCTAAGATGAGTGGGGATCCCCTATGAGAGGGGATCCCCTAAGGTGAGTGGGGATCCCCTAAGGGGAGATGGGATCCCCCAAGCTACGCGGGGATCCCCCAAGACAAACGGGATCCCCCAACTAGTGGGATCCTCTAACTCGCAACACCAGAGCAGAGCCAAAGGTACACCTGCTAGCAGTAGTCGGTCCCTAGGTCCATGCATTACACGTATTACACTTAACACTGGCGTCGTGGGTCGGCAGGATCGAAGTCACGCAAACTGGGCTAGGGTCCTCGCCAGCGCTCGTCCTCAGCCAGGGCAATGGCATCGACACGGACGTTGCTCAGCTGAAACTCCCAGGCAAGTGGTTATTTGCCTTCTGGGCGTTCCTTCGGGCGGTCATCTCCACCAAATGTCACGCAGTGAACCTTCCACCGACGACCGTGCGCTACCGCTGTCCTCGACAACAGCGCACGTACATCAGGCTACAGTCGCAGTTGTTGCAGCGGTGAGTGACGTAGCCCACGTTGCTGCCGTAAAGCGTGCTTATGCCAACATCAATGTCCACAAAATCGAATGTAAGACCTATCTATGCCGTTTCACGCAGCTCTCGACAAAACCGAAGCGGCACACCGGTTTGCCAAACTCGCAGCAGTAGACATACTAGTACGATGTGACGGCAAATGCTTTGACGGTCTAGACTCCGAGTCTTGGGTTCCCAGGTGGGAACTCCAGCTTCGCAAATGCGTTAAGAGAGCCATCACACCGACAAACCTTCGACCTTCGACCTCACTAACACCTTCGACGATTTGGTCCCACAAGTGAAACGGAATCTCCTGAACGAAGCCAGCGGCTCGGACTCCTTCAAGCTGCTTCTCTGCCTCATCAGCTCCCACTTCAACCACGGTGACCGAATCGCAGCTACGGCCAATCTCCATTCGTTCGGGGTAGACACCAAGACGCCTTTACCGGACTGCTCTCGGGCTTTTCGCCCGTTGATAGCGTCCATTACGAACGGTGACCAGGTCTCGGCCCCAGGCGTTGAGGCTATGCTAGAGGTTGTTCGTAACAACGTTAGTGAGCAGTGCCCGAGCATCATGCCAGCTCTGTACCCGTGAGATTTAAGGACGGTGTCGAAACCTTTTGGATCTATCGACGAAATGTGGTTTGGCGTTTGGTTGACTTTCAACTATTAAGACTCCCGCCATCAACGGCGAACATCATTTCACGTTCGCACCCCTCGCGGGTCTTTCTTGGCACTCGCATGCAAGCAGTCGCATACATTGCCGACCGGCCGCGCCGCAGCCTTTCAAAGCCCCATCGGGATCATCTCGCATCCCTATCGTGATGAATGTCGCAGCATCAGCTCGTTCCCCTGGTCAATATTGTCGTTCGCGTCCGAATGGTCAGCTACGTCGACCGATTGGGACGAGGTATTTCAAGTATCCGCATCCTTCTCAACAAATGGCATTCCATTGTGGACACCCTTCACCACTACCGAAGAAAGGCGCCAAGTATTCGAGAGGTCAAGGGCCACTGCCCCAACTGCCGTGGCACGGATCCTTCAGTTAGGACCTGCCCTGCCCCCTTTACCAACTTTAGTCACTATCTCAACCCCGAATTAGATCGACTTGGTGACAACGGTGAAACCTACCGCCATTTGCAGCGTCGCATGCAGTCACACCATCGTCCTACCCGCGTTGGGGGCAAATACGCGCTCGTCGCCTTCGTCGCACCATCGCAAAAAAAAGTGTCGTCGCTACGGCGACAACCGGCGTTGCAACAACGGGCACTTCAACCCTGGTCGGTCTTGTCATGGTGGCTCCTACGACAAGGTAATGTTGGGGGCGCTCAGTGCGGTGGCCAGACGGCCACTTCGTTGACGGTTTTCCAACCCAAGGACGGCGTTCTCCCGGTGCCTTCTTCTGATTCCCAAGCGCCGGGTATGCGCTACGGGTCTGCTCCTGACTCCAACTCCAACGGACGCCAGCCAGGGACCTTCCGCACCAGTTGACTGCCCAACGGCGGTACGTTGGAGCTTCCCATCTCGCCGATAGCACTCACGCTTGGATTGTGAACTACCGCATCTTCGATCCAACCTCGGAATTCTCTAGTTATCAGGTTTGGTCCGTGTCTGATTTTTCTATGAATCTGCATGTACGGCTCTTCAGGGTGGGGTACTGTTATCGTATCCCCTCTCCCCTGTTGCGGTATTATGATTTGTTGCAAGCTTCCCCTCATCATACCTGGCAGGCGTTATCGCCTGTCTTTCTCATGAATGCCCCGCCCCTTCGTTCATAAGACATATGGCGAGGCAAGCAGCAACAAATATACAAGAGCCTTTGACTTCTAACATCGTCAAGCACCTTGTGGGAGTGACCAGAGCAGAGCGAAAGGCATCAACCTGCTAGCAGAAGTCGGTCCTTGGATCCATACTTACTTGCACTCAATACACTTGACAACTACTCGTTCCAAAGCGAAAGGCCAAAGCGTGTTTGAAAATAGCAAATAGTGATAAAAACGAATCCGTAACAAAGATGCGCCTTTAGATTGAAGATTGAATGGTGTAGTCGAATTTAGGTCCAACATACTACCTGGTACAGGCCAAGGGCCAAGAAATCTGCCCCAGGCTGCTGGGGAAGTGCTGGAAAAAATCAGCCACACTAAATGTATTAAATTGCTTCTCAGTCGCTGAGGGAGCGGTATTCGCGACACTTGCTCACTCTGAAACCCGGTACAAAAGCGGACATCCGCGAGGAAAATATCGCGCGAGAAGTCGAGACTCCGCTCGCTTGACCGCTGCGTCCCCCCGGGCAGGGAAAAGAGACCCCCACGCGCGCGCAGCGTGGGCGGAACTCTCGGGGCTCGACGTTGAGGCGGAAACCCGAGACATACCCTCGCTGAGAGTGCAGCCCCCGGAACGAAAGGAATTTGGGCAGTGGCTCAAGCTAAAGAAGCGGTATTCATGCAGGTATGCGGGCAACGGCACCTGGGACACAGGAACAACTCCTCTCGGAAGCATTGATCGTTTGGTGAATTATGATGGAAAAGGTTATTAGGGATCGAGAACCGATTCCAGGCATAATAATATAATCTGTAGTTTGTTGTTGTAGGGGAATTAGGCGTTATGGTTCATATTCTTCGACTGGGTACGTATCAGTAGTACGTAGCTCACTTCGACAGCAGCAGCTGGCACTGTTTGGTTGATCGCGCTTGTGGGAGTCAGATTATTAATAATGAGGCAAGGCAGAAGGAGCGGAGCCACCGAGGCCATTTTTGCAGAAAGGCCAAAGATATATTTATACCGGGGTGCCCATAGACCAAAAACGGCATCATTCCCGTGTACCTTCGAAAAATGAAAACGAAAACAACATCCCACGTAATCCCACCGCGCTCACAACGCACCACCAAAACCACAGCAGTATTGAAATATGGACGTTGAGATCCATATATATGTTGATGTGCAGTCACTTCACACGAGCATACTATGTATCTTATGATAGATGCGGAGAAATACGATATGCGGCGAGACTTGAGTTTGTTCCTTCTTGCCGACGCACTGTATTCAACTTACCTCTATCATACTGATCGTAATGCAGGGTAGCCTAGCTTATACCACCGTAAGTATCAGGTAACGTTGCATAGAACGTTACGAGTTTGCTATGCAGAACGTTGCAGGGACATTGCTAGGAACGGTTCAGGGAACCT
Organism: Macrocystis pyrifera; assembly: GCA_031763025.1. Lineage (NCBI taxonomy): Eukaryota > Phaeophyceae > Laminariales > Laminariaceae > Macrocystis > Macrocystis pyrifera. The sequence goes on from JASSKH010000023.1 coordinate 8,682,208, forward strand.
TGACGGGCTGCTGTAGAATACACCTGCCCGTAGCATGGGCATTGTCTCGTGATCAGGTGATGGCATGCCCCACCTCGCTCACTCTTCTTTCTTTCCACATTTGGCCACATAAGCGCCTTTTCCAAGCATTCTCTTTTCTTTATCACAAGTGATCTTCACAGACACTTCGGTGCCGCCTCTGCATCTCTTCTCATAGAAGACAGAGCCTCGACACGCATCATTCCTTCAGGTTATGAGCCTCGACTTCTAGTCTACCTGCAACGCATCGACTGGCACCACGCTTCGACGTCCCGCTGAGTTCGTCAAGTTCTTCCAAGAAGCTCAAGAAAAGATTTCACTTTCTCCATTGCGGAGGAATTGTTTCCAAAAACAAATAACAATCAAGCCCCGACTACAGCATCAGCATCAACATCATCATGGGAGAGTCAACGAAAGCAGCTGATGCGGTGGACATGCTCGTACGAGCGGTCGGCGGCAAATTCACGGGACTCAAGTACGACATATGGAAGAGCCTCGACACGCATCATTCCTTCAAGCAGCCCGGCGGCTGCGACCACCTCGGAAGGGCGTGCGACGAAACAAGTCTCACGCGTTAGCCCAGGCTCGCGCTCTTCTATGGATCCAAGGTTTGTGGAAATCGGTCCCGTATAGCCCTCGCAATCAGTGACGATGTAGACCGACGACAGGCCAAAAAACAGACAGACTATTAATAATGAAAATAATGAAAGCCTGTTCGGACCCTCGGTATGAACAGGTTGTTTTGTCTAGAGGAAAAATACAGTCTCGTTACTATCAACAGTAGAGAGGTAAGTGAGGCAAGGCGGTCTCACACTTGCAGCAAACCATGTGCGTTCGAAGTGAAAACGGCGAAAAAAAAAAAAGAAAGAAATCAAAGCACACCACGAAACTCACAGCAGCTCAATGACCACGACCACCTCAAGGCGGTGTGCCACTCAACAGGCCCCACGAGTTGGCGCACGTTCCCATACTTTTGTCGATCCCGGGTTGGTGGAAATCGATCCCGCACGACTCCAGGAATATGTTATACAGACAGCCTACAGACTATGCACAGCAGACAAACAGACAGACAGACTAATTAAAAAATGGAAGCCTGTACTCACTCCGGTAGGAAAAGAACGGCCTCGTTATTATGGGAGCAGTCCCGAAGTGGTGCAAAGAGTACATGATCTTCCTGACGTCTTTGATTAGTGTTTAGCGGCATGATTTTAGGATAATGGAAATGATGAAAAAATAGATATTCGTCACTATTAACAGCTGGCTGGCGAAAATTAGCACAAAAAATATCCAGTGCCTAGCCGGGGATGGGGGATACTCGGGTTGCCGGCCGGAAGCTATAGGCCACCACCGACGGAAATAAAGGTAGCCGAACGACTGTCATGAGAATCCAAGCTGAGCTTGGTGGTTCGGGGGCTAAGTGCGACAAAATAAACCAAGTTCCTTGAAATGAGTCAGATTCGCACCCAGAGTTTGGTCACCAGTCCTCATCTCTGATCCAGCCGATCCAACCTTTTCTGCGCCAAGCCCCCGGACTCGGTCCAGCGTAGATCATCCAGCACCAATCGTCCTGGACCCGTGTCAGTAGGCTGCAGCCTTAGAGAAATTGCGGAGTCGCGTGTGTCGAGTTTTCTGCCCCATCGACGTTTTCGGTATGTTGCAAGTTGTGGTAGATTTTTCGAAATTTGGCGAACTACGCTTGAGGCCATTCAGCATGCATACGGAGTTCACTCATGCCGCCCAGGACTCGCAGACTAGGAGTGTGTAGTTGAGTTAGTGTCAGTGCCTGAGGCGAAGACAGCGGCAAGAATCGTGCGTGGTAGCCCAAGATCGGCCTTGCTTGGTCGCTGATGCTGCTTGTGTCAACATGTCTTCAGCGTGTGCCCACAGGATGCCTCATGCGACTCTCCGCTTACATTAGACGCCATCGGAGGCCGAAAGCCACCATAAATCACCGTGCAGAGCAGAAGAAAGCTAGCCTACGAGTAGAGAGTGACAAAAGAAGCAGCAGTATCATCAGCAGCAGCGGCGGCGGCGGCAGGGAATCCGACGTCAGGAGGGTAAGGTAATAGAGGGGTACCAAGCGGCAACATCGATCGCAGTTTCCGACCCACCCATCACATTGCAATTGCATCACAACCAGGGAGGTAAAAACGGGAGGGAGGGAGGGAGGGTGCGAGAGAGGTTGAAGGAGACAAAGAGACAGGGATCTACGGGAGGGGGGAGTTGGGGCTTTACGGGAAGGGGGGGGGGGGGGGGGGGGGGGGGGGGTTCTGGGCTGTCGAGGTTGTCAGAGTCAGAGGTAGGTCAGTCGCGTACAATAATAGCGGAAATAGGAGACGGGATGGAGCGGGGCAGGGGAAACTGGACGACGGAGAACCGTCACAGTTTCCACCCCCCTCAACGCCATGATGATACTGAGGAACGAACATATTTTCGAAATGAAGAGTAGACCAAAACTACCCGTTGTCCGTAGCCTGTACGCTTCCTACGTTAGGAAAAGCGAAACGCACGAAAGAAAAAAAAGGAGGGAGAAAGCACTTCAGAAATTGGGAGTAGACCTCTTGCACCCTCCTCTTGGCCATTATGGGGACACATGATTTGAAATTGAATGCAGCAAAAAAATGATTTTCCTCTCAACCCTTGTTTGAACGGAACACAAGGAAAGCATTGTTTAAGCCGAAATTAGTGTGGGCACACTCTGCCTCGCGTAGCAAGGGTTTCCTAAGGCCACTGTGGACCTTGCTCGCTCCCCACCCCCGGGTTTCCAGGTGACAATAAACTCTCAATGTGGTTCCGTGTTGTTGATTGCACCGTTATTTTCTTCCCCGCAGCATTGATAGTTTCGGGTTCGTCACGAAGTTGGAGATTTAGTTCGCTTGCCTGCCCAAATCTAGGGGCGTGGCTATATCACCGATGGAAAAACGGCGTTCACAAAAAGTTCGCTGGTTACAGTATGTGGCAGATGGCTTTAGCCACAGTGGTAAGCTGGCTTGCCCAAAAGCGGTGCGAGCAGGCAAATTGCGACCCCGTGAGAGGTCGTAAGTTGTTGGATCCCAACAAAGGGCAAACAAATGATCGACCCCTTCGAAACCGTACCCACGGTTTTGGAATCAGTCTACTTGAAATAGGAGTCAATTTAGTTTTGCGCTGAGAAACGGGTCTGGTAAGACGCCTGAAAGCCTGAGTCTGACGAGGCGTACATCACGGCGGTAGTAATAGCCAGACCCAAGCTTCAGGCGCTTCGTTGGCAAGACTAGCCCCCCTCCCCCCGCGCCCGCATTGGCGTCGATAGCCCGTGTCGCGATTGCGCAACCTCCTTCGCGTATCGCTTTGCCGCTCTACCCCTCCTCTTCTCGCCGTCACGACAACTCCTCTACATGATATCTCCAAAGCCTCCGCTGCGTCCCCGACCCGCCGGAATCATCTCTCTGCCGGCCCTCTGTACCGGGTATCGTATGAGGCGGTATACATGGATGTCAGAAACCAGGGATTAGGAGGACACGCTCTTGACATACACTGTATGTTGTTAGTCCCCCTCCCCCCCAAAACCGATGGACGCGCACCATACACAATCTGGGAGTGCACATTGAAGGAGGCCGTAAACTGCGCAACGTGTTCGGATTATTGTGTTGCCTCCGAGTATTTCTGTACAAAAACGCTCGAAGCGAGATTCGGTCTCGTTTCCTCGGCGACGTCAATTGTGAAGGAAGGTGCTACCTGCTGGGCCTTAGGGGTAAAAGATACATAGAATACCCAGCCCAGGGTGATCCTTAAAACATAGCCCTCACCCAACTGTAACAATAACACCCCCACCCCGAACAAATGGCTGCCTTATACATCAGTGCCTTATATTGCTGTAGGAACCAGGTGCCTGCTAAATATAGCTGTATGTATTCTCCACTATCACTACTATCATAATGTACTACTGTAACATATTGTAGCTATTAATATTAATATTATAGGGTATCGACAATATGTTTCAAGGGTTTCACCTTGCATTTAGTAAGAATGGAAACACCTCGTGCAAGAGCGATCTAGGGCACCGCAAGCAAAAGGATCTGCGGTATACGCTCGGATTTGCTGTCGTGTTACATCGTGATTCTTTCGCGAACGAACGAAAATCTATATCGGCGGCCGTCACTAACGGTTCTTGACGTATCTGCCCTCGCGATCTGTGTCTGCTGTGTGGATATATTGCCGTTTGAAGTACAACATCCATTTTTCCACCTTCGGTAGTCGCGGGGAAACATTTTGGTATGGGTTGTTCGCCCAAGTGGTATCTGCACAAGTGTTTTGTCCCAACCATTTGCCATGACTCGCACGTGTTGTTGGAACTGCTTGTACATGCAGCGTGCCGAGCAGCAGTTTATCCCTATGCCTAGGTGGGGCACCATTACATGACCTACCCCTGTGCCCAGGTGGGGCACCATTCCATGACCTACCACTCAATACAGGCACAGGCGGGGGAGAAATCGGATACTACTCCTGCCACAGCAGTATAGTGCTGCAGTACTGATCACTGCAAACTACTACGTATTACGCACACTACAGCTACTACAATGATACCTGGTAAACACCATTATACTATTACCGACGCATGTATAGTGTGTTTGCAAGGTAACAGCCATTCCACACGCATCTTCAGGCGGCATTTAGTTGGCGCAGGGCCTTTCGGGGGCTCTTCATGCAACCCCCAGGCCGCAACACACTGTCATGTTGTACAAGAGATTCTGATGAAGGAAGCGCCATTCAAACCCAAAGACAAGGTCCACAGCAGCAGTGCTACACGAGTTTATAGACGTTCGTGGCTTGTGCTATCTAGCGTACGTAGTCCCCGGTGCTCGACTTGAACGGTGCCAGCGCACGCAACCCAACACATAAGGTGGAGAGTACGCCAAGGAGCAGTCTGCGGGAGCAAATGAGATGTCCGTTCTCTTGATCGGACGGGGTTAGGTGAGTTAACCCTTTCAGGACTGCAGTCCCGTTTTGGGGACAAACTGCTTAGAATTTGAGTGGTTTGTCCTCAAAACGGGACTGCAGTTCTAAAAGGGTTAAGACACGTGTACCCACAAACACACTACTACCAGTACTACCACTACAGGCTGCTTCCGTAATGACTCTGCTCGGGTCGTCCCCCACACGCGACCGTTGTTTGTGTTGCTCGGCCTTTTTTGCTGCGTTTTATTCGCACGAAATTCTCTGTTATTTTACTGTCATTGTGTTGCCTGAGCGCGTGCTCAAGCGCCCCCGCCCCCCCCCGCCCCAATGTGTGTGTTTATAAGTGATTTTACTCCGTGCCTTCACAGTGGGTCTGTGTACAGTAATTATTTTTTCGGTTTAGCTCTGCAATTGAACGTACTGATGAAGCCCAAGATGCTTGATCTTCCTATCATACTGTTCGTACGAGCTCATTGTACAGTAGTTATACCTGCGACACCGCACCCTCGAGTATGTTCCTGCCCTTTCATTCGCCCGGTGGTTCTACTGCAGCTTGCCCCGGGTTTGCTCCCTTTTGCATAGTATATACGTTGTCCACATGAAGAGTGTATTTGGAAGTTGTTCTACAGTAGTCTGAAAATCGTTTTGTGCGCGATAGCTTGTCGCTGTAATTTCTTGCGAGTTGGAGGTGTGGGAGGGGGTACACAGTACGCGACATGTGTTGAGAATTTTGGGGGTTGAGAACTTACTTGTTCTAAAAAGTATTATGAAGAAAAATTTACGGCTAAGCATTTGTGCTCAGCGACAAATGCCACCCTAAATCCAGTAACCGTTACCATTTGAGTGCCTATGCTCAACGTTGACACCACAGTAAGCCGCGAGCCTTGCGTAGCCAAAATAGGAGATTGTTAAGTGTTGTCGCGTACTGCATAGTATGAGAAGCGCCGCATCTTCGGTCCATTCTCCCAAAACACCGGGGATGGGCCTACAGGTAGTTGCCTCCTGGTCTTGTACAGCGCAGGGCACACATACTGAAAGCAAGAAAACAGTTACGCTGGCTCAGGGATCGGTGGGATTCTTATTTGATGAGGGGCGCGGCCCACGTCAGATTCGGGACACACCTCCCCAATTCATTATTTCCGAAATGTACGTTTTCCTGGCATTCTTAGCGCCCATATTCTTAGGTGTCCTCTACTGTTAATAGCTGCTGTATGCGTCTTCTGCATATTCTATACCTGGTACCAGGTATATAATATGGACGGTTCTTAAGGGTGGAGTATGTGTGCCCCCTCCTTATGCAATACCTGGTACCTGTTAGGCGTTATAGCTATCTTACGGCCTGCCTGGGTGAGAGGAATAACTAGAATAGTGCTCATAGACACCAGGAGGGAGTAAGCAACTATTATACCAGGTACTGTAATATCAAGCAGCTTCTTACATCCAAACAACACTCACTCACGTACCCGCGTGTCTGTGGCTCGGACAGAGCCAGAGGCAACCCGCATAGCAGCACTTTATACAGTAGTCGGGCACTATAAGCCCTTACTGCCGCGTGCAGCGGGTCGCGGGTTGGAAGCATAAAGTGACGTACAAAAAATAGGCGTTGTCCATACATATTAGGGAAGCTCCTCCAACTTTAACTTGCCAATGAGTCACAGCAGTTTTCCCAAATAAGACGTCTTTGGTAGTGACAGTCCCGCAGACACAACACCAAACAGCGACACATCCACAGCAGGCCCGATCACAGGGTAGAATGTAACGCAAAACTCTTAGGCGTAGTTTTATAGTTTCCAGGCCATCAGAAGAAAGGCCACGTAAAAGACGAACAGTTTCTCGCGAGAGCTGCTGTTTCTGGGGGTGTCGTGTGGACCCTTCACGATGCTGCATGACCACACCAGGCATAAGCCAGAAGGAGACGGCACCATGCCGCCGGCCTCTCTGTTGTCAGGTGCTGCGAGATCGAACGGTCCATGGGCGGCACTAAAGAAGAGTTATGATTCTTGGTTTCGGCTTTCTGGGAGGATCAAACCCAAACCACCACGTATCAAAACAGCGAGTTGGTCGGCGTTGCCCGCCGCCAACCACCTTCAACGTAGCGCTCTTTACACACCACCACCACCCCTGTAATACATATACACTAAGGCAGCGAGGAGCATTGTTCGCCACTTGATGGAATCAAGAGAAGTCCAGAGCACGAGAAACAAAACGAAGGAGGGGGGGGGGGGCGTTGATTATGTGACTGACTGGCATTTCGACGAGGAGAGACAGTAAAGCAAGGTCCGATCCGGTTTGACATGCAGTGCAGTCCGTAGTAGATGGAACATGCCATTGATAATACTGCGGCGTTGGCGCTAACATCGAGGGCATCGAGGGTTACTTTCAACAGTTAGTCTTCAGTTTTGTTCGTTACCAGGTATGATACGTGTATATTCTGTGAAGTCCTTCCTAGTTCATAATGTGCCTCCTGCATAATGTGGCCCCTCTTCTTCTGCGGCTATTTCTTCTTTGCAAAGTGCGTCTTTTTGGTGCAGCACTGGCAGTAATCCTACGAAACCCCTTCGTGCACCTTGGTTCGCTGTCTGGCTGGTATTCTCACCTTCTCACATAACATTACATTAATCTAGCCTGCCCGTTAAAACGAAGAACCCTCACTGGTGCAATACGGTGTGCCATTGCGCACGGCTGAAGGACACATACGCGTATTCATGTAGTACGATACAACGTGATATTATACGTGAGGGCTTGTCTCTTGTTCTGTTTTCTCGCGCAACGGGCATGTGTGTGCAACAGCAGTCAGTCGTGTGTATGCCAGTGCAGCTCATGTTCCGTTTTTATCGTGCCACAACAACGCAACGGGCGAGCAAGTTATTATTACGGGGGACCATAGTAAACAGGACCTATGGTGCACACAAAAACCTATATATTTACCTATGTCTACTGACAATGTTTGGTCCTATTTACTATGGACCCCCGTGATAATAGCAGTACAATTAAGTTTCTTTTTTTCTCATGTCTCGTGCATGCATGCATGTGTGTACGGCAGCTACAGTATCAATAGTACAACAACCACAGCAGTGAACCAATTGACTATGAACATACTATGACGACTAATGGTGGCGTGTAACACTTCAACCAGCGTGAAACACTCTGCTATTTGCAAGATGTATCATCCGTATCTACGGTGGTCAATGCATCATATTGCTGTATGTTCGCCATCTGCATTGTCTCCTCTGTGGTGCTTGGTAGCAGGTAACAGGTATTTCGTCATGCTCTTCGCGTGTGAGGTTGCAGATATCCCTTTTGGGTTAGAAGAAGGGTCAGCTAGCCCCCGGAGCACGCTGGATGTCGTTCGGTGCGTACAAAGAACGGTTTAATATCACGACAAAACAACCTACACACGCAGGTATTTGATACAAACGACACTGCAGCATTATTTCTGTTCCATCTTCGGGGTCGTGTCTACAACACCATAATGCCACCTGTGACAATGCGGGCTGTAGCACCCAGGCCGTAAGAACCAGACCATCAGCATTGACTGTGCTGGCGAACCCGTTGTGAATCGAAAAGTCACCCTGAGCAAATAAAATCACATCAGCGGTCCATGTTTAGTTTGTTAAGCGTTTGCAGTCCAGCTGAACGCATTAATAGTACGCGTTACAACATCCCTGCTTGTTCAAACCCTCGTGAGAAAGCGTACTAGGGCTTCAATAAGCTTTACTGTAGAGCTCCATCGCACTCGTATTTGGAATCAAAATACACAGCAGACTTCGAGCCTTGACTAAAAATGTTTGCGAGTGACGTTGCTATGACAGCTGTTCTGGGCGTACAACCGTAATAAGCACAACCGCGACCATCTGCTGACAATGGACACACCAAGCGAACCCGTTTGGCCAGAGTCTGACTCTAAATGCAATTGTATCAGCATCTCAGTCATGGTCAGGCTGGCGCCCATCATTTAGATGCTGAATACTCGGGGGGCTCTACCAGGTAGCAAACAAGAGTTCTAATTAAAACAGGCCCGAGCTGGTATTGCTTCTAAATGACAACCACATCCGCTACTCGCACGTAAATAGGGTGTGTGCCACCCACCGTTATTTGCTTACCTACAGGAACCACAAAGAAATATTTACGTCATATTTCGGAAGCCCAACCACTCCACCCACCCAGTCACCCACCCAGTCACCCACCCACCCACCCATCAGCCACCCTGACTCTCCGGGCAAAGCTACCCAACCCTCCGACAACTGTTGCTACCGCTGCTGCGGTTGCGACGAGCCCCACTATAGCTACTTTAGTGAAATGCGGGTGCATGCCTTGCAGGCGGCCGAACGCTTCCCCTTGCACAATGTGGGCGTAAAAACAAAAACTGTAGAGACATTGAACATGTAGCCCACCATTAGGCGTACAGACTTGGAAGTTTGTCGACACATTGAGGGGTTTGCTATAGACATTGTCCAACGCCTCCGCAAGTTTTGTACGTCCACACTGTGCAGGGGTGGGGGGGGGTCCTAGCCACCTGTGCTCAATTCGCTTGGTACGGGTCGCTGACGCTCGAAATCCCCCATGAACCTGGCCGAGGCGGTTCGTCAACTCGGCCGTCCTCGTCTTCGCTCGTCCTATCAGACCAAGCGTGACTCGCGTCGAGGCTGTCCAAGGACAAACAACGACGTGGTGCGAGAGGAGGCATGGTCGTAGAGGCTCGGGGCGACACGATATCCCTGCTCCTTCTCACCGTGGGCACCTCGGTTACATCCTCGTCTAACGATCGCCACAGCTTCCGCCCCCGCCTCTTCTTTTGCTCTTCGCAGGCGGGCACCCGTCTTTCTCGGTAGACAGAGACCAACGGCCTAGCAACGGTCAATGGCGGGCCAGTTCGTTTTGGTTGCGTCACGTGCAGCTCGCTGCTTAGGCCGTTACGCCGACCACCAACCCCGCTCCCGCCACCTCCGTCGCCCCCGCTGTCATGCTTGGTCATACCGTCGCGAGCAGACATATGCGGTGCACCAGGCAGGGAGCGGGTGGGCGCTGCTACCGCCGTGAAAGAGATGGACGAACGATTGCCGTAGGTTCCACTGGCGCCGTTGCTGCGGCCAGATGGAGCGACACGCTTCGAGGGTGCTGCCTTCATTGGAGGGCGCTTGGCACGTTTTACGCGGGCGCGAGGACCAACACGACCGGTATGAACAGCGTTCCGGCCGAGCGGTTGCTCGTCCCGGTCGCGCGTACTAGATGCCGGTGGCTCCGCTCGCGCCGGGCGGCGGCGCAACGGTGGTGGCGACGATGATACCCGGGTAAGCCCGTGAGCGCGCCCTGTTGTTGTCTTTCTGTTCGTTGCGCGCGCTGATCCTGTTGGTACCAGTTCAGCAGGGTCCATTCCTCGCGCGATACCATCGGTGTTGCCAGTGCCATTTCCGGCGTGTTTTTCCCCAGATCGGCCCCACTCTGGCACTTCTTCTATCGGCACAGCGGCGTCCTCCCCTGACGTGACCTCGTCGTGACCACTGCCGGCATTCAGGTCCCCGCCATTGAGCCGATCTATAATCTTGCTCTCGAGGTCGGAAATCTCTCGTCGCAGCTCTTGCAGTCCATCTGCCGGGGTCGCCTCCAGCTCAGCTTTGACGTCGCAACCTCGATCCCGTCCCTGCGAATCTCGACTCCGCGCCGCGCTTCCTCCGGCCTCGCAATCACTGCCATCGCCATGCTGTCCACTGCTTACATCGGAAATAGAGGGAACGCTGACGGCGGACGTGGCGCTGACAGTCTTCCCGAGCGCGCTGCCGTTTTGCGCAGGCTGCGCTTGGTGCGGCTTACGGCGCCGTCTGCTTGCCTCGCCGCCGTAGGCGTAGTTGAAAGTGTTTCCGCCCTCACAACAGCCGGCAGCATCGGCAGCAGGACCTCCTGCAGTGCGCGTGCGGTTCCCTTCGAAGTAAACGGCGGCAGACGCGCTTTCCGTGCTACCCTCGGCAGCAAGGGGCGACCCCGAGGGTTTTATGGGTCTGCGGTCCAGCGCCGCTCGCAGAGTCAGGTCAGTGGAACGTCGCAGTCTGGCCTCCGCGCCACGAACAACAAGGCCGGCCACTGCACGCCGTTCGTCGTTCACATTGTCCCCAGCAAGTCGCCGGGATTCGGCCATTTCTCCTGCACAGTAACGTCCATGGGGATCGCGGCCAATGGAATGAAAAGGCTGTTTGGGGGTTGTTCAGGAAGCGAGAAAAACCAGTTCGACGGCCCGGAAAACCCAGCGCACCACTTGTCCTTCGAGAGCGAATGCGACTCTCTAGTGCAAGCAAGCAGGAAAGCATCGATGTTCTCTTATCCTCTTACGATACTGCCGATACTGGAATGAGCGCTCACGCTGTGTCTACGCCGTGAGCTTGAAGGTATACGATAACCCACAGAGTAAGCTTAAACTGACCCTCACCTGAGTCTTCACCGACGGAACTGTTGACCCTTGCCGCATCTGTCTCCGCGCCCTCCGAACCTGCCACTCGCAGAGCACCAGCTAGAACGGATCCCGCAGCGATGCGCCTTTCGACAGCTGCAGCCGCGCACCTCTGCACCGCAGATCGCGCGTCAGCCGCCGCCGCAAAAACGCGAAAATCTAGCCCCGTGGTGGCCGCACCGCCTCGATCGCAGGCACCACCACGACGGGTATCACCAACACCACTGCCAGCCTTTTCACGCAACCCTGCCTGATTCCCCTTCAACCGAAGCTCCTCAATTTCTCGACCCTTGTGCCGCAAGACGTTCTCTGCTACTGAAAGGCGCTTTTCAGCGGCGACCGCCGCTGCCCGAAGGCGGACGTTGTCTTCGTCTATCGCATGCAGCCGCTTGGCGTTGCGGGCGGCCTCGAAGCCGAGACCCTGCTCAGCTCCGGCAAGGCGGTCGAGTAGGCTGGCCGCTTGTGCTGTTGCGTGCTTGACTTCCGAATCCAGTTGGGCGCAAAGAGCCTAAAGGGAAGGCAACGAGCAAGCGGCACACGGTCAATAGTTTCGTTATGAACCCCAGCACATTGGGTTGTACGATGTCCGCGGACCGGAGAAGAAAATCGACGTACGCTGCAGCGACTCAGTCGTGACGGGACATGGGAGGGGAGACCAAAAGCTTTCCATAAGGGCTGTCCAAGGCTATCGGGATAGGTAAGATAACACAGTTGGGCTTCAAGCTGACAGCTATCGTAAAACTCCACCTCGCGCTGCTCTGCCTCTTCCTTTAACGATTTTCTCTTGGCTACGGCCTCCTGAAGTGCCGCCTTTGTTGCCTTTGCTTTCCGCGCCGCGTTAGCCCTCATTGCCGTTTCTTGCTTCTCCAACAAAGCCACGTGTTGCTGCATTTCGATGGTCTTCGCCTGAAGCTTGCCGAACTGCTCACCCTCCCTTTCCATCAGCTCCGACAGGCCGATCGCGGAAGAAGCCACCGCAGCCAACCCTTGTCCACCCTTGTCCACCTTTACATTCCGCCGAGGCTCCTTACTTCCGCCGGTGCCCTTCTCGCCCCCGTCAGCGGTAGATGCAGACGATCGATCCTTCCGGCGCTGGAGTACCTTAGCGTGACTAGCCCGCTTCCGTTCTAAGCGTTCGATTTCCTCCTCGGTTAGCTTGACCGCCGACGCACGCCGCTCGAGCACCCGCGCGCGCTCATGCGCCAGGCGTGCCCGGAGCTGGCCAACCTTTCCCTCCAAGGCCGTCTTCGAGAGGACTGCAGCCCTTACGGACTCGGCAGTGCATCCCGCTACAGGGAGGTTGCCGGTGCCATCGCTACCGCCGCCGACGCCGACGCCGACGCCTTCGATAGTGTCGATATGGTCGCGCGCGGTAGCAACCGACGTGGCCCGGAGGCCTGCCAGCGAGAGCGCGCGAAACCCCCGAGAGAGCGAAAGGTAGTTGCTTCTCGCCGCAGCGTGCTGCGTGAGGGAGCGAACTGCCGCAGCGCGGCGCGAGGTGGAGGACCAAGTCGAGAAGTAAAGGGAGAGCGCGCTCAGCCTGCGTCGTCGGCCGGTCGCCGCGGCCCATGCCTGAAGGCGGACAAAACAGTACAGTCGTTAAGCGGAGGCGGTCGGGGGGGGGGGGGGGTGATATCCAACGACCGAAGATGATGTCAGGCAGTTTGCCTCAAGTGACCTCGACGACACAAATGGAAAAGCTACGCCAATCATGTTATTGGGGTACTCTGCGCCATGACGGTGCTGTCAGCGGGCAAAAAATGACGCCCTACCGAGTTGCATCTCGCTAGCAGGTAATGTGGACGATATGTAAACTCGCGGGCAAGGACAGCTACGTCAATTCTTAACGCTACCAGCGCGGCATAATCAGTTAATCGTCACCGAAACAGGCAACTGCTACAGAACCATCAATTGCACCAAGTGCGCCGTCGGAAGCGAAGTGTCCCCTGCTGATGGTTTTCCTCACACACGCAGTCGAGGCGCGAACCACCGTGGACCTCTGTCCAGTCATTAACGGTAATCTCATTGGTGCAGCAAGTATCCCCCCCCCCCTGTCCGAATGAAGACTTTGAGGGCGGGATGAAGCAGATGTGGGTAGGGATAAAAGGGATAATTGCAAACAAGCAGCAGAGGCAGAAACGGGAATAGCTACTCTAAGAGCACAGAACGGTAAAATGGTTAGTAGTTCGAAGGGGAAAAGGGAAGTACTAGTAGAGCATTACCGTAAGCTAGGAACACCCACAGCCAACGAAACGTTCGACGCAGAATTCGAGATGGAAATCAACGCGTGGGCAGAGGCGCACGTCGATACATCAGAAAGGAAAGACAGTGGTTCAGGAGGGTTACAGAGAGAGTTCAAAAGGGAAGAAGTAAAGAAGTGTGTAGCTAAACTTAAGAATAGAAAAGCGGCGGGGGCAGACCAAATAGTGAATGAAATTACGAAGTACGGGGGAGAAGGAATGCTTACCATGATGATTATGTTGAAATACTGGATGGAAAAACGAGTACGCACCTAGGAGGTGGAGAAGGAGTAGTCGTAAGCTTGTTCAAGAAAGGAGATAAGGCTTACCCAGGGAACTAGAGAGATGACGCTAATACGGGGGTCCATAGTTAACGGGACCAAATTTTGTTAGTAAAAATAGGTAAATACATAGGTTTTTATGTATACCATAGGTCCTATTAACTACGTACCCCCGTAATAGTTTCTGAAGTTATGGAAATGTGAATTACCAGGTATCTTCTAATCTACATGTGAATGGTGTGATTGGAACAAGGCTTAAGCGCTGCTGCTATACGTTGTCACAGATAGCAAATAAAATATTATTTAATGTGAACAAGTTGCCCGGTATATTAGGGCAGTGCCGACGTCTACCACCGCAGATGTTCTGTTGGAGCAGTAGGAGCGTGTATTTTACTGTTTCTGGTTGTGTCTTACCTACTATCGGTCCTGTGAAGGTAGGGCAGATATATATGCTATATATATGCTGGCAAGAGACACAGGGATGTCAATGCTGGGTAGGGCACTCTGCTTGTCGTTCACTGCTGTTGTTCACGATGTTCTTAGTACTGCTAACAAATGGCACCCCCAAAAAAAAACGCACGCTCAAGAGCTGTCGTGATTTTAAAGCTCCGACCTGTTTGTTGCGGAGCATAATTGAAAAGAACGAGACTGATATGCATCTACATACGTATGTAATGTGTGCAAGATGAAAACATCAGACACAAGCGCGCATGAAACCTGGTATTACGGACGACCATAATAAATGGACCTATTACGGGGGTACATAGTTAACAGGACCTATGGTATGCATAAAAACCTATATATTTACTTATTTTTACTAACAAAATTTGGTCCCGTTAACGTAATACTAAGCACAGCAGGCAAAACATTTTGTAAGATTTTGAACGATAGAATGGGAGCGATGATGGAGAAGGAAGACAAAATAAGCGAAAGGCAAGCAGGGTTTAGGCCAAACCGTACCTGCGTAGACCATGTGTACACCTTAGGTAAGACTATTCAAGGTAGGCAAGACGCGGTACTAACAGCGTACTGTTTCTTTCTAGATGTGCAGAAAGCCTACGACACAGTATGGAGAAAAGGATTGTGGAACAAACTGTGGGAAATAGGAATCAGAGGAAAAATGTGGAGAATGATGAAAAAGATGACGGAATGTGCGAGAAGTGCTGTGATGCTGGACGGGGAAATATCGAAGTATTTTCATGTTTTACAAGTAGTCGCACAGGGATGTACGTTGTCACCTAACCTATTCAAGATACATACTAACCGCCTGATAGTAGCAGTCGAGGAAGCAATGCAGGGAGTCACGGTAGGGGACGATACGGTGTCGGGATTGATGTTTGCGGATGACTTCGTGGGGATATCAGGAACACCCGAAGGATTGCAGAAGCAGAAAAGGCGCTAGAATACACCAGGAAAATTGAGGGTGATGGCGAACGTCAAGAAATGCGCAGTAGTTCTTTGTAACATAGATAAGGTAAACCCGGTAATTTTCGGTTGGAAGTGGGGAAAAGATGAATTGTCGATCGTAGACCAGCATACATACTGTGGCGTAGAGATCTCAAAAGACTACTCTTGGGATACACATATAGCAAAAGAAAGAGGAAAGGGTAAGGCATACACGTAGGCAAGATGGATGGGATCCTAACAGACTCGTACCTTGACACTAGGATTAAGAGATGTATCCTGATGAATGTGACAGTACGAAAGCTAGAATACGCACGAGAAGTATGGGAAGGGAACGCGAAACTCGTAAAACAGTTGGAAACAGTACAAATGACAGCAGCTAAAAAACTCCTAAGATGCTCAAGTACGACTAGTAATACAGTATTAAGAGCAGAACTTGGGAATGCACCCACTCAAGACAAATAGAGACATGATAAAGTTGAAATGGCAATGAAAAGTAAGGAATATGCCAAAAAAGAGGTTGCCAGTCATAGTTGATAGAGCTGTATGGGAGAAAGCAACAAAAGGGCAACTTAGAACAAGGTGGGATGGCGTAGTTGAGAAAGTATGGAAGGATATAGGGGGAAACCAAGAAGAAACGACGTCCGCCGGGAAGTTTGGGAGGCCCAAGGCACAAGTAGAAGAAATGATAGAAAGAAGGGAAAAGCTAGCGCTAAGAAACAAGGTGCAATCGGGGAAACACTTAAAGATATACGGGAGATTGAGGGAAAGAATAGGAATGAAAACTTATTTGCATGGCCCAATCGACTTCGCGAAAAAGCTGAAACTGCGCTTTCGTGTAGGTGACCTGGACCTGCCAGAAAGAAGAAACAGGTACACCAGTAGCCGGGGGAGGAGGAGGAAGTAGATGCACAGATGTGCCCGTATGGCAAAGCAATAGAGAGTAGAACTCGCATAGTAGGAGAACGTGAAATATGCAAGGAGGAACGGGATGTATTAGAAGGGGAGATGGGGGAAATAGACGAATGTGACATTGAGGAGTTTGATACACTGAATAGCAGCGAGAAAACGATCGCTCTCCTAGGAGATAGATGGTGGCCACAGGCGGCCAGACAGGAAGGGGATAAGATTAGCAAACAGTTTCTATGTAATACATGGAAACAACGTAATGAGCGCCAAATTGTTAGAGGTGTCTCTACTAGGAATAGGAACGGTGCTCCGTCTCGAAAGGGGTGCGTGGTCAATGGCCAAATGACTACGGCGAGCAACAAATGAATACCCCCCCCCCCCCCCCCCCCCTGTGGCGCTTGGTGCAAGCAATGTCTGCCTGGTCGGTGAAAACCCGACGTGCTCCGTCCCGGCATTGTAGGGATGCGAGGGTCTATGGGCATAGGACTACGACCATGCACGATAATGAGTACACCCCCCCCTGTCTGCCTGGTTACATGATATCGAGTACACCCCCCCCCGCCCCGCGCGCCTCCCCTCCCCCTCGCGTCTTCCTCCAAGGTTTGAAGGAGAAGCGGGTGTCACCAATATTGAGCTAGTCTTCACATGCCCTTACTCGTGGAGTAAATTCACTCTCAAAACCCGTGTACCAGCCGACTATCGAGCAAAAGTCAACACAAACCTTGATCCTGCAGCTCCGAAGCCCCGCCTCTCTGACCTCCGCCGCTCGTCGCCGCCATAGGCGAAATCCCATCGCCGCTGCCGCCGCCCGACGGCCGCGAAGCAGGAGCTCCGCACCGCGGCGTAGGACGCGTCTCTCGCTCGCAAGAGCCGACCATGCCCGGAGGTGGCCTCGGAGGCACCGGTCGTACCCGTGCTCTAAGGCGGTGGCGGTTTGGCCGGCTTCGAGGGTCGACGCGGCCGCCTGGGACGCCCACCGTGCACACACCCTGCGCTTGAGGATCGACGATGCGGCCGCCACGAAGGCGGCTGCGCCAGCGCGTCGACGGGCGCGGGTGATCGCAGCTGCGTACCAGGCGGCCAGCACGCGCTTTCCGAGACCGACGACGTACCTTGGTTGTGAAATTCGTTGAACGGGAGGGGTGGTGAGAGGGACGAGGGCCATATTAGCAAATGTTAGCATGTTTGCAAAAATCAATAAAAGTACCTACATTGACCCGTCGATCGCCGACGCACCTTCGGCATACCCCTTGCCGTGTTACCGACCGTGGGTACGTAGGAATTGGCTGCGCACTTCTATGAAGGCTCAGTGACAGAGAGCCGCTGCCGCCTTCACCGCCGCCGCCGCGACCGAGGAAACGCGCCAATACATACCTCATCAGAAGAACGAAAACAGCAATACAAGCACCACTTGAACCACGATCATCCGCTACCACCAAATTGAGCTTACGTACATACCTTCCCCTCGCTTCCACGGTCGCCTGACGCGTCAATCGAGCATCAATCGCCTTGCGCCTCCATCGTCTTAGTGCTCGTCGCTGGCCGGCCACCTTCCCCAGTCGATTGCACTGACACGTCCGCCGCCACCACCTGAAGGCAATGCTGGCTTGCGTCTCGAAGCGACGCCGGCGCGCGGCAGCCTGCATTTTGTAAACGCCGTATATGAAACATGACGAAGCGGACATGGGCAGACACCCTTCCCGACGTCAGAGGTGCACAGAAGCTTTGACGTGATAAATAACGTGACAACCATGGCTTACGGAACCAAGGTGATGGTTCTCCTTGCCTTGGCTGCGCAGAGAAAAAGTTCTACATAGCATCCGCCCGTACAACATAATTTCCAACAGCACGAGTGGCCGCCAGGTACCCCAGACACAGGATGCCCACACGTGCTGCCGCCGGTTCGAGCGATGGGATACGTGAACACCGGCAATCACAGTTCAATTTCACCTCAGCGTTTCGCAGTCTTGCGCCCCACTCTCGGCACACCGTCACCTCGCCCCGGTCGACGCCGCCCCGACGTGCCACACCATGACACCGCATGCGTCCAGCACCGGACCACGTCATCCCAAGGCTATCCTCGCCCCGCATCATTGCCGCCGCCGCTGCTGCCGTTTGCACCGCACTCCGCCACGCCCCAAATACAACCCTCTTCGCTCTCCTCTCTCTGAACACTTCCAACCTCCACTCAAGAGCGCCTACCTCCTCCTGGACACCCACCACCCGGCCGCCCCCCCCGCTCCCGCCTCCATCCTTACGAAACGCGCTGCCTCCATCGTCGAAACGCCTTCCGCGCCCTCTCGCGATCCCTCCGCAATCTCAAACTTCGCGATCGTCGGGCAAGCGAGACCGTCCGCACCCACGCCATGAACCCCGCGCGGCGGCGTGCGGCGGTCACCGCAGCCGCCGCCGCCCTAGACCGACTCGCTCGCGCGAGAGCGTCAAACGCGGCGCGCGTGAGGCGCTTGTCACGGCGGGCGCTGGCGCTGGCAAACCACACTCGAGCTCGCCGTTGCCGCTCGGTGCGAGCGCGTAGCTGGTGGAACGCAGCGGCGAGGCTGACGCGGTTGGCGCCGTCGACGCCCATGCGATGACGCAAAACGATTATCTCGCAATCGTACGCGCGACGGAGGGCGCGCAGCGCCGGCGCACCCTCAGCCTCTCGCTCCCATTCCTGTTCCCCGGGATTTTTTTCGGATTCCCCACGCGAAACGGCGCGAAAGCAGGGGGGAATCAGAACGCCGTGACGGTGCTACCGGCCTTGCGCCGAGGCAGCCAGAAACATTGACTGCGACTAAAGTAGCGCTGCGCGCTACGGTAGACGGAGCGCCAACAAAGGTGTGATGCCTCTTCAATCGAACAGCTCTATATATCTCTCCCCCTCAAAACAACGCCGTTGCCGCCAAACGTTGTAAAGCCCGGTCCGATACACTACCCCATGGGCAACAATAGGTACATACCCAATGAACGATATTGCAAAAACTCCTTGAAGCGCAAAGGTACTGGGTCGAGTTCCTCAGCTGAGGGTCCCCGACGCGTGCTACGACAGAGGTGGTAACGTTTCGGCCGAACTGTCACTGGGACCGACCCGTCTCCTTAGCTCAATATCGTCGGAATGAGACTGGTGTTTTAAACAAATATGATTCGTGATAAGTATGCCTAGGCTTTGGGGTATTTCATCGAGTTTTTTTTTAGCTCTTCTCAAAATCACGTTTTGGGTGGGGGTATGGAGCTCCCCATAGGAGAAGAGCCCCAGAAAAATTAGGGCGTGTCCCTGTAGGGCAAACACGCGTCCCCCTCCAGTCAGGAACACTCAAGGCAAAAAGTCCAACGCCTGTACCATAGCATGACTCTCGCGAAATACGCTGAGCGTGAAGGCTCTCTGTCGCCAGCCCCGGCGCCAAGACGAAACCCAGCAAGACATTGTATCCGCAAGCTTGCTGTCGAAAAAACGGATGAAGGACACAATACGCTCGTACTTCGCCAGCTTTCGTCGAGACCAAGAAACTCAAGAAACATCGTCGTCGAAGCGAGACGCCTCCAGCATGGAAACGGTCTTCTTGCCAACGCAAGGCAACACTCTGGATAAAGCCCTATTGATAGAGCGATGCAAATCAAAGCAACGCTTCCAATGCCCCGCGAGAAGAATAACAGCACAAAAACTCGATCGGTGTCGTAGAACGAGGAATCCGTCTCCTCCACACTCCCAGCCGGCCTCACCGCCAACCCCTCCATCGCGACACGCCGGCGATTGGAGAGCCCCCCTCCACGGCCGTCCATCTCAGAACGGAGCCGCCGCGCGATTGCCTCGCTTGTAGACACGATTTTGCGGGTCTCGGTCACGGCCGCGTCCACTTGGCTCTGCCGACGATAGGAGTGGGAAAGGGCCGAGCAAGTGCCGCGAGGGAACCCGCTTGTCGAAAGTGGCTGCAGGCTTACAATCGACTGGATAGAGCACGAACATAACGCATCGCGGGGTCTTCTTCTGCATAGAGCAAAAAACATGAGGTATCGCGGGGTCTTCTCCAAAAAGGCAAAGAAACATATCACGCATTGCGGGGTCTTCATTCACGCCAACATGAACTAGCGCGAGCGTGATGGGGTACTTTTCTAGGGGAAATATTTTACGCGGGTTCAGTTTAGTTTGAACTCACGACTAGCTCCGCAGCACACTCATGTCACACTGCAGCAACAGCACCCGAACAAGTATCGTCCGCGTGTATCTCCCCTGTTTCCCCCCCGCGTAGCCCCTCGTGGCTTGGAAACCCCACGCCAAGTTTTCAGAGCTTTCGGATACGTCTGTTCTACAGCGCACGCCCGCACCCTTCTGGCTTCGCTTCCTTTAGACATTACGGGGCGCTCGGGAGCGCACTGTCTCCGAAAGTGACCACGCACGTACAAACTGCGCAAAGCAACATACCAGTTACACAGGTCATCTTGTATACCAGGTGCATGGCCTTACGAGGAGGGGATACGACTTTGCGAAGAGATAGCCCTCATGGCAACAAATAGACACCATGATGGTGCATCGAAAAACGGGAGACCGAGCCCTCTCTTTGGACCCGTGCATGCGTACGCTGCAACATTATTAAAAATACCGGCCAAGCCAGGGCAGCGTCGCGGGCAATCGGCGACCTGCCACTCCCTTCTTGACACATTCAATTCCTACCAACGGGTTGAGACTAAACCGACCCATAAAGCTCAAATACTTCCACCAAGTGGCGCTTCCAGCGAAACCCGACTTAGCACTGGGGGCGGCTCACCGCATGCAGTCGCACTACTTAGTTCGTCGAATTACAAGGCCATACCATGAGTACGAGGTATCTGGTATATGCTTTCTCAGAAAAAAAAAAAACAGCCACAATAACACACCGCCTGCGTCTCTTAACAGAGCGGCATTCACAATTTACGCGCTTTCTATCGAAACGCCGGTCTCCACACCTGAAGGTGCTTGAGGGTCGCGTGGTAGCGCTGGGCCTCCTGTGCGACGCGCCTGGAGTCACGAAGAACCTGCAAACGCCGGGAACGTGGATGAGCGCCAGTAGACATGTCAGCGTCAAGCTGTCTGTCTGTCAAGGAAAATCCACCTGTCTAAACATATGTTCCCTATACCCCCCTCGAACAAAAAGAACATTACATGTGTGGAAACCCCTTTCTTTCGTTTTTGCGTTGCTGGTTACTCACTTTATCGTACGCTGAGCCTCAACCCCGATCCCAATGGCGACAACCAAGTACCGTGCACCCGTACGAAAACAAAAGGCACGACGGATAGCGATCATATCAATATCAAAAGTCGACCGCGACGCTGCGAACACCGGGAGGAGCCCTAAAACGGTCGGGGCGATCGACGACTGGCCAATACCCGCCACGGCAAAGCCGCGTAAAACATGCGGTCCCCACGGCCCATCAACAAGATGGGGAGAGAGAGAGGGGGGGGGGGTACTCGATAGGAGAGATGTACTCGATCTCATGCATGGTCGTAGTCGAATGACCATAGACCCTCGCATCCCTACAATGCCGGGACGGAGCATGTCGCGTGTTCACCGACGAGGGAAAAGTTGCTTGCACCAAGCCTGAAGCGCCGTGAGGTGTCCAGCGAGTCGCATGAAGGGTGAGCTGCATCCTACTAAGAACCGCCTGTGAGGCGGACTTGCGTATGGATGCCAGCTTTGGGGGGGGGGGGGGGGCGGGGGTAAGACAGAGAGAGCGGTAGAGCCCTGTGCGTGGCTCGGTCGACACTGCGCAGCATCCCGGTCGCGCAGAAGGTGTCCTGCACACAACAACAAAACAACCACACACCTACTGCTGTAGTAGCAAACACGCAATATATAGATAAAGCCAGGCCGAGGCAAGACTCCTGCCCCCCCTATCCCCTCTCACTCCGAAAATGGAGCACACAGCTGCCTGGAGCCCGGTCCATACCGCCCGGATCGCTCACCCGCGCTTCCCCCGCCGCCTCGGCGATGAGCCTCCGGCAGGCCGAGTCAATCGTGTCCAGATTCCTGGCGCGTCCGCGCCGCGCGACCTCGACTTGCCTCCGCAACGAGGCGTGCAGCTTCCGCGCTTGTGCGCATGCTTCCGCACGCTGAGTAACCTCTTTGCCAAGGGCCGCCACCTGTATGTGCAAAGCGACAACATTGTCCGAGCGGGAGGTGTTGACCCGGGGACGTTGGATGGGAGGTACTGTGACGCTTGCACTCCTTGTGAGCTCAACCTGGAGTGAGTGAAATACATCCGAGGGGGACAAGGTGTGGCGGGGGGGGGGGGGGGGGGGGGGAGAGCGCATGCCGCAGGACCAACAACCCATACATATTTTGGTTGCGTGGACCATAACACACCGCATGGATCGTCTGGCCTCCAACTCCAACTCGACTAAATCGCACAACGCGCGCTGGTGAGGCGTTTCACGCCGATCAAAGCTATTTTTATTTTGTACGTACTGCCGAAACAAGTCGCCGAAGCTAGCGTTGTCTTCCCACCAAAAGACCCACACCAGGTACGACAGATTTTCGTCGAATCATAAACTCGTCGCCTGACGAGGAACGCAACCCGAAGCAGCACCCCCACAACAGACACGCGCACCCACTACCTGATCTCTCAGCCCCCGTGCCGTGCGCGGCTCGGACACGGCCACCGCAGGATCGCCTAGCGAGGCCTGGGGGCTGCGTTCCAATGCCTCGGCGAGTCTTCCCGCCAGGGGTTTCAACTCAACGAGGCCGAGGCCAGCGAGAAAGCGCCCGGGGTCCTCGTCCCGCAGACCGTCGTCCCCGGTGGAGGCGTCCGCTCTGTCCATGGTAGCCAGCAAGCCTTTCACTTGTAGAACTTCCCGTAGCAAATGCTCTGTTGCGTCCTCGCTCTGGCGGCGCTCCCCTCCCCCATCCGCCCCAGACCTATCTTCGCCCTCTGCCACGCCGGTCCCACCCTTGGCGCTGCCGGTGTCACTCACATCGCGCCCAGTGTCTCCTCGTCGCACGTCGCGTTTGCGGGCTGCGGCGGGAGAACGATCCCCGATGGGGGCAGACAGCATCGGATACGTCGACCCCCAATCGGCCGAAGCGATCGGCTCTTCCACATCCGCCGTTGCAGCGCCCGGGCGCTCTGCCCATACAGAACGTGTTTGCGCCGGAGAGTTTCCATCGTGCTGTCGGCGAGACGGAGACGGCAACGCTTCGGGCGGCTCTCCCACACTCCGCGCCTTGGTTCCAACAGATTGGGGAGAACCCGACGCGCCTCCCCCTTCTCTGGTCAAGCGCGTCACCGGGCGGTTTCCTGCATTCCAGACCTACCCGCGAGACCGGTGGGTCCGGACGGCGACGGATGCGCCGCTCCAACCGCCCGTTGCCGCTCGTCCTCAACGGTTACACCACGTGACCCCCCCTCCGACTTTCCTTCTTCTCTCGCCTCCGACAGCGCAAGTCCCTGCCGCTCGGTTTCTTCTTCAACTCTGCCTCTTCCGGATAGGCTAACCTTCAGCGCATGTTGCATCCTCGGCGAGAGCTCGTGCCCTCCCGCCTCCCGCGCTACTGCTCCCTCCTCTTCAGGGTAGACCCGTGATGCGGGCAAACGTGTGGACGGGTCTCGCTTCTTTACTTCCGTCCTTGCCAACAAGAATGTGGCCGCCGAGGCCATGGTGGTAGCTTGCCCCGTCGGCAGCGACGCCTCTTTGGAAGAAAACGGTGCTTCTGCCGCCCCGGGGTGCACGCCGGGTCCCTCTGTTCGTACAACCTGTCCCCGCTGAACCGAGCCGCCGCCCTGCGCATCTTTTTCCATCCCGCAACGCCCCCTCGCGTGCACTGCTTCGTGGTTTTCCGTCGCTAGACCCCCTCCTATTGGCGATGAAGGGCTCCCCTTGCCAATGTCGGCAGGGGACCCCTCGTCTCTTGCTCCCGCTCGTGCTCGGCCAAGCCCTGCTCCGTCAAGCCCTGCTGGTTCCGTAACCCTCGCCTCTCTAGTTTCATCGTCAGGCGTCCGGGAGACGGCTCCCATCCCCGAATCGGGTTCCACCGCGACGCGGGCGATACCCACGGGCAACCGCGGTGTGCCTTCGCCTACAGGCGCTGGCTGGGACCAACGCTGGGTGCCCGAAGGCGTTGCCCTTGACGATACCGATGGCGGCGGCGGTGGCGGCGATGGCGACGGGTGCGGCGACTGCAGCGGCGCGCGCTTGAACTTACCTGACTCTCGGGCGGCGGGAGGGTGTTCGGCGCACTGCACAGGGTGGTGACGCCCAGCGGTCATCGCTGCAGCCGACGCTGGTCGCAAGTTCTTGGAGGAGCGTGCTCGTCTGAGCGGACACGTCGCGAAACCGTTCCGTTTCCCTCCGACGGACGCCCTCGCAGCGGCCGAGCATATCGCCTTCCTCCGCCTGGATTCGCCGCTGCACCTGCGCGGGCAAGGCAGGAAGGAAGGAAGGAAGGAAGGAAGCAGCGGTGAGAATAACCAATCGCGAAATTAGAAACAGAAAATCCATCGCAGAAACTATCGCGTTGAAGCTAAGCCGCGTACTGCCGTGTAGCCCCTTCAGACCTCGATCCAGCGTTCGGGGATAAACTGCTAGGGAATAGAGTGGACTATTTTATCCAGAACTCGAGCCACATTCCAGGCACAATTTGTTGTAATCGGAATTGTTGAAGTTGACTGTTTTTTTCAGGAGTGAAAGGGGTGGGAAAACACGGAACGTGCAATCTTCCCAGAGACGAGAGGACGGCTGTGTTCCGACTTGTCGAGGTACTTTCACAACAGCTAGCTGCCACAAGCACCTTTGGGCAGGGGAAACACCTTTGACAGGCAGCGACGAGAGCACACCCTTGCAAACGAACGACTGCAGCTGGGCGTGTGCTGTTTTGGCGACGGAGCTAGAGTGACGCGCTCTTTGCATCTGTCGGGTCGAGCTCAAATTCCAATCACACCCCTAAGATCCCATGGCGGTTGGAACCAAGGCAAATCTTTCATACCTGCCCCTGTAAACAGTCACAGGCCGAGAGGGTGCCAAAGGGCGACGGTGGGGGGCGCAGCAACAGTGTGACGATGCCTCCAGTGCCGCCAGCCTCAAGCACAGCCCACACGGTTGACGTGACCAACTCTCAGCCGCCCCCGCGCAAAAACAATCCCCGTCCCCCCCCCCCCCCCCCCCCCCCCGAGACTGTCTTGCGCCAGCAGCAAGGGGAAACGTTTCGTTTCCCATCCCAAAGCAACCGTGGGCCTCACAACCACCAAGTACGATCAATCAAGACGCCAACCGAGACATGGGGGACCATCAACGCACCTTCCCCTCGGCCCTCACCTCTCCCAAGACCTGCGTCCACATGCGAGTGCCCGGCGAATCCAGCGTCGCCGCAGCGCAGGCTGATAGCTCGTGCGCGCGCTGGCCCGCCGCCCGTCGGCTGGCCACTGCTTCGGCTGTAACGCCCGCCAAGGACACAAAATATCAAAGTGCGCAGGGGAGACATTTCGGGCATGTCACTCGCGCGGTGGGGACAAGGGAGCGTCCGAGTGCGGCTGGGGCGCGGCGGGGGGGGGTGAACGACGCCATGAAAAATGGGTAGAACTCGGTCGAACTCCGCGAGCGATTCGACAGCCACTGCGGCAAAGTTAGGGCAAACAAGATAGTACCGAGGCGTGGGTTTACGCCGTACTACGATTAAGACAGGGCCGCAGGCTAACTTAAGCTTCATCGTTTCACTCGCCGCCGACCGACGCTGCCGCCGCCGCCGCCACAGCGACTTGTGGCAGTGGCGGCAGAAGGGGCAACTGAGTCCATATGCTTCCCGTGAGTTTGCCTACCGAACATTTCGCCGGCCTCGTCCAGGACCCGCCTCTCCAGCGCCTCCTCCTCGGATTGGTCGAAACCGGACCAATGCTCAACGCGAAGAATCGAGAGCACCTGCGACGGCAAGGAGCAGCAGCGAACTAATTGTCCTCCGGTGGTGCTTGACTGAATCTTCGGGGGTGTGGGCGACAGGGGCACTGGTCTTTCAAAACTCGTGGAGCAGACGATGCCCTTTCGTTCTGGCTGTAAAAAGGCTCGCCGAGATTTCGAAGCTGGCAGTGTCCGGGGGGTGCGCGTACGTGCCACTATTAATAGAACTTTCGCAGGAGGCGTGTGACGGCAGGGACTGCAATTAGGAGTTGCAATTAGGGTTTGCAATTAGGGGTTGAACTATTTCACTCCTCGGACAGATCATCGATCCCCACTTCACGATCTAGATCTTCCTATTCCCGATACTGTATGATCTATATTCAGTGGCTCATGTTGTTTTTTAGGGTGGGACCCGGACGATCTGCATGATGCACCGTGGCACGTGTTGCGTGCGTCGGGTATAGACCAGGCAGATCCTGCACAACCTCTCACAGCTGGCGGGTGACGAGCTGAACGATCTACAGTAGATCTTCACATGTCCGAGGTGTGCACCATTCATCGCTGACGGGGCTCCTCAACCACGGCATCCGAAGGAGCTACCAAACATCTTCACGCATCGTTGTAGAATTCTGACCGCGCACTGATTTTGACCTTTTGTCGCGTGCGGAGGTAGTTACTCCGAGGCGGCGCGATTCCAACTGCAGGGCGGATGTTGATCTTTAGCCAACATAATTTCATGACATACCCGGCTCATGGGATTGCGCATCGGCTTTCACTGCTGTAGCTCATATATGTTCTTGAAAGTCTGGGTGGCTTACCATTTACGGGGGAACGAAGTAATCATGACCAAATAAGCTTACTGAAAATACTGGAATGGTACAGGTTTGTGTGTATACGATGGGTCCTGATTACCATGGCCCCTCGTGAAAATAGCACTCGTATAGGGCTCCTTAACGGAGGACCTCCAGAAATGCTTCGTCTGACTGGGAACACAATCCCCGTGAAGTAGTATTACGGGGTTCCATAGTTAATAGGACCTACGGTATACATAACAACCTATATATTTACCTATTTTTACTAACAAAATTTGGTCCCGTTAACTATGGACCCCCGTAATAGTTCACATCAGAGTCCAAATTACATCGCATTGTGATGATGCGTTTGGCCATCCGACAATGTGGCAAGCATGCGCTCCAACGTCGATCACGCAAAAAAAAACACAACCTCCGAAAATTACAAAACCAAGGGAAAAAAGGAAAAACCGAGGGAGAAAGGAGCCTGCAGTATGCACGAAGTCTAATTGTGCTCTAACCCAACTGTATGACGCGTCGCCGGCGCAGCGACTCTCAGCGCGCGTTGTTCCGAAACAAAAACAGCAGCACACCGTTCGAGGGATGCTCACGTCACACTCCAAACGCAAGGTAGGTCGGAAGCAAGCGGTAGTTTCGGAAATCAACCCCAAAGATGGCGTGCGAGAACGTCGATAACGCTCTCCTCCCGATCCCCGCGGTAGACAGACTCAAGGGAGGGCACAAAGAGAGCGCGCGCCCATCCTGCGGCCCACCCTGCGGCACGAGAGTCTTTCGCGACTCCTCGCTAGTAAACAACAGACGAGTACAAAACAACGAAAGCCGCGCTCGACAACAAACAACAACAAGAACGTGCTGCCGGTGGCAGCACACCGCAAAACGAAAGTACGCACCTGGTGCGCGGACACTGCCACAGCTGGGCGTTGCCGCCAGACTCGCCGTCCGAACGCGTCCCTGCCGTCCGATAGCTCCAGCCGCCGCCCAAACCGCCCCACTCCATTGCTCCCGCTGCTCGCTCGGCCGCTACCGTCGCCGCCACACCCGCCGCCGCCGCCGCCACCACCACCCCAGGATGTCAGCAGAGGCTCCCGGAACTCGGCGTGGCATCGGAGCAGACCCGCCATGTGGTCCAAAACGAGGTATCGGCAACGGTCCGTCGACGCTTTCTTGACCGAAGACCTCTCAGCGACGACGATGGCGGGGGCGTCTGATGTCTCCGCCGGCGCGACCTATCACCGAAACAAAAAAAGGTTTTCGTCGGTGGGAGGCAATGGTAGACAGGGAGGGAGGGAAGCAGGGAGGGAAACACGTGCATAATTAACGTGGAGCATCGGCGGGCTGAGGATCGGAGCGGGGGGACGGGGTGTACTCATGTCATGGATGGCCGTAGCCGTATGGCCATAGATCCTCACATACCTACACTATTGGGACGGAGCGGCGGGGGGGGGGGGGGGGGAGCGTCGGCGTGCTGAGGACCGTGTGTGCGCAGACGGCGATGACGACAGAGATGGCGACGCGTGCGCAGGGGTGCTGGCGATGGCGGTAGGGAGAGCGCCCTCAAACCGACACGCGATGTATTTCCATTCCGGGCGGGCGGTGGAGCGCCCACCGTGATCGTTCGCAGTGCGAGTTACAACGAGCGCGTTGGAATCGAGCAGATACCCAGCCGGATTGTCAGAGGTTCCCAAAGCTCAATTGCTGGATTCGCCAGATGAGAGCCGGTGGGGTAGAGCCTCCTTTCCGTAAGGATGGCGACTACTTCTTGGACAACAGCACCGGTCCCCCGCAAGTCGGCCGTGACACACCCTCGGCGCATCAACACCTTCAGTCGTTGAGGGGCGAAAGGATGACACGACGGGGAAGACGCCGATCGCACCGCACATACTCATACGACAAACGCAAGAAAGCGGCCGACGTATCGACCTAGCTTGCAAAGCTGAGTATCGACCACTCAATCAGTCGAACTCAAAGCTGCCGTGTGATTTTAAGTGTATGAAACCATGGGCAGACGCGAATCACAAGAGACGCACGCTACCCGTGGACACAAACAAATTATAGACAAACACACAGTCCACCCGCGGACACACCCAAAAAACGGGAACACACAAGAAACCGAACGTACACACACATCAAGGGCGCATACATAACACGACCAAACAAACAAAAACATAAATATTATGGACACGTCCGCACCTTCCTGCGGTCCAGCATCTTCAGGGTCGCTGAGGCAAGCGAGATGACGTGTGCGCGGTAGTTAGCCGCTCCGCAAACAGGGTTCCCCTCCAGGGAGAGCGTTTCCAGCCGCGACAGAGAGGCTAGTGGGCGAAGGTCCTCCGTGCGGCGCACCAGGTTGTGCGCGAGGGAGAGGCAGGTGACGCCGGAAAAGGGCCCGAGACCGCTCAGCGAATGCAGGCTGTTGTTGCTCAGGAAGAGATGGGTAGCCCGGGAGGAAACGCCGGGGGGGACGCCTTCGAGCGAGGTGATGTGTTTTCCCACCTAAGCTTGTCGTTGTGGATTTGGCATGGTGGCCCAAGTGCAAGCAGGGTACGGGAGTAGATGAGGGTGGAGGCGGGAGAGAAGAGGGAGGAGGGGGGGAAGCGGGGGGGGGGGGGACAGAGGAGGGAGAAGGGAGGAGAGCGGAGGAGGGGAGTAAAAGGGGGAAGAGGGAGAGGGGAAAAGGGGGTGGGGGGGGGGGGGGGAGAGGAGGGGGAGGGAGGGGCTCGCCCTGATCAGCGGGGGGGTTTCGTCGCCCCAAAGTCGATACAAAGCGAAGAAGCGCTCTGTTTTTAAACCCTCCTCTCCGCTTGTTTCACAATTGCCGAGGTCCAAACGCAAAGGTACGTCCGACGCCGCCCGCTCGCCCGCTCCACTGAATCTTCCCCACTACTGCAAAATATCTGGTGTACGTAGTCACCTAACTTTACAGTGCACGGAAGGGAGGGGGTGTACTCGATAGGAGAGATGTACTCGATCTCATGCATGGCCGTAGTCGTATGACCATAGACCCTCGCATCCCTACAGTGCCGGGACGGAGCATGTCGGGTTTTCACCGACCAGGCAGACATTGCTTGCACCAAGCGCGAAGCGCCGTGAGGTGTCCGGCGAGTCGCATGAAGGGTGAGCTGCATCCTACTAAGAACTGCTTGTGAGGCGGACTTGCATATGGATGACAGCTTCAATGAGTTAGTTAAATTTCCGGTGTGGCCACTTCCAGAGACAGCAATGGGAGTACTATGTAACTGCCTCTTGGGTGCCGTACCTTGAACAATACGTGATACGATCAATTCCCTTGTGCAGAGTAAAGGTTATTTACTTCGCACAAATGATCTAACTAGACGACCAGCTGTGGGCGACCGCCAAAAAAAAAAAAAAAAAAAAACGGTACCCTGGATGTCTAGCTCACGTAGTGAGCGGCATGTTTTACAGTGTCGTTGCCAACCGACGCCAACCCAACCCATACATAGTATTTGCGGGGGGGGGGCTTGAAAAGGCCACCAACAGGTATGCCGCATGATTGGCTCGCTCTCTCGCGCGGTTGTTGTGCTTCGAAACGCTCACCCCTACTCGTACTGTTGGGGTTACCTATCCCGTGCCCATGGCTAAATGTTAAGTCAATCATCAGTAGGTAGTAACGCCTCAAAGCGCTACCGGTGCGACACAGCAGTATACACAGCAAAAAACCAACAACGCCAGCAAAAGCAATTTGCGAGAAAAAAAAACGAAAATTTCCGCCTCCACGAGAACGCAAAAGTCGCGGCGGGCTGTCCGACGCCACGATTCACACCAAAAACCTCACCGCTGACACCTTGGCCCCCTCGCCCGCCATCAACCCGCCCACGGTCCGTAGCGCTTGGCCCAGCGGCAACTCCGGAGTCAACGCCAGGCGGGCGCCTTCCCTCCTGCTGACCGCGGCGCTGGCCAGCTCCGCACCCTTCCGACAGCCCCCTCGCATCCAATCAGAAGCCGCGCTGTCACCGGCATCCAATCGGCCTGTCTCTCTATCCAAGCCCGCCTCTCCTCGTGCAGGGCTACGTCGTACGCTAGTGTCTCTATGGTGAGAAAAATGCCCTCCTTGCCTGCCCCGTTCCCCCGCCGCCGTCGCGTCCACGCTGAAGCTGCGCGAGCGCCGGTAGCCCGTTCCCGGTGCGGGATCGCCGATGCTCGCACCCCCGGGGTCGCCGCCGAGGATTAAACTATAACTCGTTGCCTTTCCTGCCCTAGAAGGCGCTCTTGAGAGTCCGTCCGCGTCGCAGGCGGTAATGGTGTTAGCGGTGGCGTAAGCACTAGCAGTGGGGGCGGGGGTGGCCGGAAAGGCTTGCGTTTGCGTTTGACTTTTCGTTCCTGTGTGGAAATTTCGGGAACGCATCGGGAGCTGAGTGCCGCCGCCCCGACCGCCGCGGGCGGCCTTCCCTCGTGGGAGGAATTCCGCCGCAGGCCATGTGCTCCTGCCTGCTCCTGCTGCTCCTGCTGGTGTTGTTGTCATGGCGCCGTCGTCGCCACCAGCGCCGCCAGGTCCTAGCCTCCAGTCGCACATGGCACTGCCGCTCTTCGCTTCCAGGGACTCGGATTCCTCCCAGAAAAGCGAGCTCGACTCCCGGGCGCTGAAAGCGCGTCCGCTGCGGCCGCCACCGCCGCCACTGCTGCCGTCAGCGCTTCGGTGTAGCTTCCTGTTATCTCCCGCCGCGAGCTTGCCCCCGCCGCAAACACGGTCTCGGAAAAGGGTCGAGTATGTGGAGCCCGAGGCTTCCCTCTGCAGGCTGGTCGACATGCCCTCGCGAGTCCACCCTGTCGCCCATGCAGGCCAGAGATCAGACTGGTGGTCAACCATGTTGTCTAGCCGTGAGCGGAGATTGGCACGAGAGCGCGGGGCGGCCCCCCGTCCCCCCCGTCCCCCCCACCGGCCGATCGTGGTGTTGGAGGCGGTCCAACCACCGCCACCGCCGCTATCGTCGCCACCACCATGATCAAGATCACCCCCACCCCCCCCCCACCACCACCACCACCACCACCACTACCCGTGAGAGAGTCGTGCCGCATCGTGGTTCGTTCCAGGTCTTGACCTGCGACGATCGCGCCGGTGCCGTTCGAGAGATTCCACGTTGAGGCAAGGTGCTCCTGCTGGGTCGGCGGCGGGGACGGTTGAGGATTAGGGCGGCGAGGGGGTGATCTAGGCGCAGGGACAAGTCCGAAGCGAGCGACAGGATCACCACCGTCGACCGTCGCCGACTGGCGGTCAACAGCTTGACGCTGGCTACCCCCGTACTTGAGGAGGGATCCAGCTGCTGGGAGGTTTCGAAGAAAGTTGCTGACGCCGCTATCGCCGTCGCCGCTGCCGCCATGGTTGGTAGCGTTTGACGGATCCTGGGACAGCTCCTCAGCATCTGCTGCCCGCGCAAGGAACTGCCCCAAGTATGAGTTCGCTGACGTCTGTCCTCGCTTTTTTCCCCGTCCATGTCGGGGGGCGGCAGTGATGCCGCCATATTATCGGCTACAGAGGCATGGGACTATGGCTGTTCAAGTCGGTCGCTGCACCGCTCTCTGGCCACAACACCAGACTGCTCTGCGCAATGGGAATGACTCTATCATTCCCATTGGCTCTGCGTGTGGGATTTTTTCGATTCAAAACGTTAGGGTTTCATAAACTTTGTGTTGGCCGACGTGATAGGGGCAGATTCCAAAACCTCCCGGGGGAACTCTACCGGCCCTCCGACTTCAAGAGCACAAGCAGCAATCGTCGTCAACTGCATCAGCAAGAGCGCACACAGGGCCTTCTCGCTCTGACGAGATGGTGCAAGACCTTCGCCAAGATAACCGTGGAGGTGCCCTGTATCATTCTACTAACCACGGCAATTCCTTCATGCCGCCTTCTGGAGTGGTGAACCTTCCATATATGGCCAACGGCAACAGCAGCAGCGTGCATTATCAGTCAAGGGGGCACGAGGTAAAGTTTCGAGGTCGTCGGATTTAGTCCCAGCAGCTACAGAAACGAAGCTCGGCCGGTGTCACTTCTCGAAAAATATGTGTCGAATGGCGTACCGTGTCTTTGGTGTAGGAGAGGGGAGCCCACCCTGCATGACAAGTGCCGTCGTTTCGTGCGCCGCACCCGAGAGGGAAATTGGCGGGTGTTCCTGGTGCGACCTGGGTGCGATACAAAAGAGCTAGCTCCACAGCAGCCGCCAGCTGCAAGTAAGAACAGCAGCCTTCGCAACCAGCACTCGTAGCTTCGCATAGCTTGGGAAAGCTTACTGCCACTGCTGTGGTTGTACGTAGCAGCAAGCTGCGATGGCATGGGCTGCTACTGCTGACTCTCTGCACTGCTGTACTGCTTTTCTTCTGAGTTGCAACACAACTAACTATCCCTGGTACGAGTACCTCGCAATAGCAGAGGTACCGTCATCCTGTTTCCTCTTCCTCGGACTCTTTTTATGTGCGAACCTCTGTCTCTACTCCACGAGTCTGCAACAACGATGCCGGTACAGCAGTACGATCTGCGGTAGGGTAGCAAGGAGTGGGGCCTAGGTAGAGCGGTATGATATGCAGCAGTAGTGCACCGAGATGTGATATAACCGCCTCACGAGGATATCGAGTGGCCGCCCTATTCGTTGTACTAGTGCGGCAGGGCGGGTTGACCGTCCTATTGTAATTTCCAGACAGTGCCACACGGAGCGGGAATGCGCTTGAAGAAGGAAGGTGTGCAGTGCACGGCATTTCGGCAGAGCATCGACATTACTACAGCAGTAGCACCAGTACTGAACCCAGTGAGCATCTGTGACGTCTAACACACACGACACCGCCGCAGGGCAGACGAGAACACGCGCACTTTCTATGTCACGAGTATGCTATTCACAGTGCCCGCTGTGTGCAGCTGCAGCCTGGACAAAACTTTGTGCAGGACGTGTCGTCAACTTCAACCTTGCACGCGGACCCAGACCAACCCGACCCCTGGCCTGACCCTAACCCTAACCCAAACCCGAACCCTTTGGGGGGCTCGAGGTCGGCAGGGGCAGTCACGCGGCTCCGCCGCGTGTTTTGGTGGCGTTTTTCCAAAAAGACGCCGGGCGGCCAAAAGACCCGCCTTGACCAATAAGACTCTTTGTGCAGAATGTGCCTGCACATACCTAGGTGGAGTCAATCATGGACCGTCGCAGTGTCTTGTATAGAGGCATGTGCTTCGATGAAGGCCATCCTGTCCTAGATAAAAACCAGCATCACCATCACCGCACGCCGCCGCCGCCGCGCTCTCTAGTGAAACGAATTCCAACAAAAGCTCGACTTAGGGCGGGGGGACACCGGCCCCGCGAACTGCTGCGGTGTCATCATCGGTATCCTCCTTCTCGTCAACGTTTACCTCCTTGACAATCATGGTGGCAAGACAATCATGGAAGAGGGGCTACGTTGGGTTGTCGCAGCCTGGGTCAGTTTCGCCGCAGATTCCGTGAAGTCGACCACCGCATTTTCTGCGACATTGGTGACCGTCCGGAACCCCAAACCCTTCGCCTGACGCGCAGGGTATCGTGCTTATCCCTGCAGCTCGTAATTGTATGTGTACCCGCATCAGCAGCAGCAGCAGCAGCAGCAGCAGGGGAGTGTGAAATAACTCTCTCCCAGGAGGAGCATAGCAGCGCGGGGTTTTGTACTGGTAGGGCGGACACTAGAGCGAGGAATGGGCCGTGAATCGGGCGGTACCCGCTCTAGGTAGGGCGGACACCGCCCTAAAATAGGCCCCGAGGGTGGGTCTGTCTAAAGGCAGGGCGGTTTTGGTTTCTGTCGTTAGAGCCCATTTTTACCGCCCTAGTCGTTCCGCCTTGTATAGGCCCCATTGCAGTATGATTGCATTATAATGCAGCAGCAGTAGTACGATCAACCTCATCTGCCTAATCGTTCATCAAACCACCTCCACACTGTTGTTTCCTCTCGCTCGTGTTCAGGTACCCCGGCAGCACCCAGGAAACCAGTACGTGTACTACCCGTCCTGTCAAACGGCAGCCCCGCCGCCACCGCCGCCTCCGGCACCGTACCCTCCTCTGCCTCCCGCGGCCCCCACTGCACTCTTCGACTCCTACTCCTCGCCGTGTGGGGGACGGACAGCAACCGGACACCCCACCGCTGTCTACCTACCCCTGCCCGGGCCTGTACCTCAGCTCGTCGCCGATTACCCCTCCCCCATAGAAGTGCGGGGGCAGCAGCAGGAGCAACAGCAACAACAATATCAACAGCGGCAACAGCAGCAGCAGGAACAACAACAGTATCAACATCAGCAGCAGCAGCAACAACAGCAACGACACCGACAGACCCAACAGCACCAACAACAGCAGTCAACCTCTCCTCCTCCACCACCACCGCCCCCGCCGATGCCGACGCCTCCCGCCGAGAGCGGCGTTGGCCAAGCAGACCGCAACCCCGCAGCCCAAAAAAACTGGATGCCGCCCCAACTGCCGCAGCCGTACTGGCAGGGTCCTCCGGTAGTCCGTGACGGTCCGTCGACCATACGCCCAACCCAAGCGGGGATGAAGGCGGCGGCGACGGCAGCAGCAGCAGCAGCTCCTTCTGCGGGAGGAACAGGAGGGAGACCGGAAGGACAAGACGAAGCTTCCCGCGCGAGAGCTTCCTCGGCGACGGCGTCTGCTACCCCGGGAAGCAGGGGAGTCGAGACTTGGCCGCCGCGGCGGCACCGCGCTGAGACGAGCGGTGGAATTGTTCGCGTGGGGTCGAATCACACGTCGCGCTACGGTGCTCCGCCACCGCCACAGCCGCCGATACAATCGATGCAGGGCGAAACGACGTCGCCTTCTAGATCCGAAGGAGATGATGAATATGTTCAGACGCACTGCACGCCCCCGTCGACTCACGAATCCCAACAGGCGCAGCGATCGCACCGCGGCAACTCCGCCGAGAGTGGCAGAGGCAGAAGCGGCAGCGGCAGCGGCAGCATCTCTAGCAGCACTAGCAAGAGCAATAACAAGGCAGAAGCAGAAGCAGCACTAGCAAGGACAATAGCAAGGATTAGTGGCAAGTGTATGAGCGGTAGCAACAATCAAAGCGACCGGAACAACCACAGCAGCAGCAGCAGCAGCAGCAGGGGCAGCAACAATGACCGATGCCCCGGGGAAGGCCCCCGAGACCCCCGGCTGAACCGCAACAGAAGCAGCAGGGACCAGGACAGGCGGGCGCAGGACGACGGGTATCGCAATCGCAGGGACGATGGCCGCGTTAAAGGCGGCAGAGACGACGGAGACGTGTACCGACGCCGCCCCAGGTTCGATGATGGCGGCGTTAGCAGCGGTGGTAGCGGGCGTGGTGGTGGTGGCGGAGGGGGTTCAGATGGCAGGGGAAGGTACGGGAGCAGGGACGAGGACGAAGGCCGCGGGAGGGGGCACGGCGGGCCGAGGAGGATTGGGAAGTCGTGCCCGCCGCCCAGCGCGGAGAAGAAAAGGCCGCAGCAAATCGCTGGCGAAGGCAAAGCGGGAGATGGGGAGGAGGACGATGAGCTTGCGGCGGTGAGTGCGGAAGGGTGTTATGAGGAACTTTGATGGTCGTTTTGTTGGGGTTGTTCGTGAGGTGACCTTATACAGAGGTAAACAGGGGAATTTGTGCGGCTGTAAGCAGGTGACCAAAAAGTAGTTGTATGTGAGTAGGTGGGCGTGTGTAGAGAGATGGGCATGTGAATAAGCGTAGATATTCACATGCGTAGATTTGAACGTCGCAGATGTGCTCGTAGATGTGCAGTTGTACGTGTGCTAAGTTTGAACTAGCGTGGAAAGGAAGGTGTCTAGATCAAGATATCAAGATGGGGGAGAGCAGCGCGATCGTGTACGTACGTAGGTAAGGTGCGAGCTGCTCGGCGCTCCAGACGCAGCAACCATGCACGCAACACAAGGAGCGTCGTCGACCCCCCCTTTTGACTGACTTCCCCAGCAGCCCTCCATTTCCTTTCCTTGCTTCCTTCTTCCCATCCTCCCTTCCTTCATACGTTTCCTTCCTCACTTCTATTCCTCTTTCCCTCTTTCCTCTCTCAATTGATTGATTCCCTCGCTCCTCCGTCCCACCCACTCTCCCACACATTCACCCAAGCAGGTAATGAACAAGCTGTCGGCCCTTGAGCTGGACGAGGGTAAAAGCGGGAGCGCTGTAGAGGCGAAGGCCGCAGGCGCCGACAGGGTGTACCTGTCCCTCGAAGAGTACAAAGCAGCCACAGCGGCAGGTATATATGATGCGATATGATATTTTATGATATGTGATGCGCGGCACGTCCGGTAGGTGGACACCGCTCTGTATGGCAATATAAGGACCGCTTGTATATACCTATTTAATCGAAACGTCCCTTCGGGACACAGTAGTGGTATAGCTCCTAATTCTTTCAGTTCACTCAAAAACTGGCAACATCAAAACAAAACAAGATGGATAATCCCCATGCCCTGGGTATGCAACATGCAACGAGTATTGAAACCCCCGAAAATACTGCGAGTATGGCAGTATCCGCAGTACAGAATATCGAAATACCCGCGAGTACTCGCAGTACTCCGCAGTACATAAAAAGCCCAAATACTGCGAGGCAAGGCAAGGTACATTTTTTCCACAGCGCTTTCTTTACCACTATGTCCCAAAATGTAGTGATCGTTTGGACTCAATAATGATCTGTAAGCAGTTATTTTATTTTCGGGCAGAGTTGTTGAAGTACCTGGTACCAGATAGATAGTATCACGATGTTCCGAAGTCTTCGTTTCAAAACCATTGCCTTCAAAGCTTGGTTTCAAAACCATTGTTTTCAAGAAACCGCTGAGGATATTCTTACAATATACTGCGGCTATGGGAAAAAAGGGAAAATGTGTTTTATTGTTTTCTTTTTTGTCGTGGTTGGCTGCACGCAGCACAATTTGTTTTTTTTTTTCTCGTTGTAAATTGTCACCACGCTACGTGTAGAAAAAACAGCTCATGCGACGATAGACCTTCGATCTTGACATACACTCAACGGGCAAGGCCAACGGATGTAGACGACGGCCCCGAAGGTATCACATCGATCCGAGGTTTACGGGGCGAGAGCTTGCCGGTGGTGTCCTGAAAACAAACGCCTTTTTTTTGCACGCCAGCGACTAAATGTTCTTCTATCACACGCCTGGCCAGTGCCCGCCACAGATCACTGGCCATTTTGTTAACGCGGTGACCGTAGGGTGGGTCGGAGCCCCTACCGAGCACGCCCCATTCAGAGTTCATGGCGCGGTCGTTTGTTTTGTTGATCGATGTATGTCGACGACTCGGATTCTCGCCGCTTCGAAGTGAACATTTCGCCGTGATTTTTTATCATGCCGATCTTTGCCCAACATCTTACCATACCAGGATTAGGTTTGTCGTTTTTTTTTTTTTTCCCAAAGTTGGAACTTTTGTTCACTCCAGGAATCGTGCCCGTAGCAAGCTGTACTGAAATACGGGTAGCTTCGGAATTCGAACTTTTTATGCAAACAAAGCGTTCCCATTGTCATCGGCCTATATAACTATTAATAGCGGGTTTTGTTGCGTTTTAGTTGTCTTTTCCTGGCGTTTGTGGCATTTTCTTTTATATGTTGTACCAGATATACGTGTACGCAGTAAATAGTACACATTTTAGTCCACAACAGTAGTGTATAGACTAAAGTTTACAGAACTTTTGTGTATTAACAGTCTGTTCCCGTTTCGTCTTGTTTTGTTTTTGAAGCTTTGTGCCATTTATTTGTTTTCGCGAGATTTTTTTTTGGTGATATTTTTCTTGCTGTGGTCGTCGCTTGCAGGAGAGATGAAGCCTTACAAGGGCACCAAGTACCTCACCATAGACGATCGCTACGCAGACGGCTGGGCGTACAACCCCACCACGCGCCGCTGGATCAAGGTCGCCTGTCAGCAGAAGAAGGCCGCGATCGAGGCTCACCCTGCTCTCGTGGTAAGGCGATAAAAAAAAAAAAATATATATATATATATATATATATACATCTGGATACCAGGCCCCCTATATCAGATAGTACCGCCTCAATATACACAAGTTCAAGGTCACTCTGAAGGTCTGTCGCTCCAATCCGCGAGAGTGACGTTTGTTGTGTTACAAATCCCACGCGCGGTTGGGGCGCAGAAGTATACTATTAATACTGTTGTTTTGCTATTTCTTCTTGCCCACCGCTGGATTTTTCTCGTCCGTCGCGTCTGGTCTGGCTCCAGTCTGCAGGCGGTGAATCGGTGCCACTGCTGTTGCAGTATTGTGTGCACAGCATGCACTGCATGGTTGTAACGTAAATACATTGTCAAACCGTCTGTTTCCAGAGAAAGTTACTTGAATCGGGTGTGTGCACTGTTTGTTGCAATACTTCATACCTGGTAACTGTAGAAGGGTTCAATATTTTTTCTGCTACAATTAACTGCTACTAGTACTAAACCACTTTTGTCGGAAATTGCAAGGGGCCGTTTTGGCTGGTACGGTGCAGGTGGTGCGCCTGCCTTTGCTTTCTGAGGCTCCTCATATGAGCTCTGCAGCATTACTATTACGGGGGACCATAGTTAACAGGACCAAATATTGTTGGTAAAAATAGGTAAACATATAGGGTTTTGTGTTACCGTAGGTCCTATTAACTATGGACCACCGTAAATAAGTCGTTCGTAAGTCGCCCTTAAAGTGGCTTTTAAGAACAAGTGCACACTTTATCCGATGAGCAAGAAATCCCGTGGACCTAGGTCTCTAACGAAAGTTATTTGTAAAAGTGCTCATAATTTGAGTGGCTTGTACCCCAAAACGGGACTGGAGTCCTATTAATAGGACGGTTGAGCTAACGGTTCTTTCAGTTTCGGACAGTTGTGTGTCTTGCTATACGTACTGTATATTATATCATACATGGTGACACCAACCAACCAGGCTCTCTTTTCTAGAGTACGAAGTACCTGAAACTATGTAAATGTGCTTACGTTTTGTTTGTTCTCGTATGTGTGGGGGGGGGGTCTTTTGTCCTCGTCCGTGATGTGGTGGTGGCGGTGCAGGCGGAGCTAGAACTGCTGAAGAATAAGTTCAAGCTCTCGAACCAGCGTTCGCAACTCCTCGAGACCAAGGCCGAGAGGATCCTGCACGACAAGACCACTCGACCGACCGGTAAGAGAAACGCCTCCGAAAGAATCGGCCACACCCTAAGAAGCTCAGCTGGAGTCCGGGGCCAGCATCGCTGTAAAACCCGGCTAGTAGGTGGATGGACCAAATTCAGTGCACAGAGAGAAACAGAGTGTCATTGTATGCGTCGTAGACGGCGACGTTTCCTGGCGGCGGTTTACATGTTGTGGTTCGACTAAGAACCTCCATGCCTACGCATGAATAGGAAACCCGTGGATGACAGAAGAAGAGGTGGGCACGCAATCAGATATATGCATATATTTATTCTCCATTAAGCGCCTAATCTGACACCAAAAAAGGCTAATAAAAAAAGAGTGTTCGGAATTACCTCAAACTGACATATTATAGGTACTCGTAAGCCTGAACGAGGTATACAGACACGAGAAAAGCGGTCAATTTGGGCGAAAAAAAAATTACGAGCTTATTGCGTCGAAGCCTGGAGATACGATCAAATATCCCTTTCGTTTTACAAACAGGCGTGATGGGTTTCCTGCTCTGTTCTCGAGCTGTTGGTCCACAGAACGAACGTAGGTGCAGCCGATTTGCTACAAGTACGAAAACAGGACACCAAGTAAGAAACAGAGATGCCGACACCGCCGATTACGGGGGACCATAGTAAATAGGACCAAATATTGTTAGTAAAAATAGGTAAATATATAGGCTTTTATGTATACCATAGGTCCTATTAACTATGGACCCCCGTAATAGACTTCTTTCTTCTTTAGGGACAACAACAACAAAAAAAGGGAATCCTACCCTTAACTTGAGTATGTCGGCTTCCGGTTTTGTTGTTTCCCCTGTTAGTTTTGGCCTGCCTCGTCCTTAGCGTCCGTTTCGTTAGTGCCGTGCGAGGTACCAGGTATAAAACAAGTTGTGAGGAATTCCTGTGTAAGTGTGCTCCTTTTCGTCTCTTTCCCTGCTGTCTGCTGGCTGTGTCTGTCTGTCTGTCTGTCCGTCTGTCTGTCTGTCTGTCTGTCTGTCTGTATGTCTGTGTGTCCATCTGCCTACCTGTCTGTCTGTCTGTCTGTCCGTCCGTCTGTCTGTCCGTCTGTCTGTCTGTCTGTCTGTCCGTCCGTCTGTCTGTCCGTCTGTCTGTCTGTCTGTCTCTGTTTGTCGGTCTGTCTGTATTGGTGCATCTTCCTTTATGATGGTGGTTTGGGGTGCTTCGTGCAATGGTTTCATGCTTGCTCAATGGCGGGTGGTTCGCGCGCGGGTGGGGGGGACCATAAAATTAAAATAAAACTATTTGAAAAACGGGAAAAATAAATCCCTGGTACGTATATATACTCATGTATATATATATGTAAAAAAAAAAAAACAATATTGGAAATAATTGAAAGTGGTATTGACCACCCTGACGGCTCCCGAGCTAATAGTATTCGACACGAACTGGTTCATCCACTACCTGGACGACGCCAAGTGCCTGGCGGCCGACGTCGCTTCCCGCCGACCGACTGCGTCGATCCTTATCCCGAAGGAAGTGCTGAGGGAGTTGGACCGACTCAAGACGTGGGGGAAGGACGAGACCACGCGCCACCATGTGAGTCAAGTCTCGTGCGGGCGTTTTTTTTTTGGGGGGGGGGGTTGTTATTGGCTCTGGTTTTATTTGTTGTGTTTTGTATTATTTTTTGGGGGATTTTGGTTAATAAGATCGTTCGTGTCTCGTCGTTGTGTTTTTGGGGAGTTGGTTCCATTTT
This sequence comes from Macrocystis pyrifera, assembly GCA_031763025.1. Taxonomy (NCBI): domain Eukaryota; class Phaeophyceae; order Laminariales; family Laminariaceae; genus Macrocystis; species Macrocystis pyrifera. The sequence continues at coordinate 8,723,922 of JASSKH010000023.1, forward strand.
TTGTTTTTCGGGAGATGGGATTTTGGACTTTGGGGGGGGGTTGTGTTGGGGTGTACCAAGTACCTGATATATATATATATATATATATATATATATATATATATATAATATCGCACCGCCCATTTAGTTTTCTTCCCTCTCTAAAAGATAGACACGTATCCTTTTTATTTATTGCTGCTCGGTAGTACCAGGTAGTGATGATGGAATCCAAATATATGTAGTATTACGGGGGACCATAGTAAATAGGACCAACTATTGTTATTAATAGTAAAAAAAAAAAAAAAAAAAAAAAAAAAAATTAATCATCACATTTGCTTTCCGGCCTAATAACACGTAGCGTGTGGTCACGGTGGTTTTACCCTCAGCGATCTTCTGGACAAGCCGTGGGCACAGGTGTCTTCCCTTCTCCCCCCCGGTACGTGCCTTTTATTTTAGGCACAGGTGTCTTCCCTTCTCCCCCCCCGGTACGTGCCTTTTATTTTTTGTGTCGCGCATAGGGTTCAGCATTCCCACTGCTCGTCGATTTTCATCGAATGTACAGCTAACTCACGCTCTCGCGCTTTCAGCTGATCAATCTCTTTTTATGCAAGAAAAAGCCCATACGAGCATGCACTCGGTGAGACTTGAACCCACGAAATTGATCTTGATAGGCACGCGGACCACCTACCAAGCCACCGGGGTAATAGGTTTTTATGTACACCATAGGTCCTATTAACTATGAACCCCCGCAATAGATATATGTATTTACAAAACAGCAATACCAGGTACCATGGTATAAAATCATACACACCGGAAAAGAATTCCCCACTCGTTGCAAGGTACGTACAACCGCGGGGTTTTTTTTTTTATATATTTCCCGAATATAGACACCCACTCCTTGAGTTCTGCAGTTTCAAATTTTTGTGTTCGTCGTATACGGATTTATGTCCCGCATGAGGCCATGTAAGACCCGTAGTACGTGCGATCAAAAATAACACACACAGCTTGCGAAGGTGAGTTTCGACAAAAAATCCTCAACCTCACAGCTGTTGTTTTTTTTTTTCAAGTTTGTAAATATGTACGACGAGCTGGGGTTTGAATTTTGTTTTGTTTTTTGGTGTTTTGAAATTTTGGTTTTCGTTTGACTCTTGTGCGGTGTGTTTGAAGTTTGGTTTCAGATTTGATGGTGTGTTGAGATTTGGAGATTTGCTTCGTTTTGGTTGGGTTCGTTGTGTTGAAATCTGGGTTCTGGTTCGTGTAGGTTTCGTTGCGTATGGATGTGTGTTTGTGTTCCGTATTTTTGCCCTTTTTCAGCTTTGTTTGGGTGCGGCGCGTCGCTTGGGTGTCACCCCTGACTTTTGGTTTGGCGTATTTTATGAATAGTCGCATTACCATTCACCTTCGCCGGTTGTCTAGTCTGGAAGAAGCGAAGAATAGAGTGTTTGCGAAAGTCTTGTTTTTGTAACCTCCCTACCCCAAAATGAACATCGAAGGCAGGATTTGAGATAAATTCTTGAAAAAAAAGGACAAAAAAGTACTAATTAATATATCGAAAGGTAGGAATTTTACGAAATGTAAGGTGCTTTTTTGCTCTCCATGAACATATTTCATGCCTCCACGCACCATCCCGCTTGCTGTTCACAAAACGACAACCGCTGGGGGCACGGAGGCTCGAGAAGTGTAGCAGGAGTAAAACGCGGACGAGCGGCGTGGGATTGTGCCGGCGGGCCGCCGGCGGGCCGCTGCTACGGTACACTCTCGCCCGCTTGGTGTGTTGGAGGATGCGTCGTACGACTCGTACTCGCACTCGTACCGCCTTGCTTGTAGCGCACGACTGCATGACAGCTCTTCTATCATTTCAATTCCACCATACTGCGGTAGCAGCAGAAGCGGCGGAGCGGAGCGCGCCGGCACTGTGGCACGCGTAGGCCGAGCGCAGCAGCAGCATCAGCAGCAATCGAAAACTGCTAAAATGGAAGCTGGTGCTGGTGCTGATGCTGATTATTTTTTTTTTGCTCAAACTGATGCTGCCCCTAGCTGCGGCTAGCGCTGGCTGAGCTGCCGCTTCCTCTGCCGCTGCTTGCTGCTTGCGGTCGTGGGATGGCAGTGGCGGCGTTGCGGTCAACTCTTCCACCCGACACCGTTGCTAGACTGCCGCTGCTACTCGCACGCTGTTTTTTTTTTCTTCTCCGATTTTTTTTTCTCTTGTTTTCCCGCGTTGCCGCACATCCCCACTTCCCTCCTCAATTTCGGAGACGACGCCTGCAGGATTTGGATTACCTCGTCCGCAAATACACCAATATCATAATGGGAAGGGACTCCACCTTAATCAGCGAAAGGAAAGTAATTTTCCGGAGACATTTTTTCGCAAACGCTCTTAATACAACGGGGGGGGGGGGGGGGGGGGAATTACCCCCGGTTGTATAAATCGCTGTTACACGTAGAATCGGCCGAAATTATAGTTGCGTTGTTTTTGTAGCATGACCTTCAATCGTCCCACGCTCTCCCCTTTCCTTTCTCCTAAAAGATTACCGACATGTTTTCGTATGGACTTTTTAACGGGGGGGGTGTACTCGATATCATGCATGGCCGTAGTCGTATGACGATAGACCCTCGCATCCCTACAGCTTAAAGGGGGGGGCGGGGGGGGGGGTCCCTCTGACAATTACCGTACCATCTTATCCCATCCCCTTGCCTCGTTCGTGTACGCGTACGCCCGCCCGAAATCGCGAAAAAAACGTTGTTTGATTCAGGCGCGAGAAGCTAACCGATACATCCTGTCCCTCCTAGACCGGCCCCTTGAAGGGCGGAGGGAGTTCCCGGTCGTGCGAGGCCAGGAAGACACGGAACTATTCCGGTGAGAGGAGGGGAAAAGGGAGGGGCGCGCGGGGCGGAGTCAGTAGTAGCGTTTTTTTTCGACTTGGCCAAGCCTCGACGTAACGGATGATACTTCACACCCAACCCTGCGATAAACACATACTGTATTGATTCCAAGAAAGTCCCGAGAAAAAAATCAAACGGTCGGGGTTGTAAACCATTTCCCGCCTGCCCGGAGAAAGTAAAAGAGATGGCAGAGAAGAAAAAAGGAGTAAAAAAAAAAAAAATGTAGTTCATGAAACGAATGAAGACTTTTGAGGCCGGGATAAAGTAGATGTGGGTAGGGATAAGAGGGTTCATGAGCGAACGAGCAGAAGAGGCGGACACGGGAAAAGCTACCTTAAGAGCACAGAACGGTAGAATAGTTAGTAGTTCGAAGGGGAGGAGGGAAGTACTACAGTAGTAGAGCTTTTCCGTAAGGTGGGGACTCCCACAGCCAACGAAACGTTCGACGCAGAATTCGAGGAGGAAATCGACGCGTGGGCTGAGGCGAACGTAGATGCGTCAGAAAGGGAAGACCACGGTGGTTTGGAAGGGTTACAGAGAGAGTTCACGAGGGAAGAAGTAGAGAAGTGTGTAGCTAAACTTGAAGAATAGAAAAGCAGCAGGGGCAGACCAAATAGTGAATGAATTTATGAGGTGCGGGGGAGGAGGAATGCTTACCTTATGGTTACGTTGTATAGCTGGGTATGGGAAAACGCGTACGCACCTAGGAGGTGGAGAGAAGGAGTAGCAGTAAACTTATTTGAGAAAAGGAGATAAGGCTGACCCGGGAACAAATAGTGAATTAAATTCATGAAGTACGGGGGAGAAGGAATGCTTACCTTGATAGTTATGTTGTATAACTGGGTATGGAAGAACGAGTACGCGCCTGTTAAGAGGTGGAGAGAAGGAGTGGTAGTAAACTTATTCAAGACAGGGGATAAGGCTGACCCTGGAAACTGTGGAGGGATAGCGCTATTAAGCACAGTCGGCAAAGCAGTTGTTAAGATTTTGAACAATAGAATGGGACAATGATGGAGAAGAAAGACGAAGTGAACGAGGGCAAGCAGGGTTTATAGGCCGTTTTGTAGCTGCGTAGACCGTGTGTACACACTAGGTAAGATAACCCAAGCCAATGATAAGTTCGGCCGTATCAACCGTGTACGCGTCCTTGTATTGTTGCTCGGACACCACTTGATGTGGTCCACCAACCGCGCAGGGGCCATTGCTGTGTCCCGTCACTTGTCATCGTCAAGCTCCCCTTCTCTCAAGTCGCGCGTGGCTGTAGGGTTGGACTTGGGGCGTAAATTACGGTATATTACAACGATTTTTGTTTGTAAGTGTGAGTGCAAACAGAATTTGCTCGGTGTCCACATCGGCGAGTAGAGTGTGTTTCCCTCCCCCCCCCCGGCTTCCCCCGCCCCCCCCCCCCCCCTGTCTTGTTGTCCTTGTCGTCTGTTCGTCTTTTTATTTTTGGGGTGCTTGTGACGCGGTGACGCGGTCGGTTTACTTGTCCTTGTTGTTTCCCCGTTTTCTATGCCCTGCTCGCGCGATGCGTTCGTTCATTTTTGCTCTTGTCATTTTTCGGGGCCCGTCTTTTTGTCCTTTGTTGTTTCGTTGTATGCTCGTGCTTTTTGTTGTATGCTCGTGCTCTTGTTGCTTCTGTTACTCGTACTGTTTTCTCGTTTCTCTATTCATTGTTTTCCTGCCATTGTGCTTGTTTCTTGTCAGACGCATGCTACCATACCGTACGTAGAGGAAGCACACTTTGTGCCTTCCAACGCAAATATTTCTGGCTGACCGGGCTCCTGAACCATATGTCGTAGGGGTGCCATCTGTTCATCTGGGATGTGTGCATGGAGCTCATCGAGTGAAGAGCCTCGGAGTTGCTACCTGTACGGTGGCATGAGTGATTATGTGGTCATTTTCCGTGTTTTTTTTGTTTTGTTTCTGTTCATTTTGTTGCTGCTAACTCGCTGTGTGTTTTTTTCTTTTTTGCTTTCCCTGTTTTCTCTCTGTGCGCGGTTGTGCGTGGTGCGGTCGGTCGGTCAGGGATGACGGCCACCACGAGAATCCGGGCTGCCTTCGCGGAGATGACTCGATTCTCAACTGCTGCTTGTTCTTCACGCTAGGGATCAAAACGCCTCGCAAGGTGAGAACTGTCGAAACGCCTCGCAAGGATTAGGAAGACCGAAACGCCCCGTAAATTTTGATAACATCAAAGCGCCTCGCAACGTTTTTAGATATCTAAACGTCTCGCAAGATAAGGAAATTTAAACGCCTTGCAAGGTGAGGAAAGATCCAAACGCCTCGCAAAGTACAGAAAGATCCAAACGCCTCGCAAGGTTTATTAAAATTATCTAAACGCCTCGTAAGGTTTAGAACGATCAAAAGCGCCTCGCAAGGTTTAGAAAATTCAGAACACCTCGCGACAACTGTCGAAACGTCTGGCAAGGGTAAGGGAAGATCAATGGGCCTCGCATGACGTGATAAATATCAAAACGCCCCCGCCCCCGCCCGTTCCCCTCTCCGCCAATCTACCAGCCAATAGGGCTGAAAGTTGACTTGAGTATATCGCAGACTACCGTACGAAGCGTTGAGCTCGCTCAGAGAGTACGATGATTTTTCAGCTTTCGTTTCTGCGACAAAGTCGGACATTTTTTTTTATATTTCTGGCAGGCTCTCGGCCAAATATTTCGAACGAACACCCCTTTTTCCGGATATTGGCAAAACCTTCCTTCCTTCCTTCCTTCCTTCCTTCTGTTGTGAAAAAAAGCGCTGAAAAGCGATCGCACATCTGCGCGAGCTCAACTCTCTTTTTGGTGGTCGCTCTAGTAGTAGGCTAGGTATTGATTGCTCCACTGAGCTTCTCTTCTCCCTCCAAACAAGCACTGAACAAGGTTGAGTTTTGGCTGCTGGCTGTAAGGTGCAGGCTAGATGCTGCCAGGTAGTTGACTGTGTATTCTATAATAGTTTGTTTTTAACAGTGGCGTGCGGTATGGTATGTAGGTTTGGTTGCGGAGTCCTGCTTTTTTTTCATCTGACAACCCGTTTTTTTTTTTCGGGCCGGACTATTGTGTGCTTTTATTAAAGGACTTGATTGGCTTGCGTCGCATCGCCACTGAACTGATGCTCTAAGTTGGTTTGCTTCACCACCTATCACTAATACCGGGAGTTGGCTTGCTTTGCCGCCCGACGAGTACTAGAAGTGGGATTGCCCCACCGCCTAACTACTTGATAGCTACTGCTGTTGCCGTGAAGTCCGTCCAACTGATGCTGTTAAGTTGGCTTACTTCGCCACCAAACTAATACACTGATGAAATGAGTCCACTTGCTTCGCCGCAGAATTACTGTAGTTGCTATAAGTTGGAATACTTGACCCATCTCTTACGGTGGACCATAGTAAATAGGACCCAATATTGTTTAGTAGAGATAGGGAAATATATAGGTTTTTTGTGTGTATCGTAGGTCCTACTTATTATGGTCCCCCGTAGTTGTTTCTACTGCTGTTGCCCTGACGTCCTTCCAACTAATACAATAAGTTGGCTTGCCTCGCCACCCAACCAATGATATTGTTGGGGGTTCACTTGCTTCGCCACCCGAATAGTGCTCGAAGCTGGCTTGCTTCGCGAGCGAACCAGTACTGTAAGTTGGCTTTCTTCTTCGCCACGCAACCATTAATAATCATTTACGTTGGTTTACTTGACCCAACTAATACCGGAAGTTGGCTTGCTTCACCGCCCAACAAATACCATGCACCACTCAACGAATACCATGAATTGGCTTGCTTTCACCACGCACCTAATAACTGAAGCAGATATAACTGCTATGTTTGATCTATAAGTCGAACAAGTACTGAAACAAGTACTTAGGCATCGAACTATTCGCTGGCTGGCTGGCTGGCTGGCACTATGGTATCAAAGCCGTTCCCTCACCGCTTCCCCAAAGCCCTTCGAACGCAACCCCCATCCCCACCCCCCGCTTCGTCCCTGTTTCCTGATCCCTGACCCTTTCCGCACAACGACGTCCCATACGCTTCCACGCCACCCAACCGAACCGAACCCGACATGACCTATAATCCAGCACAACCCACACGTCGTCCCCTTCTGTGTGTTAGGTGACCCTGTGTACCGGAGACAAAAACTTTGCGATACGGGCAAAGTCCAACAGGCTAGGCACTCAGATCAGTCCACAGTGCGCGCCTGGTCGCTGCCGACTGCCCTTATGCCCGGCCCCATCCCGGCCGTCCCCGTTCGCACGTTGACCGCTGATATAAGCGGCCAAGAGGGAGAGGCCAGGCGGTCGGGGGGGGGTGGGGGGGGGGGGGGGGGGGGGGGGGGGGGGGGGGGGGGGGGGGGGGGGGGGGGGGGGGGGGGGGGGGGGGGGGGGGGGGGGGGGGGGGGGGGGGGGGGGGGGGGGGGGGGGGGGGGGGGAGAGAGAGAGGGTCGTTTTTTTGCTGGCTAAATATAAGCCGCCGTGCGGCCGTCGACTGTTGGTCAGTGTTGAAGCCCCCCCCCCCCCCCCCCCCCCCCCCCCCCCCCCCCATTCCCCCCCCCCCCCCCCCCCCCCCCCCCCCCCCCCCCCCCTGCCCATATAGAGCTTTGCCTCGCCATACCTTGCCTTGATTTTTCCGTCGCTAGCCGGACGCTTGCTACGATGGGTGATAACATTTTTTTGCGGTAGGAGAAAGCATTTTTTGGGCCAAAACCTTGCTGACACTGCCGTGGCTCCCAATATCATCGGATCATCGGAACACCGTGTGCGTTTTACAGGTCTAAAACGTCGTGTGCCTGGGTCATTCATTCATCGGGTTGTGTTTTCCTGTTTTCTCAAGGTCGGTTTCTGGGTGACTTACTAGCAGTGTAGAGTTACTCAAGTCAGGAGCCCCAGAAGGCAAAAAAGTAGGCGCACCCTTCTCGTCCGTACTACGTGTCGTCGCGTACCGCCGAGCGCGTCGGGCGGGGGCGACTTGAACCATTTTTTTTTTGCGTATACATTGGAGGAGAACGACTTTGTCGAAAGTTTTTTTTTTTTTTGTTTTTTTCAATTATATAGCGTTCCTGCCCCGTTCGCTCTTTTTGTCGGTCGGTCGAACTCTACTCGATGCTGTGACCCGCGGCCATCGTGCGGAGTTCAAAGGGCGGTCGGTATTGGTGGGGTCTCGCTAGAGAGAACGAAGACTGTTTTTTGTTCGTGCGTTCGTTGTATCAGATGGCGTTTTTTTTTTTTGCGGGAGGGAGGGGGATTGGGGTGAGAAGTTTGACTCGAACGGAGCGATCTGCCAGCGTATTTGTCTTGTCTTGTCAGCCCTGTCCTGCCCCTGACCTATCCTGTCACGGCAGATTTTTTTTTTTTCGCGGGGTCTCTTGATTGCAATACTTTAACGGGAGAACGAAGTATCCAGAACCAACTCGTGGTTGAGCAAAAATAAGGAGGAAGTACATGAATTTTGACTAAAAAGTAGGCCTTTTTTTCTCGCTTCTCCTTTTCCGACTCGGTCCGCCGGCTGATGCTTTGGTACCTCTTCGGCGCTGAAAGATAGGTAAACCCCGTTTGCACTCCGATAGAAATGTTGTTTTACCCTCATCGCCCGTGTGTGATGAGAGAACATTTCACAGGAACCTTATCAGACGAGTTTTCCAATCTTTTTCTCTTATCATCGGGGAAGAGAGTGCAAACAAACGCCGAGCCGCGCGTACGTACGTACGTACGTACGTACGTGCGTCTATGGAGATGAAAAATCTCGTCGAGGTTTTTTTTCTAAAACCTATCCATTTTCGCTGTGTTGCCCCTTCCACTCCCACTCCCCCCCCCCCCCCCGTCCCCTTTTTTTTGTCGAGAGAATCGACTCGGAAAGTTCATTCCGGGGAGGGGGGGTCTTATATTATGTGGCCAGGAATATAAGACGCGTTCGGAATCTGATATGAACAGTAGACAGTGATTATAATTCCGGTCACAGTCTAGTCGTGGGGATGAGCTTGGGAAGGAGAGTCCCGTCATGTTTGGCTTGTCGCATGGAGTCGCGCAGGGTATTCAGGGGATGGTTGATGTATGAAGGTATGTTTAGCGCGCCACCCACCCCCTCCCCTCCCCGCACTCGTTGTCGCTGACCCTGGTTGATTGTGCTGGGGGGGATAAGTGGGCAAAAGTTCGTGTATACCATGTACGGGTGAGGGGCTTGAGGTTGTGGTGTATTTTTATGTGTTTGAGCTGAGGGGGGGGTACTCATTATCATACATGGCCGTAGGCAATGTTGGTTAGCTTGTTGAGCTGATTGCTTCGTTGGTTGATAATTTTGATGGGTTGGTTGGTTGATCGGTTGATTGATCGATCGATCGGTGGAATTTGTTGGTTTTCTGAGAGATTAGTTCATTGGTTGTGACTGGTTGATCGAACCCAAGGAAGCAATATCGGCATGCTGTGTTGTACTGATATGCAGGTACTCTAGGCCGGTCGCTTTTGTTTTTCTTGCTGGATACGTTTTTTTTGTGTACGGGCTGATTTGTAAACATACCATGACATAGTGCGCCATGGCGAGCGCTTGCGTGTTGAACTGCATCCCATGCCTTTTTTTAGAGATCAAGTGCTTGGAAGTAGTGTGGCCTGTAGTTTTCAGTAGTAAAATATCAGGGCGATAGGACTGCTACTGCTTGAGTGTCGCGTCCGAATGGATCCCGCCGTTTTGGGTGAACGAGAACAACCGCAACAAAACGAAACGGTTTTCATTCCCCGAGTTTGGTTGTCCGATTAGATTGCGGCCGATTAGGGCGGCACAGGCGCAACAGCATTAAACGATTCGGTTTTTTTTAGTCCCCGAAACCGGTTGTCCGATTGCAGCCGATTTTGAGGTGGGACGTGCACACCACCGCAACAAGCGAAGCGAGCTTCAGTCCCGAAGTCGGTTTGTGTAGATAGATGTCCTGCGATGTAAGCACCGTTTGGGTATTCGCAGCGTTTGTACCACAAACGATCCATACATTTCCGGACGGGGTGCGTATGATATAGGTAGGCCTCACGGCAGTAGAACAGCAGAATATATATTATTGTTCACGCAGCACGCTTATCGCCATTTTTTTCCTGCCGCGGTGATCGAATAATATGATGCTGCTTCCACGGGTGAGCGGTTTATGAGCCGGCTTGTAAGGTAATCCTTATTGCAACGTATATAGCACAGAAAAGGAACACTTGGAGGGGGGCTGTGCGAGGGGTGGGCTGATGATGGGCTGGCTGGGGGGGGGGGGGGGGGGGGGGGGGGGGGGTACTCATTATCGTGCGTGGCCGTAGTCATATGACCATAGACCCTCGCATCCCTACAGTGCCGGGACGGAGCGCGTCGGGTTTTCACCGACCAGGCAGGCTGGCGCGGGGGGGGGTGGGGGGGGGTGTACTCATTGCCATGTAGCCTGATGAACCTAGACCCTCGCACCCCTACCTCTACGATTCCGGGCCGGAGCGCGCGTCGACCGACCAGAGAGGTAGGTAGCTATTTGCTTGCTTGCGCCAGAGCGCGAAGTGAAGCCAAGCGCGAGGTGTTCGGGGATTCATCGCATGCAGGGTGAGCTGCATTCAACAAAAAAAAAACGCGATGGATGAGGCGGAGGACGGGCGGGGGGGGGGTACACAATAAATACATACCACTCCTGGGCGAAAATACAAGGAACGGTTAGGCGTTAAGATGAAGACTGACTGTTCCTTATATTTTCGGCCAAAGTGACACCACCCTGGCCGGGACTATAGTCCTTGTTTAGTGTGGACATTATAGTTGAATGTTAATTGTATTGCCGGTCCCGGAGGGGGGGGGGGGGGGATTATGGGGGCTGGCCGATGATAATACCGGATGCGGGGAGCGACTGAGTGGATCAGTTCCGTCCGCCTTGGATAGCCTTGGATAGGTCTTTTTTTTTCGTCGGAGTGGGGTGGTGGTGGTGGTGAGTGATGATGGTGGTGGTGTGGAAAGTATACCATTTTGCATCTTGACGCATTTTCGATGGGTACTTTGGTACCGCGGCTGCTGCGGTTGCTGCCGCTGCTTCTGCTACTGCTGCTGCCGCGTGCCGTGACTATTCAGCTATGATGCTGCTGATGATTCGACTAACTGTTGAATGTGGGCTTCATTTTTTGTCTGTTTGGTACGGGAGGGGGGGGGGGGGGGGGGGGGGGGGTGGTGGTGGTGGTGGTGGTGGTGGTGGTGTTCAAATGTAGTCCGTTTTGACGAATGGGGCTCTGCTACTGCTGCTGCCGCGTGCCCTGACTGTTTTTTGCTACACTGCCAGAAGTCGATTACCCACTTGATGACGAGGTATTTTGTGTGATGATGATTGGTGTTGAGAGTAAACTATTTTGGGGCCTTTCGGCAAACGACGGTCTGCTCCTGCTGCCCATGCATACCGTGACCGTTCGGCTACTGCTGACTCGATCGATTGTCGTTGGCCCACTTGATGACGGCTTCGACACTATGTGCTGCTGTTTCGCTTTTCTCTGGTTGCGCTTGTTTGTTTAGACACGGTTGGTTTGGTGTTTTGGTAACTGTTGATGGTCCACTGGGTGGCTTGGTTTCGTTGCTGTCGTTATCCAGTTGATGGTATCCCTCTGGTTAGAGTATTATGATAGTCTAGTTAAGGGGTTGGCCCCCGGAACGACGAGCACGGCATTGTCCAGGAGATGGTTAAGAGTGTAAGAAAAGCTCTTGCGAGTCGACCTGAAAGGTGAAAAGTCACGAACGTATACGATACCAGGTATTAAACTTAAAAAACCAAATGTGGATTTTTTATACTTGTTTTATCTTACTAACGTGTGTACAGTCGTATATTTTTTATTACCATTTATTTTTTGTTTCCAATCCCCGTTTGTTGTCTTCGCCGCTCTTAATTTTTTTTTTTTTTCATGTCCTCAGGCGGATTGGTAAAGATGAAGCTTTAAAAGCTCACCACACTTCCACGTTCAAATTATCGTGTCGTGTCTTGTGTCAATTTAACCCATACCATAGCTCCCGTTGCTACATCAGAACAGGCTGCTGTTACCTCGAGCGCGTGGGCATGTTGACCCGACCTGACCCCCCGAGAGGAGCAGGTGCGGTGGAGATAGCCACCGGGAGAGTCATCTCCTCCGGGAAGTGTGGGACTCGCGCGAATCGTTTGTGTATTTCGTTCCTGCCATCCGACAATTCGAGCATGAGGTTCAACGTTTGATCACGCATGAGCACTCCGAAAAGAAGATCACGGAAGAATCGTGTAAGTCAGAGCAGGGTCTTCTCTACCCCCTCCCGGCTATACGGTCCGTGACATTTATTTGCGTTTTTTTATCGCGAGGAGACTTTATTCCCTCGACAACGCGCGCCGAATCGCGCCTATACCCACCCATGCTAGGTGGTCTCAGCAAATTGATTCCTGATCAACGTACTGTTTACAGAATGGTTGAACGGCGGTGTCGTATTTTTTCGATAGGTCTGCCAGTTCAATTCCACCAACAATGACACATATTCGCGATGTATGCGCTGCAGGTTGAAAAGGAGAACGAAGCAAAAACTACCGATTGGTCTCTGGCGATGAATGGCAGTGGCAAGAGTTAAGAGTAAACTGGACATACATGAACGAACACATTTTTGCTTGCCTGGAGAGAGACCCCAGGAGCAAACAGCTAGCTGGTTGGTGTGCTTGGGAATAGTTACAACGGAATATAGACGAGACGTATTACGCAGCTTGCAAAAGTTGAGTATCAACTATTTATTTAATCGGTCCAACTCACAGCTGACGTATTTCAAAATTTATAAAATAAATCGTGTTCTTGCGTATACTTGCCTACAGACGCGCTTATACCAGGATGTATTTACCCGGTGTGTTCGGTCTGATCAGGACGCCTTTCGCGCTGGCCGTGGGCACACAGCTGTACTGCCGCCGCCGAGGCCGGCTTGAGATCATAACACCAAGAGGTGCCTGAAACAACTCTGATGAGGACGATTCTTGATTGATGATGTGACGATGATGATGATTGATGATGATGGCGTATTACGGGGGGGGTCCATAGTTAACGGGACCAAATTTTGTTCGTAAAAATAGGTAAATATATAGGTTTTTATGTATACCATAGGTCCTATTAACTAGGTACCCCCGTAATAGTAGTGATGGATGATGATAACACGACTGATCCTGTTCACCAAGAAGGGGGCGACGGCTTTTTGCGTTTGGTATTCTATAGCATGCTTGCTAGGATTCATCGCCGTGGGGCGCTTTTTGTTTTTTTTGCTTCCGCCCTTGCTCACTCTCGCCAATAGCTTCGCTCGCCATCAAAGATGGCGCTGCCATGGTTGACGGCATCCTTGTATGTTGACTTGACGGACAGCCTTCAATGAACTCCTCCTACAACTAACATTCTTGTCTGTTGACTCGACGGACTGTCGTCAATGAACTCCTGCAACAAAAAATAGCAGATCGAGTCACAGTAGGGAGGGTAGCTTAATTTCTGAGATCCTCACACGAAAAGCCCATATATCCGACCGACATGACTTCGAAGAACTTCTTTCGCCGAACCCGACGACCTCTTCCATGCGCTGGTCCTGAAACAAAAAAAAAAAATACCAAACAAAAGCACCTTCCTGTAGGTAAAAGCATTATTTTAACAGTTGCTCTAAGAGCTCAACCGGTCAGAAAACAAATGCTGCCTCAGAAGGCAGTAGAAGGCGGAAACCCCTACCGTCCTAACTTGTATTTTAGGTCTGAGGAGACCTTGACGGGGATACACACGGACCCTTGACGGACTGCCGTCAATGAATTCCACTCTAAAAGTAGTATATTACCCTAGGAGCGGTCCCCCTACAATACCGGTATGTGCCAGGCCATGCTCAACACCGGCATAATTCCGCACACTGCCACATGTGATATGAGTAGAGTATTCATGGGCTATAGATATAGATAATACGTTGCAGTTTTGTAGTTCCACGAATACGAGAATAATCCAAAGAATGGATTAACCCGGCGGATATTCCGTTAGTCGAGAGTATCGTTATTTTAGGAATGTTCCGTGATGCAGATAGGACTACGAAGTGAGAAGTTCTTATATTAGCAGAAGAACGATCGGTAGCCATTAGGAAAGTTCTGTTGGAGTACATCAGATAAGAGGAATTTAGGAGAGTTTGTGGCGTGGGGTGGGACGAGTATATCTGGGCGTCGAGTCCCGCCCCCCTACCTCTCACTTCTCTACCAGAGCACCTCCTCAGCTCTCGCCATCAACAAGAAGATCTAAATCAGAAGAAGCGAAGCACTGCTTTCCAGCTGCCAGAACAACCTGCGTCCCTTGCCACTACCCTTACCACTACCCTAGAGCGGGCTCCGCATCACACACATTGGCTTATTCCGTATTTTACCGCCATTGTGACTCATCACGTATCTGTCATCCCACGGTAGGGGTTGTTGTATTTTTCTGCGTTCTGAGGCAACATTGTGTCTGACCGGTCGAGCTCACCCTCAAGTAGTGAGCAACTACTAGCATACCGGTTGGTATATTACATCTGGCAGGCGAGCACTCTTTTTTTTTTACTGTATCGTACTGCTGTATATTGCGCGTACAAACGTTCGGCCGGGCTGCGGTGGAAAATATTTCTTCGACGCTTAAGTTTCGGGTGTGAGATGTGTTCCATGTGGGCTTCTCGCGTGAGGAGGAAGCTCAGAAGTAATCAGACACCAGCCCTGCAAGGCATTGCTCTTGTATAAGACACCACCCGCCCAATAAGGCATTGCTCTTGTATCGGGCACCGGTGGCATTATCAAGCCGGCATAATAGAGGGACCTCTACACTAGTCTACTACTGTAAAAGCCGAAAAGGGCCTTGATAGGTCAAAAACCTTGACGGAGACGGCCGTCGATGAACTCCTCGCGCTAAAACTAGTATATTAAGTCGAAATGGGCCGTTGACGGGTCAAACCTAGACCGCATAGGCCTGCAACCGACATACATACGTGCATGCATGGCCCGCTTTTCTCGATGGATTTGCTCGCTGGCTGCAGGGGAGCCTGGCGGAAAGCAAAGAACAAGGCACGTCGGAAGGAAAGCCTGCCACGTTCATCTACCCTCTAAACTAGGGTAATTTAACTCAGCGAGGGGAGAGCTACATTAATAGCAGTGCTCCAAATCAACAACAACAGCAGCACACTGCCCACTCCCATCAACTAACTGCTTTCCACCAATAACAACTAATCATGATAAAATACACTACGAGGAGGCGAGGTGTATGTACGACACAGCCACAGCAGTATGACCCCCAAAACGGCTTCTGCGACGGGTAAGAACGCTGCGCGCGGACTCAAATTGATCATATAATACGTACAACAAACAAAGGACAGATCGTCGTTTTTCCACGTGATGAATGATGATGTACACCGAGCGACAGCAGTTAAGAGTCTACTGACATGGCTAACTTAAAGGGCTCGGCAGGGCCTATTATGATAGCGATGTAGGGCGCAGGCTCTGAAAGGCTACTATGTACCAGGCGGGACTTTGGAGTGGCGTTTTCCTAGCTGCGAGGCACAAATAATGCTCACAGCTGTAAATTCTTCCGACTAACTAACGAACGGAAAAACAAAATCAGCCTGAAGTTTTTGATTCCCAAAGCCAAACTCCTAACACATCTTACTAATGTCGCATGCTGCATGGCTTTTTCGGGCACATAGATTCCTGATCCGTACGATCTTTTATGGTATCGGTAGCATTGATCATGTCGCGGGGGGGTGGGATTCGTATACTCTGCGCTGTCTATATATATATATATATATATATATATATATATGGCTTCTGTGCCGGAATTGACGGATCTATCTGTTGCCATACATACATATATATATTCTGCGCACAGCATCTCATGACGGCAGCGTACCATAAAGATTATCCACGAGCAAGTAGATCGTGTTTTCTGTCCAACGTGTGTACGTACTGTGTATATATATAGCTCGTTGTACCAAAACCGAGTCTCCTATTTTATGTGCTTTCGCCATCTTTCGGGCCCAAAATGGTTGTAAGACTTACTATTTCGGTGGGGGGGGGGGGGGGGGGGGCATAGTGTGCAGGACCAAATATGCTGAGTAAAAACACTGGAATACATAGGTTTTTTCTGTACATGGTGGGTCTTGATTACTATTGTGCTCCGTAGTACTGCTACTTGCACACCTCGGACGGATCAGACAGATCATCTAGATCGTCTACAGATAGATCATCATCTAGATCATCATCTAGATCATCTAGATCATCATCTAGATCATCATCTAGATCATCTAGTTCCTCACCTGCCGCCGTCAAAGGTTGTGCAAAAGCTCTGCATCTAGCACAGATCCAACCCAGGAAACATGTGCTACAACAACAGCAGATAGATCACGCAGATTGTACAGCTCTCATCCGGCAACATGAGCTACATTGGTAGTAGAGCATACATACAACAATCGGTAATAGATAGATCTTAGATAGATCCGCCTTCAAAGATCTAGATCATCAAGTGAGAATGATCTGTCGATGATCTGTCGACGATATGTACGAGGTGCGCACTACTACTGCTGTGAACATCTATACCGGTAAATTACCCATACGTGCCAATAAAAAGTAACTCTTTTCTTTCTTTTCGTACATACGACCCGCCGAAAAAAGACGCCCTGGCAAGGATTTCCGCGAACGAACGGACCGGAAAACAAAAGCCGGGCTGCAAACAAAAACAAACGAACAAACAAAAAATGTTGGCTTTTCCCCGCGGGCCACGTTTTCTGATTCGACGAGCCACCTTATAACCCTCGCACACGTCCGAAGCAAAAAAACTACGGCCAACAGACGCAAGTGACACCGCAAAGACGACAAACAAACGCCCGCCGGCGGTATGCACACCACGTGCGTGGCCAACACGGCACTCACAACCAGAAAGCACCGCGCGGGAGTCGCCGCGAAAAAAAAAAAACAGCGGGTCCGAATTCACGAAGAACACCAACGTGCCCGGACGGCGGAGATTCCTCCAAGCAGGGGTTCAACGTACTCGGTACGCCCTCCTCCCCGTTGTCGGGAAACCCAGCTCATGAAAGTCGTCCGAGGGGGGTGTGTTATCTTTATCACCCGAGTGTGATAGTGTTGTACGGTACTGCTATACCCTGGTATGGTACATGTCCAAACGTACTATGGTAGTGGGAACAAGGTTCGGGCGTGTAGACACATCCCCTGCATAACCGTAACCCCTGCCTTAAAACCGAAACCCAGAACGGGCCAGCAACGGGCCGAGAAATGCGGCTGCGCCGCTTTTGCGCATCGTTCGATAATTTAGCAAACTGCTGTGAGACACGACTGCCTGCGAAGTGCGGACAACGGTGGCGTTATTTGCCTCCTAAACCAGCGAAAAAGAGGGAGTAGAAAACAAAAACTGACTGCCCGGAAATAATCCGTCCGGACACTTAATTGTTTTGTTTCGAAACGCTTTCGCCGCGGGAGCGGAACTCCGTCCTGACACTCTTGCTTCAGAGCTCGCTGAATTTTGCAGCTTCGTTTTCGCGCCGATTTGTTGAAATCAAAAATCGGTCGGGCGCGTGCAACAGAAAAGGCCAACCCAAGCCTTCCTCGCTCCGAAGCGACGACTATATAACCCCGTCGGGATCGCACCATCTTCTTTTCAACAAAACTTCGGACACACACGTATAGATGACCGGACGACCTGCAGCGGTAGCTCTACTTGTAGACCTTCTGCGATCACAACCGGCCGTTTTTGAAGATATAATGATGCATATCATCCACCAGGTGCATCCTAACCTCCCCGCCGTTTCGCGAGATGTTTGTGCGGCAAGTGTAGGACAAGCAGTGCAGATCCAACCCACGAAACACGCTCCAAGGTATGCAGGTTACACGGCTCCCACCGGGCAACACGATGAGCTAGATGACACAGATCATACAGATCATTCACACAGGTCAGGAATCTTGTCTGCCCCCAAAGGATCTAGATCATCAGGTGGGATCCGATGACCTATCCGAGGTGCGATATTCGGGAGGGGGAAAAAATACTTGGGAATTAGTGCTCCAGCAGTCGCAAAAAAGCAAACACGCCCACACACCGTAACGCCACAACAACACCGCGCGGGGATGGGGGACAACTTCGCCGCAATCTCAGCGATGCCTTCTGCTTGGCCATGGCCATAGACCAGCGGGTCAGCGATGCCAGCCTTTTTATCTGACATGAGAGCAAAAAAAAAAAAAAGCACGAGAGGTCGTATCCCTATTTTTTACAAAAAAAAAAAAAAAAAAAAGCTGGGGTAGAGAATTAAGCACCTCCGCGTGCTTACACACCACCGTCTAATCCACCAACACAGAACCCGCGAGTTTCACATTACCCACTAACAAGGAAGTCCCCCCCCTCCGCCCGTTCATGCTAGTCTCCCTCAGCAGCAGCAGCAGCAGCCGCTCTACCCACCCCCCCCCCCGCCCCCCCGCCCCCCCCGGCGCCGCCCCTCCCTCCAAAAGCCGCGGTCCTCCGATCCTCTAAAAACCAATTGTTGTCACAAAAAAAAAAACGTCTTGTTTCCTCTAGTAACCGTAACCTCTCGACTTGTTGGACCTCCAGTCCCCCCCGCCCCCACCCCCACCTCCCCGCCGATCGCCCCCGGAGCCGTGGCGGTCATACCCCCCCCCACGCTGTTGCTGCTGGTGATGGTGCGAAGAAGACGGGTAGTGTTGGTGGCTGCTGGAGGAGTACAAGCCCCCATCCCGCCGACCGCTGCCGCCCCGGCCCCTGTCGTCACTGTAAGCCGATCGCGACTGCTGGTGGTAATCAGGCGAGCCGGCGTAGTACCCTCTGCTTCCACCGCTACTGGCGCCACCGCTACCGCTACCGGTGCCACCGCCGCCACCGCTGTGATAAGGAGGCGGAGTCGTCTCGTCACGAAATCGGCCACCGCTGTTCCTTCCCCCCCCCCCCCCCCCCGCCCGCCCGCCTGCGTCGCGGGAGGTGTACTGCCCGCTGTGGTCGTAGTGGTGGTGGTTTGTTGTGGTTGTTGCTGTGGCTGTAACCGCCGCTCGTGCTACTGGTACCGCCGGTACCGCCGCCGCCACCGCCAGATGTGTACGTGCTGCCGTAGGCGATGGGAGTGGCGACGAGGCCGCCGCCGCCGCCGCCGCCGCCGCCGCCGACACCGTGTGCGTTCCTGTGAGCGGACCACTCCTGCTGCCAGTTCGTAGCGTGCTGCTGCTGCTGCTGCTGCCGCTGCTGCTGCTGCCGCTGCTGCTGCTGCTGCCGCTGCTGCTGCTGCTGCTGCTGCTGCTGCTGCTGGCTGGCAGTGGTGTTGTTGTCGCTGCTGGCCCTGGTGCATGGACGGAGAACACGACACGAGGCACGCACAGGATGTGTAACGGGACAAGGGGGGGGGGGGGAGGGGAACGAGTAGAAGTTAGGGAATCAGAAAAAGGAAAGGAAAATCAGCAAACGAAAAGGAACAAAAACGAACGAAAACGAAACAAAGGGGAGGGAAGAAGAGAAGAACAGGAGAAAAAAAAAAAGGAAGGGATGATGAGCAACAAAAAATAGCAGACACAGACAGACAGACAGACAGACAGACCAAAAAGATACGAGCAGAGGTAGGGGAAAAAAAAAACAATAGACAACGACACGAGCCCACGAAATACACAAATAAAAAAAATACTAGACATGAAAAAAAAAAACTCGTACCTTGCGAACTGATTGGGAGTATGTGAACGAGGCTCGGGACATTTGGCCTTGGTGTGCCCCTTCTGCCCGCAATTGTAGCATGTCTGGTAGTTTATGCCTCCTGTCGACCTTCGTCGCTGGAGGTTACTGTTTGGGCTGCAGCCGTCCAGGGGGAAAGAGAGCGAAAGCGCACACGTTTCGTCGTGCTGCAGGCTTTTAGGTTTCCGTGACCTCGAAAGGGGGGGGGGGGGGGGGGGGGGTCTCCATTTTCCTCGCGCGCGCGTCAATCAGGACCTCGCATTCAACACTAAAGCAGTGCCGGTCCCTCTATTATACCGGAGCATGCGCCAGCCGGCAATACCGGCACTATTGATAGCGGCAACCGGCACTAATTACTCCGCACACCACCACACTAAACAAAACCGGCACAATTGATAGCGGCAACCGGCACTAATTACTCCGCACACCACCACACTAAGCAAAACCGGCACTATTGATAGCCGGTAACCGGCACTAATTACTCCGCACACCACCACACTAAACAATACCGGCACTATTGATAGCGGCAACCGGCACTAATTACCCCGCACACCACCGCACTAAACAACTCCGGCACTATTGATAGCGGCAACCGGCATTAATTACTCCGCACACTCCTACACTGGTGAATCATCCCATCTGTGCTAAAACGCGATTAACACAGGCACTAACTATATCGAGCGGGCAACCGGCAAGACAGAGGGACCGCGACCATGTCCAGTACATACATCCCCGCTCCGCACCTGTACCCGGCGTCCTTGAGGATCTGCTCCTCCCTCGGTCGGGGGCAGTCGAGGTGGTTGTGGTTAGCCAGACCGCAGTTGCAGCATGTCATGGCCACGCCAACCTCGCGGCCGAACACGATACGCATCGCAGCGCCGCACTGGGAATGCCCATCGTCCCTGCATGTGGTGCAGTGGAACTTTTTCTGATTGCGGCCCTTGGAATAGGTCATGCATCCCTGTTTTTTTTGCGGAAGGAGAGGGAGGTCGGGGGCGGGGGCGGGGGGGGGTGGGGGTGGCGGGGGGGGGGGGGGGGGGGGGGTACTCGTTTGTTGTTTGCCATAGTCATTTGGCCATCCATTGACCACGCATCCCTTTCGAGGCGGAGCACCGTTCCTACTCCTAATAGAGACACCTAAAAAAAACACACATACAACGAAAAAACTGTAGATTCCCAAAAACAAAAACACGAAACGGCAACATGAAGCGATCCACGTGACGAAACAAGAAACGAAAAGGCAATCGTCAAAACGGCTATGAAATACTATACCAGGTAATACTGAATACCTAGATCAAAACAATAAATAAAAACGAAACGGCACACGAAACGGCACACGAAACGGTTCCCACAACGAAACACGAAACGGAATTATGAATCGAAAAAAAACGCCTACCACGTACTACTGAACACCCGCATCATACCGAAAACAAAATAGGGTGTGCGCGACAATCCAATTTGGTTGGGTTATTAAAATATTCGAAACATAAAAAACAAGAGGCTCTGATTGGTTAAACCAGGTGAATCCGAAGGCGCTAGTCGATCAGTAGTTGCTCCCTTTGCCAACCGACCCACCGCGTCACTCTGACTTTTTCGCCAGAGCAATTATTTTTTCGTGGGTGTGGAATGCCATGACACAGGAAACAGACCTTACAAGAAACCCAACCCGACCAAAATATTCGCAAACAAAAGAAAAAACGCCACGCAAAACGAAACCCCGAAACGGAACGCACAATCGAAAAAAAAAAAAAAAAAAAAAAAAAAATGATCGAAAAAACCAACAAAAACAACAAAAAACGTCGACACATACATAACACACCGGCTGTATTGAAGTACCATGCCGACTATTACGGGGGCCTAACCGTAGTAAATAAGACCCAGTATTGTTCGTAAAAATAGGTAAACATATAGGTTTTCGTGTGTACCGTAGGTCCTATTTACTATTGTCCCCCGTGATTGTGATACTACCACTAAATACGACGTACCTGGATCTCGTGTCCAGCCCCTCCGCACAGTGAACAGCACGGAACCGCAACTGCGGCGGCTTCAGTCTTAAGGCAGGCCTTGGCAAGGTGGCCCTCCTCCCAGCAATGTGAGCAGGCGTTCCTGGGGCAGCGCTGGAGGGCAACAGGTATGCACATACAAGGGAGAAAAGGGGAGGGTTAAGGGGAGGGACGAGTCGGGTGGGCGGGCGGTGTGGGGGGGGGGGGTACTCATTATCATGCATGGCCGTAGTCGTATGGCCATACGTAGACCCTCGCATCCCTACAATGCCGGGACGGAGCACGTCGGGTTTTCACCGACCAGGCAGACATTGCTTGCACCAAGCGCGAAGCGCCGTGAGGTGTCCGGCGAGTCGCATGTAGGGTGAGCTGCATCCTACTAAGAACCGCTTTAGAGGCGGATATTCTTGCATATGGATGACAGCATCAATTAATTGACGTAATTTCCGGTGTGGCCACTTCCAGAGACAGCAATGGGTTTACTATGTAACTGCCTCGTGGGTGCCCCACCATATACACACTACGTGACACGATCATCCCCCTTTTGTGCGGAGTAAATGTTCTCCCCGCACAAAAATTGTCTAACTTGACCGCCAGCCGTGGCAACCACCAAAAAAAAAAAAAAAAAAACGGTACCCTGACTGTTTAGCTCACGCAGTGAGAGGTGTGTTTTACCACAAACAATACGCGATGTGAGCATTCCTCTCGTGCGGAGCAAAGGCTCTCCACCCCGCATAAAAATCTACGACTCGACTGCCAGCTGTAACCGACCGCCAAAAAAAAAAAAAACGGTACCCTGGTTGTCTAGCTCACGTAGTGAGCGGCATATTTTACAGTGTATTTGCCAACCGCACCAACCCAACCTATATATATACCACACAGGGGGGGGGGGGGGGGGGGAGGTGGGGGGGGGGGGGGGGGTGTACTTGATACCATGCATGGCGGTAGTCGTACGTGACCATGAAGGGTCGGGAGGTGTCGGTACTGCTTGCTCGTTCTGCGCGATCACCGTATGTAAGGGTCGCTCCTTTCGCACGGCAGTGCAATCACTTTCAAATCGGGTACAGTATTTGAAGTTTTTTTTCGCGCGCGCCTGCGCGCAACTGGGGCCTCGTGCGCAACCCGAACATACAAGAAACATCGGGACCGCTGTGCGGAAAGTCAAAAACAAAAAGAAGAGTAGTGGCTGTCGCTAGGAATTCGCTGTTGCCGTCAACGTGTGTGCGCTCCTGGATGGCAGACGGTGGGTGGAGGCAGTCGCCGTGCTCGTCCCGTCGACACACCGCAAAAAAAAAAAAATGTTTCGCTGTAGTAGAAAACAGTTGTGGTTGTACTTCGGTCACAAGACGGAAGACATCGGACCAGGCTTCGATATGCTGCTACCACTACTGTACTGATATTGCTTTGGTACCGCACGCAAGAGAGAAGACGTCCCGATCAGGGGTCAGGCCCAGATACGTTACTGTTGCGTCGTCTACAAGTAGCACGACGTACCTCAACAGTAGCACTGCAAAGCGGCAACAGCATTACTGACGAATCACGTTATTACACATATATGTATATGTGTGTGTGTTCTTCACATTAAACCGTTCTTTCTACCCGTCGACATCCATCCAGCACAACCAGCGTCCGTGCCGATTCTTCAACCCCAGGGAGAGATTACAAGTTCTGTGGTCACAAAAACTACGCCACATGCAGAGATAGTACATTGCTATGCAGTAACCAGTGTAGACAACGCATGACATGTCATCATTCTGTGTACAGCAGTATTGGTATGACATCCTTCTGGGAAGAAAACAAAATCAGGAACAGCAGTGGGATGCTGCTGTTGCTGCGGCTCGAGCTAGCTGTGCTCCCGACGGAGTTATTGTCGGGTCGAGGCCGCCGAGACCCAGCTGTCTCGCCATGGCGCAGCAATCGTACGGCAAAACGCACACCAACAGCACGGAGCCCAGAAACGCAATTCCGATGGTTCCCATCCGCCGCTCTGGGCGCGCAGCAGCGGCGTTGGCGGTGCTCAGCTGCTTGTCGTCTGATCGATAAAATAGCTGCGCCGTGCTTGCGCGTGTTTTTTTTTTTTCATGTTTCCAGGCCTTTCAAACCCGGGGACACAAAACCTCGATTTGCTTTTCAGCAAACGCCTCACCATATACTACCAGACGTCACGGCGGGGGCTTCAGGCAGTTTTGGGCACCCCATTTTTTACCAAGTACGTCGAAGTACTGCAAATAGTAGCTCCTGTGCGAAGCCGCGGGCCTCCTGCTGTGAGAAACCAGAGAGCCTTACCGTACATTGAACAGATGACTAATCATACCACACACCGCACCGCACCGCATGGCACAACAACCGCACCGCTCCGCGGCGCATGGCATAGCAACCGCACCGCAACCGCACCTCGTCGTCGTGTCCGAAAGCTCCACACAGGACGCAGATTCTCGCAGGAAGGGGGCAGAGGCTCTCGCGGTGCCCGGCCTTGCCGCAGTTGGCGCACACCGACACCGTTATCTTCTTCGCCTCCTCCTCCGGCTCGACGAAGTACCTCGAAGGCATCGCACTGCCGAACACACGAGCCTACAGTAGAAAACAAAAAGGAACCAACACAAAACGACAAAAATAAAAAGATCAAAAATAAAGGGGACAAAAGCAGAAAAAATCAAAATCAAACTGGTCTAGAAAAAAGGACAAAACAAATGACACTAAACAAAATGACACACAAAAAAAGACAAAAAAAAAAGACAAAAAACAAACAAACAAACAAAAAGACAAAAAAAAAAAGACAAAAAAAAAAAAAAAAAGGAAAAAAAAAAAGACAAAAAAGGAAAAAAAAAAAAAAAAAAGAAAGACATCGGCGGCGGTGGCGACAAAAAAACGAACGGGTAAAAAGCAAGCAGGCCGTGCTTCGTAGGGTGTGTATAAACGCATACGGTACCGATACAAAACCCCGTTTTTGTTGGTCATACCCACAAACCTAAAAGACAAAAAAAAAACAACAAAAAACAAAAACAAAACGAAAAACAAAACAAAAACAAAAAACATCGGCGGGGTGGCGATAAAAAAAGGTACCACTCTGTCCCGCAATATAAGGAAACTTTGTATACTAATATTTAATACAAGCGGTCTTTACACTTAAGGACAGAGTGGGCGTACGGGTAGAAAGAGCATGAGCAGGGTGAGCCACTGCTGCTGTAAGTGGGGATTAAAAAAGTATGGTAAGCTCAAACTCTGTCACACCTTTGCTAAACCTGGTTAGGTTGATTCATACCGAGGACGTGTCGCATGCACCCGGGAACATCCAGACAACACGTGCCTCTGATGTGTATATATCTGATATATAGAATATATATATAATATATAATATATAAAGAACAGCTATATACGTGTGTTACCTGTGACTCCCTTTTCGCCTCGCGACACCCCCGGGATTTCACGTTACCCACATCCCCAAGGGGAACCTTGTATATGTATAATATATAAACATACATATATATATATATATATATATATCCTGCTGAACAAGCACTTAACAAATACATGAATAAATAAAAAGTATCATACCGGAGTCGTCTTCTGGTCCCCACCTCCCGCACGCCGATGGGGCGCCCCTTCAACTCCATCCCGTCGGCACGAACCGCCGCCGCCGCCGCCTCCGCCCCCGCGAAGTACAGCTGAGCGCTCCCGGCCACCCTGGGGGGCGATAGGCGTGGTATACAGGCGAAAAAGGAGACAGGACAGGGATTACGGGATAGGGAGGGGATAGGGGATACGTAGGAGAAAGTGAATAGAGGGTGTGGGGGATGTAGACAAGGGATGGGGGGATAGAGATGAGGGGATATAGGAGGGATAACGATGTACAAGGGATGGGGGATAGAGATGAGGGATAGGGGATAACGATTTACCTTGGTAAGGGATAGGCGGGATAGGGGATAATGATAATGGATCAAGGACAGTAAATAAGGTATATGGGATAGCGGATACTAGGGAGAAGGGACAAGAGGTAGGGGGTAGGGGAGGCGGCGGGGGGGTGGCCACGCAAGCATGTGAGCAAGTACAGCACACAGGAGGTTAGTGATGCGACACGGTTACTTTTGTCACACATAGTGTCACGTGTCACTGCTTGTCACTGTCGCCGGCACTCGTCCAACCAAAAACGCAAGGACTCCTCTGCCCTTGCCGCCCTTCCCTGAATGAGTCCAGTACAACCAGACAACCAAAAAAACACGTACCCACCTCCACCTCCCCTCACCCCAACGTCCCGACCCCCCTCGCCCCCCCCGTCCCCCCCGTCTCCCCCCCCGTCCCCCAGAGGATCGTGCTCAACTTTTCTCGGTCTCCCTTCTTGGAGTGTACGTTTGTATATACGGTTATACAGTATTTTGTGGACAGTTCTTTCCAGAAAACAACAATGGGATAAAAGAGTGGAAACGCCTCCCGCGGACCCCCCCTTCACTCCCCTCCCCTCCTCAACCCCCCCCCCCCCCCCCCCCCCCAACACACACACCCCTCCTCCTTCCCTCACCTCCTCTCAACCCAGAAGGAACAGCAACCCCTCCCCCCCCCCCCCCCTCCCCCCTCCCCCCTCCCCCCTCCTTCTCCCCTAAGCCCCATAATTTCCTCACGTTCTTCCAACCGGTGGCTTGGAGAGCACCACGGCGGTAACCCGCCCGAAGCCGCTGAAAATTTCCTCGAGCTTTCTCTCTTCGCATAAGGCGAACGGGAGATTCACCAAGAACACCCCATGCTTCTTGCGCGCTCGGCCACGAGGCGTGCCCGCCCCGCCGACAGTCGGCGAGCCCACCGCGGCCGCGGCTCCCCCGGTGCCGCCGTCGCCGTTGGCGACGCCGTTCGCCGAGGCGTCGGTCTTGTCGTCTTCCTCGCCGCCGCTGAGAGACATACCGTCGCTGTCGTCGCTTTCGTCGTCACCGCTGTCGTCGTCACTGTCGCCGCTGCTGTCGTCGCCGCTCATGCCACTGTTCATGTTGCCGCTGTCGCCAGACTGCTTATCCTTCTTCGCTTCTCCCTCCCCCTCCTCCTCCTCCTCCTCCTCCTCCTCCTGCTCCTCCCTTCGCCTCTACCCCTTCCCCCTCCCCCCCTCCTCCCTGTTGACCGACTCTCTTGGCTCGTCTTTCCATCTTCCTCGCCAGTTTTTCGTCCTTCTCCTTTTCCTGGGCAAGGCTCTTCACGTCGGCGTAGGACCGCCCGAAGCTCGTGAGGTAGTCGTCGTTGATTGGCTCGATGGTGGGCACGGCCGGGGGGGCATACGTCCTGTCCAATCGCGTTCGTTCGAAAACACAAATCGACCAATCGGGTCGTACCGGATCGTATCGGGTCGGACCAGATCGGTTCGGAATAGGACAGCGACGGGCGCGGCAGAGAGGCGGGGGAGGAGGCGGGGGGGGGGGGGGGGGCGGGGGCGGGGGGCGGTGGCTGAGGGGGGGGGGGGGTCCCAGAAACAAATAGCGACAGGCTAACAACTGTACTGGTAGCTGTACTTGTAGCTTGGAAAAAAAAAAAAAAATCGAATTCGTGTATATATATATATATATATATGTATATATCTGTTATAAGCAACACTAGAAACGTATACAGCTGCCGTTGCCTAGGGTAGGCAGAAGTTGTCATCACACCGCCTAACGGCTTTCCCGGCACAGCCTATAGCTCCGGCCGCCCCCCCTTATCACAGCAAAAAGAGAAACCGGTATCGATGGTGTTACGAACACACTATCACTAGTATTACGGGGGTGCATAGTTAATAGGACCTTCGGTGTACATAAAAACCTATATATTTACGTATTTTTAATGACAACATTTGGTCCTATTTACTATGGTCCCCCGTAATACATACTGCCACATTCTCGTCCACGCTCTGGACCAACCGCAACAGCTACGTACGTACGTAAGCACATTTTTTTTTTGCCCCGCCACAAGCCCTCCCCTCCCCCCCCCCCCCCCCACCCCCCCCCCCGCTCCCCGATCAACCACCATAAAAACCATGACCGTCACCATCTCGCCCAATCAACGAATTACCCACTTGCCGAAAAAAAAAAAACAAAAAAAACACCAACACCACCCGGTTAAAAAAACAACCGCGCAAAATCATCACCATTGCGTCAGAAAAAAACCAGCGACGATTGATGATACACCAGGTATACCTATCAACCGCCCCAGGTAAAACCACGAGGACGAAGAGGGTAGCTCGCCACATACTTGAAGAAAATGGTTGAGGTTGCACTTGTGTGCGAGACGGATAGCAACCAACCCCAAGCCAACCCTTAAGCCAATCAGACCAACCCTAACCCTGGTCCTATGTCAATCAGACCAAATCTCGAACAAAAGCTCCACTGGGGACGAAACCCACCTCTGTCCCGTGAATTTCAGGGCCCATTTGGACAAGCGGCCGACGGCCATCGATCGCACGTCCTCCGAGGGGGGTCGCCCCACCACGAGCATAACCACCTCGCCTCCGGTATCTCCGCCACTACTGCCAATACTGCCGCCGCCGCCGCCGCCACCGCCACCACCACCGCCATCGCCATCGCCATCGCCATCACCGCTGACACTGGCATTAGCCCCAGCGTTATCGCCGACCCGACCTTCCGTGGTGCCGCTACCGTTAATATCCCCGCCCCCTCCACCCATATCGCCGCCCTCGCCATCCTTGTCGCCAGCGCCGCTGCCGTCGACGACGACGACGCTTTGGGCGGCGTCTTTCTCCGCCTTTTCTTCGTGGAGCTTCTTCGCCAAGAGCCTTCGGGCCGCCCGCGTCCCGCGCTTCCGTTTCCTTTGGGCGTCGCGGTCGCGGTTGCTGTCGTCGGTGACGCCGGTGCTAAAGGTGCCACCGCCGCCGGTGCCGCCACTGATGCCGCCGCCGTTGCCACCGCTGTTACCGCTGCTGCTGTCGCCGACAGCATCATCACCACCACCATCACCACCACCACCACTACCAACGCCATCAGCATCAGCATCACCATCGACAGCAACATCACCACCCCCACCATCAACATCGCCGGCAACGTCAATAACAAACCCCATTGCCTCCTCCTCCTCCCCCTCGTCCACATGATTCATGGCCGCCGCCTTCTTCCTCTTGTTTTTCTGACGCCGCCCTGTCTTCTTGCGCTTGGCGCTCGCCTTGCTCCCGTCGCTGTCGGGCGCTGACGCAGACGATTCGGCTGACGCTTCAGCTGCTGCTTCTTCAAGCGGTGCTTCAACTGTCGCTGAGGCTTCCGGAGTTGCAGCGCTGCAGTCCCCCGGACCACCACCGGCCTCTCCGTCGCCGCCGACGCCGCCGCCGTCGTCCCCCCCCTCCCCTTCATTCTCCTGCTCCTCCCCCACCTTTCCCTCCTCCACATCCATCTCCTTCTGTCCCTTATCCTCCTCCTCCTCCTCCTCCTCGTGCTTCTTTTGCCTCTTCGCCCCCGCCTTCGATGTTCCCCCCCCCCCGGTACCCTACGCCCCCTACGCTTGGCTACCGGCGCCTCCGGCCGTGGTGGTGATTCCTCCACCTCAGGCTCCGCTTCTTCTTCAGCCTTCCGCTTCTTTTGGTTCCGCCGCGTGTTCGCCTTCCTCGCAGACCTACCACCACTAACACCACCACCACCTTCTCCCGCCGCCGCAGCAGCAGCAGCAGTAGCAGCAGCAGCAGCAGCAGCGGCTAACCCCGCGGCTTCCGCCGCGACTGCTTTTGCCTCCGCCGCAGCGGCAGCCTTCTTCGCCGCTGCAGCTGCTGCAGACCTCTTAGTCTTCCCTCCCCTCCCTCCCGCAGCTTCAACCGCCTCCTTAGCGTCGTCGCCAGCCGTTGTCGCGGCCGCTTCCGCTGTCGCTGTCGTTGAATCGTCGTCGTCGCCGCCGCCACCTCCATGCTCCTCCCCGTCACCGTCGACATCGCCATTCGCGTTGTCTTCCGTCACCCCCATGAGGGAGTAGGAGTCCAGGGAGGAGCTTGGCGGGCTCGCCTTGCCCCCTTCCCCTCGGTGGTCCGGACCTTCGTCCCCGCTGCCGGTACTGACTCCGCCACCACCCCTTGTCCGCTTCCCCTTGTTGCGCCTGCGATCATGGGGGGGGGGGGGGAGGAGAGGGGGGGGGGGGGGGGGGGGGGGAGAGGAGTCGAGGGAGGGGGGGGGAGGGAGGGGGGGGGGGGAGGGAGGGAGGGGGGGGAGGGGGGGGGGGGGGGGGGTGGAGGGGGAGGGGGGGAAGGGAGGGGAGGGGGGGGGGGGGGGGGGGGGGGGGGGGGGGGGGGGGGGGGGGGGGGGGGGGGGGGGGGGGTGGGGGGGGGAGGGGGGGGGGAGGGGGGAGGGGGGAGGGGGGGGGGGGGGGGAGGGGGGGGGGGGGGGGGGGAGAGGGGGGGGGGGGGGGGGGGGGGGGGGGGGGGGGGGGGGGGGGGGGGGGAGGGGGGAGAAGGGGGGAGGAAGGGAGAAGGAGGGGGAACAGGGAACAGGAGGAAGGGAGAAGCAGGGGGAACCAAGAAGCAGGAGGAAGGGAGGACGAAGGGAGGGAGAGGTCGACCCTCGCCGCTTGGTTCCAGGGGTTATTTAATCCACTCCTCGCCCTCGCTCGCTTGCTCGTTTTTCTTACTGCTGTTTCTCTCGGTCTGACGACGACACCGCCGTGCTGTATTGGCATCTACAGAGTATCTGTGGCACCCCGAACTACTATTACGGGGGTCCATAGTTAATAGGACCTACGGTACACATAAAACCTATAATATTTACCTATTTTTACTAACAATATTTGGTGTTATTTACTATGGTCCCCCGCAATACAAGAGATATCCACGTACACATCTTTGAGTGACGAGAAGTAATTTTCATACCGACTTGTGGCACGTACGGTAGACGGGCAGGAGCGTGGAAGCCCACTCCCTGGCGTGGCAGCACGGGTCTAACCATTTACACGTCGCCCTATCGTCGCCCTATCGCGGCAGTGCTGTCTTGTGCTCGCCAGAAAGGTAGCCTGTACGTACGTCTTGAGCACACCCACACGAGCCGGACAGACCACAAACTACCGATGAAGGTCATCTCGGGTCCCACCCTTCCGCTACATGAGAAACAGTGTGCGTGATCTGTATAATATGTGTAGTACAGACCCTACCAAGCAAGTACGACCCACGGTGGACCAGGCAGATCATAAGGTCTCCAAAAAAACGAGAGAACGACGTATCAATACACTCCTCCTTCCCATGCAAGGTCATAACGAGAAAGACCCTACGTAGAACGGTGATATTTCTGGACGAATGAAAAACTTGACAATTGTTTTTAGAATGACGTCTACTTGGCTACTTGGTTTTACAGTACCCCCCCCCCCCCCCCCCCCCCCCCCCCCCCCCCCCCCCCCCCCCCCCCCCCCCCCCCCCCCCCCCCCCCCCCCCCCCCCCCCCCCCCCCCCCCCCCCCCCCCCCCCCCCCCCCCCACCTTGGACTCGAAAAACAAAAACAAAAAAAAAAGTGGAGCATCGTTTGTAGTTTCCCCCCCCCCCCCCCCCCCCCCCCCCCCCCCCCCCCCCCCCCCCCCCCCGATAACCCTGACTCGACGCACATGTTTTCTCAGAAAAGAAAAGAAAAGAAAAGAAAAGCAAAAAGAAGAGAAAAGAAAACACGCCAAATCAGCTGTGAGATCGCTGATTTCGTCGAAAAAACTCCTTTTTGCAAGCTGCGTGTGATACCGTTTTTTGTCACGGTATTGTCGTGGGAACAAGAAGACGAGTAACATACTCGCTCGCTGTTCCGTTAAAGACCACGGAATACGGCGCTAAGACACGCCTTCTTCCTAAGGGGAAAACCACGGGCATCGGCAGCTGCTCAATCGTCTGCAGCTGCAGGAAACGAGTCGCCCGCGGCTTCGTCGGCCGAGTAAGACCGAGAAATCTCTTTCCGGAAATACGGTTCTTCAAGCCTACGAGTCCGCATGAGCTCGGTAAATTCTAACCTGTCAGCCTATGAGTCCGTATGGCCAAACTATGTACACGGCGCAGTCACGGCGAGTTCATGCAGACTCACAGACGCTTCATGCGGGCACGTCGGCTGAAGAACCGAACCTCTCGTAGGCTAGTCCTCTCATTCTTCTTCGGACCGGGAAGCCGCGGACGACTCCTTGCCAGCAGCTGCGGACAATTCAGCTCTAAGCAGCTGTGGACGGCCCGCCGCCCACTCCGTCGGGGGAAGGCGTGCCGTAGGGCCGTACGTAGTCCACGGCCAAACGGCACAGCAGCACGACGCGCCTTCTGCACGTACGCGCCAGTACCTCGCTCGGGTCGAAAACCTGCCTGGCACCATCTGTATATCTAAACCCACCCTATATGCACACCCCGCCGCGCGCTGTGATCGAACGATTTGCCTTGGTAGCATACGTCACACCACCAAAAACTTGCAGCAGAGACACGAATTTTGAGGATTTTTTTTTTCCATCTCACAGCTTTGTTTCGTTTTGTTTCTTGGAACATTATTCGCAAGGGTTATATTACTCCCGAATAAGAACTGCTTGCTGTGCATAACTGACCCTTGTACGCAAATACGACACGTACCACTGCAAAAGTAATCCTACTCAACTTCCGAATAGTTTCCCCAAAAAACGTGGGTGCAGTTCTAAGATCTGAAATATAGGGGAGAGGAGGCGTTCTGGGGTCCAGGTATACATTCAAACCTGGTCGGACAAAACCCCCAACACACGGGGCGGCAAATATGTTCCCCAGCAGTGTCACGAAACGCTACTGCTGCTGCTGCTGCTGCTGCTGCTGCTGCTGCTGCTGCTGCTGCAAGATGTCGAGGAAGAGAAGAAAGGTTTGGACACAGGTTCGGTTGGGTAAAATAGTTACAGCTGTCGCTACACGACAGGAACTCGCGCAGCGAGGATATTCCTAACTATTGACTTGTTGTGTGCGTGCGTTGGTGGGAGCGTTACGGCGGAGGCGGGCGGATGCTTCAGGTACTCTCGAAAGGGGTTCGTATGACTAGAGTGGGCGCCGTCGTCATTAGAAGCCCCCATTCGATCGAAAAGAAGATTTAGCTGTGTCTATACAGGAAACTCGCGCACGCACGATATTCACAGCTGCCGTCAACTTGATTACGTGGGTGCAAGAGGAACACACAAACAGAAACCGACTTTCTGGGTAATGCATTAAAGCTACAAAGAGGCATCACTACATCAGTACGTACGTATATACATACCAGGTACCTGGTACGACGCCTTTTGGGAGCGATACCGCCGAGGCAGGCGAGTCAGGGAACTTGAAACAGGTTCCTAGTTTTCGGCGCCGACTAAAGTAGAAACTCGCATTCGGCTCCTCACTACCAGGTATGACTCAGGGCCGTTCTTAACGAACCGAAAAAAGATCACGATTCGTGACTTTTTGGCATACGACAAAAGATCACCACCCATAACATTTCAGTTCTAACGAAAAAAGACGAAAAACGTCACGTTTCGTGGTATTTTGAAATTAAAAAAAAATCCGATATTTCAAACCCAACCATTTTTGCGGGTGGAGCCAACTCTCGCGAGTGGGGCACGGCCAGGCCGGGCCGGGTCGACCGCGCCTGCCCCGGCCCGTGATATATTCGAATCACGGGCCGAAGTCTGACCAAGCCTGCGAGATTCCAATCTCACCGACCGCCGGCCAAGCCCGGTCCGCGAGACTTCATCTCGCAGGCCGTCTGCCCGGCCTGGCCTGTGACATGCTGAGGTCATTTTCGCTTTAGTCTTCGAGCTGTAGCTCCTCCTACTCGAAATTTGGAGGCCACAACGTGCTCGTTAGCGCGCGCCCAGCGGTGTCTTCGGGTAGCCGTTTGTTGTCCACAGCGGCGTACGAAGAAGAGTCTGACATGCCCCTATACCGGCCTTCGGATACCGTTGGTCCGCGTGGGTTGCGTAATGCCTTGATCAGGCGTATTTCGAGACACGACAAATGTCACGAATATGTGATTTATTTATTTTTTTAGGGAAAATCTAAAAAAATTGGCGTCATGAATCGTGAATTTTTTTTTTGTCATGATTCACGACAAAAAAATCACGGTTCACCAAGACAAAACTATCGCGAATCGTGTTTTTTTTTTGTTTGTTAGGCCGTTTCCAATGCGGCTCGATTTCGAGCTTCAGATTTGTATTTTTCGATCTCAAAATCGAATGACCGTACTTATGCAGTCCGATTATGCAAAATCCGACCGGAAAATTTTTCGATTTGAGAATCCGATGACCCAAGTCGTCGGATTTTGGCCCAAAATCCGACGACCTGGGTCATCAGATTTTCAAATCGAAAAATGGCATGCTCTCTAAATTCAAAATATTATCCACGACAGCAAACAGCAGCGGAACGATCGATGAGTTGGATGGTGATACAGCTGTATAGCGACGTTGCTTCGCGCCCGACGCGCGGACGGCGCGTCCCTCCGTGGCCAGACTAGAGTCGGCTGGCGCGGGCTCGGGCCTAGAGACCAAGAGAAGAGCACTAGGCACGCACCTCTCCGTGGATACGTACTCGGCGTAGACTACACCGCAGCTGTACAGCAGCAGCAGTCAAGTCACAAAATCAAACACAAAATACCAAGACAGGTTGACTCTAGCGCACTCGCCACATCTCTTCGCCACCAGACTAGAGGCAGTAAGCGTGGGCTCGGACGCTTGGGTCCTACGCGCAGGGCAGCGCACCCAGCGCGTCTCTTCGCGGCGCCAAATCACAAAAACAGCAGTTGGTCTCGGCGTTTGCTCGAATCTCTACACGCACAATAAATCTGATTTTTCCGCATAGGAAGGCCCTTTCGATTTGTCAAGCTCATATCTGAAAATGCCATCGGGTCAAAATCTGAAGCTCAAAAATCCAACCGCATAGGAAATGGCCTTAGGAATGGCCATCACCACTATGATACGAGTGATACACTGCTGCTGTACCGTACATGTACGTACTGCAGATGGCCATACTTGGTCGGAATAATTCAAGGTGCAAGATAGGTTAGGGTCAAGTCTCGGCGGGTTCGTATTAATAGGTAGTTTGGTCTCAAAGTTTCCATACGGAAGCCATGCTGTTTCCCTTTTCGCCTACGAGTGCTACGTAACTGCTGTAAGAAGAAAAGACGGCAAGCAGAAAGCTGCAGACACCAGCATTTATTGTGTATGTATTTCTTGGCATTTTTTTGTACTGCTGCTGTACCTCGGTACCACACGAATGATCGAGCAGACGCAGGATTCCGATCTTGTAAAAAACACGGCACCTACTGACTGCCTAAGCAAGACGGCCAGTGTACGTACCACTGCAGCCGCAGGCACGAACCGTTGAGGCAACCGGGCGTCGACCGGGGAAATGCTCTCAGTACTCGGCGCCTGCCTGCAATTCTGCGAACTCTACACAGCAGGGGCTTCGTCATTGGAGAGGATGAGTAGTGAATGAGGGTCTCGAGAACAAGCCACCCGATCCCCTAGGAGGGGAAAAAAATGATGGGCAACCCCATGCCGACAGCCTGCGCCTTGCCTTTCCGAGGCCAATCGCCACCAATTTTCGGGGGGGAAGCCAGTAGGACGTGTCGGTGACGTGACAAACGGCGATCCCAATGAGCGTCTTCGACGAGAAGAGTGGTCAAGCCATGTCGGCAGGAGCATACTCCCCCTGTGTTGCTGCAGTGGAGGGCTCGCCGACACATCCCAGCACGTGTAAACGTATAAACGATCCTCTTGGTTTGATGTAACAGATTAACGAGGACCACGATATCTCGTTGCTCCCTTACCTTGACGACGTTCTCGTTTTTCCCCCCGCACCTGGCGCTTCGGTCAGCGCCGACCCGTCGGATCCTATGCCGTCCCTGGTCTCACTGTAGCTCAAGCGACTCATGGGGTCGATGTAGCTGGCCGCGTGTGTAAAGGGATTGCGGGTTGCGGGTTTTGCTCGGAAAAAGTATTGAATGGCTTTACTATTTTTCTGGAGGCGTTCTTTCAATATCTCGCCGGGGGGCACCGACGCTTTCCATCCCCTGCTCCGCTGTTTGTTGATCACCAAGCAAAGGCATTGCTTGCTTGACGCTTGAGCCTGTTCTCTCCCACCGAGAAATCACACGAGAACCCAGACACCATGGCCGCCGTGAGAGGAGTCAAATCGCTGACTGGGCGCTCGCTCATGTCTATCGCAGACCTTAGGTACAAAACATGCGGCCGGTCTTCGCCGGACCATAGGAACAGAGGAACGCACTTCCACCGTAGTTGACGAACAACCACCTCCAAATGATATGCTACGGTCTCACTTGGTCGTGGCTGCCATTGCCTGTGTCCGATCCTGGCAGTAAGCGCCAGCTCCCGTCGGCCATGGGTTGCCTCGTCTTGGGTCACGCGCGGTTTCGTCTGGTTTCGTGCTCCCAGAGGAACGAGGTTTTTTCGTTGATGATAGATAACATGGTTGCGTTATGAGTCCTGATATACATTTTTTTTGTTTGTTTGTTTTGATCCTCCTTGGATCGGTTTTGCCCTGCGGTTGTCTGCTCATGTGTCTGCTGCTGCTGCTGCCTGCTGCTGCTGTTTCCTGCTGATGTTGCTGTTGCTGCATGTTGTTGTGCTGTATTGCTGCCGTGGTGTTTGGTCAATGTATTATGCTCTCGTGGCGTCGACTCCTTATGATTGCAACACCGCCCCTAAACGTTTTTGTTGCGGTCTCCCAGCAAGCCGGAGCTTGTCGGCCTGTTGAACTGCTCCATCGCCCTCAAGAAGGCGTTCAAGGATCCCACCAGCGGTATGGAGGTAAGAGTAGACAGCAACAGTAGTAGACAACAACAGCACTTGTAAACACGCGCGCCATTGTACATGCCGTCCCTTCTCCTCGTCCTTCAGCAGGCTTTTGTGCGTGCAATACCATGCATTCGTCCATATCGTAACACATGCATCAGGTTCTGTGTGTCGTAACCCCATTGTTGGTACTGTACTGCTGAGGTACCTGTATGACAACACAACATGTCAACATCCACGTATCACAAGAACAACTCACGAGTGGACGAATACACACACCAGCCCACGGGCACTCAGCACAAAGCTCGCGGATCCGCATTCTGCAGATAGCAACTCTGGTTCACATTGTTTTTGGCTTTACCAGGCAGCAGCCGGGGGTAGCGGCGAGGGACTGTATATGGCTGTTTCCTACAAGTACGATGCGGTTCGATTTCGATCTTGAAATTTTTCGTATTATTCGATCCCAATGAAAGCATCTGCTTAGACCTATGCCAACGGAAACGCAAAGCTCCCATTAAAAAAAATGAATTCCAAAGATACCCGCCCAAAAAACATAGAACACGCTTCCTATGGGCACGTTCAGCGTTTAGAAAAAAAAAAGTTCCAAACTTTTGGAAAAGCCCGAAAAAAGCAAATCTGCGGCCGATGTTGGGCCAAGATCGGCTTCAGAAAAACTCAGGCGGATGTTTGGTTCGAAGCGGCGAGATTCCGAGTCCTCGACAGACTCTGATCGACAAAACCAACGATTGCGTCATGAATTCTGAACGGAGAACGGAGTGCGCTCGTTAGGGGCTCCGACCCACCCTTGGGTCACCGTGTCCACACAATGGCCAGTGACGTGTGGCGGGCGCTGGCCAGGCGTACGATAAAAAAACAACTAGCCGCTGGTGTGTACAAAACAGAAGACAAAATTTCTCGATCCGTCTCGAACGGCAAAAAACAGGGTTTTTTTCAGGTGTGGGAGGATACCGCAGGACGCCGCCGGCAAGCTCTCGCCCCCTAGCGCATGTATCCACTTTCTATCTTCGATACCGTCATCTATACTCGTTGGTCTTGCCCGACACCAAGCGGGTTGGCCGTGGGCTGAGTCTATATCGAGATCGAGCGTCTATCGTCGCACGAGCTGATTTTTATCAGCGTGTTGACAATTTGCAGCGAGACGAAACACATTGCGCCGCCTGCAGCCGTTAGAAAAAAAGGAAGAAAAAATCAAACATTTTGGTAATTTTTTCCCACAGCGGCGGTACGGGGATATTTTCGGCTGTTTTGGTAAAACAATCTTTTTTTAACGAAAACTTTTGGACTTTGCGTTTCCATTGGCATATGTCTTGGGCAGTCCTGAATGTACACAAGCGGAGGAGAAAAAAAATCGATTCAATAATCCAATGGCCCAAGTCGTCAAATTTTGGACCAAAAGCCGACGACTTGGTCCATCAGATTTTCAAATCGAAAAATAGCATGGTCTCTAAATTCAAGATGTTGTCCACGAAAGCTAAGCAGCAGCAGAACGATCGATGATTTGGATGGTGACACAGCTGTACAGCGATGTTGCTTCGCGCCCAACG
This sequence comes from Macrocystis pyrifera, assembly GCA_031763025.1. Taxonomy (NCBI): domain Eukaryota; class Phaeophyceae; order Laminariales; family Laminariaceae; genus Macrocystis; species Macrocystis pyrifera. Next base: position 8,761,701 of record JASSKH010000023.1, read on the forward strand.
CGCAGTAGGCGGTCGGTGCGCCTCTCCGTGCCTAGACTACGAGTACAGTCGGTTTTGCGCGGGCTCGGGCCTAGAGACCAAGAGAAGCGCGCTTGGCGTGCACCTCTCTGTGGATACGTGCTCGTAGACTACATACAGCAGTCAGTCACTCAGAGTGCTGAGCCCCGATGCTTCATAGTGTCAAAATACAAAATACCAAGACAGGCAGACTCGAACACACACGGCACGTCTCTTCGTCGCCAGACCAGAGGCAGTCAGCGTCGGCTCGGACGCTTGGGTCCTACGCCCGGTGAAGCGTACTCGGCGCGTCTCTTCGCGGCGCCAGACCACAGCAACAGCAGTTGGTCTCGGCGTTTGCTCGAATCTCTGCGAGCACAATAAATCCGATGTTTTTCGCATAGGAAGACTGTTTTGACTTGCGGAGATCACAGCTGGAAGTGCAATCGGGTCAAAATCTGAAGCTAAGAAGCTCAAAATCTAAACCGCATAGGAAGCGGTTCAAGTGCCGTTATTGTCGGAGAGCTTTTATTCCAGGATTTTCGAAAATTTGGAAAAATTTGGAAATTTGGATCAAGATACATACAGAGGCATTCATTCGGTCACAATTTTGTGAAATTTAGCAGGAGGTGCAATATCAGAAAAGGTTAAATTTCGCATTTCGCATGTTTGGGAAAAAAAAATATATGGAAAACCTGGAAGATAAACAGAACACCAGGTACGCGAGAGAATACCGTCGCAACTTTGGAAATTCTTGGCAAAAAACTCTCCGATGATAACGGCCCTAGGCCAATTATTATGGGAGACGAAAGCAGAACAGGATTTTTGAACACCTTCGCTGGATTTTTCTCCCAGGGACGCCAAAATAGTCCCCTGCCATATAGACAAACCATTGATCAATTTTGGAGGATCGATATTCATAGCGGTTTTGGCCGATTGTGCAGGCTCGAAATTCCAACTAACTGGCCCAGTTTCGATTTTTCACCCGGCTTCGATAAGAAAATCGAACCTGGCCGCCTGTTCGTATTTCTCACCCGGTTTCAATGAAAAAAACGAAACTGGGCCAATTGGCCTGAGTTGGCCATCCGTTGGAATTTCGAGCCTGCATTATTGGGCAGTACGACTATTGTAGATCCCTCTCAAAATTGACCAATGGCTCGTTGAGATATCAGAGGGGACATTTTTTAGCGTCCCCGGGAGAAGCAGCCCAACCCGTTTCATAAAAATCCTGTACTAGTTTCGTCTCCCATAATAGTCGGCCTACAGAAAGAGATGTCAAATCTTCATCGGCATTCGCGAGAGTTGTAAAGCCTACGATCGTATCCGCTTTGGGTGTTTGATATATTCGTCGGGGCAAAATGGGACAACAGGAACTACCGTCTTTTGTTGTACACGAGCCTATCAGAGAAAATAGACGCTTCCACCGACCCTGCTCCCACTTGGCGCTCTGCTCCGACCTCATCCCACCCGACCTGAGCCCTCTAAAATTATCATGTTGGAAATTTCGCCGCTGGAAAGGCCCCCCAAGCACCCTGATCCCACGCGACTTTTATCTGCCAAAATCGGGGTTTTCACCCAAACGGCCGTAGGTGAAAATGGGTGAAGTACGTACAGCAACCTAACTAAAAGTGTACTACTGGTGGATCCTACAGTAGTAGAGGTGCACCATCTTTTTTTTCTGAGGCTCCTCGCTTGAGGAGCTCCAGACATCACCCTAAAGCTGACGTGAAGAACAATGGAAGTGCAATGGCTGATGAATAATCTCATGGCCTTGGCATACTAAACTGTCATTTTTGGAAAATCAAAAATGGCATCCGGACGATTTTGAGTTAAGGAGCCCCGTCATCCAGAAAAAATATATACCATGGTATATGTTTGTGCTACCTTTTATTCTGGAACGCGTCTAACTGTAGTGTCTGACCTGTGGTCTTCCTGCCGCAGATACGGGTCTGCGAGTACGACGAGGCGATATGGGATAGACCCCGACCATTGTGATGCTTCGACCGCGCGTGCTGCGGGTTTGGTGTGACCTTATTATGCAGGATGTGCACTCCTCATTGAGGGGAGCAAAATCTGAAGCTGCTGTATCACAGCGTACGATGTTGCGGACTGCGTATTCTGCCGCACCCGATCGCGGGGTGTCATGTATACATGTCGACTTTTTTTTGTTCTGCCTGAGGTGCACGATGTGTTTCAACGACGACGTGTATTTGGCGGCTTTTGTACTATTATTTTTGATTTGACTACGTGTATGTTTTCCCTGAGGTATTCTTCAGCTCCGGTTTTTTGGAGCCTGTCCTGTGTCAACGGACTCAATATTTGGAGACATGAGCTACTCGTAGTGTGAGAACAGCAATAGCAACAGCGTATCCCTCGGCCTAATTGCCATGATCCAAAGCGAGACTGCCACACCATACATACCGCGGCCTATTACGGGGGACCATAGTAAACAGGACCAAATATTGTCAGTAAAAATAAGTAAATATATAGTTTTTTCGTGTATACCGTAGGTCCTATTTACTATTGTCCTCCGTAATGGCTGTCCTGACTCACCCAAAACCGGACTTTCATGCCATGCATACATACCGCGGCCTAACTGTCCTAACGCGACCAAAAAAAGGTTGAACCCCATAATTTTTCTAGTTGAATCGGTGCTTTGTTTTGGGAAACGCGACGGAGATACGAAAAAGAAAACAGGAATCAACCGCGTGGCTCTATCCATTGATGGCAACAGCACCGCCTCCTCACGCAAATACACACGCTCCGCACCCCCCGGTGCCCTCATTGATGACAACACAACCGTCTCCTCCGGCGCACACACCCCTTCGCCCGCCCCCCGTGCCCCCCTCCCCATTAAGGACAAGCAAACCGCCTGCACAGACACCCCCCGCCCCCATTTTAGATCACACCGCCTCCTCCCACCGCCTCCCCCCCCCCCCCCCCCCCCCCCCCCCCCCCCCCCCCCCCCCCCCCCCGCCCGCACCATTGACGACACCAACACTGCCTCCTTGGACGCTGACGACACCAACACCCCCCCCCCCCCCCCCCACCCCCCCGTTGACAACAGCAACACCACCTACTCGACCCCCCCCCCGCCCCGCGCTACAGCAACACTGCCTCCTGGAATACACACACCCTTCCCGCCGACCCCCACCATTGACGACAATAGCACCCCCTCGTTCGATACCCCCCTTCCCCCCCGCCCGGCGTCTCTCCATGCTCGACGCTCGACGTTGCACGCTGGTTGGAAGCAGAAGACCCAAGAGCTGCTTGGGAAATCCGTCGCGATGATCTTCCAGAAGCGGTCCACGCGCACCCGTGTGTCGACCGAGACTGGGATGGGGCTCCTCGGGGGTAGAGCTCTCTTTCTGGGTCCCGGTGACATTCAGCTGGGCGTCAACGAGTCGATGAAGGACACCGCCAAGGTAGATATTGATTGGTTTGATTTGATTGGCTGGTTGTTTCATTGGTTGATTGGTCGGTTGGTTGGTTGGTTGGGTTGGCTCGTTGGTTGATTGGCCGATTGGTTAGTTGCTGGTGCTTAGATTGCTTGATTCGTTGGTCAATTGCTCGCTGGCAGGCTTGCTTAGTTGCTTGCGTGCTTGCTCGCTCGCTCGCTCACCCCATGCCACCCCACCCACCACCCACCTCTCCCTGCGCCACATCGTCGAAAAACGCCTCCGTGGTTAGGTTTTGTCCGGGTTCAACAGCCTGCTCTTGGCCCGAGTGAACGAGCACTCCGATGTGGAGGAGCTGAAGGCAGAGGCGAACGTACCGGTGATCAACGCGCTTTCGGACCTCCACCACCCACTGCAGACCCTCGCCGACCTCATGACCATGCAGGAGCACTTCGGCAAGCTGGACGGTATGACTTTCACCTGGGTAGGGGACGGCAACAACGTCCTCCACGACCTCATGCTCGGGGCCGCCAAGCTCGGTAAGGTTGACCTGTTGTTGTTGTTGTTAACGTTGGTGATGTTGGTGTGGTGGTGCTGGTGATGGTCTTATTTGTTGTTGTTTGCGTTGATGCTGTTTTTGGTGATGTTGGTGGTGGTTGTGTTGATTAGTGATGTTGGTGGTGTTGGTGTTGTTGTGTTTCTGTTGTTGGTATTGCCGATATTTTTCTTGACGATGGTGGCGGTGGTGGTGCTGGCGCTGGTATACCTCCAAGAAGCAACGCAGCGCCATAATCTAGTTCGTGGCCATTCGACAGGCTCCAGCAATTGATGAGGACTGATGTGTTACGTAATGGTGTCCGTCACGTCGCCCCAGTCGCGACGTTGCCGGAGATACCTATCCATTGGTCGAATACTGATTTTTTTTTCGGGGTGTTGACTGGTAAAAACACGCACACAGATACTTTTGCACCCTTGCTCCTGCTTGGCACCCTCATCTCACCCCGGCCTGATGCGGCTCAGACCTGAGCTCTCCAAACTGACCCTGAGTAAATAGTTAGCACCCGGCAGGGCCCACCAAGCAACCCTGATTCCTCGCCGACCAAAATCGTGGGTCGATATGCCAGCAGAATATTTTGTTCGAACAAGTAGTGAAGCTGCCCTCACATTTTTCGTGACGTCTTGCCTTGCTTTGCCTTGTCCTGTCTCGCCTTGTCATGCCATTTTTCCTTGCCAGGTCCTGCCTTACTCTGTCTCACCTTAGATTGCCTTACCCTACCCTATACCCTACCCTGCCCTACCCTACCTTGTCCCGCCCTACAATATTCTACCGTATTACCTACCCCACTCTAGTCTACCCTACCCTACCCTACCCTACCCTACCCTATACCCTACCCTACTCTACCCTACCCTACCCTACCCTACCCTACCCTACCCTACCTTGCCCTACCGTACGCTACCCTACCCTAACCTGCCCTACCCCACCCTGCCCTGCCCTGCCCTGCCCTGCCCTGCCCTGCCCTACCTTGTGTCGCCTTGCCTTGCTCGTTGTACAGCTATCAACCTGCGAATCGCAACGCCGCCGGCTTACCGCCCAAATCCAGAGATCGTCTCGATGACGGACGACCTCGCGAAGGCGAGCGGCTCGTCAGTCGTGATCACGGACGACCCGATAGTGGTGAGGAACAAAGGGAGTTCGACATGTCTTGGAGGGGAATATGTGTGGGTGATGTTGTTGTTGGTGGTGGTGGTGGTGGTGTTGTTAGTTTTGTTGGTGTTGTGGCTGCTGCTGGTGCTGGTGGTGGTGGTGCTGCTGTTTTTGTTGTTTGCTGTTGCTATTGCGGCTGTTGTTGTTGTTGTTGTTGTTGTTGCTGCTGCTGTTGTTGCTGCTGCTGCTGTTTGTTGTTGTTGTTTCGTTGCTGTTGATGCTGTCTGTGCGTGTGTGGTCGAAGCCGCTGTATATAGCAGCTAACCCGCGAGGAACGTCGGCGGTGGTACCGTATGATGATTTTAGTTTAGGAGGGGGTGCGCGTGCGCGTTCGTGCATGTGTTTCGCGATGCTTACGCCTCCCGCGATGACAAGAAAAACGTGCTCTGCAGAAGGCAAGGGTTATTGTTGCCGGAGGAATCAACACGCCGTGTTGTATCCCACAAAAAAGCACGGACTAATCTAATTTTCTCAGGTTGGTTCCCTCTCTTTATGACGTCACACCGAAGCTTATGTATCCCTTATGCTGCTGCAACCTGTATCCCCCACAAGATCTGGTTGCTGACATTTAACCCCCTTTTTTTGCGTTTGGTTGCTTTCTTCGTTGGTTGCTCGGTTGATTTGCGACACCGAGACAACTATTTTCCCCTTCATTGACGCTGTCAATGTCCGCATGCGAGAAAAATCCGCCTCAAAGGGGTTCTCGGTAAGATGCATCTCACCCTTTGTGCCGCTCGCCGAACACCTCGCGTTTCGCTTCGCGCTTGGTGCAATAAGCAATGCCCGCCTGGTCGGTGGAAACCCCAACGTGCTCTCCGTCCCGGCATTGCAGGAATGCGAGGGTCTATGGTCAAACGACTACGGCCATGCTTGTAGTATCGCGTTCACCCCTCCCCTCCATCCTAACTGCCCGCCCCATCTCCCGCCTTCCAGCTCGCCTACAGTTGGCGTCCTCCATTAGTCGGTTGGTCAGCTGGCTGGTCGGTTGCTTGGTTGTTTCGGTTGCTTGATTTCTTGGTCTGGCATGTAAGAGCCCATCTTAACGGGGAACACACTAAATTTCCTTCCATCAGATGCAAATTAAATTAGAAACAAAAAAAAATCAAGTCAAATTGAAAGAACCGAAAGTCCTCGATAAAACGGGCCCTTTAATTAAATTAGAAGAAAAAAATCGAGTCAAATTTAAGGAACCGAAAGTCCTCGATAAGATGGGCCGTAACACCGGCAAGATTTTCGAACCGCCTCCCATTGTTACAACCGTAAAGAGGGTTTGAGTTTCGCGCACAGAAAGGCGCGATCGTTCTAGTTTGATGGCGCTCGTTTTTTTTATCTGACAGCATTAAGGGTGCAGCTAACATCGAACAGTTTACATTTCGGGAGGGGGGGGGGGTCTTCTCTCTCTCTCTCGACCAAAGCTTGTTTTTTTCCGAAAACGCCTCCTTGTTCGGTATTGGCGAAACCTTCCCGTTCTTCTGGAAAAATCGAGTGCTCGAAAAGGATCGCAACGGCATCCTGCGCGAAGCTCTTTACGGTACTTTCTTGGTCGCCTGGTTGGTTGGTTGGTTGGTTGATTTTTTGCTGTTGGGTATTTACAGGCGCTTTGCAGGCGACCCCCCGCCCCGTTGGTTGGTCGGCTCATGGCTTGGTTGGTTGATTGGTTGTTTTGGTTTATTTATGTATGTGTTCGTTTATTTATGTATTTATTTATGTATTTATGTATTTATGTATTTATGTATTTATCTATCTACTTATATATCTATTTATTTATGTATGTGTTTGTTTATTTATTTTTTTGTTTATTTGTTTATTTATTTATTTATTTATTTGTTTATTTTTTTATTTATTTATTTATTTATTTATTTATTTGCTTATTTATTTATTTAATTATTTATTTATTTATCTATTAGAGTGTCTGCGCAAAATAAAATATATTACGACTTTTGATTATCTATTCCCCCGTTACCGACGACTAATCAAATATCCTAATCAAATTTGCATAAAAATGACGAAGTTATGCATTTTTGGATAGCATATTATACTAGAGCCATATTTGTGTGATATGAGATTCGACCGCTGCATTCTGTTGGCCGAAAACTCTCCGGACGCTTTGGATTCGCCAAGCTTGCCCCGAGAGTGGCCTCGGACCCTCGGGCCATGTGTCTGCTACTGGCGGAGAAGAATTGCTGCCGCTGATGCTGCATGCCTTTGCAGCAGATACTATTAGGTAGGTGCTGCTGCAGCTGCTGCTGCTGCTGCTGCTGTACGTCACCGACTACTCCTACTACTGCATGTAGTGTGCTGCTGCTGCTGCTGCTGCTGCAAGTAAGACTTAGTGCTGTTGTTGCTGGAAGCACTGCGGCAATAAGCAAGCACTGCGGCGAGCAGGCGCTGCTGCAAACAAAAGCGCTGCTGCAAGCGAGCGCTGCTGCACACAAGCAAGGTCTGCTGCAAGCAAGCGCTGGTGCAAGCAAGCGCTGCTGGAAGCGAGAGAGCTGCCTCCAGCAAGCGCTGCTGCAAGAGCTGTCGCAGGCGCTGCTGGTGCTGCAAGCACGTGCACCCTTGCCGCCACGCCCCTGATCTTCGCCGCTTCGACCCCTTTTCGGCCAGGGAGGACGACGAAGAAGGAGGGCGATCTTCTCGTTGTGGCGGCGTTGCTTGCACAGCGAGTGTCGAGGAACGCAAGATAGATCGCACTTCTGCCTGTTAGTGCTTGCTGCTGCTTACTGCTCCTGCAGCAGCTGCTGCTGCTGCTGCTGCTGCAGGTAGGTACTACTGCTGCTGCTGCAGGTAGGTACTGCTGCTGCTTGCACGACTTCTTGTGTTCGGCTCATTTGGTACAAAAAAAGTGCTGCCGCTGCCGCAAGTGTTTTTTTTCAAACATAAGAATCCAATATTTAGCTGTTTTTCGTCTACGATTATGCGCATGCCGAACGGCTTTCGATTATGATTACATTTCCGACGGAAATCCTTGATAAACAAAAATATTATGCGCAGACACTCTATTCATTTATCTATTTATTTATCTATTTTATTAGTCATTTATTTATTTATTGTAGTTATTTAGTTATTCATTTAATTGCGCGGTCTCTGTCTGCAGGCGGTTTCAGGGGCTCACGTGGTTGCGACGGACACCTGGGTGAGCATGGGGCAGGAGGAGGAGACGGCTAAGAGAATCAGAGATTACGACGGCTACCAGGTAAAAGGGTCGTTGTTTTTTTTCTTGTTTTTATCACGACTACACTAACCCCTGCCCTTAAAGGGACGCTGGCGCTCTCAGGAATGCGTGGTCAAGTAGATATCCGCGCGTGCGTAGGCGTTTCGGCAGAGCATGCACATGCACATACGCCTTGGGAGTAGAGTGAGGGATTTGCAACCAAGATCCGTATTTCGTAGTTGTAGAAAAGTAGATTCCAAAGTACAAGAATCCCGTTTTTGGCCCGTTTTTTGCCCTTTTTGGGGGCCCATGAAATTACCTCCCGTCAGACCACTTCTTATGCAGTCGGAAACTAGGATTGAAAAAGCCGGTTTCCGATCGGTTTTTTTTCCGTCTGGATTGTGAATAGCATACCCTTCTTGTCGTCCGTCGGATCGAATATACGGTTTTTTGTGTTTTTTCTGGAGACATTTGATGTAAGGGAGTGACTTTCAATAGATTGACTATTGCTAGCTCCAACAAAAAAGGGTAGGGCAGGCGAAAGTCGGTTCGAAACTGCTTCGCCGTAATGCTCGTGGGGTCTGAGAGGTCTTAATCTTCCAGCAGCTGCGCCCAACCACACCTACGTGCTGATGATGTCTCGCTTCTTCCTCGAGCAACGTGTGAGCTTCACGCGCGGGGCGTTCTCCTCCATCTCGTCCTCGAGGCCATCGCGGCGCTGGACTTCTTCGAGAGTCTCCAAAGCTACAGCCAGCGCAGCAGTTGGCAAAAGGTCATCGATACCGCGCACTGCGGCCATCGGGTGCCGTCACGTGCTGCTGCTGACGGGCGTAGATAAGGATATATCACGCTGACTCGCGCCGAGCAGCAGCAGAAGTGACAGCAGCCAAGCCAGCGTCGCCGATGTTGTGGTGTGGGATCGTGTCGTATGTCGTGTTTGCTGTGTGGGTGTGTGATGCTCGTACGAATGTGTGGCAGGACTTTCTAACGTTTCCGATGCATGAATCCGACTGGCGAGTGGTGGATCAAAAATCTCAGTTTTTTCGACTGACTGCTGTGTAGTCCAGTTGGAAAATCTTGATCGAAAAAAACTTGGGTTGAAAAGGCGCTTTTTTCAACTGCATGAGAACGCCAATTTTTTGTCTCCGATCGGAAACCGGCTTTTTTTCAATCCATGCTTCCGACTGCGTAAGAAGTGGCCTAAGAGTCCTAGATGATCCAGCTCGGGATCTGTCTGTTGTGTGCGAACACGATGTCGTAAAGTTCCAAAAATGGTTCCTATAAATTCTACACCACTCAGACAAATGAGGTCATCGATCCCCACGTCATAGTCTAGATATGGGGGCCATAGTAAATAGGACCTATGGTAGACACACAAACCTATATATTTACCTATCTTTACTAACAATATTTGGTCCTATTTACTGTGGTCTCCCGTAATACGATATACCTGGTACCAGGTATATCATAGCGGTGTAACGCTTTTTTGGCCGAAAATATTTATGACTGACCAGGCATTTCCTTAAAAGCCCAATAAAAGCCCAATATGTTGGACATTCCGTTAGTTTTTTTTTTTTTACACTTTGTTTCGCGCTACACCGATAACATCGTAGGTTGTATTATGTGAGATTGTTCGTCGGGCTGCATTTTTTAGTGCTATTACGGGGGACCATGCATAGTAAATAGGACCTACGGTGTCAACAAAAAACTATATATTTGCCTATTTTTATTATCAATATTTGATGCTATTTACTATGGTCCCCCGTAATCGGTCGAGGTACAGCAGTGGTGGTCCCTCTATAGTGCCAGTTGAGCACTAATGGTGCCGGCTGCCGGCTATATTGCCGGTGAAACCGGTTGGCACAGATGGGATCAACCATTGTGGTAGCGCGCCGAGTAGTTAGTGCCGGTCGCCCGTATATATATATATATATATAATGCCGGTATTGTTAGCTGGCGCGTACCGGCACTGCTGTCGTCGAGGGACCGGCACTACTGAATTTGTGTAGAGGTCCTCAAGTGTGGAGCCTCAGAAGGAAGGCAGAAGTGGTGGGTGCACTCTTACCGCCGTATATAGCATGCGTCGTGGCAGATATATTGCCGGTCATGTATACATGATCCACAAGCTTTGCCCCCTTCGGGAGTGTTGTGACATTTTTTTTTTTTTTTTTTTTTTTTTTTTTTCGGAGTTCACGGCAGACATTCGTTCGTTCCTCGGCCAGCTGTACAGTCGTGCGTAGCCACCGGGCGAGAACGAAAAACATGAACATGAAAAACAAAAAAAAATGATGTTGAAAGCTGGGGAAAAGAAAAAGTAGCCACCATCTACGAGGGCAAGCAACCGGGCGAATAACACCGGCCAGCCCAAGCTTTTAGAACTGCAGCCCCGTTTGGGAGACAAACCTTTCAAATCGCAAGTAGTTTGTCCCCAGCACGAGACTGCGGTCCTAACTAAAAAGATTGACGTTGGTTCTATATATAGTGCCTTATGTTGCCGGGTGGGAAGCCGCATGTTGTGCACGAAGTTTCGTAGCACATGTTCTTCGGGTTGGATCTGTACTCGCACGCAGATCTTGCACAGCCTCTCACGGGGGAGAAACCAGATGATCTACAGGTAGATAGATAGATAGATAGATAGATCATGATCTGTGCGAGGTGTGGCAATATTTTTCTCCACTTTTTTTTTCTCGTCGCGTTTTTTTCCTCTCTGTGAAGCCTCAAGACGTGTGCTTCTGCTGCTGCTAGATAGATAGATAGATCATGATCTGTGCGAGTGTGTGGCAATATTTTCTCCACTTTTTTTTTCTCATAACGCGTTTTTTTTCCTCTCTGTTTAGCCTCAAGAGGTGTGCTGCTGCTGCTAGATAGATAGATAGATAGATAGATAGATCATGATCTGTGCGAGGTGTGGTAATATTGTCTCCACTTTTTTTTCTCATCGCGTTTTTTTCCTCTCTCTGAAGCCTCAAGAGTGTGTGCTGCTGCTGCTGCTGTTGTCTCCGGTGTGTATACCTCAATGCTGCTCTATTTCTCGACCCGCTCTGACGCTGCGGGGGGTTGTACAGGTGAATGAGGAGCTCATGTCTCATGCGGCTGACAACGCAGTATTCATGCACTGTCTCCCTCGGCACAAGGAAGAAGTCGACGACGAGGTGCGTTTTATGTTTTTTGTTTGTGTTCGCCTTCGGATATATATATACATGTATATTTTTTTGGTGCCTCCTTTTGCCGAAGCACACCGCTATAGATGTTTCGGATTTTAAAAAATGGCATACGGCAGTGGTCCCTCTATAGTGCCGGTTGCCCGCAATACCGTCGTACCTGGTACGTAGTGCCTGCCTGCCTGCCTGCCTGCCTGCTTGCCTGCGGCGCTGCTGTAGTGCAACAGTAAGAGTAGCAGCAGCGATAGAGGGCGGCTGGCAGAAGGTGCAATCGATCGTTTGGCCCAGATGGGATTCACCAAGTGTTGTGGTATGCGGAGCAGGGCCGGTTGCCGCTTCGACAGTGCTGGTACTACTGTCTTGTTGCCTGGCGCATGCATGCCGGAACAACGTATATAGAGGGACCACTACTGCTGTATTCACATGTTTGCCAGGCACGTACAATATACGACCGATTGGTTGGTCGTGCTACTGCTGTGCATGTACGGATACATGGATGATGTGCAGCAGCGGGTCGTGGTCTTGCGTTTTCTTGTTCGTGTTTTTATATGTGCTATTACGGGGGTCCATAGTTAACGGGACCAAATTTTGTTGGTAAAAAATGGTAAAATATATAGGTTTTTATGTATACCATAGGTCCTATTAACTATGTACCCCCGTATTACCAGGTATACGTGGACGCCTATTACGGGGGACCATAGTAAATAGGACCAAATATTGTTAGTAAAAATAGGCAAATATGTAGGTTTTTGTAAATACACCAAGTCCTATTTACTGTGGACCCCCGTAATTGTAAGTTATAGTAAGAGTACTTGTAAGTAGTATGACATGTATGTACGACTGTTGATAGGCCGGGGAACTACTGTATATACCGTGTATTGCTATCACCCGGGTGTGATAAGACGACACACCCCCCTCCGACGGATTTCAAAGCTGATGTTCTCGACGCATCTATTATTGGGAAGACGTCTGCGAGCTCTTTCAAAGCCACCATTTTGGTTGAGTTGTTCCCTAGGCCCTTAAGGCACGTTTCGGAGAAAATCGGCTGCGAAATTCGCCCCAGGGGGTGTGTTATCCTATCACCCTGGTGTGATACGGCCAAACTATTCTTACTCGTATACTATACCCTGGGAATATGTATGGGGCTGTTTGTCCATCGATCGTTCTGGGGCCCAGGTTTTGTTTTTTTTTTGTTTTGCTTTCCTTACCGATATTTTTTTTTCGCTCCGATTTTTTTTCCCGTTGTTGCCTGAATGAAGACTGATTGTTAGCGCACTTCAGGCCGACGGATCGTCGATTTCCGCTCCACGATATAGATATTTGAGGACATGTAAGATACCTGCCCTGATCTGCATGATCTGCAGCAGCAGCAGCTCATGTTGCGGGGCGGGTGCCTCATGATCTGCATGATCTGATAGAAATGTTTCCTGAGTTGGATTTTGTACGGTACATATCCTGCACAGCGTCTCATAGCGGCAGGTTAGGATCTGTAGATGATCTATCTGTAGATAGATAGATACATGCATTATGTATCCGACGTGTGAATCGTTGTACAGCAGTACCTTTTTTCACAGCCCACCGGCGTGCTATATTTTGGCAATACGCTACCATTTGATATAATAGTACGCCTGTAGATAGGCTGGTTACCGGATAACGATAGGGACAGTATGGGGCTGGCCCGATTACTGCAATGCCTGTCGAGCTAATCGCGTGCATTTACTCAAATATTGATGTCTTATCTTGATGATTCCCACTTTCCTGGCTCTCAGAGAGTTGTCTGAGAAACAGGGGGGTTTTATACATATTTTTTTTTTTGGCGCGTTTACTCAGAAACACGCCTGCTCGATAATAGAGGGAAAACGGGATATCATGAATACCATGACAACCATGTACGACCATAATGTGATACCCCGTGTACCGTATTACATGTACGGAGCACCTGGTATAGAATCGTATAGTCCGACTTTGTTTCCCTCAATAATGATAATAAATTGATGACACTATTATTATTAATAATAATAACATAATCATAAACATAGATAGATAGATGAATAGATAGATAGATAAGATAAATAGATAGATAGATAGATAGATAGGTAGATAGATAGATAGATAGATAGATAGATAGATAGAAACTTCGAAGTAGATTTTAATATATAGCTGGTAGATATTATAATTATTATCAAAGCAAGGGATATACACAGACAGCTGATGTGTGTTTTATTTTATAAAATTTGCCAAGTATTTCGTACGAGTACAACTTTTGTGCTTGGTGCACACTGCTACGTACAGCAGTATAGACTGGTGAATACCTATGCTTCGGTAAATATAGTTATAGCTGTCGCCACAATAGAGACTCGCGCAGAAACTGTTGCCAACACGTGTGCGCTGGGAGGTGTTTTGCCGAACAAAAAAGTCACCGGTCTGATTTTTCTTCGTTTAGAAGATTATACAGCGGTAAGTCGGTCGGTCGGTCTGCCGGCAAGTCGGTCGGTCGGTCGGTAAGTCGATCGGTCGGTCGGTCTGTCTGTCTGTCGGTCGGTCAGTATATCGGTAAGTAGGTCGATATGTTGGTCGGTCGCTCGCTCGTAGATTTCATTCAGGCTTCGGCGATCTCGAAACGCGCCGGGGGAAATAATAAACTATTTACGGGGGGTCCATAGTTAACGGGACCAAATTTTGTTAGTAAAAATTGGCAAATATATAGGTTTTTATGTACATCATAGGTCCTGTTAACTATGGACCCCCGTAATAATCTTCGCTCATATTAATATTGTAGTAATAACCCTCAGTTGCTGCGGTTATCAAGGAATGCTCGTGTGTACAGGCAGCGCCAGTGACGGCGGTGGTGGAATGGCACCGTCAGATTCCTACATATATATATTATACCTATTACAGGGGTCCATAGTTAACGGGACCAAATTTTGTTAGTAAAAATAGGCAAATATATAGGTTTTTATGTACACCATAGGTCCTGTTAACAATGGACCCCCGTAATAGTATATATTTTCTTGTGTGGACAGGGGATTTTTTTTTTTTTTTTTTTAACGATGTTGTCGTGACGGATTGACCACTTTTGATTGATTCGCCCTCCTTCTCGTTGTTGTTTCTTGCCGTCCGCTCCAAGTTCTTGTTATTTCTCGTGTGCGTCCTCCCGCTGTTGCTGTCGTATAGATGCTGTATCTTTTGTGTTGTTCTTATTGTTAATCTCCCGCCGCCGCTGTTTTGGGTTTCTGTTTTTTTTTTGGCCTTTTTTTGCTTGTTCTTTTTTTTTTTTTTTTTCTCCAACATACTGCTGTATACAGGTGTTCTACTCGGGTCGATCTCTTGTGTTCCCGGAGGCGGAGAACCGCATGTGGACCGTCATGGCCCTCATGCAGTCCATGCTCGGGAAATAAACCGACCCCTGAAGCGATCCTAGGTCACCAGTAACTACAGTAGTAGGAGTAGTAAAAGCCGTCACGTCGAAGGTCACGATTTTTTTGCGCATCTACGTGTGATACGTATGTACCTGGCGGCGGCGGCGGCGGCGGCGGCGGCGGCGGCGGTGGCGCCCTGGACAATTCCAAACGGGAGCGTTGTATCCTACGGAGGAAACGGTCTGTGCTCAGTTGCTCAACTTCGTTTCATCGATTGGTCAATACAGGCTTAAAATATGCTATCGTACCCCTCTGGCCGCTAAAATTATCGAGGTTTGGTTTTCACATCAGAGTCCAAACGGTGATTGTATTTCCGGACAAAGTGGTGATGACTTGTGGTAGACCGGTCTGTTTGTGGGAGCGTCAAGGCGGCTTTTTGGCCTTGAAAAAGTACTCCTAGTGTAGGGGCCGGTCGGTCAAGGGGGAAAAAAACAACGCGGTCTCCTATTTCGAGCGTATTTAGTCAACTTTGTGTGCTGATGAGTGCTGATTGGTCGACTGCGTGTGTTTCCCGACTGGTCAAGCCCGCTTGTTTGTTTGCCGATTGGTCAACGTCGTGTGCTGATTGCTGCTGATTGGTCAACTGCGCGTGTTTCCCGGTTGGCCAACTTCGCTCGTTTTGTGTACCATTTGGTCAACTTCTGTTGAAAGCTGGTGGACGCACTTCGTTTGCTGATTGGCCAACTTCGTCTAGTTGACAATTTGTGAAGTTCGATTGTTTACGGGATGGCCAACTTTGTTCGTTTGCCGGTTGATCCACTTTGTTTGTTTTCCGGTTGGTCGACTTTTGATTTGTTGATTGGTCCAGTTCGCTTGTTTTCCGATAGGTCAACTTTTGCCGGTTTGTTGATTGGTCAGCTGCGCTTGTCTGCCGATTGGCCAACTTCGCTTTTTTTTTTCCCCCGATTGGTCAACTTCGTGTACTCAACTTCGTTTGTTCGCTGATTGGTCAATATCGCGTCTTCGCCAATTGCCGTACTTTGAGTACCTGGAAGGCCGCTGTGATGTTAATCAGTATCGCACAGGTGTCGGAGTTCTCGCGCTGGCTGTGCGTACGTAAAAATGCCAGAACCAAGGCACTAAACTCGATTTCCGCGCAGGGTATAGGCGTGATCGAACATGGGTGTGGGTAAAAAAATGCCCTGAACCAAGTCATTAATCTCGATTTCCTCGCAGGTATCGGAATTATCGCGCCGGGAGGTGCGTACAAAGGCCAGAACCAACCTCTTGAACTCGATTTCCGCACAAGCATCGGAGTTATCGAACAGGGGGGGGGGGAGAGGGGGGGAGGCGTAAAAATGCCAGAACCGAAGTTATCAAACTCGATTTCTGCGCGGGTATCATATCGGAGCTATCGCACAGGACAGGGGTGCGGTAAGGAAGACAGAGACGAGAACGTGAACGATCGAAAAACGATCGCGATCGCACCCCGATGCGATAAGTGTGCAGTAACCCGAATCCTTACGGTACAGCCAGAAACCACGTTCGTTCGTTGTTTTTACGGTTGGTTGTTATCTGTGTGTCGTCGGACAATCGATCTACAACGAACACAGGCGTTTACACTCATCAACAGCTTTCCAGTGGGATAGAGGAGAGACTACTACTACTCCTACTAGGGGGGACCATAGTAAATACGACGTAACATTGTTGGTAACAATAGGTAAATACATAGGTTTTTGTGTGCACCGTAGGTCCTATTAACTATGGACCCCCGTAATACTATTAATAGTGTGGTATTCGCAGATATTCGATTTTCAAGTTGGAATGGAACAGATTGTGTCCTGTACGGTAGAGGCACATACAGAAAACCATACCCGGGTATTCATACCCGGGTATTTACCCTACGAAGAACTTCTGTTGAGTTCTGTAAATTGTTTTCATACCCGTACCCGCGGAACTTGCCGTGAGCTCTTTTTAAGTCTTCCATACCCGCGGTACCCGGAACTTCGGTAAGTTTTGTACGCCCGTGCCGCCAAACACGGGGGACGGGTACAACGCACGATACAGCAGTGTCGGATGGCAAAAATAATATAACAATTACCTGGTACCAGCTAACGATACGTGTGTACTGAAGGAAGAAAGCGCAGGGGGACGGGACATATACACCGTTGTTGTAGGGCGTGCGCCATGTGCAAGAGGGGCCTGCACAAAACTTTGTGCAGGAGGGGCCTGCAAAAAACTTTGTGCAGGAGGGGCCTGCGCAAAACTTTGTGCAGGAGGGGCCTGCACAAAACTTTGTGCAGGAGGGGCCTGCACAAAACTTTGTGCAGGAGGGGCCTGCAAAAAACTTTGTGCAGGAGGGGCCTGCGCAAAACTTTGTGCAGGAGGGGCCTGCGCAAAACTTTGTGCAGGTCCTGTACAAAGCTTTGTGCAGGACGTGTGTCGTCAATTTCAACCTTGCACGTGGACCCAGACCAACCCGACCCCAGGCCTGACGCTAACCCCAACCCCAACCTTTTGAGGGGCTCGAGGTCGGCAGGGGCAGTCACGCGGCTCCGCCTCGTGTTTTGGTGGCGTTTTTTTTTTTTTTTTCCAAAAAAAACGCCGGGCGGGCCGAAAGACCCGCATCCTGCTGCACAGCAGTGTTTCGTGCAAAACACTGTGTAGGATGCAGCTGCACAATATCATCTAGGTCCGATGGCAATGACGACGTCATTGCCATATCGTGTCTAGGTCGAGTCGTTGTTGTAGAGGGTTTCTATCGTGAATTAATGGCGTTTGAATCATACGACTATACGGCCAGATGCATTATCAATTCATGCTGTCATCCATATGCAAGAAAATCCGCCTCTAAAGCGGTTCTTAGTATTCCAGGGGACCATAGTAAATTGTAGAGCAGGGCAAGGGTTGCCCTGCTGTTCCCTGGGTGCTACCAAATAATAAAAGGTTGGACGGAGGTATGGAAATTCTCTCGCGACGTAGATACTCGCTACGCAGAGTATTGCTTTTGTTTGAAGCTGCTGCTAATAATGTTGCCGCTATTTCGAAGCATAAAAATCAAAACGTAATATCACAGCAGTCTCGCATCGCGCAGATTGCGATGACCTCGACGTGTCGCGAACACACCCCTACCAAATAAAACGCCGCAGTAAAGTCCAAGATGACAAAAGGCATACAAGTAGACTTTTCGCCGATGATCGTTACCTACATGCACACCCCGTGAACAACACCCTGTCGTTCTTAGTATTACGGGCGAACATAGTAAATAGGACCTAAGGTACACACAAAAACCTATATATTTACCTATTTTTACTAACAATATTTGGTCCTATTTACTATGGTCCCCCGCCATAGGACGCAGCTCTCACCCTTCATGCGACTCGCCGGACACCTCACGGCGCTTCGCGCTTGGTGCAAGCAATGTCTGCCTGGTCGGTGAAAACCCGACGTGCTCCGTCCCGGTATTGTAGGGATGCGAGGGTCTGGGATCATGCGACTAAGGCCATGCATGATGATGAGTATACCCCCCCCCCCCCCCCCCCCCCCCGACCCTTCATGCGACTCGCCGGACACCTCACGGTGCTTCGCGCTTGGTGCAAGCAATGTCTGCCTGGTCGGTGAAAACCCGACATGCTCCGTCCCGGCATTGTAGGGATGCGAGGGCCTACGGTCATACGACTACGGACATGCATGAGATCGAGTACATCTCTCTTATCGAGTACACCCCCCCCCCCCCCGCGGAAGAGCCAGAGCTACGAAAGAGGTTGGCATGGTAATGCGTGCCTTACTTATATTACAGCAGTACAAGATATATGCGCCTAATGATAAGAAACAGGCTACTACGGGGGACCATAGTAAGTAGGACCTACGGCACACACAAAAACCTATATATTTCACTATTTTTACTAACATTATTTGGTCCTGTTTACTGTGGTCCCCCGTAATAATAAGATTCCTGTACAGGTCTTGCTCAGACGAGGTATTTTACGTTGGCGGGCTCCATACTGCTGTAGTTAAGTGATAATGCTGGTACATACATACGCTATGATATCGAGATTCGAAGCGAGTAGTACTACAGCAGTATAATACAGTGTCACTGCGTAGTCTCAAGGAACCCCCATTCGCGCAAGGGGAATGATCGCGACACGAAGTAGTAAGTATTTATCATGGCAAACGGCACCCACGAGGAAGTTACATACAATATTACATAATATTACGGGGGTCCATAGTAAATAGGACCTACGGTACGCACAAAAACCTGTACATTTACCTATTTTTGCTCACAACATATTTGGTCCAATTCGCTATGGACCCCCGTGATAATACTCCCATTCAATGCTGCCTCTGGAAGTGGCCGCACCGGAAAACGGGAAAACAAACTGACTCATTGTGTACGTTCAAGTCCGCGTCACAAGCGGCTTTCAGTAGAATGCAGCTCATATATCCTTCACGCAACTCGATGAACACCTCACGGCGGTTCGCGCTTTTGGTGCTAGCGATGTCTGCCCGGTCGGTGAAACCCGCGTGCTCCGTGCCGGCATCTTAGCGATGCGAGGGTCTATGGTCATACGACTACGGCCATGCATGATATCGAGTACAACCCCCCCCCCCCCCCCCCCCCCCCCCCGGGCACAATGTCTGCCTGGTCGGTGAAAACCCGACGTGCTCCGTCCCGGCATTGTAGGGATGCGAGGGTCTATGGTCATACGACTACGGCCATGCATGATAATGAGCAATGACTACACCCCCCCCCGGCACACCGCATGCATGCGACTCCCCTCTATTCTGATACACTCGCGTGCATGTGTTCAGAAGGTATTATTTAAAAAAAAACATCCTGAACGCACTATAAATATCTAACAAAATGCTCGGTATATACTTTTTTCTGGTAGTATGTTCATGTGAAGGTATGTATTACTTACCTAGCTATCATATAGGCGTAAAAGATCGATCGATTACCCAGCCCAGGGCAATCCTTATAACACTCTCTCCTCCCCTCTGAACGGCGGGATATTTGGGGCGTCGGTACCGTATGCGGCCGTACGCTGACCTACCCGCTCCGTTTCAATACCTGGGGAACCAGGGAGATACATGCTGTAGGTCTTTAGAGACCGCTCGCGCAAGCGTTTCTATCTGAAGAAACGTTCGAAGTGAGATTCGAACCCGTGTCCTCGACGACGTCAAATGTGAGGGTGCTGCCTATACTGTGAGCTACAATAGGGGTGAAAAGACCGACCAACTGCACAGCCCAGGGTTAAATCCTTACAGCATGCACCTGGTATTTATACTGCTGCAGCTGTAGCTTGTGTTGATGCTGTATCACGTGCGTGCCTGGTGCCTGGTAGTATTACGGGGGTCCATAGTTAATAGGACCTATGGATATACATAAAACCTATATATTTACCAATTTTTACTAACAATATTTGGTCCTATTTACTATGGTCCCCCGTAGTAGCAGCTATATCCTTGCAGTAGTCACTGCTGTATGTAGTTCGTCACGCGGGAAGGATCCGGACCTTCACAACTTTACAATGATACAGCTGCTATCATTACGAAAAAACGCACACATACAAAAAAGTCAACTGTTTGTGAGATGGAGAGAAGGTTAGGATTTCGTCGAAGCCCATCATTTATTTGCACTCTATATCTGATTCAACACCCTCACTCAGTTTACGTATAACACCCACCGTCGTAGCTCACAGATTTGTCTACCACTGCTGCTGCAGTTTCTGTTAAATTTCGGCTGCAGCAGTATTAATACAGCAGTAGTAACATGTGATTGCGCAATGGTGCTCGCTGGTGTGATTTACACCTGTGGTTGCTCAATTGCCAAGTTAATGAATCAATTCAAGAAACACAAGCAGTCGGCAGAGCTGTGGTGGTCGGTGTGGCAGTACATACATGTATACGAAATGTATTTTTCTTGTTTTTTTTTTTCGTGTTTCTCGTTTTTCGTTTTTCCACCTGACCCGACAACAATGTAGTAAATCAAGTATAAATAGTAATTTTTTTATAAATTTTGAAATACGTCAGCTGTGAGTTCGACTGATTAAATAGTTGATACTCAACTTTGCAAGCTGCGTAATACGCCTCGTCTATATTCCATTTTTACCTAATTTTACAGGTATAGTAATTGTAACATTTCATATCATCATCTGTGATGATATTTTTTTTCGCGTAACTTCGAGAAAAACAAAAACGTAGATTGGATCGCGCACGCTTTGCGGATTCATTTTCAGGTCGTAATACATGCACAAGGATAACTTGAAATCGTCTACAGCAGTACTACTACGTAATGATCGTCTGAAAAAAAAACAAAAGGAATCGGGGTCCGGTCAAGGCCTCGTGCTTTGGCGCCGCCCCTTCCGACACCCAGTGAGCTGAAGAAATTTTACCAAAAGGACGGATTTAAAAGCATTCGAGATCTCCTCTCTTGGTATCAAAGTCTTCTTCCGTGTGCTACTTGTACGTGTATGTACTGGTATATATACACCTGGTATTATAAGCAGTATAGGCGAACCCCGCGCGAAAAAAAAAAAAAAAAACGCCCGGAACCAAATAGGCTGTGTTCCCCAAAAACCGTCTCGTCAACATCAAAAATCATAACCATCAGCTTTTTTTTTTTCATCGTAAGACACGTGAAAATTGGCTTCGAGAACCGAAAATCGGCAGTACGCCCATCAATATGGAGGCCTATTGGCCTACAGTGTCGTATACTTTTACATCTTCACTGTCGTGTCCAATAAGATTGCCCACTTACGAGTCATGAATATTGGCCGTTTTGGATGTTCAAACGTGTTTGATTCTACCGCAGTACGGGGGACCTTAGTAAATAGGACCAAATATTGTTAGTAAAAATAGGTAAATATGTAGGTTTTTGTGGCTACTGTAGGTCCTATTTACTATGGTTCCCCGTTATAATAGTATGCTCCGAGGAGCACGGGCTTTCGCCGAGGGTAGAAGCGAACGGACGCAGGACACACACGGCAGACTAGCGCAAGAACAGCTCATACATACGGCATGATTTGCATGATTTTATAAATTTTGAAATACGTCAGCTGTGAGTTCGACTGATTAAATAGTTGATACTCAACTTTGCAACCCTGCGTAATTTGTATATATTCGAAAGATTGTTTTAATTTTCGTAGCCGTTTTTTTTTTTTTTTCTTCTTCTAATCTGCCTAAAAAAAACAATCTCGCCCACTTATCAACTCTCTTTCGGAAAAAAAGTCATCTCCACTTCGTTTTTTTTTTTTCAATATTATAACAAAACTTTTATACTACCTGTAGAGAAAAAAACATTGACCAACAACAACACTGCGGGCACCGAATGTCTTTCTCTCTTCGTACTCTTGTTTGTTAATATTGCTCTGCCACTAAAAAAGTCCCGCCTGGTTGTGGTGGTGGTGGTGGGTGGTGCTCCCGACTTTCTCTTGATATACCCTCTATTTTCATCACCCCCCCCCCCAAGTCCCCAACAACCCTTCTCAAAATGCCGCCCCCCCCCCCCCCCCCCCCCGTATGGTCATACGACTACGACCGTGCATAGTATGAGTACAACACACCCCCCCCCCCCCCCCCCCCCCCCCCCCCCCCCCCCCCCCCCCCCCCCCCCCCCCCCCCCCCCCCCCCCCCCCCCCCCCCCCCCCCCCCCCCCTCCCGCTCGGCAACCTCATCACCTCCTCTGCCCTTCGCCGCCCATTGGCCAAACTTCTTCTGCCACTGGCCGGTCATTGGCTAGACATCCTCAACCGTAACTTCTTCGTAAACTTCCTCTCCACCTCTCACATCAACCACTATACTGTACCACCACCACTATTCACCATCACTAACAATACCACCACCAATATCGTCATCATCATCATAAAGAATCTCGTTTACACCCCCCCCTTCTACCCCCTCCCCCCTTCCGTCCTTCCTTCCTCCCGCCCACCCCGACACACCCCGACACTGGGTCGCATCTCAGGGAAAAAAAAAAAAAAAAAAAAAAAAAACCAAACCAAACAAACCAAACGCAGAGAGGGGTGAGGGGGGGGGGGGGGGGGGGGGGGGGGGGGGGGGGGGGGGGGGGGGGGGGGCGTTTGTATGGGCGCTTTCGTTCTCTGTTTTGGAAATATATCGAAGCGTGCCGTATTTTTCCAGTCATTTTGGCCAACAGGGTTTTTTCAATTTCACTCTGTTATTTTATGTACCAAAATTACTATGTTACAGATAAGAGAGAGGAGAAAAAAAGAAAACACATAGCACCTGGCATACAAGATGCGAGATCACGGTTGATATAATACATTGTACACAGAGCTACTTTTAGTACGCAGCGACGCCGAGCAGAGCAAAGCTCTTCCGCCTTCAGGAAGTTCTGCTCCGAAAAACTACCCCCTCTCGCATACTACAGGACCGAAAACAAAAATCGAGAGAAGAAAAAAAAAATCAGGAAACGAGGAACCTACTGCAAAAAAACACACACACACACTCAGAACAAAAAAAAACTAGCGCGTAAGTAGCACGAAGCGTAAGTAGCACGAAGCGTGGGGGGGGCAAAAAAATACACCTATGGCTAGACTAGACTATAGTAATAGTGATGGGTGGAACGCGACCCGTTTGCGTGAAGCACAGCTAAGCACAGTTAAGGAGAGCTAAGAACAGCTAAGGACAGAAGACGTTGCTGCCACTACCGCTATTGCTACTGCTGTACACTATTTTCTTGTTTTTTCGACAGCTAATCACAGCTAGCTAAAAAGGATAGAAGATGCTAATACTACTACTGCTGTACACCATTCCATATTTATCGACAGCGAAAGGACCGCATGCCGATTTTTTGTTTTTCCTCCGTTTTTTTTTTTTTTTTTCCCCCACGGCAGAAGCGCCGGATCCTCTACTGTAAAACAAAAATCAAAAAGTTTGAAACTAAAAAGAATTAAAGGACTAAAAAAACACTAAAATTCGTGCGCACGAGCGAATGGCGTCAAAAACCTGGCTCCGACTTGAGATCCCAGAATCAGACCTCGGAATCATATCTCAAAATCAAATCTCCGAAAAAAGGTATCGCAGTCAGGTATTCGTTGGAATCAGATGTTGTCCGGACCAGATATCGGAACCAGACCTATCTCAGAACCAGCTATCATAATCGGATCTCCCAACACTGTTTCGCTGTCGTCGGTCGAAGTAGAGAGAAAAAAAAAAACGGAACACGCGCCATGTGTCAAAACCCTATCGTTCACTTCAAGCGCGTCGAAATAAAAGCCTAACCTCAAACCGAACCGAACCGATCCGACCCGAACGGAACGGAACGGAACCGAACCGAATCGCTTCCAACGGAATCGAACCGAACTGAACAGACCCGATGAGAAGAGCTCAGAACTGAACTGAACCGAACCAAACCGAACCGGTCGATTCGAAGGGAATCGAACCGAGCCGAATCACAACATCATCGAACCCAATCGAACAGGGCCAAAACGGACATAACCGAACCGAACCTAACCGAACCAACTCACAGAACCGAACCGGAGGATTAAGAAGGTGTGGTGTGATGACGGATGGCCTCCGGCCACAGGACGAAACAAAAAAACGACAAACAACAACACGATCGAAAATATCAAGAAAAATGAAGAAAAAAAAAGCAGCTCTTACCTACGTAAAATAAAACAACTCCCAGCATTCGCTCATTTTTTAGGAACACAAAACACACACAACAGACAAACAAACAACCACACACGAGAAAACGAAAACAAAAAACAGCACTTTCTGCCACAAAATCAAATCACCACCAAGTACAAAACAAGCACGTAGAGGGTTAAGAAAAGCGGTCGACTAGCTATGCCCACCGCAACCGACCCCCCCCCCTCCCCTTTCCTCCCCTCCCCCCTTCCCCTTCCCTCCCCTTCCCTTCCCTCCCCTCCCTCCCCTCCCCTCCCCTCCCCCCCCTCCCCCCCCCCCCCCCCCCCCCCCTCCCCCCCCCCTCTCTTTCCCCCTCCCTCCCTTCCCCTCCCTTCCCCTCCCCTCCCCTCCCCTCCTCCTTCCCTTCCGCCTCTCTCACCAATAAAGGACAAACACGAAGGAGCAAAAGGGAGGGAGACGCTCAGGCACGAAGGAAGAAAAACAAAAACACACGCATATACACAGCGCTGCTTGGAAGTCTGCAGCAGTGCAAAAAACAAAAAGAGGACGAACGCATACCAGCGCACCACCACCACCACCAACAATGAACCTCGCACCAGTGAATAAGCCAGGGACAATCGTCGGTCGACGAAAAACCCGACGAAAAAAAAAAAAAAAAAAAAAAAAAAAACTCTAATACGAAACTGGAAACTGTACGAAGACGGTCGGGACACTAGGCCAAGGAAAAAACTACGAAAAACCCCAAAAAAAACACTACCAGGTACAGAAGAAGCTATCATGAGAAACTCAAAAAAAAATCCCAACGATGGCGCTCGGACAGCAAGAGCCGGGCGAGAGCCGGGCCGGGCCTACTGCTGTGGGCCGGATTTTGTTTTCCCTGTTTGCAGGACTCCTTCCGCCTACGCAATGCCACAAGGCAAAAGGACGTTCAAAATAAGAGAAAGAAAGAACATCAAAAAAGGTATAAGAAGAAGAAGAAGAAGACATAAACGAGAAAGAACGATCGAAGAAAAATGGAAGAAAAGTGGAATATATCACCAAAGGGCCTGCCCAACAACACAATAAAAACCGCACGTTTCCATCTATCTGCCAGCCCCCCCCCCCCCCTCTGCCGCGGCCGAAAGCCAGGCTCCGACACACCTCACCCGTACGCGCACACGCAAGAGTGTACCTCAATCCCCCTTCTAATAGTGTTTTTCGACTCTCGCTACTTTTTCCCGGCCAAATTTGTTTCCTGAAAAGCCTCAAGCACCAAAGCTCAAAGCACAGGGTATTCGCAAAACACATGATGAACACGCACACACGATTATGTACCTGGTGCGTACGTACGTACGGCGGTTCCCTCTTTCCTTACGAGCCGTTCCTTTCTTTCCTATCGTCTAGTTTTCCCCCGACAAAAGTCGCAAAACACCCCCGACCGACTGCTATCGTTTCGTCTTCCTCTCGCGTTTTCCCTACCTGGCGAACATCCAACAATCACCTTCGACTGATGACTCTCCTGGATTGATTGATGACTGTCCTGAGTGCCTCTCAAATCTCCCCAGACGACCAGGACGCAACAAACGGTATCTACGGGGGGGGGGGGGAGCGCCGGAAAAAACAACGATTAGGACGACTGGACTGTGGACATATCTGAACTATGTCATCACCACCATCGCAGCGTCGAACCCTCTCGAAACTCTGCAACCTCCCCCCCCCCCCCCCCCCCCCCGAGTCCGCCCAGCTACCTTTGTCCCTTGCCCCCCTTACGATAAGCGATGACTATGAATCTCGTTTGTCTGACAAAATCACCAGAAAAACAGACATCAGACATAGACAAAAAAAAAAAAAATCAAACCCAGACCCTCACCGTTTCATTCGTTTTCATGTAACAGAGCGATAACACCCGCCCCCAAAACTTCCGTATGACAGCCTTTTCCCAGCTACGATAATGGCTACTACTGCTGTAATACGCGCAGCCCCCCCCCCCCCTCCCCCCCCCCCCCCCCCCCCCCCCGGCCCGCCTCTGCACATCTAAAACCCTAACCCTGCAAGAAAAGCGTCGCCACATCGTCTGCATGCGTGGAATTTGTATAGGGTCACCCCAGACCGATGCAGTCAATGGATGGATGGACAGCTAGAGCGTCCATGTACTGACGGATGAATACAGATGATATGGATGAACAAAACCCCCCTCCCCCCCTCCCCTCTCCTGCCTCCCCACCCCACTCTCTTCCAGCCTCCCTCTCCCCCCCCCCTCCACTTCTCCACCCCGCCTCCCCACCGCCCACCCCCCTCAGTGGTAAAATTCGAGTAAAAGGTGGAAACCTTTGGTCCTTCATTTTCCGACGGCATCAAAACACCGCAGCAAGCAGAAAAAAAGCCTTTTGTGTGGATGGACAGGAAACCCCTCTCGTGGCGAAGCAAATCAATGAAATGCCCCGGAAAAACTCGCGCGACCACTGTCAATCAATCACAACTTACCGCGTGAGCCGGCCAAAGCACCAAAAGAGACCGGGACACATAGCCAACAAAACTATTCAAAACCATGCCTGCAGCGGTGAGTGGCAATAAGCCGCGTACTGAACACACATCCTTGCAGGGAACGATTGATCCGAGGTGGTCCCCGAAAAGCATCACGGGTCATGACAACACAACCCTTTGGGTCGGGTCAGGAACTTTTCTAAGGCATATCACGGGTCGGGCCGGGTCCGGTCACTGTCACCCGACATGACCTGACCTGCCGCGACGTCTTCGACCCCGAGACCCGTGAAGCATCCCCTGTAACCTTGTCCGCTGCTGCCCCCCGTACCAACGGTTAATACAGTAATAACAGCCGGTTTTTTTGTTTTTACACGAACCTAGCATAATAACCGTGGGACGGGAAAAAAAAAAGAAAAAAAAAGTTCTCGCTCGCTCGCTTGCTTGCTTGCTTTCTCGCTCCATCACCACAGTCATCGCTGCTCTCACCCACGTTGAAAACGTCCTAAAAGAAATACCAGGTACACGTTTTCAAAGCAGACCCCACGCACGCGCACATGATTCCAACCTGAACCCCACGGACTTTGTCCCCTGATCGGCGGCCGGTGGGTGGGTGGGTGGGTGGGTGGGTGGGTGCGGGGGTGGGTGCAATTCTGAAGAGGGTCGAAATGATAAGCCACCTGTGAACTCTGAGGTGAAGTTCCGCGGGTAGCTGATGTTTCCGGCCAGAAAACTCCTTGCATAATGGCAAAACGTATCACGCACTAATTCCAAGTACTTTGACCTCCAAAACCTTGGTGGACTTCTAAAAGGCGGTAAGTTGAGGGCTGCGGTGGAGGCCAAGGATAAGGGTGAGCTGCATCCTACTGGCGGCGCGGGGGGGGGGGCGTACCCAATTGTTGCTCGCCTTAGTTCTTTGACCGTTGACCACGCACCTCATCAAGACGGAGGAGAAAACAGACAGACAGATAGACAGGCCGACAGACCGACCGATCCGACCAGACCCGACTTTCCTCTCGAAGATGTACAGCTACCTTCCGCCCTCCCTTCCCTTCCTCCACCCTACACTCCTAAAACACCTTAGCGAGAATAAACTTCCTTCTAGAAGATGTACAGCTAACCCCTCCTCCCCCCCCTCCCCCTCCCCCCCCCCCCCCCCCCCCCCCCCCCCCTACTACAACGCCATAGCGAGAAGAAACTCCTTCTAGAAGATGTACAGCTACCCCCCCCCCCCCCCCCCTAAACCCCTCACTCTAACGCTTCCGCGACGATAGACGGAGCGAGCCACTGGCGCTGCTACGCCTAGTGGCAGAATCCCGCGGGTCCCCCCCCCCCCCCCGCCCCCCCCCCCCCCCCCTCCCAAGCCCCCCACAGCCGCTGCCACGGCCGCCGCCGCCGCTGCCGAGCCGATGCCGAGACCGCCTCCCACTGGGTTAGCCGAGGACGAAGAGACGGAAGCGGATGTTCCGCTTGACAACCGTTGCGCCGCCCTCGCCTGACGCGGTGCGCTCGGGCGGGGGGAGCTTCCGCGAGGGCCCCGACCCCCGCCGCTGCCACCGCCTCCGGCGTTAGCGTCGCGTGCTGGGGTAGTGGTGGTGGTGGTAAGTGACGGTGGCGGTGGCGACGGTGGTAGTGGTGGTGGTGGGGGTCGAGCGAGCAAAGTGAGCAGGCGAGAACGAACTGACTGATGGGCTAGTCTACATGCACTGCTAAACGGGTAGTTCATTCAAACTACAGCAGCATCCCCATCCCCCCTTCCCTCCCTCCCTCCCCCCCCCCCCCCCCCCCCCCCCCCCCCCCCCCCCCCCCCCCCCCCCCCCCCCCCCCCCCCCCCCCCCCCCCCCCCCCCCCCCCCCCCCCCCCCCCCCCCCCCCTACCCCCCCCCCCCCCCCCCCCCCCCCCCCCCCCCCCCCTCCTATATTATATACCTGATAAGGTTGGGTTGGCGTCGGTTGGCGACGACGCTGTAAAACACGCCTCTCACTGCGTGAGCTAGACAGCCAGTGCACCGTTTTTTGTTTCTTGTTTTGGGCGGTTACCACGGCTGGCGGTCAAGTTAAATCATGTTTGTGCGGGGAGAAGCTTTACTCCGCACAAGGGAGACGATCGTATCACGTAGTGTGTATATGGTGAGGAACCCCACGAGGCAGTTACATAGTAAACCCATTGCTGTCTCTGCAAGTGGCCACGCCAGAAAACAAATCAATTGATTCGGGCTGTCATCCACGTGCAAAAACAGCCTGCCTCTAAAGCGGTTCTTAGTAGGATGCAGCTCACCCTTCATGCGACTCGCCCAACACCTCACGGCGCTTCGCGCTTGGTGCAAGCAGTGTCTGCCCGGTCGGTGAAAACCCGGCGTGCTCCGTCCCGGCATTGTTGGGATGCGAGGGTCTATAATCATGCGACTACGGCCATGCATGATAACGAGTACCCCCCCCCCCCCCCCCCCCCCTCCGGTCCGGTCCGCCGTACGGTGCTGTGCTCTCTCTCCCCCCCCCTCCCCCCTCCTCCTCCTCCCACCCTCCACCCTCTCTCGTGTTGTGTTAGTACCGCACTCACCCGAACGGCGATCCGACTTCCCCTTGCCCTTTCTCGCCCTTCGCTCCTCCTTCGAGCCCATAGCCTTCGTGCTCTTAGTGGTGGACGCAACCGTGGAAACGGAGGACTGGGACCCCGACTTCGTCCTCGTCTTTTCGCGGAGATGGACTCGCGAACCCCTGAGCAATACATTTATGATACAATGGTCAATAGTGAAAAAAAAAAAAGAGTCCAAGCGCAAAACCGGAGAGGGGGGGGGCGTACTCATTTATTGCTGCCTTAAGTAACTTGACTATTGACCACGCATCCCTTTCGAGACGGAGCGGGGGAGGGGGTGGGGGTCTACTAGAAAAAAACCAGGGCTTTTCGCGGGTCATGATCCGACCCGCGGGTCGGGTCACGGAGTGTTTAAAATGTCACTGGTCGGGTCGGGTCGGGTCGGGTCAGGAAGTGTTCGAAATCTCACGGGTCGGGTCGGGTCGGGTCAAGAGGTTTTCAAATCTCACGGGTCGGGTCGGGTCGGGTCAAGAATTTTTCAAATCTCACGGGTCGGGTCGGGTCGGGTCGGGTCAAGAGGTGATGAAAAGCTCACGGGTCGGGTCAGGTCATGACCCGCGAGAAACGGGTCACTTGCGAGTCGGCCCAGCGTGACCCGCGAGTTCTTTTCTGCTGACCCGCGGGTCGGACCCGCGCATCCGGCCCGCGGATCCGACACTCAAAGCACTTCCCGCTCTCTTACTCAAGGTTTTTCTCGTACAAATACTCAATAATACTCCTTGTTGGTATCTTATTCCCACATTAAAACACTGACAAACCCATTTACGCATGCCTGCATCCATTTATACCCACTACAGCCAGGCCACATATCGCTTGTGGGCACAAAAATGGATAATAAATTATTTTTGAAGTGTCGACCCACGGGCCGGATCCACAGGTCGGACCTGCGGGTCAAGATATATAGTCTCACGGGTCAAGGTGACCCGACCCGCATGAAACCCGTGTCTCACGGGTCAATCCGAAGGTGGCGGGTCGGGTCGGGTCGGGTCAGGAGGTTTTGAAATCTCGCGGGTCGGGTCGGGGCGGGTCAGGATATTCTCAAATCTCACGGGTCGGGTCCGGTCGGATCAACAACTTTTTAAATCTCGCGGGTCGGGTCGGGTCGGGTCAAGAGGCTTTCAAAATCTCGCGGGTCGGGTCGGGTCAGCTGACCCGACCCGACCCAACCCGACCCGACCCGTGAGATTTGACCCGACCCGCGAAAAGTCCTGAAAAAAACAACACAAGAAGCAACCGCCATAACAACAGCAACGAGCAATCCAGCCAACCACACGCGCAATCCGTACAGCAGCAAACACCCCACCGCAGCCCCCTCTCTCACCTCGCGCGCACGTGACCAGCAAGCGAAGAGCTACCACCACCCGCATCGCCCCCCACATCACCGCCCCCGCCCCCCCCCCCCACCCCTCCTCCCCCGCCCCCTCCCCCACCACCGCCTTCCAACATCCCGTACGCCCACCCATGCTGCTCCCCCAGGCGGTGCTCCCCCCTCAAAGGCTGGTTCAGAAACGTGTCGTCGTATTCGCGCCTCAAACTGCTGTGGCTGATGAGGTCATCGTCAAGAAGAACCGATCTCACACTACCCCCCCCCGCCGCCGCCACCACCTCCTCCCCCGCTGCGACTACCGCGACTACCACTTGCGCCGCGGCCACCGCCCGCCACCTCCCCGGCGGCGGCGGCGGTGGCGGCCGCAAGCCCTTCCCGGAAGGCCGGCTCCTCGCGGCCCATCGACGCCGCCGCGCGCATCGCAATGACCTGCATGGCGCTGGCGTTAGCATCAGCCTCGTCCAGGTCTGGAAACAACGCTGGAGACCTCACGTAAGGCGGCTGAAGGACACCTGACATCGACTGCGGCTTGCCGCTGCCGCTATCTAACCCTTTCCCCCGACCCAGCCCATGCTCAACGCCATGCCCCACGCTACCCGCTGCATTTACTCCCCCCCCTTCCCCCTCACCCCCGCCACCCCCACCCCCTGTCCCCTTCCGTCCGTGAGAAGAAAGCGCTCTCGTCGCCGAGGCAAGCGCCACCGCCGCCGACACCGACCTGCTCGCCTCTGCCTCTGCCTCTGCCTCCTCCTCTTCACCATCCTCCTCCTCCTCCGCCGCCGCCGCCGCCCGCCGCCGCCGCGCCGATGCCCCCGCCCCTGCGCCCGCTTCTGTTTCCGTCGGAAACCCCCGAATCCTCCTCCGAGGATAGCGGGCGAGCTTGCAACCCGCGTGATCGCGGCAGCGTTGGCGATGGCGACAAAGACGGCGATAGTGATGGTGGGGGTGGAGGGGGAAAGTTGCTGCCACCGCCGCCGGCAGGGCCAGAACGGGGACGGGAGGGGTCAAGGGGGGCGGCGGCGGCGGCGGCGGCGGCGGGTTTTGCGGAGGAGGAGTTGGCGGAGGAGGAAGAGGTTTGCTGCAGCATCTGGATGAGTTTTTGCTGGCCCATGCAGATTTGGGTGGAGGCCGCCAAGGAGGCCTTCATACCCTCCAGTTCCTGAAAAGGATCGATTGGGGAGGGAGGGAAGGGGGCAAGGAGGGAAAGGGGGAGGGGGGGGGTGTACTCGTTAGGAGATATGTACTCGATCTCATGCATGGCGGTAGTCGTATGACCATAGACCCTCGCATCCCTACAATGCCGGGACGGAGCATGTCGGGTTTTCACCGACCAGGCAGACACTGCTTGCACCAAGCGCGAAGCGCCGTGAGGTGTTGGGCGAGTCGCATGAAGGGTGGGCTGCATCCTACTAAGAACCGCTCGTGAGGCGGACTTGCATATGGATGACAGCTTCAATGAGTTAGTTTAATTTCCGGTGTGGCCACTTCCAGAGACAGAAATGGGAGTACTATGTAACTGCCTCTTGGGTGCCGTACCTTGAACACTACGTGATACGATCAAATCCCTTGTGCAGAGTAAAGGTTATTTACTTCGCACAAATGATCCAACTAGACCACCAGCTGTGGGCGACCGCCAAAAAAGAAAAAAGAAAAAAAAAAAAAAAAAACGGTACCCTGGATGTCTAGCTCACGTGGTGAGCGGCATGTTTTACAGTGTCGTTGCCAACCGACGCCAACCCAACCCATATATTGGGGGGGGGGGGGGGGGGAGAGAAGAGAGAGAGGGAGAGAGAGAGCACCGTCGGAGACAGGGATCAAGGGAGCGAGAGAAACAGAGAGAGCACCGGCGGAGACAGGAATGAGACGAGAAGAGAAGGTCAAAAGTAAGTACATACAAGGCGCTTCGCTCCGCGGGCGGCCTACGCCGCCCGCTACGCTCGCTCAGGAAGGGAACATCAAATTATGCGAAGCGGACAGAGGTCCATGATTGATTTTTTTTTTTTTATGGCCCCTGTAGTTAGCTGCAAACTGGCGACTTGATAATGCCAAGAGTCCCGCCGCCAAGCTCCAGGAGAAAACAGCTCGGATGCCACATATGCTTCGCGTCACGGGCGGTTTTCCGCTACTCTCGCTCACACGTCGTACATACGTACATACCCCAGGTAGGGTACTTATTTTCTTCTTTCGATATGCTCTGTGTCTGTGTACTCGTCGTATGTACGAAAGATAAAGCACAGAACGGCACAGCAACACAGCAAAAGCAATGGAAATGAAACCGAAAAATTCTAAAAGAAATAAAATCCCCGTCCCCTTTCGTGTAATAATTTACTACCTGAGTGGAACACCTTACACCAGTCAAAAAAAGAAAAAAATGAAAAAAAGAAAAAATCTTACAGCAGAGCTTCTCTCTCAGCCTCGTACGCCGCCCGCCCCTCTCGCGACCATCTCGCCACCGATTCAGTCCGGGTAAAGCTTTCCTCCCTCTCTTCTACAGTGAGTCCCGTCGCCCGCCTCGCGTGAAGCCCGGTGCTCACCGTGGACCTCGACGCAAGCTCGACAATGTTGGTGCTCATTCGGGGTACCTCCCTCTTGTGACTCTCAGCCCGGTCGCAAAAATAAGCACCGCTTGAGTATTATCTTACAATCCCGAACGACCGTTAAATACTCGTACGTACTCTATTCAAAATCACAAATGGAGGCCAGAAAGAGCCTATTGATGCATCCCTCGTGTCTCGAGGCACACGCGACGCCTAGGCACGAAAGCGGCGACCGCACTCCTTGCAACTCCCCCTCTACTCGCCAGCATCCGCTGACACCCGCGACGGTGCCGGGTTCGCCCGCGCAACCGTGCTCGGAGTACACGCACGCACACGAAACGAAAGAAGAAAAAAGGAAAGAAGAAGGACTGAAAGTACGACGAGAAATAAATGGAGAAAACAAAGACTCGCTGGAACGGTCCGGCAAGTAATAAACGGAGGCGATTCCCAAGTGGGAGCTCTGAGAGGCCAGGGATGTACCAACCGAGCACGCTCAGAGATTGAGATCTAAGTAAGTACATCTATGGTTCCCTTCGGCGGGCGTGAAAGCAAGCGCGTGAAAACACAAAAACGCGCGCACCGCATACAAAATAATATCGCGAGCACACACACACGCACGCGCGCATAAACACACAGCACACAGACACAGACACAGACAAAGACACTGACAGACACAGACACGACAGACACACCGACACACAGACAGACGCACACAACGACCCCCCCCCCCTACTCCCACCCCCTTCCCCCTCACCCCACCCCACACCCACGCACATGATAGGCAGCAGTGTACAAGGCCCTGTAGGACCGCGCTCGTTCAAGCTCTTCGCCGAGCCTGGCATTCTCGTGCCTCGAGGCGTCGAGGAGGTGGAGGGCCTGGTCCCGTTGTGCCGTCACCTCCAACAAGTACCTCTCGGCGCCAGCAAGCCGCGCCGAAGCGGAACCCGAAACCGTCGGAGCGTCGGCGTACGGAGCCCTCCCGTCGTCCTCCTCTGTTGCACCACAGAGGTCACAGCAGCAGAGCAGAGCAGAGCAGGGCACCGCATGGGACAGCACAGAAGAGCACAGCGTCGTAAAAACACAGCATGGCACCGAGCGGTGCAGTACAGCAGATAAACGTACAGGACAGGGCAGCACCGGCACAGCAGAGCAGGGCACAGCAACGCGCCGACAGGGCACGGCATAGCACAGCACAACATCACACAGCACGGCACGGCACAACATCGAGTCGCACAGATACGGAAGACAAAAAGCCGAGCAAACAACATCGGAGGAGGTGCGGAGGTGGGGGCAAGAGGTCAGGAGGGCAGGGCAGGTGCACACACGCGGTCAGGAATGCAGGGAGAGAAAGCGAAACCAACCCTAGCCGCCCTCCTTCACTCCCCTCCCTCCCCCTCCTCCCCCCCTCCCCGCCCCATGTAGCTTACCACATACCAGGGTTATAAGAATACGTGCCAGGTACATACAAGACATGGCAAAGGCCCGCACGACAGCTATCGCTGCTTCCGCAAAGCAAACAAAACAGTACAACAATCAACCAGGTGCTGCTGCTGCTGCTGCTATAATACAAAAATACCGCATGCGTTTTCCATGAGCGAGAAAATGGGGGGGGGGGGGGGGGGGGGGGGAAGCAAAACGAAACCTCTAAGAAAGAAAATAGGCGTTTTGAAAATAATCTTCTCAAAAGTGCGTGGTGTATATACATACACATATACATACAAATATATTCCCACCACCCAACAAGCACGACGATAAGTAGTTACCACCATGTCCCCAAATATATATATTACGGGGGGCCATAGTTAATAGGACCTACGGTACATACAAAAACCTATATATTTACCTATTTTTACCAACAATCTTTGGTCCTATTTACTATGGTCCCCCGTAATAGTAATTACCGATATCAAAAGCGGTGCTCATACTCTGGGACAGAGTGGTATCAATGGATGTACGTACAGCAGCATGTACGACCACGACCTACCGTACGAATCGTCCGTCCTCCCGCCAGCGCCGCCGGTGGACCCCCCTCCGGCCGAGCGCCCCCCGGTCCCCTGGGCGGAAATAAAAAAACGCCGCGCGGAACGAGAAAGGAAAACGTGAACGTCAACTATAACCAGTTTTAAGATTGTAGGCCCTCCTTCTGGGGACTATTAATAAAAACACATGAAATTAGAGTCAGGTTTAGGTTTCCGCGCGAAGAGTATATTACGGGGGGCCATAGTTAATAGGACAAAATATTGTCAGTAAAAAGAGGTAAATATATAGTTTTTTATGTATACCATAGGTCCTATTAAGTATGGACCCCCGTAATAGTATATACCTGGTACATGTATACAGCACGAAAAGGGCTCATGAGGCCAAAACAGGTCTTAGGCACGCGCCAAAAAGACCGCCCTTATACACCACCACTGTTCCCCAATATAAGAAAATATATATATATAATTTTAGTATACACACGTTCCCTATATTAGGGGACAGAGTGTTATCAGGTATGCGTAATACATACAAGGCGCTTCGCTCAGGAAGGAAAACTACATCAAATTATGCGAAGCGGACAGAGGTCCAAGATCGAATATTGTTTTTTTCATGACTGTAGTTTTTATAAAATTAAGAAATACGTCAGCTGTGAGTTATTGCAAACTGGCGACTTGATAATGCCAAGAGTCTCGCCGCCATGCTTCATTCATTCAAGAGAAGACAACTCGGACGCCACATACGCTTCGCGTCGTGGGCGGTTTTCCGTTACGCTCGCTCACATACATGTCGTACGTACGTACATACCCCAGGTAGGGTACATATTTTCTTCTTTCGATATACTCTGTGTCTGTGCTCGTATGTACGAAAGATAAAGCACAGCACGGCACAGCAACACAGCAAAAACAATGAAAAACAAAACCGAAAATTTCTGAAAGAAAAAAAATCCTCGTCCCCTTTCGTGTAATAATTTACGACCTGATTGGAACACCTTACACCGGTCAAAAAGAATAAAACAAAGAAAAAATCAAACAGCAGAGCTTCTCTCTCAGCCTCGTACGCCGCCTGCCCCTCTCGCGACCATCTCGCCACCGATTCAGTCCGGGTATATTCCTCCCTCTCTTCCACAGTGAGCCCCGTCGCCCGCCTCGCGTGAAGCCCGGTGCTCACCGTGGACCTCGTTCGCCAGCTCGACAATGTTGGTGCTCAGACTGGATACCTCCCTCTTGTGATTATCAGCCCGGTCGCAAAAATAAGCACCGCTTGAATATTACCTTACAATCCCGAACGACCCTTAAATATTCGTACGTACTCTATCAAAAATCACAAATGGAGGCCAGAAAGAGCCTATTGATGCATCCCTCGTGTCTCGAGGCACACGCGACGCCTAGGCACGAAAGCGGCGACCGCGCTCCTTGCAACTCCCCCTCTACCCGCCAGCACCCGCTGACACCCGCGACGGTGCCGGGTTCGCCCGCGGAACCGTGCTCGGAGTACACGCACACACACGAAACGAAAGAAGGAAAAAGGAAAGAAGGACTGAAAGTACGAAGAGAAACGGGGAAAACAAAGACCCGCTGGGAAGGTCCGGCAAGTAATAAAAGGAGGCGATTTCCAAGTGGGAGCTCTGAGAGGCCAGGGATGTACCAACCGAGCACGCTCAGAGAGGCGACCACGCTCCTTGCAATCCCCTCTCTACCGGCCACCATCCGCCAACACCCGCGACGGCGCCGGGTTCGCCCGCGATGCCGTGCTCCGAGTACACGCACGCACCCGAAACGAAAGAAGAAAAAAGGAAAGAAGGACTGAAAGTGCCAAGAGAAACGAAGAAAATAAGACCCGCTGGAAAGGTCCGGCAAGTAATAAAAGGAGGCGATTCCCAAGTGGGAGCTCCGAGAGGCCAGGGATGTACCAACCGAGCACACAGAGATCGAGATATCTATAGACATGTATAAAACTCAAGAGAGGGCGATATTTCGAATCTTTACGTCAAATTCAATATCGCGATTTCCGTATTGGCAAATCCCTCGATATAAAACTCAATATCGCCTTTTTTGCCAGAAGCACCTGAGATATAAAACTCGGGTGTACTATGAAGAGTCTGATTAATTAGGTGACAGTCCACGTCATCCTCCAGCAAGTCAAGCACGTATGTACATCACATGGGCTAGAGGACGTGGCTGCTGCTGCTGCTGTGGTAGGTAGAGTTCACACCAGAACCCATGTTACGGCGATGGCGCCGACATGAAGTGGCCGCCAAGCGGCTCCTCCTCCTGTCCGGGCATCCGGCGCGCCGACCGCTACCCGCTTGTTGCCGGATAGGGTGGGTGGCACGGCTTGTTGGGGGCATGGATTTGGGGCGACTCCATAGTCGAGACGCCTAGCCGGAACACTGGATTCTGGACTGGTGTCGCTAAACCCGGGCATCCCGGGCATCCGCCCGTCCCCGACCACGGGAGAACCTGTCTGCCCTATGCATTCAACCAAGTCGTCGCGTCCACCGCCGCTGTTGTTGCTCATGGCGGCGTCGTGATGATCGGATGACCGAGTACAGGAGACAGGCTATGTCTGAGGTGTGTCCAATCTTGTCTACAAAATTCGGCTATACCAACAAAAAAGAGAACACAAATATATGCTTGGGGTAAAAATACCCCAAGCATATATTTGTGTGTTGCGGACCACGT
Organism: Macrocystis pyrifera; assembly: GCA_031763025.1. Classification (NCBI taxonomy): domain Eukaryota; class Phaeophyceae; order Laminariales; family Laminariaceae; genus Macrocystis; species Macrocystis pyrifera. Next base: position 8,799,670 of record JASSKH010000023.1, read on the forward strand.
ATAGCGAAAATATCGCCTACACCCGACGTCCGTATAAAACTCGTCAGGCACATAATTTGGCTCTAAAGGTCAAACATCGCGATATTCTCGAGTTTTATATGTGTCTTATATGTAGTTCTATATATATTACGGGGAAACATTAGCAATCCACAACTCACGACAGATTATCGGTTCCCCAAACTGATGATCTAGATATTTCGAGGCAGCTAGATAGGTCTATATATTGCCGATCTGGTATGTATGATCTGCTGTATACAAACTCATGCTGCCGGATGGGACCCGCGTAATCTGCATCATCTACACACGAGCACGTAGCACATGTTTCCTGGGCTGGATCTGCCCTATATGGCAGATGTTGCACATACATCCTCTCACAAAGGCAGCTGAGGAACTACTGTAGATGATCTATCACGAGGGACCGCAGTAATCAGGACCCATCATTTCCACAAAAAAACTTTTATTACGGGGGATCATAGTAAATAGGACCAAATATTGTTAGTACAAATAGGTAAATATATAGGTTTTTATGTATACCATAGGTCCCATTAACTACGGACCCCCGTAATAGGTTCCAATGTTTTTAGAAGGCACAAACTATTACGGGGGACCATAGTTAACAGGACCAAATATTGTTAGTAAAAATAGGTAAATATATAGGGTTTTATGTGTACCGTAGGTCCTGTTAACTATGGACCACCGTAATAGTAATAGCATTCGGTCCTGATTACCATGTCCCCCCGTAAATAGATCATGATCTATCTCATCTGTCCCAGGGGTCCAAGTTATCAGACCCAAACATGGTGCGTACGAATAGAGGGATCGTAGCTTCTGAATACTGTCCCCCCCGGGTGATAAGCAAATTTTGCCCGGGCATAATAAAACCCCAGAACGGGTCGCTTCTGTACACCTTGGGAGGCGTTCGGGGTGTGCAGAGATCGTTTGTTCAGACCCGATTTGCAATTACTGCCTGCACGAGCGACTTTCTAACTTCGACGGCGAAAAAAATATATATACCTTATTGTTAGACGGCGGCAACGAAAAGATACGAAGGGACTCTTATATAGTGGTAGCTGGAGTACATAGCGACATAGTGGTAGCTGAAGCGATCGACCCACAGGGATCTACGATCAATTCCTTCGAGAAATCTCTTCGGTTCCACGATCTAAAAAAGTCTACGGAAGCAAAAATATGAATCTGAATACTCGCATGTACAGCAGTAGTATAAGTGGTATTAATAGTAATAGTGCGAACAGCAGCAGCAATATAGAAACAGGCGAAGGCAGACGAGGCGATAGAATCAATGACACGACGGGATGGGATCGGACGGGATCAGATCGGATCGGGTCCTCACCAAGACCAAGATCGGATCGATATCGGATCGATATCGGATCGGATCGGATCGGATCGGATCGGATCGGATTAGATCGGATCGGATTGGATCGGATCGGATCGGATCATATCGGATCGGATCGGATCGGATCGGACCGGACCGGATCGGACCGGATCGGATCGGATCGGATCGGATCGAATCGAGCGACACATCGAGCCATCACCGGCGCGTCATGCCCGGATCGCAACATCACAACAGACTGGTACGAGTGATTCCGTAACGACATCACCTTCCGTCGTGTACGCATACGACAGCGATAGTTTCACAGCTCGAACAGATCATCTACAGATTATCGACAGATCATTCCCCCTAGATCCTTCAAGGCAGATACGAGATCTATTTTCGATCTTGTAATGCATGATCTAGCTCTGTGTTGGCGGGTGGGACCCGTAAAATCTGCATGATCTAGCGCATGTTTCCTGTGTTGGATATATCTGCCCTATAAGGCAGATCCTGCACAAACTCTCACAACGGCAGCCGAGGAACTAGATCATCTAGATCATCTATCTGTAAATCATCCATCTAGGAAATTTCAATCATTCGCCCAGGGGGTGCGCTATCCATCTTGCATGCTGTTGTGCTATACACACCGCACATACACGCCAGGCGCGCTGGATGACATTCGCACTCCAACTGCTGCGCGGTCACCCTACAATGCCGTATAATAAGAATCACACGGTGTGATAATATTTATCACACCCCCTCGGATGGATTCCACAGACGACTTTCTCGACAAAAAACAGGGAAATTGCAAAAAACGAAGAGGTACGAGTATATGTATACTCGTACCACTTTGTCCCAACATATATGGACCGTTTTGATTGAATATTAGTATACAAACGGCCATTATATGCAGGGACAGAGTGGTGTGTGTCTATGGAAGACATCTCGACGAGAATATTCCCATAAGCCAGCATTTTCGTTGCGTGAAGCACTGAATCCCCCTTGATTTGGAGAAAGGTCGGCTCGGAAAGCTTATCCCATGGGGGATGTGCTATTTTATCACCCGTGTGATGAGATCGTGTGTGCTTATCTTGCCACACGCGTGATGTGATAATCGTACTTGCTGCGCTCTCACCCCACGGTTGATAACACCACGCTGGCTGCCACACTGCTGTTGTGCTCATTCTTTTAGTAGCTGCTTATGCCTGAGGGTCCCAGTGGACTCATGAAACCGCACCGAACTCTACCGCTGCCGTATGTGCAACGCTGCTATAATGATAATACAGCGCTGCTGTTTCTGCTGCTGCCACGACGTACATACACAGTCGCTGTTACTGCGACGGAGCTGCTGCTGCTACAAAAACCGCTGCTGCTGCTACAGAGAGCTGCTGCTGCTGCTGTTGCTAATGCGACTGCTGCTTCTGTTCCACTGCTGTACTAACTTCTCTTCAAAACTGCTGTTACATACCAGGTAAGAAACTCAAACCAAATTTAGATTCGCACCACATTTTCGGAGAGGTACTACTGTTATTTAATTTAGAGTGGGATCATTTTCGCAGATGGTTGACCGGCCGGCGTGTCCGCATGCCCGAGGAGCGAGAACTCCAAAACCCTTTAGGAGTGGGTTTAGAGTGGTTGTTATTTTTCTTGGGTAGTATTTTTCCATCCCATTTATTATCTCCGCCTCTCTTTCACCTGCTCCCTCCCTAGTCATAGTCGAACGTCAGACCCGGGGGGCACGTACAGTAGTAGTCTCTCTTCACCCCCCCCCCCCCAACACTACGGTACACGCATTTTTTTTCGCGAGGAGGGTTCAATCTAGCCCTTTCTTGCCTCGTCAACTCGCGTCGAATTGTGCAAGCTCTATAGATTTTGGAATTTACGGAGGCTTTGCGAGAGCGTTTCACATCAGAGCCATACTACTGTAGTAAGCCACAAGCCTCAGGAGGCGCGTGCATGTAAGCATACATTAACCATTATAGTGCTGCACAGCACCGACACACCTATTTGGAGTCTAATTCCGAGTTGACCCTCTTGGGACTGCAGTCCCGTTTGGGGGACAAACCAGTCAAATTCTGAGTAATTTGTCCCCAAAGCGGGACTGCGGTACTAAAAAAAGACAAGGGACCGCCGTATTGATGCGATGTGTCAAGAGCCCCCAACACTCGGGGCCCTCCCTCATCAACTTCATCAACAACAACAACCGCGTCATCAGTTGTCCCGAGTACCGACCCGACCCGTTCGGACATCCTCGAGAGCCTACGTACGAGCTCTGATCAAGATACTCTGCTGTATCAGAAAACCACCATGCCAGCCGGCAAACAAGCCCGACCTTCCGCTGTCAGACGATCGAGACGCTGTTAATAGTGGTGTAGTATAGTGTGAAGTGGAGCTCAGAAAGGAGGGCATACAAACAAGTGCTCTGTACGCGGTGCAAAAATAAACATGTGTTGGTCCAGGTTGGTGTTCGACTTACATTATCATCGTGTGGCATTCACGTACCCCATGTAATCAGATCAGTACGAGCACGCAGCAGCAGGAATTTGCCGCATGTACTGGTATTAATATTCGCATCGACATCAAAACACATGCTGCGTGTGTGTATGTGCAAGGATAAGATACGTGTAAAATACGCCCAGGCATGGAGTGGAGAGGCAAATGGCTGGTGCGGTTGATGTCACCACCGGTTTTGCCAATCAGTGGCGACCGAGGACGCACCGCTCAACCGACGCCACGCTTGTGTGGTGATGTAATCGGAAACTTGGTTTGTGATCCATCGCGGCGGACGGGCACGAAAACGAGATGTATCCTGTACGTATCATATCATCAGCGTTGTGAGCCCAAGTGGCACGAGAGCTGTATGTCGGCAGCATCTAAGTAGTATGTACGTGTTACTGACGTCACTGCTGCTGTAGAGTTTTATACGAACCCTCCACAGGGAAGGACCCCCCGCAATGGTCAGGGAGGTGTGGTATCACTGCTGTGCTGCGCGTTGTCAGACAGTCCGTGGAGACGCGGCGATCGTCGATATTTCGCGTGGTGATTTTTCGTCCGATTCCTCTGTTTTCACTGCATGTCCGCGAGTCATCATCACTCTGGCAGCACCCCAGACAGCAGGCGTGTTCCTCTCTTGTGTTCACGACTACCGTGCGTTTCGTACGGTGCAGGCAGCAGCACTCCAGACAGCAATCGCTGTAGTCAGCAGGCACGAGTTGGTTAGTCCTGGGAACGGGCGGAACTCTATGCTGTGGTTGACTGGACACCCGCGGCTTTTTGAGTTCAGTGTGCACAGCAGTATAGTGATTTCATCTCGAGTGTGCGCCTTCTTCGTCTCGGGTATTTTAGGTGGGAAGTGGGAAGCGTCGTGCTTCCCAGCCGAATTCCGTTTTTTTTTGTGGCTTTTCGGATCTTCCTACTAATAGGGCTCCAGCACCTTTGTGTCTTTGTGTGACCCACGCACTGCTTGCATGATTTGAGAGTTAATGTAAGAACAACAACAACAACTATTAACACTATAACCACCAACTACAGCAGTAGTTATCAATCCGACTAATAGTTAATCGTTCCCCGGAGGTGTCGACTATCCAACCTGCCAGGTATGGCTCCCGCTGTGTAACTTTGTGCAGGACGTGTGTAGTCCATTTCAACCTTGTACGTCGGCCCAGACAAACCCGACCCCAGGCCTCACCCTAACCCCAACCCGAACACCAACCCCAACCCCCAACACTAACCCCAACAAACGTCAATCCTTGGGGGGGCTCGAGATCGGCAGGGGCAGCCACGCGGCTCCATCGCGTGTTTTGGTGGCGTTTTTCCCCAAAAAAACGCCCGGCGGCCGAAACACCAGCATTGACCAGTAAGACCCGCATCCTGCACAAAGTTTTGTGCACGCCGCTCCTGCACATAGAGCGAGTCGCCAGCTATATGGCTTCCAATACCTGTAGGAAGGATTGCTGAATGCTAGATGCATTTTTTTTTTTTGGGGGGGGGCGGGGCTCTCTTGGCTGGAACGGGATAATTTGGCTAGGTTTGGTCGCCTGACTCAAGTCGGAAAGTCGGCGGGCCTTCAGCTAGCTTCGCCAGCCGACTACGTATCGTATTTACTCGAAGCCGATTTAAGTCAGACACCCGCCGAATATCAAGTACGAGTCGTGAACTCTTGCCAACTCACAAGCGTCACGTGGGAATTCCAGAATGTGATACCTTGGTCACGACTGCGGCGAGATTGGAATCACGACTACGGGGGCATTTAGGAGTCACCCCCGGGTTTCACGCCTAGCTTTTCGGGTCAAGGTTAGCTAGGGTTTAGGGTTGGGGTTCGGTCTCGTGGCCTACAACGATGGTCTCGGGGGCTGCAGCGCAACGCGGGTACACCCACGAAAACACGAGCCAGGAGTCACGAGCCAGGAGCACCGCGTCGGTTTTCGGGTTAGGGGGTTGGCTAGCGTTAGCGTTAACTGGCGGGTACCGAGGTCTTTGGGGGCTACAGGGATGGTCTCGAGAGGGCTGAGACGGCTGCAGCGCAACGCGACCATGAACAACGAAAATACAAGACTTACGACTGCCATACGCAGGCCGGATATGAAGGCACGGGTCAAGAGCACCCATCGTGCTACGAGTACACTACGAACGTCAGGAGCATCGATTGTGCTACTACTGTAGATCGTTTATGCTGCTGCTGGGGGCTTTCTTTGAGCTCCAAAAAGCGATTATCCCCCCCCCCCCCCCCTCCACACCCTCGAAGCATTCGCTGCGTACGACAATAGACCAATACATGAAAAAAAAAAAAACATTTGCAGTGCGGCCTTCGTACGCTCTATGCCATCACTACTGCTGGCTGTAGTTGATAGTTGAGTGGCGAAGCCGGACAACTATCAGACTTTTAGATTACTACAGGGGAGGCGAGCGAAGCGGTCAACGGGGGGGCGCGCGGGAGGTGCCCCTGGAGAGCCCACCGGAGACGAATACTGAGGATTCCCCTGAAGGCGCCGCCGGACACAAATTCTACGGCATTTTGCTCCAGAGTACGATAAACCGAAGAAGCCTTCCTTCCTTCAAACAAACCCAAATACTCGGGTATTTGGCAGTTGGCACCGCTCCAACTAGCTGAATTAACCTACAGCAATTAGTACGAGTAGCCAACTATTAGTAATAAATAATATCAGTGGCCGGCGATTTGTACTGGTAGCCAACCAAATTCACAGCCCTGAAACACGAGTGACGTATTGCGTACTCGTACATAAGAGATGCGCAATGCAATGCTATACGAATGTAATCAATACGGACGGCCTTATCAGCTTGGGTCAAGATGCTGCTGCTTCTGCTGCTGCTGCTGCTGTACGGCGGGAATACAATGTACGGTGTATGGGCACGAAACTGACGTAACTTTCAAGTGCCAACAAAAACGGGGCACCATGGGTAAACAAAAAAAGGCGTATGATGTACACACTACTAGTACGAAAGGAGTACCAGTATTATATAGCCGTATAGACCGACGGACAGAGAGGTTGCGGGGTTGCGGTGATGATGTTGATCATGTGTGCGGTCATACTCATGTCGAGGAGATCGACGTGTGTGTGTTCTTCATATTTGTACGAGAGAAGCCTTTGGGTAAAAGAGAGCGGGAAGTTTTGAAGTGTCGGATCCGCGGGCCGGATGCGCGGGGACCCGCGGGTCAGCAGAAAACAACTATAATAGCGGGTCACGCTGGCCCGACCCGCGAGTGACCCGTTTCTCGCCGGTCATGACCTGACCCGGCCCGTGAGCTTTTGATCATGTCTTGACCCGACCCGACCCGACCCGACCCGACCCGTGAGATTGGAAAAACTCTTGACCAGACCTGACCCGACCCTCAAGATTTGAAAACCTCTTGACCCGACCCGACCCGACCCGTGAGATTTTGAACACTAACTGACCCGACCCGATCCGACCCGTGACATTTGAACACCCCATGACCCGCGAAAAGCCGTGATATTAACAGCAGTGTTTTCATGTTTTTCTTTTCTGCAGCCTCAGTCCATGATTGCACTTGCAATTACGGCAGTAGTAGTGGTCCCTTTATAGCTTTGTAGTGTCGGTTGAGCAGGGCCGGCTGCCCGCTGTATATAGTGCAGGCGAAATCGCTCGGGCAGGGCACGGCAGTGATGGGATTAACCAGAGTGTAACAGCTGCTGTGTGCGGAGTGGTGCACGTTGCCGCTGCATTGTGCCGGTACTGTTGGCTGGTGCATATATATACCGGCACCATGTACAGAGCTGCTATTACGGGCGACCATAGTAAATAGGACAACATATTGCCAGTAAAAACAGGTAAATATATGGGTTTTTATGTATACCATAGGTCCTATTAACTATGGACCCCCGTAATACTACTGGCTGGTATCTTGAATCTGGTCCCTGGTACACATATCAACACGTCGTTGACACCTTCATGATCGATCGACCTCTGACCTCGTGGTTGGCGAGCTGGTTCGCGACGTCCTCGCTGTTGCGCCTTCCGTCCGATCCGCTCAAAGCACCCCCTACGGCGGAAACACCAACAGAAAACGGCCGTATAATACGACGACGGACGGGAGAGTGACGGGGAAAGAGATTCGATCGGACGCACACAAAATACGCGCGGAATACGGGGCTGTCTCGAAGATCGTACTGCACGACACTCGTACTGCTGTATACCTGATACATCGTACTGCTGCCGTTAAATATTGAGTTGTACCCCAGGCAGGGGTATGATACCAGATACACTACGTATACGCGTCGCTGTACCAGAGTACTGAATCATGTGTGTTATTCTTTGCTCATGTTTATTTTTTCCCGTATTAAATACCGGTGCTGCTGTGTGTATGTGCGTAGAGGTATTCTTCCACTCTCAGTTATTTTGGAGCCTGTCCTCCGACCACGGACTGCACTACTGTATTGTGGCGATGAGACAACAACAACAACAACAACTGCGTGTACTACTTGGTGTACAAGATACGCTTCCAGTAGGTAGGTGTTGGCAGCAGGATATGCCAGGATATACCGTACACTAAATGTAGCACATGGTGTGCGTATCAGGGGCGTACGAGCGCAGCCTGGAACGCAGGAACACGCGGTTTGTACAGGAGCATCATGATCATGATAGAGGGACATACTTTTATTACGGGGGACCATAGTAAATAGGACCAAATATTGTTGGTAAAAATAGGTAATTATATAGGTTTTTATGTACACCGTAGGTCCTATTAACTATGGACCCCCCGCAATAGTATCATGCGCACGTACTGCTTCTTGTAGATACAGATGTTATGTGTATGTACACTGCCTTGCAGAGTGGCTGTACACCCTTGTACAGCGAGCACTACAATCTCAATCTGCAATCTGCGATACTAACTTGTGAGGCCAAAAACAACCAACCTTTGTCGAACGATGAAGATCATGTTGAACGTGTTGACGGGTTGGCGTTGAACTCGAAAAAAGCCGACGATTGCATGTTGCTATTTATAGGATATTATCTTGCTGTAATGACGAAAAAAAAAGAAAATATCAAAATATCATGATATCTTGGGCTTGTGATATCATTGATCTGTGTGATGTTGAGATGGTGTTTTGCGTGAGTGGTGATGAGAGCGTGAACTCGGAGACACACCGCTGTCACGGTTTGTATGTAACCAGCAGGTTGCATGATACCTGGTATATACGAGTATATATACCAGGTATAAATTTTTTTAAATTTTGAAATACGTCAGCTGTTTTTATAAGAAACTAATTATAAATTTATGAAATACATCAGCTGTGAGTTCGACTGATTAAAAAGTGGTAGTAATTATACTTATTAATAGCATTTCTACTTGTAAATGTGAAGAATACACACTCACTCGTGTATCATGTTATATCATACATATATACGCACATACGTACTGCAATGCCGTAGCGCTACAAAAACAGAGTGAAATCATGATGATGCCTGCTGCCGTGGCACTGCCGCTGGTACTTTTACTGTCTGTAATACTATTACGGGGGACTATAGTAAATAGGACTAAATATTGTTGGTAAAAATATGTACCAGGTAAATGTATACCTAGGTCCTACCACGCACTATCTTCCCCCGTAACATTATAGTTAGACACTATTAATAGTACACCTGGTCTTATACTCGTGCTATTTCTGCAAAGTGTTAAATACTCTCCACTTAGGAGACAAAAAACATGACACTCGCGATTATGCAACGGGGTCTGACTGCCTGCCTGATGATTGTGACCATGCAGACGGCGACAAAGGGCCGGGTGTGGCCACAGCAACATGGCAACATGCACACGGCAACATGCACACATCGTCGCACACAGGAAACAGGAAACAGCATCATCACTCGGAAACAAGAACACCAGCAGCAGCAGCACCAACAACAACAACAAATCATCAAATCATTGGATGCGAACGAAGGAACGAACGACGCTTCCGAAAAAAATGCTTCGGGTTTCCTTGTACATGCAACAGAACGTCCCAGTCTCCCTCCAACCACCAACCGCGAGCCACCCCCCCCCCCCTCCTTCCCCCCCCCCCGCCCAACCGCACGCACTTGACGATACGTCGTCTCCTACATGAAGGCGTATCATCATCACACATTGCAGGTTCGGACAGAATTCTACTCAACTAAAGTTACTATACACTGCTGTATTCATCCATGATGGAAATGGGACTGGGGAATAGGAAATTAAATGGGAATAAAAAAATACTACAGACTACAGAAGAAGCCGAAAAACCAATGAATGTGGGAACAAAAGCGCGGCTCAACAATACGACTACATGTTGTGTTGATGATGACATGATGACCATTAAAGCACAAGGGCAAGGCGCACAGGAAGGAGCCGTCGTGCCCCTCTCAGAAGGAGGGAGGGATTGGGCTCGGAAGCGGTGGAACCTTGGGCAGGACCAGGGCCATCGCCTCTCGCGTGCCCCGACCTGAGCGTGCATGCTGATCAGCACCTCCCAAAGCCAGCTGGTCAAAACGCGCAACAACGAAACACTTGCTTGCCTGTACCGCCGGTCCCGAGACGACCTTGCGCGCGGGACTACTTCCGCTGGATGCTGCCATTCATTCGTTGTTCAGTTATAGCCCTCTCCTCCTCTGCGTTTCCTGCCGGCCCAATCGCTCTCTGTTGCTCGTTGCCTCATGACTATCGATAACAGACTGGCTGCTTCACGAGTTGCAACACCAATACAATAGTGCAGCAGCGCATACTCGTGTATGCAATCATCCTGCTGGTCATACGTGTACGTGTACATATGTACTGGAAATTCATGCACGCACGCACGTACGCAACGCAACACAACAAGCAAACCACCGCGAATATACGGCGCAGAAAAAAAAATACTCAACTTGTATATACTGCCGGATCGAGGTCTATGTAATTAGCGCTGCTTGCTGCTGTGCTGCTGCTGCCGCCGCTGTGCATACCTCCTCCTGTGTTGTATCAGGTACGTATAGTATCGCGCACCGAGGGGGGGGGCTTTCGGAACCGCGAGAAGTCGCGGAAAGACTCAGCAGCGCCAATATCACATCAAGCAGAGGACCATCATCATCACTTCTGAGTCTCGTATACGGTAGCGCGTGAATGGATGGATGCAAAAAAACACACTGCGTATCATGGTATACGACACACAGCAGCATTCTATGGTGTGCAAGAAGACCCCCCCCCCCCCCGCCAACCCGTGCGATCTGGAGTTTCTGCCTCGTGCGGCCAATGCAACACGTATACGCGCGCGGGCTGCGAGTCGTTTTGCAACACCAACAACCCCCGTGCACGTAAAAGGCGGCGGATGCCCTTGCCCCACATACAGTAGCAGCGTGAGTTCGAGCAAAAAAAAACAGGGCAGCTTGCTGTGAGTGTGTGAGTGATGTGAACTCTCGGCCGGTCTCACCTCCTTGCTTCGCAAAGGCTGTGCGCTGCTGCTGCCGCTGCTGATATTGCTTTTTCTCATCCGGCGGCGGTACGTGAGTAGATCTCCCCTGTCGAGCCTGGGGCCTAACTCCACTCGCGAGTTGGGCCTGGTCTCGGAGCGAACGCAGCTCGCGTTCGATGGCTTCTCCGCGCGGGCGCCGTGACGACCCCTTCGACTTCATCGGGCTGTGGCCTCACAGCGACGACGCTCCAGTGTAGGTCCTCCGATTCCGCGTGTTTATATCGGCTCGCGCGCGTGTGATGCGTGCTTTTTTTTATGTGGCAGCCTTTACACCTCCCTCTCTCTCGTCGTTGTTGGCCTCAACAACGTGTATCACACACATATACAACTGTAGATTCGCTGCGGTTGCTGTGCTTCTTTTTACGTACGGTGCACAGAAACGCGAAATAGAGGTTCCTCGGTCTCTCTCTCTCGTTCTTCTCGTTCGTCCCTGTGTCGATGGTGAGAGCCCACAATTCTCAGATATCCCAGATCACGCGACGGAAGAACCGAGAGGGTGGCGTGTTTTGGACACAACACAGACAGGGGAGGGGGCTCGTCGGCTCCTTGCCCAGACCTTCAAAATCCGTCCGTGCATAGATGACGGCGGTACCCACATCCGCTGCTGGGTTCTTCGTACACTCTGCGTATGCCACACCACACCCAGACGCCAACAACAACAGGAAGAAACAGGGCAGCAGCAGTGGCAGGTTCAAAATGCCCCCGAAAGATACGAAAAATGCGAAAATACGAACAAAAAAAACGAAAACGTATGAAACAAAATACGAAAACGAAGTACGAAAAAAACAAAATCTTGACACGATGGCATGATAAAGCGACAGAATTGGACCTCAGTGCCTCGCTGGTCGCTGTTAGCCCGCAAGAAGCAGATCACGATCGGAGATTCGATATTGGATACCTCGTCGTACTTCGTTTTTTTTTTCTGGCGTCTCAAAAATAGATAGTTTTTGGCGCACACAGACAGACAGGTTGTTTCGCTCTGTGTGCGTGCGTGGCCTGCCCAGCGCACTGTACAAATAAGTGCCACCGCTGCTCGGGAACCGGAGGTACGTGGGTATTGGAGCAGTGCAGCAGCAACAGCAACATCAGCAGTGCGGCGAGCTTGCTACCTGCTTTGGTATCTCGTCTTCTTGTGGGTGTTAGAGCTGATGACTGATGTATGCTCTCGTATAGACTTTTACGAGGTACAAAAAGATATATATATACGAGAAGAAGAGTATGGCTGTTGATGATGAAGTCGGTTGAGTTTTTCCCTATTATTATATTTTCAATCCTAAAATCTTTAAATCTTCCAGGGAAGCGTTGGTCGCGGTGGTTGTTTGTCAAGACAGAAGAGGCCAAGCAACACCACAACTAAACTTCCCCGTCCCCCCGCCAGAGATAAAACTTTCAGAAATTCGGATTTTATTATTTCTTCTATATATACGAAACAGCAGTCAACCGTTCCACGGATCTTCTCTCTTCTTCTTTCTCATGCATGCATGACGATGAACCAGCACCAAATACCTGGTACGAGTATACCCTGGTACCTCGTATATATTTAAAGTCGTACTGGTTGTACCTGGCATTCTCGTACATCACATCATGGTATCAGGTATCATGCATGCTGATACATCTCGCTTGGTGTGGTGTATATAGAGATACACGCGACGAAGACGGCAGGCTGTTGTGAGTTGTGAGGTTTGCAGAAGAATAAGAAATCCGGGGGTCGTATAAACTGCTGTAAAAAAGGTTTTAGCACGTTGGAATGTGGATCCACGCTCCCATTTTTCGTGTGCCCGAAGACGGAAAATAAATAATTATCTCTATTTCCAGTACGAAATAATTAAATTGAAATTGGGGTCAATTTATTTAATTGTTTTGGTCAGATAGCATTTCCGAATCGAAAAATAAATAATTACCGAAAGGTTACTCGTAGAGTGTCTGAGCATAATATTTTTGTTTATCAAAGATTTCCGTCGGAAAGGTAATCATAATCGAAAGCCTTTCGTCACATGCGCATAATCGTAGACGAAAAACAGCTAAATATTGGATTCTTATTTTTCAATTTTTCTTATTTTGCCGCAGCGATAAATATATTATTAATAATACTGCTGTATGGCTTATTCTCCATACCTGGTATATATTATTAAGAAATCCAGGCGGGGCCTGTCTGTGTTTGTTTTTATCTTTCTTCGCGGGGCTTCGGTGGAAAACAAACATTTACTTACGTACGATAAAGAAGAAATTTTAGTTGCGATCACAGCGACGGCCACCACTGCTTGCGTGAGTGATTGAGGGATGATGACACATGGATTGATTGGTGTCCGAGTTACGATGGTTGAATAGGAGTCGTGCACGGGCGCAGTATGATCCCACCAGTATACTGGTGCTGCTGGGCGTTACGTATGAAGGGGCGCTTTTGCTACTGCTGCAATCGTAGCAAATCATATACTACTGTATAATGCCGCAACTGAGGAGAGGGGATACATGGAACTATCTACTTAGATCTCGATCTCTGAGCGTGCTCGGTTGGTGCATCCCTGGTATATAACTAACACTGCACGGAGACGGTTCATATAACACGAAATAAAGAGTTATTTACAGGGCTTTTCGCGGGTCGGGTCACGGGGTGTTCAAAATGTCACGGGTCGGGTCGGGTCGGGTTGGATCAAGAGGTTCTCAAATCTCGCGGGTCGGGTCAGGTCGGGTCAAGAGTTTTTCAAATCTCACGGGTCGGGTCGGGTCGGGTCAAGAACTTTTCAAATCTCACTGGTCGGATCGGGTCAGGTCAAGAGGTGATGAAAAGGTCACGGGTCGCGTCAGGTCCTGACCCGCGAGAAACGGGTCACTCGCGGGTCGGGCCAGCGTGACCCGCGAGTTCTTTTCTGTTGACCCGCGGGTCGGACCCGCGCATCTGGCTCGCGGATCCGACACTTTAAACACTTCCCGCTCTCTTACCCAAAGGCTTCTCGCGTACAAATACTCATAATAAATTGTACTCCTACGGTATCTTATTCAAACATTAAAACACTGCCAAACCTTACACGCATGCCCGCATCCATCCACACCCACTACAGGCAGGCCACACATCGCTGCTGGGCACAAAAAATGAATATTAAATTGTTTTTGAAGTGTTGACCCACGGGCTGGATCAGCAGGTAGAACCTGCGGGTCAACATAAATGGTCTCGCGGGTCAATGTGACCCGACCCGCATGAAACCCGTGTCTCACGTGTCAATCAGAAGGTGGCGGGTCGGGTCGGATCGGGTCGGATCGGGTCAGGAGGTTTTGAAATCTCACGGGTCGGGTCGGGTCGGGATAAGAGGCTTTCAAAATCTCGCGGGTCAGGTCGGGTCAAGTCAACACACCTCAAATTTTTCGCGGGTCGGGTCGGGTCAGCTGACCCGACCCGACCCGTGAGGTTTGACCTGACCTGCGAAAAGCCCTGGTTATTTATTATTAGTTGTAGTTGCTTGGGTCTCGCTATCAAAGCTATAGGGATCCCAAAGAGGGAATGAATTAATGCTAAGTTTTCCACTACTTACTCTTTTCATGCGGCGCAGCTTTTCTTCAGTGAGAATGGTGGCCGACGCGATTCATTGGGACGCCGTACATGCACAGCAGGGTGTAAGGGGTTTTGCGTACTGGGCTACCCGCGGCGAAAGGTCGGTCGATTTCCCAGAGCCCAGGGGGCAAAGCCTTCGGGTTAGAGTGGACGCCAAAATGGGGAAATGATAAGAAGCCTATTACACCCGTATAAGGGGGGGCTCGAAAAACGTCGGACAACGAAGCTACCCCGCATCACCAACAAGGGGAGGGGGCGGAGGGAGCGAAAATCCATCCTTGGAAACGAAAGAACGCAAGCCACCTTCATCCACATCCCCCGCGGGGGGAGGGAGGGGCGTACTCATCTGTCGTTGGCCTTGGTTACTCGACCAGTGACTATACGCATCCCTATCGAGACGGAGCACCGTTCCAACCGCCAATAGAGACACCTCCAGCAGTATAGTCGGGCACTCCTTCGTTGTTTCTATATTACATGAGTGTGGGGGAGAGGGGGTACTCAGGTCATACATGGCCGTAGTCGCATGGCCATGGGGGGGCAGGGGGCGTAACTTAATGCTTGAAAACGAAAGACCTCAAGACACCGCGGCATCTCCAGCAGGGGGGGCGGGGGGGGGGGGGTCCATCCTTGAAAACGGAACGAACACAAGCGATCGCGACATCCCTACCAGTGGAGGGGGGGGGGGAGGGTACTCATGCGAGCGGGGGGGGGGGGGGGGTACTCATGCCACGCATGGTCGTAATCGTATGGCCATAGACTCTCGCATCCCTAAAATGCCGGAGGGAGCACATCGGTTTCTCATCGATCAGGCAGACGTTGCTTGCATCAAGCGCGAACCACCGTGAGATGCTTGGGGGGGGGGGGAGGTATGGGGGGGGAGGGCGTACTCGTTTGTTGCTTGCCTTAGTCATTCTGATCACGCATTCCTTTCGGGACGGAGCACCGTTCCTACTCCTAATAGAGACACCTCCAACAATTGGGCGCTCATTACGTTGTTTCTATATATTACATAGAAACTTTTTGCTAATCGTATCCCCTTCCTGTTTGGCCGCCTGTGGCCACAATCTATCTCCTAGGACAGCGATCGTTTTCTCGCTGCTATCTAGTGTATCAAACTCCTCCATGTCACATTCATCTATTTCCCTCATCTCCTCCAACACATCCCGTTCCTCCTTGTATATTTCACATTCTCCTGCAATGTGAGTTCTACTCTATATTGCTTTGCCACATGGGCACATCTGTGCATCTACTTCCTCTTCCTCCCGGCTACTGGTGTACCTGTTTCTTCTTTGTGGCAGGTCCAGGTCACCTGCACGAAAACGCAGTTTCAGCGTTTCGCGAAGTCCATTGGGCCGTGCAAATACGTTTTCCTTCCTATTCCTTCCCTCAATCCCTCGTATATCTCCAAGTGTTTTCCCGATTCCGCCTTGTTTCTTAGCGCTAGCCTTTCCCTTCATTCTATCCTTTCTTCTACTTCTGCCTTGTAGATTCCAAACTTCCCGGCGGACATCGCCTCTTCTTGGTTTCCCCCTATGTCCTTCCATACTTTCTTAACTATGCCATCCCACCTTATTCCAGCTCGCCCTTTTGATACTTTCTCCCACAGAGCTCTATCAACTATTGCTGTCAAACTCTTTTTCGGCATGTTCCTTGCTATGTGTTGACATTTCAACTTTTTCATGTCTCTCTTTGTCTTGAGTGGGTGTATGTATTCCCAGTTCTGTTCTTAATGCTGTACATTATACTAGTCGTACTTGAGCATCCGTTAGAAGACTTAGATTGGGTAGGAGATTGGTTAACCTTTTACCGGTAACCCAACGGACCAAGACCTTACCATATGGCATCATCGGCAGGACATGGGTCGTGGGTCGTGAGCTCGAATCTCACGTCCACCATGAAATCTCAGTATATTGAATTTCCTCATGTCAAGAATCTGAAAAAATACTCCCGGATCCCCAAAAATTGGAACTGCGTGTTGGTGGCACGTGGACCCGTATATCCGGTCCGTTCCAGGGGAGAGTGTTATAAGGCTTAGATTGGGTAGGCGATAGGTTAAACATTTTACCTTAACACATGTTAGGATTTTTTCAGCTGCTGCTGCTGCTATCTGTACTGTTTCCAACTGTTTTACGAGTTTCGCGTTCCCTTCCCATACTTCTCCCGCATATTATGGCTTTTGGTACTATCACATTTATCAGGATAGATCTCTTAATCCTAGTGTCAAGGTGCGAGTCTGTTTGGATCGCATCCGTCTTCCCTACGTGTGTTCTACCGTTTCCTATTACTTTTTGCTATGTGTTTATTATCCCAAGAGCAGTCTTCCGATATATCTACGCCAAGGTACGTATGCTGGTCTACGATCGGCAATTAATCTTCTCCCCCACTTACAACTGAAATTTATCCGGGTTCACCTTATCTTCGTTACAAACAACTACTGCGCATTTCTTGGCGTTCGCCGTCACCCTCCATTTCCTAGTGCATTCTATTAATAGTGTCTTCTCTATTTGTTTCTGTAATCCTTCGGGCGTCTGCAATCCTTCGGGCGTTTTCTGATATATCCCCACGAAGTCATCCGCAAACATCGATCCCGACACCGTATATTCCCCTACCGTGACTCCCTGACTTGCTGCCTCGACTGCTACTATCAGGTCGTTAATATATATATCTTGAATAGGTTAGGTGACAGCGTACATCCCTGTGCAACTCCTTGTAAAATATCAACACACTTCGATATTTCCCCGTCCAGCATCACAGCACTTGTCGCACATTCCGTCATACTTTTCATCATTCTCCACATCTTTCCTCTGATTCCTATTTCCCACAGTTTTTTCCAAAATACTTTTCTCTATACTGTGCCGTAGGCCTTCTGTGCATCTAGAAAGAAACAGTACATTGTAATCCCGCGTCTTTCCTACCTTGGGTTATCCTACCTAAGGTGTACACATGGTCTACGCAGCTACGGCTTGGCCAAAACCCTGCTTGCTCTTCGCTTGTTTTGTCTCCCTTCTCCATCGTTCTCATTCTATCGTTCTAAATCTTACGAAAAATGTTGCCTACTGTGCTTAGTAGCGTTATCCCTCTAGAGTTCCCCGGGTCAGCCATATCTCCTTTCTTGAATAAGTTTACTACTATTCCTTCTCTCCATCTCCTAGGTGCGTTCTCGCTTTTCCATGTCCAGTTATACAACACAGCCATAATGGTATGCATTCCTTCTCCCCCGTACTTTATAAATTCATTCACCAGTTGGTTTGCCCCTACTGCCTTTCTATTTTTAACTTCAGCTACACACTTCTTTACTTCTTCCCTTGTGAACTCTCTCTGTAACCCTCCCGAACCACTGTCTTCCCTTTCCGATGTATCTACGTTCGCCTCTGCCCACGCGTTGATTTCCTTCTCGAATTCTGCGTCGAACGTTTCATTGGTTGTGGGTGTTCCTAGCTTACGGTAATGCTCTATTGGTACTTCCCTTTTTCCCTTCGAACAACTAACCATTTTACCGTTCTGTGCTCTTAGAGTAGCTATTATTTCCGTTTCTGCCTCTCCTGGTTGTTTGCCCAGTATCGCTGTTATCCCTACCCACATCTGCTTCACCCCGCCCTCAAAGTCTTCATTTGTCTTATTTACGACGTCTTTCCGTATCCCCCTTTCTTCTTCTCCACCATCTCTTTTACTTTCTTCTAGCTATAGGATATTCCTCCCATCCTGTCATAGTTCTTCTCGATGGATATCTTGCGTGTGCCTTCTCCTTACTCTTATAGCCTCCTTCACTTCCTCATCCCACCATTTTACTGCTCTATTGCATATTGTCAACTTCTTCCCTATTACTTACTTGCTGTGGTCTTGACCAAGTGCTCCCATCCTTCTATTATCCTAGCTCTTGCATCGTCCCTCTCTATATCGCTCCTTGTTGTACCTGTTCTTTCCAATAGCTCGGAAAATTGCTCTGCATTATTGGCCATCTCTTCTTGGAACTCTTTCCGTTTTCTTTTTACTTCTAGTTTATCCTTTTTCCATCTGTGCAATTTCCTACCCCGTCTATGTTTGACATCCCTCGCTTGCTGACTGTCTATCCATATTAGACAGTGATCTGTAGTTCCTACGTCCGCTGCGCACACACGTAGTTCCGTTTCCTTTACCCCTTTCATTTTCTACTATAAAGTCAAGGATAGAGCTTTCTCCCTGTTGTATGCACTTCTATTAATAGTCCATTTCGATTCTGCATTTTTTTACTCTGTCGTTCAACGTCTTCATCTCGTTGTGCTTGAAGAACTTCAACATCTCTTCCCCATTATTTTATTTTTTTTCTTCCCCATCCTTATTCTATGTTACTTCCCTATATTGTCCAATGTTCTCATTCTGTTCGCTTGCCTTCGCGGGGGGGGGGGGGGGGGGGGGAGTATCCCTGGAAACGAAAAACAACACGAACCACAGCTAACCCCCATCGAGGGGGTAGGGGGGTTCATTCTGAAGACGAAAGAACATAAGCTACCGTACGCAGTCCCCCAGCGAGGGAGGGGGGTGTACTTGATATCATGCATAGCCGTAGTCATATGATGGGGGGGGGGGGGGGGGGGGGGGCGTACTCATTTGTTGCTTGCCTTAATCATTCGACCATTGACCACGCATCCCTTTCGAGACGGGGCGCTGGTCCAACTCCAAATAGATACACCTTCAACAATTTACCTCCCACTAAGTTTTCTCCGTGTATGACGAAGAAGCTTTTCGCTGATCTTATCCCCTTCCTGTTCCGCCGCCTGTGGCCACCACCTTTCTCGTAGGATAGCGATGGTTTTATTATCGGTAGTATCCAGTGTATCGAACTCCTCCGTGGCATATTCGCCTATTTTTCTCGTCTCCTCTTCCAACACATCCCCGTTCTTCCTTCTACGTTTCACATTCTTCGACTACGTGAATTCTACTAAAAAAAAAAACTGAAAGCAACCATCATGGTTCTATGTCCAGTATGAGCGACCACAATAATACTCGAACCACCCGGCGATGAGCGGTGGAGGGAGGCGGCAGGGCGAAAAAAAAGTGAAAGAAACGCGTGTGACTGGACGGAAAAGGCGCGAGGGGGAAGGGAGCGAGCGGTACTCGTAAGGATTGTTTCGATGACTTCAAAAGCATCTAATCGTAGGCCACATACGTGTGTATGTGTATCCCCTCAAAACAGGTGCTACCGTATAGCCGTACCAGGTATGTAGTGCCTAATTGTCTTGGAGGAGCTCTATTCCAACCTTGCCCGAAACCAGAATTTGAAATAAGTTTCAAGCTAAGGCCGATTTGTACTCATCACTGCCATGAGCTGAATAGGTGTCTAATGAACACTACATTAGCGGGATCTACACAGCTGTGTGGGCTATTACGGGGGTCTATAGTTAACAGGACCTATGGTATACATAAAAACCTATGTATTTAGGTATTTTTACTAACAATATTTGGCCCTGTTTACTATGGTCCCCCGTAATAGTGGTGTGTGGCTTCTGAGTTAGGTCAGGCAGTCCGCAGGAGAGGGCAGCGAAACGGTCAACAATTTCACCCGGTGTCGAAGCCCCCGCCCTATACCTTCTGTCGGAAGACCATACAGTACACAAGAACGGTGCCCCCAGGCCTGTTGTATTTGCTTGTATATGTCTTGCCCAAGAGGGCAGGATGATAGGGAGGAGGGGGGGAGAGGAGGAGGAGGAAAAGGAGGAGGAAAAGGAGGAGGGGAAGAAGTGGAGTGAGCGCGTGTGCGCGGTACGGTCGATCGAACGCGCAGAGCTCTCAAGATACTACCTGATAGTGCTAATCCCGTCGGGGCCTCGAGATAGCGACCGGCCTTAAAAAAATATCTAGTTTTAGTGCGATCAATCGTCGACGGACAGCATGCGCCCATCCAGCATCAGCACGGGTTTAGATCACGGCGCAACCGTGCCGGACAATACGCACGGCTCCTTGCGTTATTGAAAACTCGGGCACCAATTTACGGCATCCCGCCCCAACCACGCAGTGACCGTCACGGCAAACAAGCGCCACTCTTTTTTCCCCCGTCAAAGTTTCTCTCTCTGTTAAGCCCGAAGTGGGTCCAAGGTTGTTGCGTCGGATCCAACGTTCTTGGGGGTACCTCTTCAGTTGAGCGCCGTCAGCCCCAAATGGTTGGGCTCAAAAGCGCGATAAACCCTCGCCGTATGATGGCGCGGCTCTCTCAGGACTTCCAGGTTCGTTTGCTTCTCTGAATACAGGAGGTCCCACGTGTCGTCACTCTCGCTTTTCGTGCTTGATTCTATCGGAGAGCCTTGCAGGATTTTCGAGTATCTAAGTCGGGCGGAAGGGAGTCTGGAAAGAGGGGACGAGGGCACTCTTGCGGCTCGCCCAAAACCCCCGGTCTAAGTACTGTATGTGCGCCATCCGTTTCCCATAATCCTAAATCCTGGGCCCCATTGCAAGCCTTCCAGGGCAAAATATTAATATTGCTTGAATACCACAATAGTTACAGCAGTATAATAAGCAGATTAGTTGGCTAGGTGTTAATAATATAATAGTACACTGACAATAATAAGTCGCCAACTAGTTATTAGTTGGCTAGGTACTACACTGACTATAATGAGTCGTCGACTAGTTGTTAGTTGGCTAGGTGTTGCACTGACTATATATCAAGTCGCCGACTAGTAATGATTGGTTGGCTAAGGTGTTACATTGACTAGAATGAGCCGTCGCCGATTAGTCACTACGGTAATTGGCTAGACGTTACAGTTACAGCAGACGCGTGCTACAATGATACAGGGGTATATAACCCATCCCCCCCCCCCCCCCCAAACACGCATGATTGATGACGGCCCCAACTGAGGGGCCACCCCAATGTCTTTGGACCCGATGTGTATTAAAAATTAATATTTGCAAGCCACTAGGGACTCTCTATGTATCGCAGGTTTTTTGCTTGTTTTTTTTTTTTTTCGAAGTCGGTTGTTTGGTGAGGGCATACCTGGACCCCCTATACTATAGTAACATGTGGGGCCTCTGAAACATTATTACGGAGGACCATAGTAAATAGCGCCTGCGGTACACACAAAAACCTATATATTTACCTATTTTTACTGACAAAATTTGGTCCTATTTACTATGGCCCGTGACATCCCAATAAGGCTCGCGTCAGGAGCAGTAGTTATTGCGGGCGGGAATGCGCCGAGTTTTTACGTCTTGAGTATCTGACTGGCCATCGTATTTTTTTTTTTGTATCACGGCAAAGACCGTAAGACTAGTACTGGTGGGCCACTCTTTCAATGGCATAAATCGCATAACCCAACGAAGAAATAAATATGTACGCACGGGCATACCGGTGATCAGTAGCCGTGAAGTCTAGCCAACTCATGGCCCTCCTGTTAGAGTCTGGAGTGGGGCTAATGAGCACATCGCATCGTACCCCCCCCCCTCCCCCCCCCCCCCCCCCAGCGCGCACACGCGCCGTGATGATTGATGATAATTGCGATGACGGGCAGACCACGACGATAAACAAGCGATGAATGAATGCGCGGGAGAGAGAGCGGCTATGCACAAAAAAAAAAGAATGGCGCTTCTTGTTGCGTACGATAGGACTGAAGACAGGTGATGCCTGTCGTGTGATGTTATTAATAGGATAATCTAGGATTGTCTGCTATTAATAATGTTTATAGATCAGATATATACTATTTCGGGGGACCAGTAGTAAATAGGACCTACGGTACACACAAAAAGCTATACATTTTTCTATTTATACCTACATTATTTGGTCCTATTTACTATAGTCCCCCGTAATACCTGGCAATAATAGTAGTAGGTGATGAGGTCGGCTGTGCACCAATCTCGCGGACTGCGGTGACCGGTGGCTACGATTGATGATTGACGCGCCTCATATAATACCATGTTTCTAAGTGGGGTCTACAGGAGGCTGGGACGTTGTTATCTGAAAATACAAATTACGCGGCGGATCGCATCAAGTTACTCTACTCCTGGGCAAGTTTCGGCCGTGCGACCATCCCGCGGACTGTGACCGGTCGCTACGATTGACGATTGATGCGCCTCATACAGCAGTGCCATGCGTTTTAAGCGGTGTCTGCAGGAGGCTAACGATTTTTTTTTTGGGGGGGGGAAATACGAAACTATACGCGACGAATCACGTTTATCAGTTAGTTTTTCTTCGGGGCAAGTTTTGTGTACAGCAGGTAGTAGGCAGCATACCTGTGGGTCACAAGGACCGCTACAACATAGTCACCAGCACCAGACACGCTACGATATGAACCCCCGGGCACAACAGCTGTAATATCATCAGCATGATAATGGTGAACGCATTAATAATAGTAGACCGAAACCTAGTTAGACCCCCACTACTGCCACTACTGCTATTATTGCTACTACTACTACTACTACTAGGGCCGTGAGTCGCCGATTAGTTATTAGTCGGACTAATACTCAGCCGTGAAACGGAGGGGTCGACTATCCGACTTACTGGGTTTCTTCAACTGTAGGAAGGCGTTTTTAATGCGAGATACACACATGTTCAACGTATATCGCTGCGGGTTGCGGATACACTCATCATGCCCTGTGACGCCGCAACGCTCGGCGGGAGATCCACACTTACACACACAACGTACACATGGAGGGGACAGCGCCCACCTCTCTCGACCGTGTCGACGCCGTATAACCCTCTGTCTTTCGTACACATACACGATAATAGTATGTCATGCGAAGAAGATGGTTTACGAGCGACTTGCCGTTGTCATCGACGCGCGCGTTTTTTCGCGCAAGGTTGGGCGAGACATCGGCCCTTTCGAGGGGCCCCGAGATAGCGACCTCAACACAATGATAACGTCTGGTTCTGTCGATCGTCTACGAGAGCAATATACGCCCAGCAGCAGCAGCAGCAGCAGCAGCAGCACAGGTAGAGATCATCTCGCGCCCGTGCCGTAGAGTACAACTCCAACCATTGCGGCTCGAACACCAACCATTGCATCACCCTAACCCTAACCACGCAGCGACCGTAGCTGCCGTAATCGCCACTTTTAGAACTACCGTCATTTTTTTCCCTCCGAGGTCTCAAGAAGCAGGGATAGGCAACGAATAACCGTCACGAAGGGATCCACGCCCCGGTGGTCAATTCAGACATATTAGGGAGATAGACCTGGTGCATAGGTTTCCTTTGTTTCCGGGGATTTCTTCTTTCGGGAATGTTTTGAGAGATCGACGTTGAAGCTCGTGCTGCGCATTATTGTCGGATGGCAAGCATAATAATAATGTAGTGGTCAACCGCGAACACTGCTGTGTGCTAATATAGCCTGGGCGTCAGGGGTTCGATTCTGTGATGGTATCCCCTCTCCCCTGTTGCGGCGTCATGATTTGTAGCGCATGTAGTGGTCAACCGCGAACACTGCTGTGTGCTAATATAGCTTGGGCGTCAGGGGTTCGATTCTGTGATGGTATCCCCTCTCCCCTGTTGCGGCGTCATGATTTGTAGCGCAAGTGACTCCTCATCATACCTGGCAGGCGTTTCACCGCCTGCCTGGCCGATGAAAGGCTCGCCCCTTCGCTCAGAAGGCATCCGGCGAGCAAGCAAATGACTTCCACAAGGCTGGTACCCTCCAAGCACCTTGTGTCAGTGACCAGAGCACAGCTAGAAGCGGTACCTCCACAGCAGTACGGTCGGTCCCGAGGTCCATACCGCCTTCGACCCTTTCAGGGCTGGCTGCGGTCCCTCTTTGGGCACAAACCAGTCAAACTCTCAGTATTTTGTCCCCCCAAAACGGACCTGCAGTCCTACGAAAAAGGGTTAAACTCAACAATGGCGTCGTCGGCAGGACATGGATCGTTGGTCGTGAGTTCGGGTATCACGTCCACCATGGCAAACGCTTTCTAAAGAAAAGGGGAATTCCTCACATGTCAATAATCGGATAAAACACTCTTCCTTGGCCCCCCAGAGATTGTCAAGAACTTCGGATTAGGCACGTACGGCCCCATACGAAGACCATCAAGGGCCCCGCTGTTTTTGAAGGGGGGGGGAGATTACGACAAGGCTCAGATTGGGCAGGCGATTGGTTAACCTTTTATCGGTAGGCCAGCGGACTACGACCTTAAGAAATGGTCTCCGTGTGGAGCTTTTAGTTAGCACATGACACCGGCTGTCGAGAGCGCCTGTACTATAGCGTGGGTAGGCACAATTCGACGCGAATCAACGAGGGAAGAGAGGGCTGAATAATTCTCGCCTGATTGTAGCCGGTAAGTGGGCTGGCTTCGCCAACTACCTGGTAGATATTAGCCGGGAAAGACTGCCGACTCACAGGCCTAAGTACTGCCAGATACGCTACCACCGCCTACCGCCTGCTGCCGCTCCTGGACATCCGACCTATACAGACTGGTCGTCAGTGTCCGTACGGCTAAACAGCTGGGAGAAACAACAAGGATGATGTTAATCATACGTGCACATGCGTACCTATTCTTCGATTGATATTATTTATGCATGCGTATACTCAATCTTATGTTCCGTTTTCGTCATCACTCGATTCCGATTCTATTGAAACATTAGCATTATCACAAACGGAGACCTTTTTTTTTTTCCTACTATGTACCAGGTGTTTATTGCTGGTCCCTCTTTAGTGCCGGCATGTGCCAGGCCATGCACAACACCGGCATTATAGCGGAGACCGGCAATATTTCGCACAGTGCCACAACAGCTGACCCCATCTGTGCCAGACATTTTCACCAGCACCATATCGAGCACCGGCATTATTGAACCGGCACTGTACATTATAGAGGGACCCCGACTATCTTAATAGTGTCTTTCGCCGGCAGTATTTGGTTGCCAAACCAGTCGGAGTGGGTGACCGGGCCGGGGCTGGCATCGTTCGATGGTTAAATTGCACTCGAAATTCAAGCGACCTGGTAGGTTTGTCCCAAAACAAAAACAATAAAAATCGTTTTTTTTAACTTGTCGAAATCGTTAAATTCAAATCCTATTTCGCTCTGATTCACAGCGGCTCGGAATCGGATTTCGCATAAGAATAAGCATAGTCTAATCGATTGACTATTGGCCTTAATTCACAGAAGGACGAGTACGTACGTACGAGCTTCAGACGTTGATCGAGTTTTCAAGCAAAACCATCGCGACGAGTCCATCACTACGAACCGTGTATTGCTGACAGCGCGGGTATTACCGGATTCCCGGTAAAATGCAAGCAACCGAGAGAGGAGAGGAACACATCGGCGGAGACTGGCGTGGCAGGGGATACGCCGCGCGGGGCTTGTGGGGAACACGTTGTATGTAGCCCGTCAGAGATTCGCTATATTTCGCTAGTTCACTCGCCAGCACGGAGTGCGTCGTGGAACGCGTACCGGGGGCCCCTGATATGTGGAACGACCGGTTTGGGGTAGCCAGAAGAGAAAGGAATGGCCCACCCCGTCGGCTAACGTTCCTCCTTACGCAAAATGCCGTCTGCCGAGGATTCACCAACGATATGACGGCGCTGCGGAGTGTAGAGCGCCCACCGACTGGGCCAGTTGGTAAAGTTTTGGCGGTAAGCGAATGCGGAGGAGGAGGAGGAGGAGGAGGAGGAGGAGGAGGAGGAGGAGGAGGAGGAGGAGGAGGCGAACCAAGGTGAAAACCTCGAACATGATGTAGAAGGAGGGGGGGGGGAGGGAGGCACAAGCATTGTACATGTACTGCGGTCGGACTCTGGACGACTCGGCAAAGGAGTCGGGAGACAAGGAGGAGGAGGAGGAGGAGGAGGAGGAGGAGGAGGAGGGAGGAGGAGGAGGAGGCGGCGAACCAAGGTGAAAACCTCGAACATGATGTAGAAGGAGGGGGGGGGGGGGGGGGGGGGGGGGGGGGGGAGGCACAAGCATTGTACACGTACTGCGGTCGGACTCTGGACGACTCGGCAAAGGAGTCGGGAGACAATCACATGCGGGTGGGTACCCGTCCCGCGCCCCTACGGAGGGTTGAGGAGTGCACGTCCGCTGCATGTTGGAGCGCGCGGACCGCATCGCGCGGGGGCAGGCAGACCCGAGGTCCAGCGTCTCGTGCCGCTCCGAGAGGGCGGAGAAGCCGACTCCCCCATCCGGCAGAGCTTACTAGAGGGCTGCCAATGGCCGAGCCGGGGGGGAGGCGGGTGGCGTTGAGGGGCACTACGCAGTCCGCAGGCCTTCATTAGCGAGACGTCCCGGGGCCGGGGCCGGCTATTGTTTTTACAGCCGGCAATTACAGCTCGTTCGACTTCATGGAACGTGCCCACGGGAGAAGCCCAGCCTCTTCGTTTCTCTATTACGGGGGACGATAGTAAATAGGACCAAATATTATGAGAATTATATAGGTTTTTGTGTGTACCGTACTGTAGGTCCTATTTACTATGGTCCCCCGCAAATAGTGCTTTCTGTTCAGCGATGCTCTGGGCCGGCCTCACAGGATTTATCTCGATTTCCCCCGCCCGAAATAATCGGAAGAATACTACTGGGCGCTACCCCTGCGCTGGTCGCCGCGTTCGCGCCATCCGATCACAGGATGCCCCGGTCCGGGTAACATACCGGAGGCTCTGCATCATTGTGGGCCTCACCTCCAGGAATATCTGGCGGGCCTCGACACCGAGTGGGAAGAACGCTTAGCACCGACGAGCCCTCGGGGGTTCTAAAAACGCTGGAGGAAGGTGTCGCGCTGCCTCTCTTTCCGGTGGAGGCGGCGGCTTCGCCGAGAGGAACGGGACCGGTTCTGCAGAACGACCGGACGACGAGGGGACAGCTTGAGAGCAAGAACGCGGGGAGCTCCGGGCGCCACAGAGAGCCACCAGAACGGAGGAAGCAGGGATACCACGCCAGCGGGACAGCCTGGAACCCCCCGGACAAGGTCAAAGGCCGCATCCGTAACACCCGGGGGTGGCAGTGCTCACACCTGCGGTAGGCAACGAGGGGGCGGGGCAGGATCGGTTGCAAAGGGTCTATAGACGTTGTCGATCGAGAGGGTCTCGGAGTGGGCCACGACCAGTCAGTGGCACGGAGAGGGATCGACAACGATTGCGGGGCGAGACCCCAGGCCTGGGAGTAGTGCGCCGCCCT
Organism: Macrocystis pyrifera; assembly: GCA_031763025.1. Classification (NCBI taxonomy): domain Eukaryota; class Phaeophyceae; order Laminariales; family Laminariaceae; genus Macrocystis; species Macrocystis pyrifera. The sequence goes on from JASSKH010000023.1 coordinate 8,827,544, forward strand.
CGCCAGCAGACCGAGGGGGGCGGGCGGAGGGGAGGGTCTACTCATTATCATGCATGGCCGTAGTCGTATGACCATAGACCCAATGGGGGGGGGGGGGGGGGGGGGGGGGGGGCACAGGGAGCGAGCCTTGCCGAGAGGGGGTGCCTACTACGATTGCTCGGTAGTTTGGTTTTTGGTAATTTTCGTTTTCGACTGAAGGGATTCCTCAACTGAGGAAGCGCTCAATACTATAACACCGTTACACCTCAGTTTGGTTTTCGCATTTTTCGAGCACCAACGATAGGCCGAGCTTACGCTGCGCCCGTTTCTATTTTTGCCAAAAACAGTTTTTTTTTTTGGGAGAGAGATACAGAGTTCCTCAAGCCAGGAAGGAGCCTCAGAAAATAACAGGCGACACCTCGACCAGAGCACGCCTCCGGGGGGGAGACCGTGAGAGTGGTGGAGAAGCGGAAACCGGAGGGACTCGAACAAGCGTGCAGGAGAGGTGAGAGAAGCGAAAGCGGAAAGCCAAAGAAACGGAGGGAGAGGAGTCGCAATGAACGACAGCGCGTCTGGGATACTAAAACGGCGAGGTACCAGCCGGAGGACCCCCCAGGGCTGCAGGCAGGAGACCCGGGAACGGGACGCGACCCCGTGTCTTCCTGGGGCAACGCCTGAGGAGGCGTGACGTGCGGGGTCCGTCGTGTAACACCCCAGCTCCTGCGCCGGGCGGTGCGTGTTCCGCATGGGCAAGGACGCCACGTGCTCCACGTTCGTTGTGCGGTTGAGGCCCTCGCAGGCGGCTCCGGCGACTACTCCGCTGCCCAGCAGTCACAATTGCGGAGAGTCCAGCACCCAAGACGGGGCGCTCTGGAGGCAGCTGGTCTCAGGGGGCCCCGGGTCTTCGCAATCGGTCAGTGCGGGCGTGGGAGGGGGGACCACAGGCGACGCGGGACGTACGCAGCCGGGGGCTCTTTGGTACGGATGGGACCAGAAGCGCCTGGGTGTAGAGGGCCGCCACTCGGTGCCGTTCCCATGGATGAACTGCGGCAACGCTCCGCAGCCGGGAATAAAGTGCAGCTGCGGCTGGTGGGCGCACACGCGCGCCTGAGCGCTCCCGTGCTCAACATCCTCAATCGCGGCTTTTGGGAAAGCGCCGCCTGCCGAACCGGAACTCGGCGACGACCGAACTCGATGCCGCTGGACGATCGAGTTCTGGCTTTTTATCATGTCTGCCCTGATCCACTCACCGGACGGACGGCCGGATCAAGAGGCGACAGAGGTTCGCGTTGGGGGAGAGCGGGGGCATAAGTCCTCCTGCGCCCTCGGCTGACGGCGTGCACCAGGCGAGGGGACTCAAGGCAACGGGGTGCCGTCCGAAAAGCTTCAGAGGAGGCGAGGCTGGAACGGCGGCGTCGGCGTGTCGCCACGCGGGAGGGATCAAAGTGGCAGCACGCAACCCTCAGGCTACCCTCAGCCGGAAACGAGGAGACGTAGAACGTACCGGTGGCCAAGTTCGCCCGGACCACGCCATCGTGTCCGCGGCCTCGGCTGCTGCTGCTGCTGCGGCGGCGGCGGCGGCTGCGGTGCTGGCGAGCGCCACCGACGTAGACGAGGGAAACGCCTTTCCGTGACGCCCGGCTGGCGACTGCGCCTCCGAGGTACTCTTCGACATTTTCGGAGGGCAAAAAACGAGGCGATAAAAAAAAAAATGGACGCGAGCTGAGAAAACAGAGCGTAGATCCAAGGTCGGGGGAGCTTGCCAGAAAAAAGAAAAAAAAAGAAGGGCATTTTTCGTCTTTCCGTCCTTGCGCTTTTCTCGGAGATAGTCGTGAACAAATCGGTGGCACCAGCAGCAATAACGACGAAAGAAGGGCCGAGCAATCGATTAGCCTCACATAATGCCTGTATTATTATTATTACTATTATTATTATTATTATTATTATTAAAAGAAGGTTAAAAACCCAATCAATTTACCGCCAGCCAGGTATGGTAGACCTCAGGGGTCATCCGGGGGAGCTCCAATGAAGTTTGCAAAGTACAAAATACCCCCCCCTGCCCCCCCCCCCCCCAAAAAAAAACAACAACAACAACAACAACAACAACAACAACAATCACGACACCCCCCGCCAAAAAGGTACTAGACCCGTGATCAAATCACCATTGTCACCGCGATCATCATCATCGCTGTCAGGTATTTTTCCTTTCGCTCTCTAGCCGCGCCAGGCGGTTCTCTATCGTGTCCAGGATCAGGTCTCGGTTCCGGACTTTGTGCTCCACATGCCCGATCTTGTACTCGATGTCGGAGGCGCTTAGCCCTTGCAGCGAAGCCAACTTCCTGTCCGTCACCTAAAGAGCGGCCACAAGCGGCCGAGGGCGAGAGAAAGAGAGGAAGAGTCGAGTCGGGGGGCGAACAGTCACCGTTGAGCCTATCATTTCATATCAAATCATGCAACCTTAACTTGCGTTTTCCTGAGTTTTCGAGACAACTGACTTCAGGTTTCAAAACTTTTGGATCTCGAATTTTCGGTTTCAGTGACTTCTACTTTCTGAGGTGATTCGCGTTTTTTTGTTGTTTTTAGGCTGTGGTTTTACCTGGTACCATTTTCGGCCATCACTTACGTATGCTTTCTGACTTTTTTTCTTCTTCGTTCTGTTTTCGTTATGTTCACTTTTGGTCAGCACTCTTTACTTTCCCCCTTACAAGTCGGAGTAGTTAGGTATCCCTCACCGGTGCCGTTCTCGACAGCACGTTAACGCATTTACCACTGCAATCCCGATTTGGGGACAAACCACTCTAATTCCAATTCCAAGTGTTTTGTCCCAAAAACGAGACAGCAATACTAGGAGGGTTAACCCCTTCGGGACCCGGAGTTAGTCTCGTGCTACAGCATTAGAGGTGCTCCAACTTTTGTCTTCTGGGGCTGCTCGCTTGTGGAGCTCTGGCTCCTCGCTTGTGGAGCTCGACACTATTATTACGGGGGTCCATAGTTAACAGGACCAAATATTGTTAGTTAGGAAAAATAGGTAAATATATAGGTTTTTGTGTGACCGTAGGTCCTATTAACTATGGTCCCCCGTAATAGTTAGTAATTAGTAAGTCACACAAAAACTGCTTTTTGAAAAAACGTGAAAGTGCAACCCGATGAATAATCCCACGCAGATATTATATATATACCGGTATATATATCCCATTCATTGCCTTTAGTATACAAAAAAAAGAAGTCCTGTTTGCTCAAAAACAAGAATGGCATTCAGGCGTTTTTTTTTTTTTTTTTTTAGCAGAAATGTGCCGCCTCTATCGTTAGCACTCAGCGGTACGGGAGGGATCCTGCTGCGCGCCCGCGCCGAACGGTTCATTTCGCTGCAATCTCGGACACCGATTTGGTAGAATCTCCGAATTTAAGCAGTGGCCAATGCTGCCATCGTCACTTCTTATCGTCAAAAAAAAAAAAAAAAAACCAGGAGTCCCTAGTCGGTGAAAACCCGACGTGCTCCGTCCCGGCAATGTAGGGATGCGAGGTGCTCCGTCCCGGCATTGTAGGAATGCGAGGGTCTATGGTCACACGACTACGGCCATGCATGATAATGATGGCATCATACCCCCCCCCCCCCCCCCCCCCCGCCCACCAGGAGTCCCTAGAGGGGTTGACCGCAGATTTATCAGCAGCGCACCAAGTACGTACGTACACGCACCGTGTAACACATATGACATAAACACACACACACCCTTGGGGCTGAACCTTCGAAGGCTTTTTTCTCTCTCGACACGACAACGGGTAAAGGAAGGTACAAGCGCCGAGCGACGCAGATGCATGCGTCTCTTACTATGGAAAACATCCCGGCGATATATTTTCAAGCCTTCAGGGGATATATTTTTCAAGCCTTCAGGGGTTGAGAGAAACTCCGCTCGAAGATTTGTCCCAGGGTGCTTGTGATGCCCGAAATATGAGGACTGTCTGCATAAAATAGTAACATACAAACGGTGATTATATTCAGAGACATAGTGGTATGCGGCAACCGATTTCGGCTCCAGGTCAAGCCGAGGTCCGGGTTGCGGGTCGGGCTGTACGGAAACCCAGACCCGAAAAACGGCTTGACGATCGCCATCAATTAAGGCCACAAAGTCGGATGAAAATTCGACGCGAGTCGAAAAGGGCTGTCTTAACTCTACGCGCGCAAAAAAAAAAAAACACGTCACCTACCGTGGGGGGGGGGGGGGGGGGGGGGAGAGAAGACCCTGCTCTGTGACCCCGAATCTGTGTTACGGCTGCTAATAGGAAGGAGGAGAAAGAAGGGCCAAGATATTATTACGGGGGTCCATAGTTAATAGGACCTACGGTACACATGAAAACATACCTGGTATATATTTACCTATTTTTACCAATAATATTTGGTCCTATTTACTATGCCCCCCCCGTAATAAATGGGATGGACCATTAAATAAAATGATGAGTTATATCGACCGGCAACAAACATCCAGGGGGACGAGGCGCAGCGCAAACCAACGCACGGCATGTTTCTTGATGACTCACGCAAATATCGAAACCGACTTGCACAGCACGTTAAAATACTTCGTGCCAGACACATGATGAGAGCGAACGACTACTCCAAGAACGTTTGTTTTTTAGGCGACGATGTGTACAAGCAAGAGTGGGCGGCGGGAGTCTTCACCACCACTGCCCAGCACTGCACGCTCACGCTCAGCACAACAGCAGCCAGGGTCCACCTTTGTCCAGTCCTCGAGAGATCCAAGGCGGTCCAGCACTGAGGACAGGGATCGCTCGACGTACTTGCCCAGCACGTCCACCTCGAGGTTAACCTTGTCTCCTTCGCTCTTGTTCGGGATCACGACGTGTTGCTTACGGACACGCCATTCCAGGAGAGCATGCGGGGGTGGGGGGGAAATGGGGGGAGGGGGGGGGGGGGGGGGGGGGGGGGGGGGGGGGGGGGGGGGGTACTCCTGTTATACATGACCGGAGTCGGTTTACCATACACCCTCGGGGGTGGGGGGGGGGGGTGGGGGCGGGGTGAGGTGGTGGGGTGGAGGTGGGGGCGGCGTACTCATGGCATGCATGGTCGTAGCCGTATGACCATGGACCCTCGCTACCCCTACAATGCCGGGAAGAAGCACGTGGGGTTTTCACAGACCAGCCAAGACAGACATCGCTTGCGCCAAGCGTGAAGCGAAACGTGAGGTGTTCGGCGAGTCGAATGAAGGGGTGAGAGCCGCATCCTACTGCCAATCGCTTGTGAGGCGGACTTTCTTGCATACGAGTGGCAGCGTCGAACGAATTGGTTTTGTTTTCTGGTGTGGCCGCCTCCAGAGAGGGGGGAGAACCGACCGTCACCTTTTTTATGACGCGAAAACACGATCACATGAGACTGTTCCCAGCTTGGGAACGCGAGAAGTTCGGAGCGCGTCAGCTGCTGCAATGAGAAAACTGGTCCGCGACACCGCCGCCGTGGTCCCTGGCCGTACCCTAACCCTCTCGACCACCCCGCGAAGACGGCGCCGGTCGGCCGCTACCTGCGACGGGACTGCGGTCTGTTCATCGCGGACAGCCCGACTGCACTTTCTCCTACATATTATTACACAAGTATGAGGGTGGTCTCTAGCCGATGGGCTGAACAGACCGTGGCCCAGCTTTTAAAAAAAAAAAAATGGTTGGAAAGTAAAACTTGACAGTAAACCTTAACCCTAACCCGACCACCCCCCCCACAGTCAGAGAAAATTCTGGGAACGACGATGTAGGTACAGAAGAAGTGCGTTACATGGTGCGGAATATCAGTCGTTTCCGTCGAGGCTGCGTACTGTTACGGGGGTCCATAGTTAATGGGACCTATGGTATACATAAAAACCTACCACTCTGACCCGAAATATAAGGACCTCTAGCATATATTTATTCAGTCTAAAAGGACCTTATATTTGGGGTCGGAGTGGCATCTATTTGCCTATTTTTACTAACAATTTTTGGTCCTATTTACTATGGTCCCCGTTCGACACTGCTGTGGATGGCGCACGCTGTGTACGAGACGAGACGACACGAATACACATAATTCCCTGAACCATTGCTGATTGAGTTTGGGTTATAGGGTTTGTAGGGCTACTTACCGTATCACACGTGTGATAAGGCAGCACACACTATTACGGGGGACCATAGTAAATAGGACCAAATTTTGTTAGTAAAAATAGGCAAATATATAGGTTTTTATGTATACCATAGGTCCTGTTAACTATGAACCCCCGAAATAGGGTTATCACCCTTGTGATGGAATAAACTCTCGGAACTGATTTTCCCGAAAACAAGGGGGATTCGTTCACTCACACAACGAAAAACGCTGGCTTTTGGAAACAATCTCATCGAGACCCCCCCCCCCCCCCCCCTTTCCCCGCAGACGCGTCATCTCTCGACGTATGCACCATTCCCATTGCCGAGAATAACGAGCCGGAAAAATCTTCCCTACGGGGTGAGCTATCTTACCACACGTGTGATAGTGTGATACGTGTGCTTATCTTACCACACGTGTGGTATGTGTACTATCTTTCCACGCGTGTGATACGCAACAGTGTTCGTCTCGCACACAGTAACCCTCAACCCTAGTGTCGAACGAGTGGTCATCGGCCCTCCAAGTCGTAAATTAAGCACTACTGCTCCAGCCATGCACATTTTCTGTGCCTGCGTCCCTACCCCCGGCCCGCCTGGGAAATTCCTCGACACGAAGCCGTGTGGAACAGTTCACACATCGGACAAGCCATCGATTCCCACTTGGCGATCTAGATGAATCATGTATGATCTGTATGATCTGTACGACCTAGTTCATGTTGCCGGGTGGGACCCGTAAAATCTGCATGCTCTAGCGCATGTTTCCTGGGTTGGATCTGCCCTGTAAGGCAGATCTTGCACAACTCTCTCACAACGGCAGGTGAGGAACTAGATCATCTATCTGCAGATACATCAGATAGATAGATCATAATCTGTCCGAGGACCAACTATCTTGTAGAGAATTGGCAAAGCCGTGGACACTAACAGGTATATACTGCTCCAGCCATGCAATGTTTTACATGTTGTACGCAACCTGCGTCCTGGCCACGAGCATGAAGGTAAAAAAACGTACCTGGTACGGAATAGTTGCTATATATAGTGTGGACTACGAACTATGAACCATTTTGTTGAGGGCTGGGCCACGTCGCAAAAACTATATACTGCTCTAGCCATGCGCATTTCTCTGCGCGAATACCTGTGTGTATGCCACAAGCATGAAGGTGAACCAACACTCCTCCGTATCGACCTCGCAAACCGTGAGACTGGTCCCGTCCACCGCGATGAAACCTTTCGGCACGATGTACCTCATCAGCTCCCGCGGCACCTTCACCTGCCATCGACACCGATACACAGCACGCGCGCAGACAGCATGAAACACACAAAACACAATGTTTCTTGAAAGCACAAACAGCAACGTCAAGGCTTGAAAACCTTAAACCGCGGTGCACCTGACCGCCTTCCCTCCCCTGCCCTCTCCCTGTGACCCCTATTACTACCACGAAATGTATCCCACACAAATTCCAAGTAACTTGTTCCCAAAAACGTGGGTACAGCTCGGCACGGGTCAAGCATTCTCTGCAAGGCACGAAAAAAATAATCGAGCGGCGCGCGGTACGTATGCCTTGCCCTGCCCTGCTACACCCTATTCGACTCGACTCTACCCTACCCTGCCCTGCCCTATCCTACCCTACCCTAACCTAACCCTACCTACCCTACCCTACCCCCTACCCTACCCTACCCTACCCTACCCTAACCTACCCTACCCTACTCTACTTTACCCTACTCTACCCTACCCTACCCTACCCTACCCTGCCCTACCCTACCCTGCCCTACCCTACCCTGCCCTACCCTACCCTACCCTGCCCTACCCTACCCTACCCTACCCTACCCTACCCTACCCTACCCTACCCTACCCTACCCTATCCTACCCTACCCTACCCTACCCTACCTTGCCCTACCGTACGCTACCCTACCCTACCCCAACCTGCCCTACCCCACCCTTTACCTTGACGACAAGAGAGTCTTGGTCGATTTCCTTGCCGATGATGGTCCCCACGTCGTCGACGTGCCCCTGCACGAAGTGCCCGCTGTTCCGCCCGTTCACGGCCAGAGCCCTCTCCAAGTTCACATCGTCGCCTTCGGTCAAGCTTTCGAGGTTCGACCGTCGTAGTGTCTCCGGCGCCAGTCCCACCTGTCCCCCCGTTGAGAAACGATGGCAGAAAATAAAAAAAACGTTGTTGGATATTTGCATCAACGGTTATATCTTTGGAGTTGGATGCGGGCAGGCAGACTCTAACGTGTACCATGAGGTTAGACCGCCGCAGCGTCTCCGGCGCGAGTGCCACCTCGGCCCCGCCCCCCCCCCTTAAAAAACCGTGGCAGAAAAACAAAATTGTTGGTTATTTTATCAACGGCTATATTTTAAGCTCGAAGAAGACAGGCAGAGTCCAACGTATACCACGGGTTTCCATCGCCGCAGCGTCTCCGGCACCAAGCCCACCTGCTACCCCCCCCCCCCCCCCCCCCCCCCCCCCCCCCCTTGACGTTCAGAGCCGATGACAGAAAGAAGAAGTTGAACATGTTGTCAACGGCTCTATTCAATAGCAGAGGGCACGCAGACACCATACGTACCAACTACCAACTGCACGCACGTTTTCGTGGGAAAATAATACCCTTCACGGTTACAACGCTCTGCAGCACTTGCTTAATACCAGGGCTGATCATGGGTCAGGTCAACCTTAGCGGGCCGGCTCGAGTCGGGTCGGGTCAGGGGGATCTGGCCCGGGTCAGGGTGACCTGACCCGAACCGTGAGAACTTGAAAACTTCCGTACCCGGCAAGACCAGACCCGACCCGACCCGACCCGGCCAGACCCGACCAGACTCGACCCGACCCGACCCGACCCGACCCGTGAGATTTGAAGACCTCCTGAACCCGGCCCGCGGGTCGGGTCATGACCCGTGAAGAGCCCTGCTTCTTACTGAACACGCGATCGAGTACTGCGTTCATGCTACCACGCTTCATTCGAGGGCTGAATTACCACGTGTTCGATCTTCGATTGAGGGTTACCGTGTACGAGGCGATTGCAACTATTAACAACCCTGACCCCAACCCAACGAGCAACGGTTAGGGATACACTTTTTCGTCTCGTGCACAGCATACAGTACACAGCAGTGTGCGTCTACCGTAGTCCCGGATACGTTGAAAGCCCTACCGCCGCGTTCGCTGACCTTAAAAATCCTCGCCGTCGAAGGACGTAACGGTAAGAGACGAGGACACCGTTGCCGGCTATACATGATCTGCAGCACTCGCTTACCACCCGATCGACCGCTGTGCGCACGTTACCACGCTTCATGCGAGGGCTGATGACCACGTAATCGATACCTTTAATTCGAGGGCTACTGGATACGAGACGAAAAAAACAAACCTTAAGCCCTAACCCAACGGATAACTCCCGCGATAGGAGGCTCGAACGGGATTCTGAGAAAATCTAAACTTCCAGTCAACAACGGTTAGGGATACACCTCTTTCGTCTCCTACACAGCAGTGTGCGTCAACCATGGTGCCGAACAGGTTGCAAGCTCCGCTCTGATATTACGGTAGTAGTAGTAGTAGTAGTAGTAGCTCCTACCTGGCATAGTTTGTATGAAGCATCTCACCGGAGGAGCTAAACCAAAAATGCTTTAGCTCAACCAAAAAATTAACAAAAGCTCAAAACCCTTTTTAGAACTGCAGGCATGTTTTGGGGACAATCCTCTCAAACTCCGAGTAGTTTGTCCCCAAAGCGGGAGTGCAGTCCTGAAAAAGGGTTAAAAACTGAATATCTTAACCCTTCTTCAAGTACTGCGATCCCGTTTTGGCCGACAAAGTTACTCACAATTAGAGTGGTTTGTCCCCCCAAAACGGGACTGTAGTTCGTCAACAATCCCCATCGCCTAGGCATACATGATATTGCAAAAACGTGAGTGGTATTCCCAGTGACATTGGGTAGTTTCGTCAGTGCCGTCAAGGAGCCTCGTCAGTCAGAAAAAAAACGGCCTTGGAGGGCAAAAATGTGCTACCTCAGTCGTAGCACGGTTTAGCACTTGCTGCCGCATTCATTCGCTGACCTTAAACTCATCGCCGTGGAAGGACGTAACCGTGAGACAAACACCGTTGACGGCTATGCTGCACCCCAAAGCGGCCCCCTCCAGCACCGTCTTGGCCTTCACCGTCAACTCCACCGCCTCCCCTACCGACCCGTCCCAGAGAGTGGCCTTGTCGTTCGTCGTGAGAGAGGCGACGGACCCCATCTCCTCCACGATGCCGGAGAACATGGCTCGTATCACCTCTCGTCGCCCTGTGTGTGTGTGTGTGGGGGGGGGGGGGGGGGGGGGGGGGGGGGGGGGGGGGGGCGTACACATTTGTTGCTCGTCATAGTCATTTGATCATTAACCCACGCATCCCTTTCGAGACGGAGCACCATTCCCACTCCTAATAGAGACACACACCTCCAAGATTTGCGGCGCTTATTACGTTGCTTCAATATCACATAGACACATTTTTGCTACTACAGCAGTAGTATTCCCTGCCTATCTCGCCGTGCCGCCTGTGGCCACCATCTATCTCCTAGGTGTGGGGGGGGGGGGGGGGTACTCGGCCACCATCTTCTAGGGGGGAGGGGGTGTACTCGATAGGAGAGTTGTACTCGATCTCATGCATGGCCGTAGTCGTATGACCATAGACCCTCGAATCCCTACAATGCCGGGACGGAGCATGTCGGGTTTTCACCGACCAGGCAGACATTGCTTGCACCAAGCGCGAAGCGCCGTGAGGTGTCCGGCGAGTCGCATGAAGGGTGAGCTGCATCCTACTAAGAACCGCTTGTGAGGCGGACTTGCATATGGATGACAGCTTCAATGAGGTAGTTTAATTTCCGGTGTAGCCACTTCCAGAGACAGCAATGGGAGTACTATGTGACTGCCTCTTGGGCGGCTTACCTTGAACACTACGTGATACGATCAATTCCCTTGTGCAGAGTAAAGGTTCTTTACCCCGCACAAATGATCTACCTTGACGACCAGCTGTGGGCGACCGCCAAAAAAAAAAAAAAAAAAAAAAAACGGTACCCTGGTTGTCTAGCTCACGTAGTGAGCAGCATGTTTTACAGCGTCGTTGACCGACGCCAACCCAACCCATGTATAATCTATATATGGGGGAGGGGGGGGTAAAACGAGTATGTAGCTCATCAGTTTTTTGTTCTCGCCTCCGTGCGAGGATGAATTGTAAACTACCGCGGCAGACTTGTGAGGCTGGGTGCCTGCCCGGGACTCCATGCAGTACTGCTGCAATACGAGTGGTGATGCCTGCATGGGCGCAATACCAAACAGCACAAAGACATTTTCACCCTCGTGAAAAATGCAAACTTTGCTGCACAATCGCAGAGAGCGCCAGGGCAAATCGACGAGCACTTGGTTGGAATGCTGAATCCTCTGCGCGATAAATATGAAGACACGTAGCGGGGGTGAGAGAAGGGAAGACACGTAGGGACACGGCCATGCCCGGAGAGCTGGAAAATAAAGGTGGTGGATAAAAAAAAACAAGCAGACGTGTACATGTGCACATGTGTGTCATGTCAATGCATTAACATTATACGAGTATTGTTCCGCGTTCATTGGCAATTACAACATCACCAAAGGGGCCAGAACGACAAAATGAAAGGGCGACATCTGACTGGCATGCTGGCATAATACCATAGTGCTTTCGCTGCGCGCGAAACGCTGCTTTCCCGGCCGACTCTGCTGGCCGCCGCCATGAACAGGTGATACCCAAGCCGCAACGCACGCAGTTTCCGAACAGCATAACCGAAGGGGTGCACGTTGTCGTCCTTCCCTCCTTCCAGTCAAGTATAGATATTACAGGGGTCCATAGTTAATAGGACCTATGGTATAGATAGAAACCTGTATATTTCCTTATTTTTACTGACAATATTTGGTCCTATTTACTATGGTCCCCCGCGATAGTTTCATACACTAAAGGCGATCAGACCTCATCGCCGGCAGGTCAGCAGAGATACTCGTATTCTTAAAACCGGATAGACTATATCTTGAAACCTTTACTGCTGCACCACCACCTTATGTGCCACCGCCTCACACCGCGGTTCTTCAGTAGGATGCAGCTCTCACCCTTTGTGCGACTCGGCGAACACTTCACGTTTCGCTTCGCGCTGTATAGGTACAAGCAGTCTGCCTGGTCGGCGAAAACTCGACGTGCTCCGTCCCGGCACTGTAGGGATGCGAGGGTCTACGGCCATACGACTATGGCCATGCATGATATCGAGTACACCTCCCCCCCCCCCCCAATGACCACCAACGTACTACACCCCCCCCCCCCCCCCCCCCCCCCCCCCCCCCCCCCCCCCCCCCCCCCCCCCCCCCCCCCCCGATGACACCAGGTTCGCCTCGTGTTCGGGGCAACGGCAAAAAAGCGGAAATATAAATCTACGATTGTTTGCCGTTACCCACACTACGGGCGGAACAAGCTGCGCGTCATCTATGCCATACCAGGTACATAGGAGACCCCGCCTCGTCGGGCGCGTCATCGTCAGGCCTCGTTTGGCTTTACAATACGTAGTGGTTTTAGAAAAGTCTATGGCAACGTCAGTCAAGGGGGGTCAAAGCGTAGTCTCCTCATTGTGCATTCCAGTAGCATTCCAGGTATTTGCTGCAGTTCCCGTTTCCTGCTACTACCACCGAGAAATACCCGACCTGAGCAAGCCTTAGAACCTGGCCGTGACACCAACATTAAACAGCCTCGAGAAAATACAGTAGGCTAATTCTATTGTACCTTCAGAAGGACTCAGAATAGCGCTTGCCGCTGAGTGCGTTTTTATTGGTCCAATTTTCATTGTCCCCCCCGCAAAAACCCGCCTCATTTTCTTATTAGGATGTATGCCCATTCGTGGGCCCACGTATACTGCTGTGTCGCTCGATGCAAGTCGGACGGGACAACGAAGGGTATGATACCGTACAGTATCCCTCCAGCTATAACTGCGATTCGCTCGCCTGTCGCGCTGCGCGTACGAGTCGTCGGCGTCGGCGGCGGTGGCGGTTGGTTTCTCAAGCCTCGCGAGCCAGCAGGCATCACGTGTCGCCGGCCTCCGGCGCAGTGAAGGACGGCTCTCGAGCCGGACGGGACCAGGAAGGACGCTCCTGCGAACGACCGCGAACAGCGCGGGCACACGAGGTTTCTTCCAGCTCTGATTTTGTCCTCCGCATATATATGAGATGTCACGAACGCAGCATCGACGTCTTATCTATTTCTACCGAACACAGCCGGGGCAGGTATTGCCAGGGGTGCCACTTCTCGGTCAATCGAAAAAGCCTACGTCTGGGGTACAACTCTAAGCGAACCTCGGGCAGATCATCGATTTCGATTCATACCAATCTGTTCCTCAATACAAGGACATTTTGTATTGAATAGTAGTATACAAATCGTACCCATATTTTGGGACAGAGTGGTATGATCTAGATCTTTCAGGGCACATGTAGTACTGATCTGTATGGTCTACAGGTAGTATTAATAGTAGCCCCTGTTACCGGGTGGGAGTCGTAATAACCTGCATGATACGTGACATGTTTCCTGTGTTTGATCTGTACTTTACAGATCCTGCACAGCATATCATAACGGCAGGATATGATCTAGATGATCTATCTGATAGATCATGACCTGTCTGTCCGATGTGTGCAATTTAGTCGTGGGAGGATATACCAGGTAGTTAGCATGCACCATGTCGTGCAATGTCTTGCAACAAGAAAGAGCGGACATCAACCTGCTGCTGTGAAGTGAACACGTACTGCTGCTGTAGTGTACGAGTTGGTAAAATACTATGATGCCTCCACCACTGCTATTAATACTTGATGCTGCCGCTGCTGCTGCTGCTGCTGCTACTGACGGCGTCTCGTCTGAGGGAGGTCTTTGGGTCTGTGGCCAGGCGCCGACACGGCTGCCATCACCTATGCAGTTGTCGTCGCTGCTGCTCCTGCTCCTGCCGGTATTGAACTGCTACTGCTACTTCTACTGCGTGTCTACAGCTATCAGAAGCACAACCGGGTACAGAGTACATACCTGCAGGACGTGAACACTTTCCAGTATGTATTTGGTTGCAGTTTGCGTACCTGGAACTAAAGACGCCACGATCCAAGCAGAAGCCAGAGTCTTCGCCATCGCTCTCATTGCTATTTCCGTGGGTGGTGTAGGTATTGATGAGAACGCAGCTCACACACAATGAGCCCGAGACACACTGCACATGCCAGAGCCAGGCGAGGTATTCCTGGTCGAGAAAAAGCCCCTAGTAGTAACGCCGCTAAGAACATGTGGACTCCCTGTTGCACCCACAGTCAGCGCCTCAGGCAGCAGGACAAAGACCGCTAACTGGGTTACAGCAGCAGTATACACCCATGGCGAGCGCAAGCACTAGGACTGTGTCCATGAAAGGGGGCGCAAGCTTGACCGAACAGCAGGCACCGGCGCTACTGTCTTTCGTCTGTGTCGAATGCGGCAGACCGGTTGCTCGCTTGTTCCGGGAGTACAACAAGGGCAGCATCCGCTTGGGTCGATGTGTGAGTCTTGTGCGATGTACTGCTACATACAGCCGCTGCCGGCGCCGCCGCTATTGTTGCTGTCGCTGTTGTTGCTGCTTCTGTCATTGCTGCTGCTGCTGCTTACCAGGCATACGTTTACACGACCTACAGCATCAGTAGGAGAGTGCATCTTTGAAAGCACAGCCCACAGCTTTTGAGATTTATTTTTCCTCGACCCTCCGCGCTGCCTCGCTGCCAGTTTGAGTGTTCACGCCTCCTTTGGAACGTGTGCGAGCGTAATATACTTGCACGAGCAACCAAGCCCGTCATGAACCTCGAACTTAAAACTGACGACAATGATGTATTGCTGTTCTTCGAAATGCACGGACACGACGAACGAACCCGCAGAGCTACTGCTGCTCCGTGGCGGACAAGTACATCGAGTGCGAGTTCGTCTTGATCGCAATCGACCTGGCCTTGCATCGCATCCAGGCCTACCGACACCTGCTCTTCAACAGGAGGCCCTTCAGCTCGCACAATTTCCACGTAGGTAACGTCGGCCGCGTGATTGATAGCCCCCCCTCCCCATGCTCCGTGCTGCGTGCGGTATACCGGTACTGGAATGGTGGCTATGGTTCAGTCGCATCGGGTTACCATAACCGGGGGGGGGGGGGGGGGCGATGCATTCCATTTTCCCCGACGTTTCCCTAATAGAAATTTTCTCAGCACACGGGACCATTGACGCTCAAGTTTCAGGTGCCGATACTTTGCAAAGAGTGTCGTATACTAAACAAGGTGCGCGCGCTCACGCTGGGGGGGGGGGGGGCGTCAATCTGTCATGGCGCAACGGTACATTTTTGTTGGGCTTTAAGCTTGTGTGTGGTCGACGCGAGTCTCTACATCCGAAGATAGATGTGTTCGGTTGCGTGAAACGCTAAGCGTCGCCGCCCACATGGTGTCGCCTACTCCTCCTCCTTACCCCAAAACGCGCTCGCTGCCTACATTTTCACCTTCATCTACTGTTGCCGTGCGGTGATGATACCCCCCCCCCCCCCTCGCTCTCTATCGACTCATTTTCCCAGTCGCCGTTCCCCCCTCACCCGGTCGCAAACCCCCGAAGCCCCAACTGTTCACCACTACGGCGCATCTCCGCACCCTCCGAATCCGCACCCCCCCCCCCCTCCCTTCCTCCTTCCTCCAGACTTATCCAAGTTCCAAACCAACCAACCCCCCCCCCCTTCCCACCCCCCACAACCCCTCCCTCCCTCCCTCGTGAGTTCTACTAGTTCCAACCACCGCCTTCGCGCTCGGTGCAAGCAATGTCTGCCTGGTCGATGAAAACCCGACGTGCTCCGTCCCGGCATTGTAGACAGGCGAGGGTATATGGTCATACAACGACGGCCATGCATGACATGAGTAACCCCCCCCCCCTTCCACTGTCTACTTACCCGATTGACCCCAACCCTGCACACCGCAGGGGCGGCTGTGGCAGCTGGGAGTCGCGATGGCAGCCCTTGACGCCCACCTCCGACACACTGCCCTATCCAGCGAGGCTGCCCAGACCCTCCCTCATCCGAGCCTTCTTTCGGCAGAAAACGGCGTGGGCGTAGGAGGAGGCGGTGGGGGGGGCGGGGACGGTGGGGGAGGAGACCCTTTCTGGGAAGCGGGCGCGCTGCTCCTAGCTGCGGTGATAGAGCACGCGTGTTTCGCCGGGGGGACCGTAACGTACGCCGCGTTGCGTTATCGAAGTGGAACGCGTAGCCGGCGAAGTCGCGGACGAGACTCGGACGTCGATAGCGAGAGCGGGAGCGACGGCGGGCGACACAACCACCACCACCACCACCGAGGGGAAGATGGTTCCCCATCCCCTGAAAACAACGAGGCATTTTCGCCCGCCGTTTTTGTTGCTTCGCCGCCGCCCCCCGCGGCCACCAAGATGTACATGGCCGTGGTGTACCCTCTTTTTTTCAGGCTGCTCGCTGCGTTCGTTATGATCTGGGACAAGCAGGTGGCCATCCTAAACACGATCGAGTTGCTCGTGGCCACCATGCAGTTCGTTGCCCTGACGGCGGTCATAGGGGGCCCCGCCGCGGTGAGCGGTATGGGGAGGGGGGGGGGGGGGGGTAGCCGCGGTGGCCATATTCGCGGGGTTGACTTCCAAGATGGTCGCCCGAGGGGTGCTGTGTCTCTGCTTCGGCAGCGACCCCAGGACCCTTCGAATGTTGTAAAAAGGATGGGATGCCTGTGGGAAAATGTTCATGTGCTATCGATATTATGCTGTTACTGCTGCATAAAGGGACCGGTATTTTTGGGCGCTTGCAGGCCTCTCTGTCGGGCTCGTTGTATTGATTTTATTATTATTTTTTAGACGCGGGCTACTTACTGTACGAGTACACGTTTTAAGCACCCTTTTGTTTTGTGAAGCCCCTTACGCGAGAAGCGCCATGTCCCACCCAACAACAACCCGATTTTTTTTAGCAAAATATTGTAACCACTCGGTCTCTAAATATATGGACCCCTTTTACACTCAAAGTGGTATATATAGAAATGTTCCTTATATTAAGGGACAGTAGTATTGGGTTTATATATAACCTTAGTTGAGGAGCCGCGTCAGAGAGGGAAAAGTTTGGGCCTCGCCCCATTTACGCCTTAAGAAATGCACTCCCATTTGCGGGGGCAAAACACTTGGAATTCGAGTCCTTATGTTTCTGCATAGTGCCGGCCGGCATCCCCGGTGGCTCGGTAGGTGGTCCGCGTGCCTACCAAGATCGATTTCGTGAGTTTGAGTCTCACTGAGTGCATACGTACTCGTGAGGACTTTTTCTTGCATAAAAAACGATTGGCGGAAAGCCCGAGAGCGTGAGTTTTGGCAACACTCGATGAAAATCGACGAGCGGTGGAAGGGCGAACCCTATGCGCGATAAAAATGAAGGCACGTACCGGGGGGGGGGAGAAGGGCCGACGACACCTTTGACCACGGCTCGTCCAGAAGATCGCTGAGGGTAAAACCTCCTATGAGTTAGGCTGGAAAGTAAAAGTGGTGATGAAAAATAGAAATAGTGCGGTGTATGTACTAGAAAGGGTTAAAAAGAGAAACCCCTCCCGCAACACGTCGCATGTGTAGGGAGGCGGTCAGTCCAGGGGGCAAACCGCGGCCCCGTACGTACTATTAATAGATCATCGTTGTGCACGTAAGTGTCTCGCTTTGAAAACGCTGCATGCTTACAGCAGTGTGTATCTCGGGGGAAGAAAGTGAGTCAGGACCAGATACACTTGGTAAAAATACTGGAATATGTAGGTTTTTGTGTATGCAATGGGTCTTGATTACTATGGTCCGCCGTACGAGTACACCCCATCCCAAAAGCTGGCCCTCTCGGGGGTGAGGTCAGGTCGGGTCAACGTGCCCAAGGGCCAGTGATAACAGCATCCTGCTCTGCTGTTGCAACGGGAGCTATGGGTTAAATTGACACAATATTGCGAAATTTGAACATGGAAGTGTGGTGAGCTTAAGCCTTATTTTTACCAATCCGCTGGAGGATAAAAATAAAATAAAATAGACTAAAATTAATTTGTATGCTTTTGGGACTTGAGAGCGAAAAAATGACCAACACAAACGACACTAGTGACATTTCCTCCCCCACTCATATCGGCTGCACGACGTAGCCAGGGCTTCTGGGATAAGGGCCGTGATAAGGTCATACGACGTACGTAAGGGCGTGGAATACAAAGTTATAATTACTGCCGCAACACGTAACGCTAAAAATTAGGAGTGTCCGGAACACAAAAGTTAAACAGTTATTCCCTAGGTTTTCCTAACAAGGCCATGGATGCTCCTTGTCCAGCCCCCATCCCCGGATTTCCGGGTAACTCTAATATCTAGATGTTTTATCGGAATATAAGATTCAGTCGATATTCTAACACGTCGTGTTTGGGCCTTCGGTTGGGTCGTGCCTTTGCAGAGAGCCGACAGAGAGCCGTATTTTATAGTGGTATTACGGGGGGACCATAGTAAATAGGACCTATGGTGTACACAAAAACCTGTATATGTCGTTATTTTACTAACAATATTTGGTCCTATTTACTATGGTCCCCCGTAAATGTGTGCTTTGTTTCTCATCGACAGCCGGTTGTGATTCTGTTCAGATTGGCCGACCGCGCTTTCCCGGGTGTACCTGAGTGAGTATCATACCTTGTTATCTAACATGACCTTGAATAGTATAGTCCTCAAAACGTCGGCCGGTTCTGAACGGGTAGGTAGCCTACAGTTACTCACGTCGAACAGATAGATCGTCTACAGATAGATGATCTACTACAGGTAGATCGTGTACAGATAGATCATCTAGATCTTAACCTGCCGTTCTGACAATGCTGCGAGGGATCTGTGCAGTACGGATGCAACACAGAAAACATGCCCTACTGTAAATCATGCAGAAAACATGGTCCTAACCTGGCCGGCAACAATGAGCGACCACTCTGGGCGGAAAGTAAGGACTAGCTTAGTCTTCATATTAACGCTTACAAGCCCCTTATATTACGTCTAGATGGCTACAGATCGTACAGATGAGGAATATACCCGCCCTGAAAGATGTACATGATGCAGTGGCAATCGATGATTTGCCCCATGCGTGCGCAGCTATAGCTCTCGCTGCTGCCCCCCCCCTCTGGTCGAAATGAGTACACCCCCCCCCCCCCCCCCCCTGGTCGGTGAAAACCAGACACGCTCCGTACCGGCATTGTATATAGGGATACGAGGGTCTATGATCATACGACTACGGCCATGTATGATATCGAGTACATCTCTCCTATCGAGTACACCCCCCCCCCCCCCCCGCGCGCGCCTTCGCCTTCACCACGCCGCGAACATCCTTCGTTCCAGCTCGGTCACGCCCCTCCGCAGGGCCGACATCTCGTCGCTGAGATGGACCACTTCCTCCGCCCTCCTTCGGACCAGCTTGTGGTGCCGCCGCCGCGTCAGCAGCACGCCCTTGCGGGCCCTCGCCACCCTCTCCTCGTGCCGCCGCTTTACTGCCGCGTGGTAGGAACGCTCCGCCTGAGGGTAGGTCAAGGTCACGAGGGGAAACATTTTAGGAGATCGGTCTTCGTGGGCGCGTCAAGATCTCTTTCGACCTTAATTACTATACTAGTTATAGTGTAGAGGCGGTCAGTCAAGGTCATGAATGGCAAATTTCTAGGACATCGGTCTTCTTGGGTGCGTTAAGGCCTCCTTTGGCCTTAATACACTACTGTAGTTATAGTGCAGGGGGCGGTCAGTCAAGGCCATGACGGGCAAATTTCTGGGACATCGGTCTTCTTTGGCGTGCCAAGGCCTCCTTTGGTCTTAATATACCAGTTATAGTGGGGGGCGGTCACTCAACGCTATGATGGGAAAAAAAACAATATAGCACATCGGTCTTCTCGGGCGCGCCAAGGCCTCCTTTGGCCTCCATATGCTAGTTATAGTGTAGGGATCGGTCACTCAAGGCTTTCTTTTGCCTTAATACACTACTACAGTAGTTGTAATGTAGGGGGTGGTCAGTCAAGGCCTATTTTGGTTTCATTGTAGAAACTCGCGTAGCAGAATATTTGTAAGTAACGTCAACTTGTGTGCGTTCATTGAAAATATTCGGAGAGGATGGATGAACGAATGCTTCGTGCACGATATGACTCTCGGTCGGCGGCCGAATAGCCTCAGTCGTCGAACCCGGTTTCAGCCATCTCGAAAGGGGTACAGTACCTTTTTTATGGCGAGATATAAATTAGAGGAAAGCCGCAGTTTTCATTTTTCGGTCATCAGGAGTAATCAAACCTGCAAGGCCTCCTCTGCCACCCCGAGCTTCTTGCGCAGGTCGAGCGTGCTCTCGTCGAGTTGTATTCTACCTCTTTGCTTGACGGCATCGATCTCCGCCTCGGCCGCCGCTAGGGTGTTTTCAACTTCGGCTCGACTCTGCGCAGGAGGGAGAGCAGCACGGAAGAGATTACCGTCGTCACAAAAACAACGCGGACACAGCAAAGCGCAAAGAAAGACAAGACAAGAAAAGAAAAGCAGAAAAAAAAATGCTATGAAACAACAAAGAAACACGAAGACACGAAAAGAAAAGCGAACGCAAAGCAAAGCAAATCAAAGCGAAAGGAAGTCACAGCAAACCAACGAAAGGGAAATTCAAAGCAACGACAAGCAAAACAAGGCTGCTCACAAATCAAACCACAGAACAGAGCGAAGCACAGACCACAAAAATATACAGTCCTGTACTTCCTGCATGAGGCCATTTAAAACCCGTAGTACGAGCGATTGAAGTATCACTAGTATAGTACGTCACACACAGCTTGCAAAGATGAGTTTCTATCAAATCCTCGATCTCACAACTGTTATTTTTTTTTATTTTTTTTTTTTTTTAAATCAAGCGTGGCTCCGGTGAAACACACACACGAACGAGCGCGACTCATTTCCACACACAAAAAAAAACGCAAATGACGAACGGAGGGACGACCGACCATCGCCAAGCACGTAGCAAAACCAGCCGGGGCAGCACTCAACCGCCAATAACGGGAGCGACCCCGGACCGTGCGCAGCAAAGATGTCAGGAGATAGCACTTTCACCCCTCGAGAAACAGCAACTTTTGCCTTGACACGGCCTTGACTGACAACAAACTACTACGTTTTAGTGTGGAACACTCGGCCCTGCATCCTTGACAGCGCAAGTTTTGCCTTGCTTGACATGTCTCCTGACACCTTTCGTGCGGAAGCATCGTCGTCCATGGACAAATCCGCCACTGTGATACAGCAATCGCCCCTCTATAGTACCGATAATGGTCCCTCTATAGTGCCGATAATGGTCCCTCTATAGTGCCGATATGCTCCAGCCAACAAAACCGGAACTACTGCGGTATTATATACCAGTCTACATATTCGATTCTACCTGGTAGTCGGAATGGAACACGTGCACACAATACTTTTGCCGGAGGGGAAAAATAATATTAATACCGGCACACTATTTATAGCGGCAACCGGCACTATTCATACTATTACACTCACTCACCACATTGCCTGCCACGCACCGGTTAATCTGCCATCTGTGCCAAGCGATTTCATTGGCACTACACTACAAATACGTAGCGGGCAGTCGGCACTACTCAACCGGCACTATCGAGGGACAACTGCTACTGCTGTCGTGCCAATTTACACGGTCGCGTAATTTTTCGGGGGCTCCTTTCCAGTTATTACGGGGGGGGGGACAATGAGACGCGAGTCGACGAGGGAAGAAAGGGCTCAAGTCTTCCCCAGCTACGACTGGGGGGCGATAAAACGCGAGTCGACGAGGGAAGAAAGGGCTGATCTCTTCGCCGCGATAAAAATGCAACGCACGAACCATAGCGGGGAGGGGGGGGGGGGTGTACTCGATAGGAGAGATGTACTCGATCTCATGCATGGCCGTAGTCGTATGACCATAGACCCTCGCATCCCTACAATGCCGGGACGGAGCATGTCGGGTTTTCACCGACCAGGCAGACATTGCTTGCACCAAGCGCGAAGCGCCGTGAGGTGTCCGGCGAGTCGAATGAAGGGTGAGCTGCATCCTACTAAGAACCGCTTGTGAGGCGGACTTGCATATGGATGACAGCTTCAATGAGTTAGTTTAATTTCCGATGTAGCCACTTCCAGAGACAGCAATGGGAGTACTATGTAACTGCCTCTTGGGTGCCTTACCTTGAACACTACGTGATACGATCAATTCCCTTGTGCAGAGTAAAGGTTCTTTACCTTGCACAAATGATCTAACTCGACGACCAGCTGTGGGCGACCGCCAAAAAAAAAAAAAAAAAAAAAAAACGGTACCCTGGATGTCTAGCTCACGTAGTGAGCGGCATGTTTTACAGTGTCATTGCCAACCGACGCCAACCCAACCCATACGAACGGGGAGGGGGGGGGGAGAAAAACCTGCGACATATTGTGACCCCGGATCTGAGTTATGCTTAAAGGAGGGAGAGAGAAAGCAAGCGCGAAGACAATAACCGGGATGGGAAAAAATATCTAAAAGAAAAAAAAAGGAATCAGAATCCACGATGGACCCAGAAATCACGTATCCTCCTCCCATGCGTACTGATAACTACATGCTGGTATAGGATACGTTTCGGCTCTCATAAAACGGTCACAACGATCCGGCAAACTGCATACTTGAAGGGTACTTTCCGGCGGGTTTTAACACATACTGGTATATCGCAAAATTGTGCGCGGTCTCTGCACGGGGAGCGGCCCCCGGCGGCCCTGCGGGGTGCGCGACACGCGCCGAAGGCATGTAAGGAGCTCTGATGTGTATCTACTACATGCGGCTTTGGTTAATACAGAATGTTGCCTCGTAACGGGTGAAGTTGGAAAATCCTACGTACAGAAAACGTGAAGCCGGAGAGAGAGGTCCGCGCCTCCCGATTCCAAACTCTCCAAAACACAGAACGAAAACGAATACTTGTCTTCCACCGGTGGAAGTTCCAAGCGAGAATAAAGCCATGCCCTATGTCACTGATCATGCGACTAAGAGCGCGAGTTCCTGGGGAGAAGAAGGCACGCCCCATCATACTGAGGACTACCAGCGCGAGTTCCTAGCGACTGGAAGGCATGCCTTATATTAGTACCGCACAACATTATCACACTAGGGTGATAATATAACACACCCCCCTGCGACGATTTTTAAAGCTGGGCGTACCGAATACGACGAGCGATGCGTCCATGGAACCTTCTCGACCAAATCACCATTTGCGTTGTAGACGCCCCCCTTAAGGCATGTTTTGGAGGAAACCGGGTCTGAAATTCGTCCCAGGGGGTGTGCTATCTTGATTATAGTATACGGACCGGCGCGAGTTCCTATGCAGCGAGAGTAAGGTATGCATGATCTTATCATGTATACGATGGTTGCTCGCTTGCTTGCTTGCTCTCTGACCGCGTCACCTTCCTCCGTGCCTCGGCACACTGCGTCTGCTCCTCAGCAGACACGGCGTGAGCCCCTTTCGCCGCGTGTCGAAGGCGAAGGTAGTCCTCCGTTGCCCCGGCCAGCCGACCATCCACCTCTGCCGTCCTGCAGCACGAAACCATTTTTGCGGTGCACACTGTTTTGTGAGCTGCGAGCTCGGAAAATTCCTGGAACCAAGTTATTATGATATTGTACATAAATATCATGACATTTACCAAGAGTGTATGTTCGTTCGTCAGCCCGCAGATTATTCGTACAACGTTCGTCCAACGGGTCAAGTGTTTGGTAGAGCCCTCTGTGCCTACTACTTGTACGTTTGATACGTGCGTACTTGCATTACGAGTGTGACATATATCTACAGAACATGCTGCCTCAAGTATTGTTTCTTTTGTCGTACTGTGGTTGTGAAGTCAGCTCTGAACCGCTGCTGTGTTTGCATATAAACAGCAGCAATCGACGCCCACACGAGGCCAAGAGAGAAGATTCGAGGTCGATCACGAAACAAGAAACCCGGACTACAGCACAGCACTGCTGTACTCCCAAAAAACATCCCCCGTGGACTCTCCTCCCGCGGTGTGATGGACCTTCCTGACAAGGTTGATTTTCTTTCATTTCGAGACTTTTCGCGCCTGGACAGCAAGCTGACGTTTGTTAACACCGGCCCCCCACCGGCTGCCATCTACAC
This sequence comes from Macrocystis pyrifera, assembly GCA_031763025.1. NCBI lineage: Eukaryota > Phaeophyceae > Laminariales > Laminariaceae > Macrocystis > Macrocystis pyrifera. The sequence continues at coordinate 8,851,779 of JASSKH010000023.1, forward strand.
CGCTAAAACGAATGGACAAGTAGTGCAGTCTTGGCGGTCCAAGTACGGGCGCGGGTATATACGTGATGAAAGAACAAACAGCAGGACGAAGTAGTACTCTTTGCATTCTGCTGATGGGCGTCGGCCATCCATCTAGCACACGAGACCAGAGCATAGCAGCAGCACGTGCCCCACCATTGCCCAAGACCAAAAAAAAAGAGGGGAGGGGATTTCGATCGGGGCTGGGGTTAGCCCGGACGATTCTATATTAAATATACCGGTACAGAAGTAATCAGCAAAAAGCCGACACCCTAATACTGTATTCTTTGAGACCCGGCCAGAGGGCTATCCCAAATAAAAACCTATCTGCTTATACAAAATATCGGTACACGATAAATGATGTTTTTTTCATGTCGTACAAAAAACGAAATCCCCCCACCCTGTAGTTTTATTGTTTTTGTTTCATGATGACCTTCTTTGGGAACGTGATGTAATGTTTTTTTTTTCTCTCTTTATCTTGTTTCCTCTCGGGTGTATAGGTGTACACTACTGCCTGTACCCCATTGTCGCCGTTCGACCGCATCTTTCGACAACCCCCACTCACACACCGGGTGTGCATATTATAATCAGCAAACCTCCACCCTGCTCAACCCTGACCCCTGATGTCACGCGGACCTGGGCCATCCAAACTGAACCCGGGCACGAAGTATATGCTAAACTGCCCGCAGGGCCCACCTGGCGCCCTGATCCCACCCATCCCCATATACGTCGTACAAAAATCGAGGGTTTCCAAAAAAATGGCCACAGCAAGGAGAAGTATACACTAAAACCAGCATTTATACTAAAGAGTGTTCAGATTTAAATTTTTCTAGATCCGGGTGTCAATTACTGTACATAGGGCTCCCTGCAGTTTGTGGGAGTTGCTCACCTTCGGCGGAGGCTTTCCGCAACGACGGAGATGTTCTCCTTCTGCACCTTGACCTGAATCTCGCGCTCCTGCCCGTCCCGCTCAAGTGTCTCGCCGTACGACCGCCCGAGGAGGTGGATGTCCCTCAAGTGCCTCTGGAAAGAATCGGGTCGTGTTCGCACCATACCGTGCAGTACAATACCGTACCGTACCATACCCGTACCGTGCGCGGCGGGGAGGGGGTAGGTGACCGATTAGACCGATACAGGAGGGGAGGGGGGCTCGGGAAAGAAGCGCACCGAATTTGTACCGTACCATATCATACCGTACCATACCGTACCGTGGGCGGCGAGGAGGGGGTAAGCGACCAGATAGACCGATGAGGGCATGGGGGTTTGTTGGTCTCGCTCGCCAGGGCGACCCAAAAATCTCTGCCCATAGCCAAAAAGCCCACCTATGATAGAAACACACAACTTTTCGCGACCGAGGCCAAAGCAACAAACCTGGGTCAGCTCCAAGCGCCTCTCCAGGTGCTCCTGGTACCCGCGCGTGCAGCGTACCCTGCTAGCCCCCCCATCCTTCCTTCCCCGGACCCCAGATTCCCGGCCTTCGACGGTGCGATCCTCCCGGGGACGGCGCCCCCCTCGTCCCCCCCGGCGAGCATCTGCATCTCCTCGAAACCGTCGCGTCCGTTCCCCTTGCTGTGATCCTCCCTGTCCCGGACGGGCTACCGCAGGGACTATCGGCGGCTGCCCTCGCGCGTCTGCTCCGAGAGAACTATCTTCGCGTTGCAGGTCATCTCTCTCCGAGCCAGAGGAGGTCCGCCTCCCCCCCACCGCCCCCGCCGCCGCTCGCTCCTGTACCCGCCCTCCGGTGCCTTCATCGGCGTAGTCTCCATGTCGGTTCATATCGCTCCTCGCCGCGTCGTCCGTTTCACCGCTATGCGTGACCCCACCGCTACCGCTGCCACTCCCCTTGCCGCCGCCGCCGTCGCCACCACCACCACCACGGTAATTTTGCCGTCCGATACTCCCACAACCACCGTCAAGCCCGTTTTCGTCCCCCACGGCACCCCCCTGCTCGCTCCCGCTGTCTGCTCCACCGGTCAAGGGCCACGGTGTCGTCGCGTCCGGACCCGCCCGACCCGCCGCAACGTCATTTTGCGACGACAGCCGCGGCAGCGGCGACAAACACGCTGATCCTCGGAGGCGCGTCGGAGCCTTCGAGGGGCGGCGTCTTATTGGAGGCGGGAGAGGGGCGGGAGGAGGGGCTGGGGCGTTCGGCGCCAAGGACCGAAAGACCACAGTGATGTCCGGCGTGATGGGCTGGGACAAGGCGAGCAGCGTCTGGATTTTAATCCGATCCTGGTTTCGGTAGCGCCATCGCGTGGTGGGATTTGTTTTCGCAAGACGGGCATGTGGCGGGGCGAGATAAGGCTTTAACCCCTTTAACGTTACCCTTCCGCTGTGGGCACTAAACACTTGGGGTTAGAGTCAAGTTTAGGATTATGCACAGCGCGGTGTTGAATGGGACAAGGAGGGGCGGTTGTCGACTAGGGGCGGGGGGGGGGGGGGGGGGGCTTGCGAACAAAAATTGGGAGGAGGTTGTGGGGGCGGCGGTTGGGAGCAAGGGGGGTGATAGTGGAATCGGTGTACGTCCGGCGGTCTCGAGCGTTTCGTTTTACCCTACAGTAGAGCGCTAACTTAGTCATCCCCGTCCCACCCCCCCCCCCCCTCTTAGTAGGATACAGCTCACCCTTCATGCGACTCGCCCAACACCTCACGGCGCTTCGCGCTTGGTGCAAGCAATGTCAACCTGGTCGGTGTAAAACCAACGCGCTCCGTCCCGGCATTTTAGGGATGCGAGGGTCTACGGTCATACGACTACGGCCATGCATGATAATGAGTACCCCCCCCCCCCCCCCCCCCCCCCCGCTCCAGCCCACCCACCTACGCATCCACCCTAGATTCAAGACTCAGCGCACGCCTGGTTGGGCAGCTAACCCACGCCAACGCGAAATGTAGCCCGTACTACAGTACTCTTGCCTATGGGGAATTGTTTTCCCCAATACCGCTACTTGGTAAGGGTATTGAGCGCGGCTAAAACAGGCGATAGGTAAGACCGCGCACGTAATTGTGTCGGTCACTGTGTGTAACTAGGGCTGGGCACTGGCTGACTCGGTCAGTAGCGAATACATCGTCGGCAAAACCAAACGATAACCCAGGATTGCAGCGGTATACCGTCCCTGCCCTCTCTCCTCTCTCCTCCCGAAACGCATTTATCAGTAGTGGATTTCCGTGCTGCAATATGGCGTGTTTCTTGGGCGTACGCTATGCAACAGCTACTGGCGAATATACTGGTCAGGTCAAGTCAATCGGTTGAATACCGCAGACGGTGGATTACTACTGCCAGCGCGTACTGTGCCAGTGCCCCTCCCTACTGATGACCCTACCCAAGGGTTGCCACAATGGCCGAGAGGTGAAGACCGCGCGCTCTATTGTGCTGGTCGCGGCGTGCCGTGCAGAGCGTGGAGTTGACGCAGGGAGGTTGGGATCGTTTTGCCAGCACCCACAATTCTCCCAACAACGACATTGAGGGAGCCAACTAAGGCGGAACACCACACTTTCGGAACGCTCTCGACCAGATATTTCCGAAAAAACACTTCTTTTTGACCCTTTCAGGGAAAAATCTGCAGTCTCGTTTCGGGCACAAATCATCCAAATTCTGCGTAAATTTGTCCCCAAAACTGATCTAAAGAGACTGAACTCCTAACAGGGTAAAGGTTGCTCGGTACATACAGTATTGGCGAAAACCTCCCCGTTCTGGGAAAAATCGAGCGGTGAAAAACGATCGCACCCCCTGTGCGAACTCAACGCCAATTTACGGTACACCCAACGCAAGGGTCATACCCTTACACAAGAGTCAGAACCCTACGTACTACACAAGGGTAGTAAGCCGACTACACGAGGGCTAAAATCCTTCTGGAGTCCGGGTGTACTGACCTTCTACAATACATTATTACGGGGGACCATAGTTAACAGGACCTACGGTACACGAAAAAAAAACTTACATATTTCCCTATTTTTGCTAACAATATTGGGTCCTATTTACTATGGTCCCCCGTAATAGTAGGAAAAGAGCGTGCAACAGCAGCAGCGGCAGTACAAGTCTGTCTCACCATGCATGCTGCTCGAGCGCGTGTCGTGCATCTCCTCACGGTGTACATCTTCGGACACGTCTCTTTGCTTCGAGCAGCCCGGGCTGGGCTGCTGCTTTCGTGTGTACAGCAGTAGTCGTCAACGAATTTTCGACATTTTCCTCCTCTCAGGTCCCAAAGGAGGTTATAAGTTATGAACGTTTTTAACGACTCCTATTAATACCTTTTTTTCCTATTGTAATTCCAAGTGCTTTGTCGCAGAACGGGAGTGCCGTGAAAAAAGAGTTGACCCCTTTAGATTTGCAACCATGCTGTCGGGGAAAATATCCATACTTGGCATAAGAGTTGTCACTAAGTGCAGTACAGCAGTAGTGGAAAAAAAAAACAGAAAACGCATAATTAGCCGGGCAGAAAAAAATATAGATGCAGCACAACAGTGCAGCACCCCACGCACCTGCCGTTGCTCTTCCCGGATGCCTCGGATCACCTTTTCCCGATCCCCGAGCAGCTCCGTTTCCGCCTCCACCTCTCGTAAAACCTTGTCGAGCTCCGACCGCAGCGAGGACAGCTCTTCCTCCTGGTAGCGGCGGGCCCACTGGTGCATCATGCACGATGATGCCGGATGCATTGTGCGTGACGCATGATGCGTGGCAACAGCAAACGTGAAAGCAAAAAAAAAAAGTTGAGAAACTACAATAAACGGTGTATTGGTTGACGTGAGCGGAAGTCGGTGACGCGATGATCCAACACCTCAACAAGGCATAGAGAACGGTAATGATATTTGCTAACACCGCGCCAAAATATAGAAGAACAGAGACCCCGTTCGACAGCACCGAGAGACCGACCGACCGACCTACCGACCGGGATCCAACGCAAACCCGAAACTGATGACAGTTACAAATATCCTGCCGCGCGAGTTCCCCATATAGCGACTATTAATACGAAGCGACAACTATGTTTTTATTTACTAGCACAGCCTTCACGGACACTCGCATGGCATCCTGGATGTTGTCTACTACTACTAAAAGTACTATCAATAGTAGGTAGGAAGACTTCCGAGCTCAACAGAGGGAAAAAAAAGGCGAAATCACATTAATAAAAAAAAAACAAAAACAGAAACTACCATTTCAGCCAGCCTCTCAGCTGTGAATCGGACTTCGTCGAATTCTTGTACGTATGTACAAGGCGCTTCGCCCAGCGGGCGGTTCCGCCCGCTACGATCGCTCACGTGGAACACTTGGGCGGAACACACGGTCTAATCAATTAGGTGCAAAGAGGCGCGACTTGCAAATGCCAAGAGCTCCATGCTCCATCCAGGAAAACATCCGGACGCCGCGTGCATGTACGTACGTACATGTTTCTGTTCTTCTGTTGATATGTACGAAAGAGCAAGCACAGCACGGCACTGCATCGTGAAGAAAAATGAAAATCAAATGAAAACGAAAATTAGACAAGAAGAAAAAAAATCCCCGTCCCCTCTGATTGTATTTCCCGGCTCAATGGAACACCTTGTGCCCGTAAAAAAAAAAACGAAAAACTTCTCTCAGCCTCGCACGCTGCCAGCCTCTCTCGCCACGACCTCGGCACTGATTCGGTCCGAGTAAAGCTTTCCTGCCTCTCTGCCACAGTGAGCCCCACCGCTCGCCTCGCGTGAAGCCCGGTGCTCACAGTGGCCCTCGTTCGCCAGTTCGACAATGTTAGTGCTCAGACTGCGGAGTTCTCTCCGCGATTTTCAGCTTGGTCGCAAAAATAAGCTCCGCTTGAATGCTATTTTGCACACCACAACGACCCTTATAGACTCGTACACATCACACTCAACCCCACACCAAGAGGCCACACAGAGCCCATTCATGCTTCTCTCGCGTTTCGATGGACATGCGACGCCTAGCCACGAAAACAGCGACCGCGCTCCTTCCAATCCCCCCTCTACCCGCCAGCGGCCGCTGACACCCGCGACGGCGCTGGGCTCGCCCGCAGTGCGGTGCTCTGGGTACACGCACGCACACAAAACAAAAGAGAAAAAAAGGGAAAGGCCCTCGCCAGCAAGTAATGAATTTGAAGATGACAGCAGTGGAAAAATCAATTTTGAATTTGAAGATGACAGTAGAAAAATCAAGCACTAATAAAAATAACTGAAAAAAAGTTTTTTTAATTTTATTTTTCCACAACTGAAAAAGCTGAAAGTGCAACAAAAGTGGAGAAAACAAAGAACCGCCGGAAAGGTCCGGCAAGTACTAGAAGGAGGCGGTGTCCAAGCGGGAGCTCTGAGAGGCCAGGGATGTACCAACCGAGTACGCTCAGGAGAAATAAATATCTGTATGTAAGTCTATATATGACAATAGGGCATGGAATAGGCCACGCGTCGTCGCCAGGCGTTTGGATAAAATTGAAAAGTATTGACCGAACTATTAATAGTCCGAACCGCAATCACGTGAGGCGTTGTACTGTCTGTACCACACGCACGCACCATGATAGCGCGTAGTATTCTACTGCTTTACCATTAATGTTGAGATTTTCCGTCCTTCTCCTTCGCGTGATGTGCGTTGTACTATTATACTGCTGTTCCTGTCTCGTACATGTACACGAGATCATGAGATCTCGTGCGGTATGAAAACATGATGTGTAAGACTCGTATCAACAGTCGTTGCCGCCGGTGGGTCGTGATCCCACGTCTCTCTGCGATAGGCAAGAGTGTTTTTACTGGCATACACTACTACTAATAGCCGTCGTATCAACAGTCGCACCAGAAGGAGTAAAAATGCTCGCCAACGCAGAGAGCCGTGGGATCACGACCCACCGGCGACAACGACTACGAATCTTATTCTGGCGTCTGGCGACAGGTGATCATCAACGGCACAAAGTCGATTCGTGATCTAGAGTTATGCCCTCCGAACAACCCTCGACCAGCGACCCCAACCTCGACACCACCGCAGCAGCGAGCAAGAAATCGCTTCGTTCCTCGGGGGACTCAAGAACGCTAAAATGGCAGCACCGACGCGCAGCAGCACCAAATCTCGTAAGCTCGTACCGGTAGCTGTACGTATGACACGACGATATGTATATGTACTTCTTGCTGCGCCGCCAACTAACAAATGCCGGGTACTACATGTCCATGCAGCATGCCATACCGCCGTATACATACCAAGCTGCTCATAAGGCGCACCCTGGGGTACATGCAGAACACGCGGCGGCGCAAGCTCCAACAAGCAACAACAGCAGACAGCTGAAGAAGTGGAAGAATGGAGTCTTGACGTCTTGACATGTTTGAAGGAAAACAGAAAAAGGCAACGGTCAAAAAGTCAAACTTTGAAAACATGGAAAAAAGAAAAGAAAAATACCCAAAGTGCCGTCCGATTGTTTGAGACGGTATGTCGAGCAGCGCTCGAACCCCAGGGGAGCAATCAGAGACACTGTGCCAAAGCAACAGCAACGCTTGGCGTCGGTCCCGGCGCTCTCTCTCTTGTGCCTACTGCTGCTTGCGCGTTTGGTTTGAACTGCTGTCACCCTCGAACAACTAGAACGACGCTGCTGCTGTCTACTCGGTTGTACTGCTGTGTTTACGGAAATGTGCGGAAGCTCGCGCAGTGCCTCGTAGTCAATCAAGTTGGTTGGCCGTTTCACCAACTTGTCTATGAATCGTTTGCGCTTGAACAACGTGCTACTCCTGCTGCTGATATGTTGCACTGGTGCCGCACTGCAGTTCCCGTAGCCCGTACGTACACCTCGATATCGCTGCCGCACCTCGAGCTGGTGCTGTTCCTCAAAAGAAGGCTGGACCAGATCGATCTTGTTCAAGAAGTTGATCCTTTCTCTTTCAATGGTTTCTATCTCCCTCCGGTAGCGCTCCATCGCCATGGTGGGTTCTTTTCTCGGCCTGTCTGGTGTCTTTGGGACAGGGTTTGGCCTGCAGGCCTCACTGACTCGCTGACCAAAAACAACGGTATGAACGATTTGGACGAACCCTGATTAGAACGCCTTCTAAATCTTGTGGAAACCCTAGGTGAAATTCATGTTCTCCACGCAACATCAACATACTTGGTGACGAGGATGGTGCTCTCAGCCAGCTTTGGTGACTACCGAAGTAGTTGCAGCAGTGGGCATGGGATCCATGTCGCTCCTTTCGTCCCTGCGTTTCCTTCTGCCGCTTCCCTACGTGGAAGCTGCGGCGTGATTCCTTTGCGACCCTCGTCATCGCGGATTCTGACTGCAACCTCTTCAGGACTGGCTGTTTCTCGGTTACGACGAATAATGTCAACCTCCCTAGCGGCAGCAGACGGTGCGACCGACGCTGCTGGTGCCGCTGGTGCTGCTGGTGCTGGTGTCAGCGTGGACGGCATGCAGCCTGTGCCGCCTGCGCGTGCGGTCGATTACGGGATAGATGAGATCCAGCCGGCAACTTCCCCCCCCGCTGCTGTGAGGAAGGCCCCTGCCTCCGCCCGGCTGGCCCTGGACAACGCTCGAAAGCTTGTACGCGAGAGACGTCAACAGGCCAAGGATCGCCAAGCTGCTACCGCTGCTGCTGCTGCTGCTGCTGCTGCTGCTGCTGCCGCCGCTCCTGCCGCCGCTCCTGTTGCTGCTGCTGCTGCTGCTGCTGCTGCTTCTGCCACCTCCGAAAATATTCCATCTACCACCGTGGATAGCAGCGGCCTATCTGCAACAACACCTGTGACCGCTCTGAGAAGGCCCTCCGGCGGGGCGGTCCAGCCTGGAGGCCCGACCCAAGTTGACGTTGGTTCCACCTTCGGCAAGGCGGCGACCTCCCAGCCGCAACGCTTTCAAAGCGGCCTCCACAGCAGCAGCAGCAGCAGCCGCAACACGCCCGCCACTCCTACCTCTGCCCGAGGGTACCCTCGAGGCGCCGGCGGCAGGGGGACAGGCGGGGGGGTGAAGAGAGGGAGAGTGCTGCCTGATTTTTCTGGAGTCACTGTTGCTTCGACGCCGCTGGGGCATGCGGTCGGGGTGACGAGCCCGCTCGGGGGGGCCGCGGGCACGGGCGCCCTCGGCCAGGAAGGAAAGGGGGAGGAGGGAGAGGGGGAACAGAGCGGCGATGACGCTGCGCTTGTGGGAGCGATAAGGGCGACTCTCGCAAGCACGATCGCGCAGCTGGATGAGAATAAGGTTACTAAAGCGGGGGTAGGCGTGGCTGTGGGCGGGGCGGTGGCGGCGGCGCAAGGGGGGGCTGCGGACGGGAGGGGCGGGGCGTTGCCTTCTCGTGCATCAGGCGGTGTGCAGCAGGTGTGGAAACTCCACTGACTTGTGCCGAGAATGGAATACAAGTATGTTTACATCATTTGTAAACAGCAGTGGTAGATATTTTACAGGCATTATTACACCTATGCGCCTGTGGCAGTATACTGAACTAGCTTCAGGCTGTACACTGGTACCGCTGTATACCTGGTAGTAGGGACCATCTGCCGATGAGGCAGCGTGGCTTTCTCGGAGTAGAGCTGCTACTACTCTTACTGCTACGTGTGCCGTGCGTACTGTCAATACTGCTGTCTGCACAACCGATTGGACATCCGCAGTCTTGGTATCATGTTGGCAGGATATGAATCTTCGACGCCGCCGCGTGTTTGACGCTCAACGGCTGGAGGTGTTCGATCCTCTTTCTGCAGTAATGGGCGACTTGCGCCACGCCAAGACCTTACCACTGAGCACCGAGCACGCACACAAGGTGTCATACCAAGTGGTTAATGAAATGCTGAATATTTGAGGGTCTGCCGATAGAAGCGACCTAGTTTGCTCGTGCTCAGATTGTCCTCTGACCTCCTCTTGTATGCGCGTACCCTTACTGGACCCGTTGCTGGGGTTCGCGACTCAACGTTTTGGCACCGCTTCCGCTGCTGCTGCTGCTGCTGCCAACTTTGTCTTCTTGCTCCCGCGCTACACCAGTACAACAATACAGCAGTAGCACAGCGCGACTCCGTACACACCAGGTCGCCCTTGCACATGTACGTTACTGCCAGGATTTTCCCGCAGCTTCAACAACTAGTATTACGGGGGTCCATAGTTAATAGGACCTATGGTATACATAAAAACCTATATATTTACCTATTTTTACTAACAATATTTTGTCCTATTTACTATGGTTCCCCGTAATAGTAGAAATGAAAGTATCAATGGTAAGTGGACGAAACGCAGGAGAGGTGCCTCGAAACACCGCCGTGTCGCAAAATATGCCTCATGACGTATCATATAAACGCAGTGGCAGCATGAATTCAGATTCCTGGTATACGTAAAGGCTATACTGGTATGATACAAGACACCAGTCTTTTTGGGCGGTCAGTCAAGGCCTTTGTTGGCCTTATTATACTGGTTTTACTGTAGGTGCGGTCAGTCAAGGGGTCAAACCGCGGTCTCGTTATTTGACATAGTAGCTGGTTCAGCACCACACGGTGCGTGCGAAACGACCACAATAATTTCCCTCTTAGTTCGCCTCTTCGTGGCGGTCTGTTTTGCGTGCGGCGCCCTCTCCAAACGTGATCAGGGCTGGTTGCGCGCGGTCGGCCTCATCCGACGGTCTTGCGGAGGAGAAACAGATGAAAGCAACCGAGGGGACGATCGACAACCGACGACCGCCCCCGACGGCGTTGCGGGTGGTGCCGGTGGTGTCAATGGTCTCGGTTTCGGTGGTGTCGATGATGTCGGTGGTGGTGGTGGTGGTAATGGTGGAGAGAGCCGCCCCCCCCCCCCTCGCATCGCGTTCGAGCTGGCCCTCCAGGTGTGCGTCTTGTGCGCTCGGCCGGACGCTGGCTTGGAGATCCTGAGCCTCATGGTCTCCGCGGGTTTGCAGCCGCCCATCGAGGCGTACAAGGTGAGACGCCCACACCCCCGGCGTGGACTACGTCGTGTGGGATATCGCATCATCGACAAAATCGATACGGCGTGTCGAAATATGAAATGTCGAGCCTTCGATATGCCGACTTGGAGATACTCGAAAAACATGCGTGCTGAGACATCCTTTTTGTCCGCCACTCGCGATGTCCGCCCCCCCGACTACACACACGGTTATACGGCGAAAGTACTTGAGGAATTACGAGTGGAGAAATTTGGGTCCGATTTTTTTCCACAAATCACAAGAAAGCTAATTTTTTATTCCAAATTTTATGTACTGCTGTAGTACAGGTCACGCCCTGCCTCGACCTCGACACACGCAATAGTTTAATCCTGGCCCAAAGCTGAGAGTTTATCCTCGACATCGACTAATATTTAAATAATTTAATCCTTCCCCTTTTTCTGCTGTGCATGTTATCCCAGCCTAATTCCAAGTAGCTTCCCCCCTAATCGGGGGTGCGGTTCCCAAAGGAGTTATAAGTGGTGCGGCGTGCTGTATTAGGGTGTTTGCGATAATCCTATTTGATCGTGTTATATAAAGCATTTGAAACCGACGAACGTCAGGCGCTGATTGGTTGAACAGGCGAATCAGAGCTTGCTCTGTTTTTTTAACCAACGTACGGAGTTGCCCAACCCCAGAAACCTTGGGTTAAAAACGTCCTATTTGGTAACTTTTTTTTTTCCCATATCCAATGATTTTTATCATGGGTCGGGATTGCTACGCGTACTATATAGAGGAAACAGACTACTAAAAACCTCACTCAGCCAATTTACTCGCAAACACTCTGTTAGCCCCTTCTTTGAGGGAATCAAGAGGAGGAAATCATGTCGAGTATACAATAATAGCGTTCTACGGCACCGGCCGGCCACACGCGAAGCAAGCAGCCCGAGCTGCCGGGGTAGGGTGGGACAGGGTAGGGTAGGGTTGAGTGTGTGCCCGAACTGCAAAGTGGTGATTGTTTGTACTGCCGCACGCTCTCTCCTACAGTAGTTAGTCGCTTCATAACACCGCACTCGTCGCTGTTTTTTCAGGGGTGTTCACGGGTCGGGTAAAACTTTACGGGTCAGGACGGGTCGGATAAGGGTAACCCGACCCGACCCGTGAGAGTTTAAAACCCCCTGACCCGACCCTACCCAAGCCGACCCGACCTGACCCGACTCGACCCGATCCGCCCCGCCCCGTGAGATTTCAATGACTTCCTGACCCAACCCGCAGATCGGGCCATGACCTGTGAAGACCCCTATTTTGCCTGATCGCCATGCATGGACCCAAAAAATGAACAGTATGGTCTCACGAAAATACGCACCAAGTGGTGAGAGGGTGTCCTGTCATGGCGTTGCCGTCTCCGAGAAGGCCGCGTGTTTTGAACCCTACCGCGCCCTCGTTGCCTTTTTTTTCCGACTCTCCGACGCGCGCCGGTCCAGGCCGTGATGAAAGGCTACAGCGCCGAGAGACCACGGGGACGGGCCCTCTTCACCGTGCAGGTTGGTTTTTTTTTGTCGGATGGAGGGCGTCCCCCTTAATATTTGACCGCGGTATTTTAGGCCGCGGAATTTTGCGGGCGGCGTTTATCCCGTGGCTTTTAGCAAACGGGGTTTAGCCCGCGGCACGGCGTGGAATTTTCTCGGGCGTCAGGAGGGCTTAGTGGAGCTGGTGCTGCCCCCGCTCCCCCCCCTCCCGGTGTTGTGGTTGTCTGGTAGGGTGGGGGGAGGGGGGGCGACAGTGGTAGTGTTAAAGGCGTTGGTGTTGTTGTGGTTGGTACGGTTGGTGACGGTGTTGGTGGTGGTGGTGGTGCCGATGGTAGTCGTGGTTTATTGCTGTGGTTGGCGTTATTTTCGGTCGCTGCTTCATTGTTGGGTGTTGTGGCTCCATGATGTTGATGCTGCTGCTGTTGCTGTTGTTTCGGCCGGTGTTATACGTTGTTGTCACAATAAAATGCAAGCCAAGGTATGCGGTGACTGCCTCGGTATAGCAGTGCTGACGAGTGGCGATCGCTCTCCGCTCACCCTCCACGAGCAGCCTCCTGTTTTTTTTCTCTCTACGAGTGCGTGGGCTACACGCCCACAGAGCCATAGCAGGAGGAAGGAGCCTCCTCCCTTTTTTCGTTTGATTGCGAGTTTTGTCTCATCCGCGGACTCTCGTGCCCAGGGCTACCGTGTTGATGTACCGTACGCTCTCGCCCTTCTTGTCCGGCACGTAATAGTTCCCTTTTGGGGTTTCCCCGCCAATCGGAGCGAGGCGTGTGTCTCCCGTTTCTTCACGAGCCCCCCTTTGCGCTTTGCAGCTCTAGGTCGTGTTTGTGACGCATGCTACGAGGGGGGTGCACGCTAGTTTTGCCTTCTGGGGCTCGTGACTTGAGGGGCTCTATTCTACTACCAGTACGTCATTAGGAAGTCATCCACAACACTGATATTTTTGACCAAAAATGAAAAGTGCTACCCGATGGCCCAGGTACACAACGAAAATCACGTAAAACACAAATGGTGTTGGAATGATTCTGGGTTTAGAGTTCCTCGGTTAGCCCTCTTAGCTTAGGACTGCAGTCCCGTTTTGGGAATAAAGCAGTCAAATTCTACGTAGTTTGTCCCCTAAAGGAGAATGCAGTGCTAAAAGGGTTATTAATGAGTCCTCCTCCCCCGTCCGTCAGACACGGTCTTGGACCAAAAATGCTACTACTGTACTACTCTTGTCGTGCGTAGCCCGCGCCTCCGTGTCTGTCGCAAATGCACGGTGCCCTAACCCTGTTTCCAACTGTATTTCGATTGTTTTGTGTCGCAAGTGGACGGCGCCACCCGGTCCCTGACTTTCGGCTCCGCTCTTTTGCTATTTTTGTTTCACTGTTTCGTTATTTCGTCGTACTTGCCGCCGCCGTTGCCGCTTTAACCGCCGCGCCGCTGCCACGCCCTGTTCCGCCGCCGCTACCAACACCACTACCACTACCACTACCACTACCACTACCACTACCACTACCACTACCACTACCAACACCATCACCAACACAAAACACCAACACCAACACCAACACCAACATCAACGCCAACGCCAACACGCCAACACCAACACCAACACCAACGCCAACACCAACACCAACACCAACACCAACACCAACACCATAACGCCAACACCAACACCAACACCAACACCAACATCAACACCAATACCAACACCAACACCAACACCAACACCAACACCAACGCCAACACCAACACCAATACCAATACCAACACCACCCACACCAACACCAACACCAACACCAACGCCAACACCAACATTTCTTTTTTTGTTTGTCAACACCAACAATACTACCACTACCGCCACCCCCTCACCGCCACCACCACCACCACTACCATCACCGGGACTAACGCCACCGGCACTATCCGCACCGCAGACAATGTCTGCCGTGCGAAAGGCCGAGCTGTTGCCAGACCTGGAGATGCTCTCGGCCGCGACGGAGGCGTGCTCGAAGGCCGGGGACAGCGAGGGGGCGCTGCACTTCTTGGACCAGGCGGTCGGGCTAGGGTTTTCCCCCGACGGTCGCATGTTCAGAGAGGTGGGAGACGCACGACTTGAATCTGTGTTTGGTATATATCTACTGTGGAGCGGAATGACGTATGTTGATGTGATGATGATGATGGTGGTGATGCGACCGTGATCATTTCCGTTTTGGACTCTGAAGTGAGCATCAAACGGGAATGTAGTCTTCGTTTGGAATCGGAAGTGAGCATGAAACGGGCGCGAGAGTCCCACACTACTGCCCGGAGGAGGTGACTCTCCCGGGTGGCTATCTCCACCGCACCTGGCCCTCTCGGGGGTCGGGTCGGGTCAACGTGCCCTAGCGCCAGCAGTAACAGCAGCCTGCTCTGATGTTGCAACGGGAGCCATGGGTTAAATTGACACAAGACACGAAAATCTGAAACGTGTGAAGTTTGGTGGGCTTGAGCTTTATTTTTTAACAATCTGCCGGAGGACTAAAAAAAAGTTGCGTTGAGTTCCTCGCAGGGGTGAGATCGTTTTTCAGCGCTGGCATATTTTTTTTCTAGAGCATCGGAGAAGGCTGCCAAAATACTGCTGGTGCCAAATAAGAAGGCGTTTTCGGAAGGATTGAGTCGGGAGAGCCTTGCCAAAAATGTAACTGTTCGAACTTAGAACCGTTTCCGTTTTTGTCAAGATGAAAAAGAGCGCCGAAAACGATCGAACTCCTGTGTGAAGTCAACGCTCTTTTTGCGGGACACCCCATGTCTTGAGGGATAAATAAGGCATCAGTAAAACAAATGCTATGCAAAAAGAAAACGTAGTGCGCCCAAATGTTGGGAGGTCTCTCTATCTGGAATGGGAACGGTGCTCCGTCTCGAAAAGGGATGCGTGGTCAATGGTAAAATGACTTGAGACAAGCAAACAAATGAGTACTGGTGTATACGCCGTCATGTCTTTGGCGGAAACTGGGTTTACTTTCGCAGTAGGAAACGTGAAACTATACCTGGTACCTGGTACAGCAGTACGCCGTGGGGATGCGAGGGCCGAACGGACGGCTGGTTAACGTTTTGTTTGTTTTGTTTGTTTTGTTTGTTTTCTCTCTTATCTTTGAATGTCAAAAGTGAAATGGTCCATAACAAACCTACCCATCCACCTCTGCCGCCGCCGCCGCCGCCGCCGCCACCTGCAACCATGCCGGAAGGCGATCATCGCCTACAGCCGTTCGGGGAAGTGGGTCGAAGCTCGCGACCTCGCTCTGCAGTGGCAGCAGCAAGCAGCAGCGACCGGCGTCCCCCCGCCCCCCGCAGTATGCAACACCGCGATTATCAAGGCTATGGGAAAAGCGGGGAGGGTGGACGAGGCACTCGCGTGGCTGGACGACACCTGCACCGCTGTCGCGACGACGACGGCAGCGGCGGCGGCGGCGGTTTTCGACCCGGCCGCCACCCCGGAGATGGCAACAGCCCCCGCAGCAGGGCGCCAAAAACCGCAGGGGCTGCGAGAGAAACGACGAAAAGCCAGAGGGCCCAAAGAAGAGGGAGGCGGTGAAGGGGAAGGGGAAAGTGGACAACATCCCCGGGGTATGAAAGGGGGCTTTTCTGCTAGTCTGGATAGGGGGGGGAGATTGGGAAACGTGCCCGGGATTCGGAGGGGACCGGTTCTGCTGCTCTTGATGAAGGAGAGGGGGGGGGGAGGGGGGGGAGAGCGGGAAACGTCCCCGGGGTTCGGAAGGGGAGAGTGGGAAGCGTCCCCGGGGTTTGGATGGGGGAGGCGCTTCTTCTTGTCTGGACCAGTCGTCGTTTCTAGCGGCGCTGTCGGCGTGCTCTAAAGCGGGGAGATGGGAGTCGGCCCTGGAGGTGTTGAAGAAGATGGACGGCCTCGGCGTCACTCCGGAGACCGTCGCCTTCAACACGGCGCTGGCTGGTGCGTGCATGCCTTGGTGTGGGGGGGGGGGAGTAGGAGAGGTGGAAGACGGGGGGGGGGGGATCGGGGGGGGGGGGGGGGGGGAGAAGAAACTGGGAGGGGGGAGTTGAAGGGAAGAGGGGAGGGGGGGGGGGGGGGGGTCATTGTATCTTCTCGACGCCCTCCTTGAGTGTAGTCTGGAGAGTGGTATACATGACGACACACGTTTGTTTATCGTGATTAAGTTAGTAGACCGCAACATTTGGACGGGGAAATGATATCAGGAAACATATCCCCCAGTCAGGTACGCCGCATAATAGTAGCAGATACTGAAGAATGCTCCCGTCCGTACCCCCCCCCCCCTATTATATATATATATATATATATATATATATATATATATATATATATTTTTTTTTTTTTATCATCACTTTTACTTTCCAGCCCACTCGTAGGAGGTTTTTACCCTCGACGATCTTCTGGACAAGCCGTGGTCACAGGTGTGTCGTCCCTTCTCCCCCCCGGTACGTGCCTTTAGTTTTTATCGCGCATAGGGTTCAGCATTCCCACTGCTCGTCGATTTTCATCGAATGTACAGCTAACTCACGCTCTCGCGCTTTCCGCTAATCAATTTTATACAAGAAAAAATCCCTATGAGCATGCACTCGGTGAGACTCGAACTCACGAAATATATCTTGATAGGCTCGCGGACAACCTACCAAGCCACCGGGGACGCCGGCAATATATGGGTTGGGTTGGCGTCGGTTGGCAACGACACTGTAAAACATGCCGCTCACTACGTGAGCTAGACATCCAGGGTACCGTTTTTTTTCTTCTTTTTTTTTTTTCTTTTTTGGCGGTCGCCCACAGCTGGTCGTCAAGTTAGATCATTTGTGCGAAGTAAATAACCTTTACTCTGCACAAGGGAACTGATCGTATTACGTAGTGTGTATATGGTAAGGCACCCAAGAGGCAGTTACATAGTACTCCCATTGCTGTCTCTGGAAGTGGTCACACCGGAAATTAAACTAACTCATTGAAGCTG
Organism: Macrocystis pyrifera; assembly: GCA_031763025.1. NCBI lineage: Eukaryota > Phaeophyceae > Laminariales > Laminariaceae > Macrocystis > Macrocystis pyrifera. The sequence continues at coordinate 8,869,078 of JASSKH010000023.1, forward strand.
TCATTCATATGCAAGTCCGCCTCACAAGCGGTTCTTAGTAGGATGCAGCTCACCCTTCATGCGACTCGCCGGACACCTCACGGCGCTTCGCGCTTGGTGCAAGTAATGTCTACCTGGTCGGTGAAAACCCGACATGCTCCGTCCCGGCATTGTAGGGATGCGAGGGTCTATGGTCATACAACTACGGCCATGCATGAGATCGAGTACATATCTCCTATCGAGTACATCCCCCCCCCCCTTCCCGCTGTTGCCGCCGTCGCCGCCATCATTCCCCTCGTCGCTAACACCTCCCTCAATCATTAAGAGTAGGAACGGTGCTCCGTCTCGAAAGGGATGCGTGGAAATGGTCAAATGACTAAGGCAATCAACATGTGAGTACCCCCCCTCCCCCATCCACCCACCCACCCCGCCATCTCGTTCGCCCGTAACCCCTACCTCTCCCCCCTTCCATTGCCGCCGCTCCCGTCTCTCGAACTCCCAGCGTTCGAACACCGCTCCCACTCTCCCCCCGCTGCCGCTAGCAGTGGCCACAGCGGCGGGAAAGGTGCTCATGGTCGCAGCGGTGGCTCTGGACGGAAGTCGGAGCCCCCCCCGCTGGCCGATGGCCCTCCAGGTCCTGGCCGATATGGAAATCCGGGGAGTTGCGCCAGATGTGGTCACGTACAACAGCGTCATCAACATCTTGCGCTGGGGAGGGCAGCGAGATCGGGCGTTGGAAGTCTTGGAAGGCATGAACCGGAGAAGTGAATCGGCGGGGGCGGGGGGTGAAGGGGGGGGGGCGGGGGGGGGGGGGGGGGGGGGGGGCAGGGGGGGGGGGGGGGCGCTGCTGTTCGTCCTGACGTGATCACGTACAACAGTGCCATTGCTGCGTGCGCTGCTGGAGCAGGGTGAGGGGCGGGCGTAAGAGGGGGTGGGGAGGGGAAGAGAGTAATGTCTACAATAGTAGTCAGTTGGGGGATGAACACTCGCCGTTAAGCCTACACTTAGGGCTTCTGCCGTGTTCGGAGCTGGTTGTGCTCTTCTAAAAAAAAAGATTATGGTTTTTGGACAAACGAGGGATCTGCCAAAAAAAAAACAAACGATTGAATACAATTTTTTCGAAACAGAACTTCCCTTCAACACCTGCGCACGAAAAAAAAATTGAAAACCAGTACGTATCAGGTATAACTTTTTGTCAAGATTTTCACAATAGAGGATGTTTGGTTTTCCAGAAACACAGTGTGGTGGTGGCTTTGGCGGTAGATTTGTCTAGGAGGCGTTATCGCTGAACGGGCGGCTCGCTTGCTTGCCCACCCTGGCGCGCTTTTGCACCTTGAAGAAAATGGTTTTCGGGTAGCATAGCACCGCGATTTTCGTTCTTCGTTCGTTTTTGTTTTTCCGCATGAGATCGCTCACGCTGATACGCTGCGCCCCCCCCCACCCTCCTCCCAGGCTTTAATCTAAGCCTTTTGACGATCTTCCCACCTCTCAATACGCTACGGGGGTACTCAATACGCTGCGGAGGTATTGTGTGAAAGCAAGAAAACAAACTGGCTGGAGGAGTATTTCGCTCTCACTCGAGTGCCACGGCGGTCCGGGCCACGATGCGATGTTTTGCCGTGCTTTGCGGGTGCTGCGCTGTGGCGTGCATAGCGGTGCTTTGTTAAAGCGTATTCCTCGACAGCAGTAGCGAGAGCAGCAGCAGCTGTAGCGGCGGCAACCGTAGTAACAACAAGAGCAAGAGCAGCAGCAACAAAAGCAGTGGCAGCAGCAATATCGATAACAGCGGCAGCAGAAGCAATTGTAGTGGAGGAATAAGCAGCAACACCAGCAGCACCAACAGCATCCCCCCCCCCCCTCCCACACACTTCTGTTTTCCCGGCGCACCTGCTCTTCTCCTGTTTCTTGCCCCTCACTACTCTGTTCACTTGCGCTGACCAATCAGCGGAGAGTGGAAAAAGGCGAGCCGGCTGATCGGCGAGATGCAGCGGAAGGGGCTCAAGCCGGACCGTTACAGTTACACCAGCGCCATCCACGCCTGTGCCAAGGCTGGAAAACCACTGGAGGCGTTACGTCTGCTGAGAGCGATGGAGGCCAACGAGGTGCGTCGGGTTGATCTTTGTTATCGGGCCTTTCGCGCGGCAATCTGTCTTTACGGTAGTCCCAAATTTGTATACGGTAAGTAGGTAGCTCTTTCTAAGGATCCCCGCGATAAGGCTATTAACGGTAGGAACGCCTCCGCAGCGTAACTTCAGTTCCTGCCTTTCTACCCTCAACCTCTGTCCGCCCCGCTCCGCTCCTCACCACCCCGACCCGACCCTACCCGGCCCAGTCCCAACCGAATCGACCACACCCAACCCGGCGACCCAACCCGACCAAACCCAATCCAACCCAACCCAACCCAACCTGACCCAACCCAACCCAATCCAATCCAATCCAACCCAACCCAACTCAACCTAACCCAACCCAACACCGCACATCACTAAACATCCCAGCTCAGACGACCCCATCTATGCCTCCCCACCACACCCAACCCAACCCGGCCGCTCGTCTCTTATCGACGCCCCCGGCGTTTGCGGCAATTGCAGGTTGCTCCCGACGTGATAGCTATGACTGCGTGCATGGATGCTCTCGCTACGGGGGGCAAGTGGTCCGACGCGATAGCATTGCTGGACGAGATGCGACTCAAAGGAATCGCCCCCAACGAGAGGACTTACAAGGTACCAGGTGCTGGGTTCAGGGGTAGGTGAATAGGTAGGTAGGCAGGCAGGTAGGTAGGTAGATCGGTACGAGGAAGGTAGATGGGTACCTGGTAGGTAGGTAGGTCGGTAGGTAGGTCGGTAGGTGGGTAGGAGGGTGGGTAGGTGGATGGGGAGGTAGGAGGGTAGGTTGATGGGTAGGTAGGCAGGCAGGTAGGTAGATAGGCAGTAGGTAGATAGATAGGTTTAAGCTAGGTAAATGGGTAGGAGGGTAGGACGGTAAAGGTAGGTGGGTAGGTGATTAGATAGGACGTGGGTAGGTACATATTTTGGTAGATGGGTAGGTAAGTAGGAGGGTGGGTTTGTCGGTAGGTCGGTAAGTAGGTAGGTGGGTTCGTGGGTAGGTAGCTCGCAGGTAGGTGGGTAGGTAGGTAGGTGAGAGGTAGTGGTAGGTAGATGGGTTGGTAGGTCGGTAGGTCAGTAGGACGGTAGGTAGGCGAGAGTGGGTGTCGATCGGTAGGTAAGTAGGTCGGTGGGTGGGTCGGTAGGTAGGTAGGCAGCAAGGCAAGTAGGTAAGTTTTAGTCTATTCCCAGGCAGTACGCCCCGAAAACACTGATAAACCTGTAGAAGGGGGCCACTAGGCCGCTTTTATCAAGGATATTTTTTCGTTCGCGATAATTTCTCTGCGGGCGGTTTCCCCCCGGAGACTTGTTTATGTTGTTGCGGTTTTCCCGACTTTAAGTGCAACATTTGGGCCTACCTGGCAGTATATGTACCTAGTATATATCCCGATTAGCCCTTTAAAATGATGCGAAAAATTGTCCCACACCATTTTTAAGTAATTTTTTCTCAAACGTCGTGGGCGCTGTACTAAAGGGGCTTCTCGTTTCCGTTCTGCCCCGGAATGTAGCACCCGTTCTATGTCCACATCAGAGTACAAGCGGTTACTATATTCCCGGCCAGATTGGTACACCCTCCCTCGTTAAGAAATAGCCACCCCTCCCTCCCTCTCTCCCTCCCTCCCTCCTCCCCCGCCGCCGCCGCTGCCCCGATTGGCTTGGGTTTGCAGGCCGCCATTCAGGCATGTGGCAAAGGGGGGCAGTGGAACCGTGCCTTGGAACTCCTCTCCCACCTCGAGGCCCGCCCTAACGGGGCCACGGTACAGGTGGGGATGGTGGCGGGAGGGAAACGGGAAGGGGGAGATCGCGCGCTGCCGAACGATACTGTTACGGCTGTTGATGACGTCTGCCTGGGGGTGGAGGCAGGGGTTGGGGAGGGGTGTCGAGAGGGGGGTGGGGGCGGGGCGGCGGTGGGGATTCGCTGCCTGCTGTTTCGGCGGCGGGGCTGTTTTGGGCTGGGTTGGGTTGGGCTTTTTGGCGCTGCGCAGTGAGTGCCGCCGCAAGACGATAGCTGATGGGTTTTGTAGGGGCTTCTTCTCCCGTGGGTCGGCGTTATACTTCTTGAAAGATGTTCGACTATACAGCCAAAAAACAGATGCACTCGCACGTAGTTAGTTACACACACAGCCACCCACCCGTTTTTCTCGTGCGCCGGCAGGAGTTGCTCGTTAATCAAACCGACCAACCACGCAAGCGCTCTCGCAAAGCCACAGGCGCGCACGTGTTCACAATTACACCCCCCCCCCCCCCCCCCCCCTCCCCCCATATATATATATGGGTTGGGTTGGCGTCGGTTGGCAACGACACTGTAAAACATGCCGCTCACTACGTGAGCTAGACATCCAGGGTAACGTTTTTTTTTTTTTTTTTTTTTTTTGGCGGTCGCCCACAGCTGGTCGTCTAGTTAGATCATTTGTGCAAGGTAAAGAACCTTTACTCTGCACAAGGGAATTGATCGTATCACGTGTTGTTCAAGGTAAGGCACCCAAGAGGCAGTTACATAGTACTCCCATTGCTGTCTCTGGAAGTGGCCACACCGGAAATTAAACTAACTCATTGAAGCTGTCATGCGTATGCAAGTCCGCCTCACAAGCGGTTCTTAGCAGGATGCAGCTCACCCTTCATGCGACTCGCCGGACACCTCACGGTGCTTCGCGCTTGGTGCAAGCAATGTCTGCCTGGTCGGTGAAAACCCGACACGCTCCGTCCCGGCATTGTAGGGATGCGAGGGTCTATGGTCATACGACTACGGCCATACATGAGATCGAGTACATCTCTCCTATCGAGTACACACACACCCCCTCCCCTCCCCAACTGTTGGAGGTGTCTCTATTGTGAGTAGGAACGGTGCTCCGTCTCGAATGGGCTGCGTGGGCAATGGTCAATTGACTGAAGCAAGCAACAAATGAGCACCCCCCCCCCCCCCCCCCCCCCCAACGGAACAAGAAAGGGATAAGATTAGCAAATACCTTCTAGTTCATCTATGAGAACAACGTAATGAGCTCCCAATTTTTTAGGATGTCTCTGTTAGGAATTAGGAGTAGGAACCGTGCTCCGTGTCGAAAGAGATGCGTGGTCAATAGTCGAATGACCAAGGTAGGCAACAAATGAGTGCGCCCCCCTCCCCCCTTCTTCCCCTGCCCCAGGAGTACAACTGTGCCATGATGGCGTGCGTGACCGGGGGGGAACCGGCACGAGCCCTCGACCTCCTGGAGCAGATGAAGGGGAGGAAGGGAGGGGTCAACACCGGACCGGACATCGTCACGTACACCAGCGCCATCACGGCATGCGGTGTGACGGGTAAGAGGACGTTCGCTCGTTCTCGTGACGTCCCGAACCGAACCCAATTTCCGTTCTACCCCCCCCCTCTCCCCAGACTACACCAGTTGCTGTCTCTGGAAGTGGCGACACCAAGAAATAATAATTTGTTCGACGCTGTCATCCGTACCAGGTATGCAAAGAAACGTCGACCTCACAAGCGGTTCTTAGTAGGATGCAACTCACCCTTCACGCGACTCGCCGAACACCTCGCGTTTCGCTTCGTGCTCGGCGCAAGCAATTTCTGCCTGGTCGGTGAAAATCCGACGCGCTCCGCCGTCCCAGCATTGCATGTAAGAGATGCGAAGGTCTATGGCCGTACGGCTACGGCCATGCATGACATGATTGCAGGAGTACACCCCCACCCGAATCTACACCCCAATCCCCTTTTCATTGCGAGGCGTGCTGTTTCCGCCGAAACCGGCACATTGCCCATTCCCTCGCTGGGATTATAGAACTGTCATTGCGCTCCCGAACAGCCCCTCGGGCTGTTTTTTTTCGCAGTGATCAATTGTGCGAGCGAGCGGTTCATGTCTTCATGTATTATTGGTATCTCGCGAAGTTGTCCGGAAATTCCGAACCAGTGGAATTCCACGTCTGTCTGAGCTTTTTTGATGCCCCGATATCCAACGCAACACAACTCGCACAAACATCGTAGACGTCTCGAACGACACCAAACGCCATCCCTTCAAAGCACCACCAAACACATGCATGACACCAAATACTACAACCACCATAACCACCGCCACCACCACCACCACAAACCCCCCCCCCCCCCCCTCCCCGCCTCCGACAAAACCCGCTTCCCCAGGCATGTGGGAAACCGCTCTGTCCCTGCTGGATGAGATGCGCCGCGCGGGACCCCGCACCCAGCCCAATGTGCGCAGCTACACCGCAGCCATAGCGGCATGCGGCAGGGCGGGAAAGTGGAGGGAGGCAGTCGACCTACACTCCAAGCTCGGGCAGGAGGAAGGGCTGTCGCCTGACCCGGCCAGCTTCAATGCTGTCATCAGCGCGGCGAGGTGGGGGGGTGTATGGAGAGAGGCAGAGGGGAGGGGGGGGGGGGGGGGTACTCGATAGGAGATATGTACTCGATTTCATGCTCGGCCGTAGTCGTATGACCATGGACCCTCGCATCCCTACAATGCCGGGACGGGTCATGTCGGGTTTTCACCGACCAGGCAGGCAGGCATTGCTTGCACCAAGCGCGAAGCCCCGTGAGGTGTCTGGCGAGTCGCATGAAGGGTGAGCTGCATCCTACTAAGAACCGCCTGTGAGGAGGGCTTTCTTGCAAACCTGGTATGGATGACAGCATCAATGAATTGCTTTTTTTCTGGTGTGGCCACTTCCAGAGACAGCAATGGGGCTACTATGTAACTGCCTCGTGGGTGCCATATACCATATACACACTACGTGATACGATCATCCCCCTTGTGCGGAGTTGAGGTTCTCCCCGCACGAAAAGGATCTACCTCGACTGCCTGCAGTAGTAACCGCCAAAAAAAAACAAAAACAAACGAAACGGTACCCTGGTTGTCTAGCTCACGCAGTGAGAGGCGTGTTTTATAGCGTCGTCGCCAACCGACGCCAACCCAACCTATTATATACCAGGGATAATATAGGGGGGAGGGGGGGGGGGGGGGGGTACTCATTCTCATGCATGGTCGTAGTCGTATGACCATAGACCCTCGCATCCCTACAATGCCGGAACGGTCCACGTCGGGTTTTCACCGACCAGGCAGGCAGCTATCGCTAGCACTAAGCGCGAAGCACCGTGAGGTGTTTGGTGAGTCGCATGTAGGGTGAGCTTGTGTGCTACTGAGAACTGCTTGTGAGGCGGACTTTCTTGCATATGGAAGACAGCGTCCAATGATTTTTTTCGTTCGCCGGTGTGATCACACTTCCTGAGACGAGCGCACCGGAGGTCTGTTTTTGTTTCCTTCTTTCTTCTCGATTTTTGGCGCGTCGTCGTCATGTAGTGGACCGCACCGTCCATATCGCTTGCAGACAGCACGGACTAAGTATATATGAGAAAAAATCTATTGCGCGTTGCGTTCGTTCGTGCTCACGCTGTGGACCGGGGGGGGGGGTGTACTCATTATCATGCATGGCCGTAATCGTATGACCGTAGACCCTCGCATCTCTACAATGCCGGGACGGAGAACGTCAAGTTTTGCGTGGGGGTCACGACTGCGAGAACAATCGGCCGCGAAAAAATTCGACCGCTCGTACGAGTTATTATATACGCCGGACATCTGGATAAAGGAAAAGAAATGAATTTGGGTTTTGTCAAGAGTTTTCGGGTTTGTCTCTTTGGAAGCTGAGCGTTGGAAGATAACCTTAAGCGTCCTGGCCCCCGATGGTATCGGCTTTCGTGGCCAAATTTTCACAAATTTCTCAGGTCGATTAACAAAAGCTGTGATGAGATCGAGGTTTTCGTTGAAATTCATTTCGTTGAAAATCACCTTTGCGAGTTGTGTGTGATGCTCTGGTCGCGCATACTATGGGTTTTATGTGGCCTCATGCAGGATATATATGTATATATATATATATATTTTTTACGTCCCTTATTGTGAGGGGAAGAAAATGTGAAGCGGCAGAAATCAGGTAAAAAAGTACCCGGCCAAAAAAATGCGCGCGAGCTCTCTCTCGATTGAATAGTGGCAGAGTAGATTTTTTACTCCTCCGCGCCGCCAAATATTGAACTACGTAGCCGTGTGAAGGTCCAGCCAGCTCAAAGCTCTTCTGTTTCGGGAGTTATAGAGCTGCGTTTTGGGATTTTTAGAGGGCGATTTGTTCTTAACGCGGCTCTTGTGCGTCCGCACCGTAGAGCTTTGAAGTGTGGCTACACTTCGCTGCTGCTGGTTAATTGTTTGGTGGGCTTTTCGAAGGGCAAACTGACTGCCTTGGTATTTTCGTGATTGAAGATACACACGCTTCGAGGCGCAAGCGCTCCAGTCAGATGCAGAAGAAAAGAAGGCAGAACTCCGTTAATTTCTGCACGCGGACGAACCTTGATGCGTCGCCAGTTACCGTACGGCCATAGCGTGATAATGAGTACACCCTACCCCCCTCCCCCCCCCCCCCCCCTCCCCCGCGTCCCTCCTTCGTCTGTAACACCCGTCTCTTAACAAAAATAAAATATCAACCAGGCGAGGCGGCCAGCACGATCTGTCGATGAAACTCCTGGCGTCCATGGTTGGAGCCAACCTTACCCCGGACATGGTCACCGTGGGGGAGCTGATATCGTCCCTTTCTGATCGAGGAAGGTGGGACGAGGCTAGCCGAGTGCTGGAGATAGCGACCCGCACAGGCGCAATCCCCCCGTCATCCCTCGACGGCGAGTTCGAGGTGGACGTCAGCAATCTCCCCGCGGCGGTGGCGAAGGTTAAGGTGAGCGCGGGCGGCTCCTTTGTTGATTGGTTGGTGGAACTTGTTTTGTCGTACGAGTTTCCTTTTTTTTTTCTATGTAGCTGTTTTTCGTTCGTTTTTTTTTTTTCCCGGGTTTTTTCTTTGTATATGCAAGAATCGTTTTTTTAACCAAGCAGTCCTTACCTTTCCAAGACAACGTGGCATATTTGTGTTGTTTCGTACATGCCATTCAATTCCAGGGGCTGGAAAACATGTGGGTCAAGTTTGGACTGCACAGAGGCGAGGGTCAGACAGACAGACAGACAGACAGATACGACAGGTTTAGGGTTTTCCCGGTAGAGATACACAGATAAATCTGCGTTTTTTTTTTTTTTTTTTTTTTCGTTCAGCTTTCAGTTTTATTTTCGTGCGTACGGCAATCTCCCCTCGGTGGTGCCTAAAATGGTTGAAACGAGCACGAGTGGCTCTTGATTTGGTTGTTGAAATTAAAGAGAACAGCAACGATTTTCCGTCGGTTTCTGCTGTAGTGCCGTCGGCAATGAATACCCTTGGGTATGTCGGTAGGGGTACTGCGAGTAACGAGTGACTGTCTGTCTGTCTGTCTGTCGGTGACAAGAGTTTTTATTGGAAAACCCCCGTGAGTACTGCTGTCGGTGTCGAGCAAGGATGACTCAATACAATACAACAAGTTAACCCTTTTGAGACCCCCGAGATGACGACCAAACCAATGGTTGGTAACCTTGTTATTGTCTACCATCGTACACGCAGCGTAGGCGTCCGGCAGTACGGGTATACGTGTCACGTTGCGCTCGTGCCGCACGACTGACTTCTTGCGTCGTAGCTCGGACGCCTGAATTTGTGTCAACCCCCCCCCCGATCACGGCAGTGGCCGTTGCCGTCATCGTCATTTTTTTGCCGTATGTATCACACGGGTGATAAGAGATAACACACACCCCTATACACCTGTGACGATTTTTTTCGAGCCGAGTTTTCTCCAAACCCAGGGGGCGCGCACACGCACGAACGAAAAAGCTTATCACATGGGTGATAATATATCACCCCCCCCCCTATCTACATCGCCGGACACCTCACGGGCGCTTCGCGCTTGGTGCAAGCAATGTCTGCCTGCCTGGTCGGTGAAAACCCGACATGCTCCGTCCCGGCATTGTAGGGATGCGAGGGTCTATATTCATACGACTACGGCCATGCATGAGATCGAGTACACCCCCACCCCCACCGTAGCTACATACATGTGACGAAATTTCCGAGCCTAGTTTTTGTTTTTCCAAACCCAGGGGGGGGGGGGGGGGGGGGGGGGGGGGGGGGGGGGGGCACACATACACACACAAAAAACAAAAACGAAAATGGTGGCTTTGGAAATAATATCGACGATATCTTCCCATATTGGACATGCGCATGTATCATCGCTCGGCGTTTGCACCTTTATCCCCTTTTGTCGAGAGAATCAGCTTCGAAGTTGGTCCAGGGGGGGGGGGGTACTATCTTGCGCATTGCCGCCCTGGGAGAAATGCAACGACCGATAGACGTTACTATGAAGAGCAAGAGGGCCTTCTAATTTCTCTCGGAGTGTGGTATCCGGTAGTGCTACATGCATGTAGTGAGTGCCGTCGGTTATGAGTGGTGTGGGTAGTTGAGCTATGTCGGTTACGGATGGTCTCGACGATTTTGAGTGGCTGTCGGTCATGAGATTGCGGTCGGTAGCGAGTCATGTCAGTTACGAGTGTTTCTTTTGGGTCGTTTGTGTTTTGTCGGGTGTGAGTTTTGTCGGTCATGAGGATTGCTGTCGATGGCAAATGATTTATCAGCTATGAGTGCGGTCGGTCATGAGTGCTGTAGGCAGCGTGTGATATCAGTTGGGAGTGCCGTCGGTTGTGCATACTGTCGGTGACAAGTACTGGTACTGTCGATATCGAGTGCTTGCCTGCATTGAGTGCTGTCGGTTGTGTGAGTGCGGTCGGCTTCATGGTTGTTGTCCCTCGCGCTCCGCCAGCGAGAAAAATGGCGCCGGCCGGCCGAGCAATCGTCCGAACTCCAGGTTTTTCTTAACGAAATTATTCGGGCGCGCGTGATTTTGAAGCGCAGAAATAAGACCTGCTGACGCACGCTGGTTGCGAACCACCTGTCGTCCGCCCCTCTCCCAGAGACACGTACACAGGCAGGGGGCACTTCCTTTTTTTTTGTTGGTTGGTAACAATCACTTCTTTAACCCTTTCAGCAGCTGCAGTGCACAGAATCCTAAGCATGACTCTAATTTCAAGTGATTCGTTCCCCCAACAGGATTGGGGTCCTACGAGGGCCAATCGCCTTACGTCCCAGCTCATCCCGCAGGATGTTTTTACACGCCGCAGTCCTCTGCATGGCCCGTGGTGACAGGAGCCTCCCCCCCCCCCCCCCCCCCCTATATATACCTGGTATATATATGTAGGTTGGGTTGGCGTCGGTTGGTGACGACGCTGTAAAACACGCCTCTCACTGCGTGGGCTAGACAGCCAGGGTACCGTTTTTTTTTTTTTTTTTTGGCGGTTACCACGGCTGGCGGTCAAGTTAGATCATTTTTGTGCGGGGAGAACATTTGCTCCGCACAAAAGGGGGATGATCGTATCACGTAGTGTGTATATGGTGAGGCACCCACGAGGCAGTTACATAGTATACCCATTGCTGCCTCTGGAAGTGGCCACACCGGAAATTACATCACTCCATTGATGCTGTCATCCATATGCAAGAAAATCCGCCTGAAAAGCGGTTCTTAGCAGGATGCAGCTCACCCTTCATGCGACTCGCCCAACACCTCACGGCACTTCGCGCTTGGTGCAAGCAATGTCTGCCTGGTCGGTGAAAACCCGACGTGCTCCGTCCCGGCATTGTAGGGATGCGAGGGTCCATGGTCATACGACTACGGCCATGCATGATAATGAGTACACACCCCCCCCCCCCCCCTCCCTCAGTGCCTGTTTTGTTTTTACCTCGGGTAGGGGTCGACATTCCCGCGGCTCATCGAGTTTCATTTGATTTTTTTTCAACCCCCTCGCGTTTTGCGTGGTTCCGCATGTGCTATTATTGATAACATTGTACCGCAACACGAAGTAGTACCGTACCTGTAGTACTGCGTAGTCGTTGGGATTCCGCATTCCCACAGTTCTAACCGACTTTTTTTTTTTTTTTTGGAGCTTGTTCCGCAGCAGGCAGGCACGCTGTATATATCCAGTATATATTGTTATAGGCGGATAATGGCACTTGGCAACGCCCCCCCGCCTCGAGTAAACGATTAAAATGGCTGAGAAAGGGCGCTGCACACCCTCTGCTCGTTGGCACTTCTGAACACACACACACACACCCCGCCCCCCACTTCTCCTTCTCGAAAGGGGAGCGTGGTAAAGGGTCAAATGACTGCAGTAAGGCAAGCAACGAATAAGTACGCCCCCCCCACCCCGACCTCACGGTGCTCCGTCTCGAAAGGGATGCGTGGCCAATGGTCCAATGACTAAGGCAAGCAACAAATGAGTACCCCCCCCCCCCCCCCCCCCCCCCCCCCCCCCCCCCCCCCCCCCCACCCCCCTCCCCCTTTACCCCTCTCAGGTGCGTGCCATCTTGCTAAGAATTCTGGCCGCCTGGGACAACAGCACCAAGGCCGACAACGAAAAACACGACGAGAAGAACGGAGCATCCGGCCGGCTTCAGGACCTAGTCTTCGTCACCGGTACGGGGGGAGAGTAACCAGACCCCCCTCTTCTGCCGCCGCCACCGCCACCGCCACCCCCTCGCCAACAACGGGCGACGATTTCGACCACAACAATGGCGACAACGACGACAACAATGAAGACGGCAGCAGCAGCAGCAGCACAAGCGGCGGCGGCGGGGCAGCGGCGGGTGGAGGGCGCAGCGTTACTCCGACCGAAGCTTCAGCCTCGGGAAGCTTCTGGTGGAGCACCTAAGGACGGCGTTCGACCCCCCCCTCCGGGCGCAGCCGAAGCAGTTCATGGCCGGGTGCCTCGTCGTGAAGGCGGAGGACCTGGAGGCGTGGGCGGCGGCGCAGCAGGGGCGGCGGCAAGGGGAAGGGGGGGGCGAAGCGTAGCGTGTAAGGTGTTAACGAGGTAGGCGTATTGTTGCCTGGTAGGCACGAGGCGTGAGGTGTCGGACATACGGCGCAAGTTTTTCCAATACATTTGGCGCAAGTTGTTGTTCGACCGTAGGCGCAAGGATAAGGTGTTAGACATTGAGCGTTTGTGCTCGACTGTTGGGCGTAAGGTGTGAAGACGTTTGGCGTAAGGTGTTGAGGCATTTGGCATATGGTGTTAGACAGTAGGTGTAAGGTGTATACCTACGCAAGGTGTTAGACCTTAGCCGTGTAGGAGTAAGGTGGTAGACCTCAGGCCTAAGGTATTACGACATTAGGCTTGAGGTATCAGACCTTAGTCGTAAGGTGCTAGACCTTAGGCGTTAGGTGCTAGGCTTCGAATGAGTCTTGCGGAGGAGAATTTTGCGGCTATCAGTCACGACTGGGGTGGAGGGGGGGGGGGGGGGGGGAGGAGACAGGGGAAAGGGGGGGGGTACTGTGCAGCATGTACGGTGCGCGTGATGCGTAAGGTGGATGGCGGTGCAGATCGGCTGCCTAAGCGCATATCGGTACATACCTGGTATTTGATAGTATCGTATTCAGAGCAGAGGGAGAGATGGCTAAGGTCGAGACGGGAGAGAACGTGTCGAATGCAAAATATTGAGTTGTTTTTTGACACGCTCGATCGTGAACATTCTGCACCGTTCCAAGTTTATTTCAAGCTCCATGATAACCCCCTTGGTGATTGTTCTACGCTCCGCAATCACACCTTTGGGGTCGTTCCACGTTCCACACAAACACCGTTGAATTCGTTTCACGTTCCACATGTACGATCATCGGCGCAAGTTCTCCTTGTACGCCTTTGGTCATCTTAGACTTTACTGCGGCATCTTATTTGGTACGGGTGTTTACACGGCACGTCGAAGCCATCGCAATCTGCGCGATTCGATTGCAGTATTATGTTTTGGTTGTGTATGTCGAATTTAAGTACCCATGAGACTCGCGAGGACTCAGTCGTTTCAGCCCCTCGTACCTTTGAGACTCGGTTCACGAGGACTCTGTCGTTTCAGTACTTTGACGTCCTCTTGGACTCGGTACTTCAAAATGACTGGTATTCGCGAGTGGACGACTGAGTCCTGATGACTGGGCACTGGTACCCTGCCGACCTTTTTTGTTTGCAGTATGTATTTTTTTTCGTGTGGCTGCTGCAAATTTTCAATCCGACCCCAAATAAATGCACATGTTACTGTTTCTGGCCGACGTGTTGCGAGCATATCGTTCCTGTTTTTTGGCCGCTTTTAAAATTTATTGAGCCCGACCAACCCCTGGAATTTCCATACCTCAGTCCAACCCTGTATTGAATGGTAACGCCTAGGGAACAGCAGGGCAACGCTTGCCCTGCTCTACAATTTGGTACACGTTCCACATGTACGAGTAGCGCTTTGTTCCACGCTGCGTACAAAAGCGCAAAAGGTAAACGCGAACACGAACACACGAGAGCAGAAACAACAGCAGCACTGGCAGTAGCGGCAGAAGCAGCAGCAGTAGCAGCAGCGGCGGCGGCGGCAGAAGCAAGCAAAGCGGCGTCTGTAGTATCTGCGGCTTCGCTTGGAGACGGGGGGTCCAGAACAGGAGGTGTCGCTCCCGAACCCGCGGGTCGTCTAACCGTTCCCCTCTTGGCTAGATATGTCACGAGGAGGTCGCGGTTTGACCCCTAAACTGACTGCCCCCACACTTAAACCAATATAACAAGGTCGAACTAGGCCTTGACGCGTCATACTAAAACCAAAAACATTATGTAGGTTGTCGCTATATTATGTACGTAAGGATTGGCAGTTCCCAGCCCATCTCTAACCTTAAAACCTAACACCGACCACCACCACGTCGATCTCCATACACGCACGCATAAAGGTAACACCTAGAGAAGAGCTGAACGCGTGACCCGACGAGAAATCTCAGGGGCTAGGGATGGAGACCTGCAGCAGACTACCAGGTAACAAATAATACTTTATACAAGTATACGTAAAACGGCGAAATACTACAAAGGGGTGGATGGATGGTGTTTTTTGTTTTCTTTATATTGACAGCGTAACCATCGTACCTCTCTCTGGCAGCACACGCTTAAGCGTATCGAACGTAGTGCGTCTGCCGTTTAGCTCGAATGGCTTCGTAGCTCGAACGGCCTTACTCCGGAAGCTTGCTCGCGGGTTGGCCGAACAGAAAGGAAGGGGACGTGGTGAAGACACCTGCCAAGGCCTGCACCCACGGAAGCGCGGGCCTCCGAAACCATGTATCTTCTTCCTCGCCAGATAATCCCCTTTCGTGTACCATCCCCACATCCCAACCATCGTCTCTTGTCACCAGCCTATTTTTACGCATCTACCTGGCATGTGTTGAGGGTCTCCACTTCGGCAAATCATATGCTTGTCCGATTGGCCACTGTTATAGACCTAAAACGGCACACAGACTCAACTTCGCGCCAATTAACGGTAAATACGTATTTACTGGAAATCCGCCGCAAAAAAACACCTTTTTTCGGCAACGCCCATTGGCCAAGGGATACCGTCAACTGATTGAATCTTCGTCACCAGCCTATCGCCTCCCCGTCCCTATAAAACCCTCCGACGGGGAACTCCGAGGCTCTCAGAGCAACGTCAACCACCCCAACCGCCGCCTCGTCGGGGGAGACCCCTCTCCCTCGGAGTTTCTCTTCGTCCGAGGTCATGCCGGTCAGCACGTCTCCTGGGCACACTGCCACGAGACGCACCCCTCGCTCGGAGTGGAGGCGCGGTGCCCACGCACGGACGGCGGCGTTCGCTGCGGCCTTGGAGAGGCTGTAGGCAGGGGTGGGTCCGAACGCTAGCTCTTTCGTGTTCTGGTGGTGGTGGTGGTGGTGGTGGTGGATGACCGTCCTGCCGGGTATTGGTGCTGGTGTTGGTGGTGGTTTCGGTGTTTGCTGGCATCGTGGAGAATGTTAGGTCAGAGAGGCGTGATGTTATCTCCTGCTTTCCGTCGGGAGGAGAGGCGCGTGGGGCGGGAGGGGGGGGGTGAAGGGCGGGGGGGGGGGGGTGTACTCGATATTATGCGTGGCCGTAGTCACATGGGAGGGGGGGGGGTGGTGGGGGCGATCGTTTCAATTTAACCAGCAATATGCGCGCGGGAGGGGGGGGGGGGGTGGGCGAGAGGAGAACGGGGGGAGAGGGGCGTGGGGGGCTGGTGAGGTCGTTTGAAAAAATGCGAGTATCAAGCGTACGGTGGAAGGGGTCGTAGTTTGTTTTTTGGGGCCGCAAGAAATGCCAGCGGGCGTGAGCAGGCAAGGCTGGACCAGCAGTACCATGAGTAAAGCACGGCTACGTGGGTCAACATCAACACTATCCTATAAAGGCGTGTGCACGCAACTACAGCCGCATGCACGCGGACGGAACATCGAATTGCAAGAGGCCGACGACATATCTGCCAGCGCGCCAAAGAGCTGACATTTTACGTAGGTTGACCTGTTTCGCACACAACGTGCATCGCGGCCACACTTATCTACTACGAGTACTTTCTGGCGGTCGCGCTACAAGCTTAACGGACCAGTGCGAGAGTTAGCCCAGTGCACTTCTTGGGGAAAACAGGCCAGCTCATGTGCAAAATATTAGCCCCCTTCTGCTGTTGGGTGCTAATAACAAATATCAGGTATAAAACATGCAGGTGGAGAGAGCGCCGCTGAAAAAAATCGTCGTGCACAACGCGCGTGCCACATGCCATATGGATGGTGCAAGATATGAACATCAACAATCCACGAGGCCGCACCGCACCGCACTGCACTGAACCGAAGTGAACTGAACTGAACTGAACTGAACCGAACCGAACCAGACCGAAGGGAAGCGAACTGAACAGAACCGAAACGAACCCGACCCGACCCGACCCGACCCGACCCAACCCAACCCAACCCAACCCGAGTCGAGCAGAGCCGAGCCGAACCGAGCCGAACCGAACCGACCGAACCGATCTAATCCAATCTGAACCGAACCGAACCGAGCCGAACCGAACCGAACCGAACCCCGAACCGAACCGAACCGAACCGAACCGAACCGAACCGAACCGAACCGAACCGAACCGAACCGAGCCGAACAGAACCGGACCGAACCGAGCCGAACAGAACCGGACCGAACCGAACCGAACCGAACCGAATCGAGATAAACCGCACCTCGAGACTCTCGGCGCGTTCAAGAATCCGTCGCCATTTGCCCCCGATGAAGCAGAGCTCGCCGTCTCCGCTAGAAACCCAGACAACGGTCATATTCGTCGGCCTGTTGGTATTGGTGTCGGTGTTGGCGCTAGCGTCGCTGTTGGTGTTGTTGTTGGTGTTGGTGTTGGTGTGGGTATGGGTGTCGGTGTTGGTGTTGGTGTTGGTACTGGTGTTGGCGTTCGCGTTCGTGTTCGCATTTATTTTGGCGTTGGTGTTGGTGTTGTTGGTGTTGACGTTGCTGTTGCTGTTGCTGTTGCTGTTGCTGTTGCTGTTGCTGTTGCTGCTGCTGCTGTTGCCGCTGCCTTTAATGTTGCTGTCGACGCTGGTGTTTCTATCATGAGCGCTCCCCGTTGCCCCCGCCACAGCTGGCAGGCACGCCTCGACGACGCCAAGCGCGCCGAAAAAGTTAACAGCCAAGGTTTTCTCCAGAACCGCGCCCCCTCCTCCCGCCAGGCACACTCCTGCGTTGTTGAACAAGATGTCAACCTTGCCGCTGAGTCCGGCCTTGACGCAATTTTCGCGGAAGTCGGTCAGGGATGCGGCGCTCGTGACGTCTAGTGGGTAGACGGAAGCGCGCGCGGCGTTGCCCTCGCCGCGCAGTCGCTCCAATGCCGCGTATCCCTTGGAACAAGAAAAAATGGGGAAATCCGAGGGGAAGGTTAAAGTAAAATTCACACGTAATGGGGAAATATTTGGGTCAAATATAGAGGCGTTTGGCGGAGACGTAGACATACAGGAGGATGAGGTGTATGTTCGCGAGCAAGTAGTTATATGTTGTTGTTGTTGTTGTTGTTGTTATTATTGTTGTTGTTGTTGTTGTTGTTGTTGTTGTTGTTGTTGTTGTTGTTGTTGTTGTTGTTGTTGTTTTTGCTGCTGTTGCTGTTGTTCTTACATGAACTCTTCTCCGAAACAAAACCCGTGGTCCCCCATTGTACGACAGGTTCAACACTTTCTGGAAGAAAGGGAATAAGATCACGTCTGATACTGGCTGCAGTTGGTACTGTAGCTAGCGAGTGAAAGGGTGCACACCCGATACGTACGTAAAGGGTGCCCAAGGATGAAGGTGCTCCATACGATGGGTAGTATGATACTACTGCTGTACTGGTATACTTCGGACACCTGCCGTACAGCAGTACAAGACGCAGAATAAGAAACAGGAAAACCGGCCCAGGCTGGTTTTCTAATTTTAGAACGAGAGAAAATACAGCAGTGAGCATATTTTTTATTTCACCATTTTCAGAAAATTCAGCGGCTGCTGTCAGACCGGCATTCGGACAGGGCCTCACAGGTCTCCATTCTAAGCTTTACGTGTCCGTACGTGGTATTACTCGTACGCAGCGCATTTCACCAAGTTTTCTCCATTTTGTCGAATGGTCTTGGGATTTCTTTCGTTTTTTTGCGGTGCGGCACCAGCTGCAGAAATTCTACTGCAGTAAAGATTCCCCTGCAGGCAACCGGTACTACTCCGCACACTACCACACCTAGTGAATTCCCATCTGTACCAAGCGGTGCCACAGGCACTACTATAGCGGGCAGCCGGCACTACTCAATCAGCACTACAGAGGGACCACTATTTTTTACTACTTTTGTGTCTATTGATCGTATTTCTGCTCCTGCTGCTGTAATTCTCGCCCCCGTCTAACGAACTACGGAACATGATGTGCACACAGCTGTCGTTCTGCGATGAAGACAGGCATTATAGTGGGCAGCCGGCACTACAGAGGGACCTCTACTGCAGTATAAATACTACTGCTGTACCAGGTACGGTACGTATCTGCTCCTGCTGCTGTACTTCTCGCCCGTCAAATGACCCTCGAACATGGTGTGCAAAAATAGTTATCGCTCCGCGATGAACGTCTATTTGTCCACTTGCCTGGCCTGGACCTCTAGACATAGACCGGCCTTAATGAAAGCCACATCTGGCCTGCCCGCTTCTTCTCGTAACTGTGTCGAGCCCTACCTGGTACACTACAATGATAGTTTTTTGCCTTGTAAAGTGTGTGCCTCATAGCGGCTCTTTTGTGCCTCACTGAAGCGTTTTCGTCTGTTTCACAAGAAATGTTACGAGCAAAACGTCATTATAACAGGGAGCAGAGCAGTCACCCAGACACACGCACCCAGCGTCGCGGCTGCGCGTACACGGTGTGTCGTAAATGGGAAACACCCCTACTGCTTTTTTGGGCTACCTGCTCTGTTGTGCTGCCTTGGTGTGCTTTCCGCTATCCGTTCTCTCGCATTATATATGGGGATAGTATGCTTGGTTGCATCGATACCGTCCGACTTGTGCAATGCCACGGCATGCCCACGACAAAGTCAATAGTGTAGAACCCTGCTTGTTTTTTGCACCGAAATCACAGCTAACCATCACAGATCCCGAAGCAACACAGAAGACGAACAGCAGGATAGGACCAGTTGAACGTCACAGAGAGGGTCCAGCTGTACGCCGTTGCACAAGAAGGCTAGGGGCTATCTTATCTTTTGCGCATACGTTCGTCAGTCATGCATCTTGGAGTCGCTTCTTGAGCGGGTGCGCGTAAGCGGCAAAAAACTTGTATGTTATTTAAGGATATCATATTATTAATACCATATTTGGTTCTGATTATTACGATACTCGTATTGTCTGCTGTGCTGTGTATGTCTCCCCGTGCTCCAGCAGTACTGACCTCTCGTTCGCTCCTGCAGGCGAGCACGACCCGATGCCCGAGCCTCGCCATGCGCTCGGCGATAGCGAACCCGAGACCTCTGTTGGCGCCCGTGACCACAACGTTGAGCGATGCCAATGCTCCGTGTGATGCTCCGTTGCCGCTGCCATCCACGAAAGAAGGGTCATTGCCACCGCTTCCCAGCGTGCTCGACAACGAGGCGCTTCGCGGCTGCGCTCGGGCGCAAAGCACGGCAGCAGCTGAAATGCCGGCTCGGTGAAGACTCCACAAGCTCCGCAGCCTCCACAGGCTCCACGAGGGTGGGTACTTACGCACCCCGACCACGAGAGGTGCAGCACGGTCACTTGAGGCAAGGAGGCTACTTGATGCTGGAGGGGCGATGGAGGGAGCTGAGAGCTTGAGAAGCAGCGCGTCACTCGAGCTCTGAGATGAATAGCTACTCAGCAACACCAGCAATGAACAATAGGCGTATGGTGGCCAAAACCATGCACCCATCGTCTGTTGCAGCGTTCTATCTCAAGGCGGATACTCGGGGTTCAACCGAAAAGAGCGCTGCTGCTGCTGCTGCTGCTGCTGCTGCTGCTGCTGTAAGAAGGCCTGCTTGAGATGGACGGAGGTAAGGCAAGAGTACCTATATTGTACGGAAATGTAAGGATCGTTTTAAATAAAAATAAACATTAAAACGGTTCTTATATTTATGAACAAAACATCGAGCGGCGGAACTCGGCGGCGGAACCAGTTTTGCGGATAGTTCAGTACCGCTTCGCTTGAAACGAATTTCGTTAGTTGGGCAACGGCCGTACGGCCGTTGTGTTACTTGTTGGGTCGCTGGGTTGTGGGTAACTCGCGGGTGGGGGTCGCATACCGCGGCATCGAACCACCGCTGTCTGATCCTCTTGAGCCCATACAGCGGGGCTCGGGGGAACTTGTCTGGAACTTCCTCGGTGGTGTCGTCGCTGCTACTGCTGCGGTGTGCTTAAGTGGTAGCATGAATTCGTCAACACGCTCAGAACTCCATCGTCTGCTGGTCCAAAAGCTGATCACAAAGTACGGCCATGAGTGAGTTATGGGTGGGACGGAATTGAGCACGGCCATGACTGAGTTGTGGGTGGGTGGGGGGGTCGAGTACGGGCATGCGAATAAGCGGGGAGTGGGAGTGTTTCCGCGGAGCTAAATGTATGAGCCATGTTTTTTGCCCAGAGGCCAAGTCCTCGCATGAAGGGATGTGACGACGTGCTTTGACTTACGTGCCTATACTCGTAGATAGCTAGCTTTACGCCGTCCCTCTGTGCGTCTTTCTTGTTCGCCGTCAAAGCTCTGCATACGCACGAGAACTGCAGAAGAAAGAGGCACTACGGCTGCTCTTGAAATCTACGGTAGATTGCACTGTAAGCATTCGTAGACATCACAACTCGAAAGCACTGCGCTGGAAGCTGGAAAGCATCAACGCCATCTCCTGACCCCTGGTTCTTACGTATGAGGCGAACGCTCGCACTATCTCTGAGTGAACGTTACCAGAGAGCCCACCGTGAAGGTATACGTAGACTCCCCGCCCCAACTATTAATAGTCGTGCCGTGTTCCTTGCCATGCATACATCTTGTTCACCATCAAACCTCGATGACCAAGGGAGTATTTGCGCATGAGGTACGACTATGAATATCAAAAGTGCATAATCGAATATTACAGTACCTGGCACGTCGCTTTCCCGCCAACCATCTTCAACGACCTTCTGCACAGGTCATGGTCATAGGTGTCTTCCTTTCTCCCCCCCAGGTACACGCAGTCATTTTGTGCTGTCGCACATACGAGGTTCATCCGGCATTCCCACTGCTCGTCAATTTATCGGACTTGAATTTTGCTTATCACGCTCTCTCCATGCTTTCAGTGACACGAGAGAAAAAAACACACACACAAACCTTGGGACGGTAAAACATTGATGAGATACAGGGCGATTGCAGCACTGACCACCCAAGCAGCCGGCCGGGTCAGTGTATTTCGTCAAAAGTGTCACTGTACGTGCCCCAACCAAATGCGAGGAGTTGTACGACACGCCGGCAGCAAAAACAAATCCTGCCTGGTACTCGATTGCGCGCCCACACTACTGTTATTGGCGGCTGATAAGATCGCACTCCCTTTCCCCTTCGTCAAATTAATAGTCGATATCTCTGGGGGTTTTTTTTTTCTTCTTTATTTCCTCATCTCATTTATTATCTTAGGCCTTCTTTTTCTCTCTCCGTCCTAGTCGTAACTCAAATCCCGTATCACATAGCAGGCCCTTCTCTCTCTCTCTCCCCCCCAAGACAACGATTCGTGCCTTGCATTTTTATCGCTTCACCCATTTCGTCCCTCGTCGACTCGCGTCGAATTGGTTGCAAACCATTGGTCCGACCAAGTACCTGAACCTCCCCTCTCCCCTCTCCTCTCTCCCCTCTCTCTACCAGGCATGTTTCTTCTTAGCTCTGGTAGTCTGGTATGAAAAGTCGTCTGGGAACCATGCAGATCGACCCAAAAAACCACGAGAACGGCAATCTTATCAACCATTTCCTTTTTCATAGGAAGGGCCGCAATCTTATCAACCATTTTCTTTTTCATAGGAAGGGCGCGCAGCAGCACGAGAAAAACAGCGTGCTGCGCGCTCGAATGTTGCATGCCTGGTCAGCTCTTTGAAGCGTTTGCGCTTCGGGCATGCACCCCTACGATTGCCCTTGAGCAGCTTATCATACCCCTACTGTGTGCACCGAAATTTAATAACCGTTTGGATATAATATAACGATGCAAACGGTCCTTATAGCTCGGTACTAAGTGGTAGGCTGCTCGGTGTGGCCGATGCTGTACCAAGTTGAGTACCAACCAACAAATCGGTCCAACTCACAGCTGACGTATTTTGGTAATAATTTTATATATAATTTCGGAATCTAGTTTTTTTACGTTCGTAACTGAGAATAGCCCAACGAGTGTGGCTCCTTATTTTTTCTCTTAAAGTGCCCCAAAATGGGGTTATTCATTTCCATCAACGCCGTCTCCGATACGCTTCACAGCGAACAAAAATGCACCACCCCCCTCCCCCCCTCCTATCCCCTTACTTACCGCGCACGCTCTGTGCTCTGCAGAGAATCCGACATGGGAACGCACACACATCCGGCGAACAACCTTATCCAAGCCGAGGTGGACCTGTTCATGCACACGCACAGCAAGGTCCGAGCCGCCGACGTAGCTGAGCTAGAACTCGCGGTAAGACGCGCCACAAAGGAGGAACGAAAACCCCACCCGACTACGAGCCGCGGCAGTCCAAGGCTCACGACGGCGCGTTTGGGCACGCCCACACCGAGGGTGGGGGGAGGGAGGGGCAGTAGCACGTCGCACCGGAGTTCTTCTTCGCATTGCGGGAAATGTCGCAGCCTTATTTCGGTGTCTTCCCAGCAACACGGCGAGTCTCCCGGAGATATGTTATCCTCGTCGGCGCGCATGGGCCACTCGGGAATGTTGTCCGGTAGGCCCCGTCCGAGTACGACTGGCGACGTTTCTGGGGGGAACCGCCGCAGCAGCAGCAGCAGCAGCAGCAGCAGCAGCAGCCGCAACCGCAGAATACGAAGGGGCGGCAGAAAAAGCGACCGTCGGCCGGCAACATCCAGAGGAAAGGCCCATCCTCCTCGTCACGACGAGGAGGAGGGTGGTGGCGAGGCGAATGCGTTTATTCCTGCCAGCGTCACGAACGAGTGGCTCATTTTAGAGACGTACCAACAGCTCAGGACGGAAGAGAAGCAGGCGGAAGAACAGCGGCAGGCACGAGCAGGTACGTAGCGCAAGAGTGCGCGCGACGTTGTTTTTTCTGGCACAAGTTGACCCCCTCTTATTTCATGCAGTGTGTCCCTAAATCAGTTCACCTTGGGACTTTAGAGGGGGACATTGACGATAAAAAATGACGCTTTACAGCAACGGCTCCTGCGGGACTGGGGGATGACATCTTACGGATTCGATATCGGAGTTGCAAGTGCAAGAAGGGTGTGCGCGGCACGGGGCGCAACATGATTGTGTACCGGTGCTGCTGGGGGGCGCTCACGGCCGCCCGTAGACGATCTGATATCACCGAAGTTATCATCTTTTTCGTCGCTGTTTTTAACACCTCAAAAAAGGGATTAAGAAACGATTAATTTGGGGCCAGGCTCAACTTCTTTTTCTCACGATTACCCTTGTGCGATGCAGGGTGCGCACTGCACTATTTTCTGGCATGTTTTCGCTTCTCACCTCCCAAAGTATCACCTCGCAATTTTATCGAGTGGTATCACGTATTGTGTGCAGGGATATTGTGGGTCGGGGCAGTGTTGTAAGACTTTCGGCCGAATGTTGAACAACAGAAACGATTTACCACCGCGATTCCTGTTTTTTGTTTGTTTTTGGAGTTTTCTTCCTGTGCTCCTGTACATTGCGAGGTAGTGCTGCTCTCTTGATAGGCCATCTCACATCTACAACAGCTATACATGAAAGAGTTTCCTTCCTGGAGCGAGATACAGTTAGCAGTGAGTTCTGTTCTTGCTGTAGTTTGACTGGTCTGTGGAGAGGAACCGAGGGAATCGAGATGGATCGATAGGGTGCACTTTCTCGGCTGTATCGGTGGGTGTACGAGGGAGATTCGATATTGTAATTCGCACGGTGCCTAAAAATAGGAACCTGATTTCGTGATGGTTGAAGCGACCGACCGACCGACCGACCGAATGGGACCCATCAACGCATACAAAATTAACGACATTTTTAAATATACTGCTGCCAGCGAATTCATCATAGCCGCAGCTAAATGCTATCGTCGCCTCTCGTTTGTATCGTGCACCGACGACTTCTCCCGACTGCTAGCTTCTTCTCTCCTCTTCTTTGCGCCACAGCCGTCAACTCGAGCGATGCAAAACGAACGAGCTTTGCGAACGGGACGTAATGTTTTGTGCGGAGGCGTTTGCGGAATTCGAATAATGGTTGAGGGGAGTAACGGATTGTTTTTATTCCAATCGATTCACCCAAACCCAAAAAACCTCTCCTTTTTTCTGTAACATCTCGTCTTTTGCAACCTCTATATTTTCGTCGTTACGAGCGAAGCGAGTTGCTACTTTACAACCACGCTGTGGACAATACGTAGCCCCTTGAACATGCCTATCGGTCTTGTCAATAGGTTGCGGTATTGCCCATCGGGACATATTGCCCCCCCCCCCTATTATATTTTTTTTTTTTTTTTTTTTTTTTTTGTTATATCCATCACTTTTACTTCCCAGCCCACTCGTACGAGGTTTTACCCTCGACGATCTTCTGGACAAGCCGTGGTCACAGGTGTCGTCCCTTCTCCCTCCCGGTACGTGCCTTTATTTTTTGTCGCGCATAGGGTTCAGCATTCCCACTACTCGTCGATTTTCATCGAATGCAGCCAACTCACGCTTTCGCGCTTTCCGCTTATCAATTTTTTATGCAAGAAAAAGTCCCTATGAGCATGCACTCGATGGGACTTGACCCCACGAAATTGATCTTGACAGGCACGCGGACCACCTACCAAGCCACCGGGGTAGGTTGGGTTGGTGTCGGTTGACAACGACACTGTAAAACATGCCGCTCACTACGTGAGCTAGACAACCAGGGTACCGTTTTTTTTTCTTTTTGGCGGTCACCTACAGCTGGTCGTCGAGTTAGATCATTTGTGCGAGGTAAAGAACCTTTACTCTGTGCAAGGGAATTGATCGTATCACGTAGTGTTCAAGGTAAGCCACCCAAGAGGCAGTTACATAGTACTCCCATTGCTATCTCTGGAAGTGGCTACACCGGAAATTAAAATAACTCATTGAAGCTGTCATCCATGTGCAAGTCCGCCTCACAAGCGGTTCTTAGTAGGATGCAGCTCACCCTTCATGCGACTCGCCGGACACCTCACGGCGCTTCGCGCTTGGTGAAAGCAAAGTCTGCCTGGTCGGTGAAAACCCGACACGCTCCGTCCCGGCATTGTAGGGATGCGAGGGTCTATGATCATACGACTACGGCCATGCATGAGATCGAGTACATATCTCCTATCAAGTACACCCCCCCCCTGCAATAGGAGGAGGGTGATATTTGTCTGTTGACATCTTTTTACTTGACCAATAGAAGAGATGTGGTGCAATAGGCTACGAGTTTGGGGACAAACTATGCTGAATTTCGTACCCCAAACGGAACTGCTCTCTTAAAAAGGTTAAGGGCAGAAGTGACGACCGAAACGATTTGCTACGTTACCCTGCCGCCCAAACCAACCACAACAATCTGGATGTAAACGCAAGGACCGGTTGGTCTTCATGTTGACGTCTTGACGTTCCTTAAATTTCCGACCGGAGTGGAAGGGGACAAGGCACGCCTTACTTTTTAGGCTTGGTGAAGTCGGAGATCCGAAACCGGATGTCCGCGCCGTTCCGACCGAAAATCTCCGGTTTTTTTTTTTTCTATACCCCTTACACAAAAGCACACACGGTTTACGACTTGACTTAGCTACAAACATCCACCAGCGCGAGCTCAAATTTAGATTAAGGGCCGTTATTATCGCATAACTTTTTTTTTCTGGAAATTCCAAATTTTGAGAAATTTCGAATTTTTTTATCAAGATACGGGGGCGTTCTGTCACGATTTGTGCTGTTTGACAGAGGTGACAAATACCAGGAAATTTAAATTTCACATTTTGTTGTATATCCTTCGAATTGTCATGTTATTATTATTCTCTCCGACGTCGGGGGGGGGGAGTCTCCTGGCGTGGTACGAGAGCCGCGGCACCGGCCGCTGACTCTCGTTGCCTTATCGTACTGCCAGTACCCAGGCGTCCCCCCCCCCCCCAGCCGACTGGCCGGGGCTCTAACAAACGCAGTCTCGGACGACCGAGACCCCCAATGGTAGAAAACCATTGACATACCCCGCTCTCCTGGTGAGAGCCCCGAATCGCTACCAGTTAATCGCAGATAATAATACAAGTATAATACGGTGTGGCCAACACCCTGTGGCCGCTCCGTTCCACCCACCTTCGAAAGAAGAAAGGGGCGGGTGGGCGGGAGAAACCACAACAGTAGACCTAGCCTCTAGGCCTATCAATCGGCAGCGAGCAGTGCCGTGCTCTGCTTGTGCACCTATCACGAGAAGCTAGGCGGGGGCGCGGGACGAGTGTGGCCGTTCTTCTCTTCTCTCTGCCTCTGGGCAACTTCAGCTATTAGTTTCCGTCGGTAGAGCCCATGACTATAAATGATTAATTCCGTCGGTTGTGAACAAAACATGCATCTCTCGTGCACGTAGAGATACTCCGCGTTTGACAAAAAAATCAGGAAAATATGGAAGGTGAAAAACAAATGCTCGACCCCCCGCCCCCCCCCGGAAACTCTGGAAATTCTAGAAAAAGAAGGCCCCAAGGCATGCCGTACATTATTGTACGGCCACCAGCACGAGTTCCTACATAGCGAGAGTAAGGCATGCCCATCTTATGCGCGAAGCTTGACTTTATCGCCTCTCGTTTTCTCACCCCCCCGACCGCCGTTTCTCAAAGCCATACGGAGTTGCAGAAAGCACCTGGACCAACAGGTTGAGCAGAATTTCGCACGAGCCGAGAAAGAAAAACGCGAGGCGGAAATTCTCAGAGCGGAAGAGCGGGAGCGACTCGCGCAGCACGAGGCGCACCAGGCCGAGCTCAAGCAGGAATCCAGGAAGAAGCTTTTGGTGCGTGCGTATATACATGTGCGCATCGCGTCCTTCCCGCTGCCGTACCGTGATTTTCGCTTTCGTTTCTTGTCTAAAAGTGTACGGATTTATTCAGTTTTGTGTCGTACATTCAATTGTCTTACGCACTTAGTTTCTCTTTCACTTGTTGTTATCTGAAGTGCACACGAGTTTCTTTTGAGTTGTGTGTACATGTTGGATGGTTCGTTCTGTTGCTGACATGGCCTTCATCCACTCCAGAGTTGTTTTGCTGTGACAGTACATTTGTGTTTACTGTCCGACAATGTGCAAGCATGAGCTTCAGCGCTGATCACTCACAGACATTTCTGAATCGTTGTTGGAGCCTGTCTGGTACCCCAGCTATCCTCTTCGACGACAAACCATCTCATCGGTGTTGGCTGCCTGCGCATTTACTGGTGGTCGTTCCGTCTCGAAAGGGATGCGTGTTCAATGGTCAAATGACTAAGGCAAGCAACAAATGGGTACGCCACCCCCCCCCCCGCCCCCCGCCCCCCCCCGACCAGGAGGAGAAATGCGTACGGGCGTCTCAAATCTTGGACAACGAGACGAAGCGGAATAGGGAGCGCCGGGAGAAGGAGGTCGACGACAAGCGAACCCTTGCGGAGTGCAAGTTAAAGCTCCGATTAGAGCAAGAAGCGCAGGTGCTTAATTAAGTACAGCAGCAGCACACAAAATACACCCCCCTGCGATGATTTCCAGGCAGCTGATTTTCTCCCAATACATGCCTTGAGGGCCTAGGGCACACACACCGAGAATTATGGGTTGTGGACTTTTGGGGCGCATATAACACAATACAATCCGCTTCGCCGCCGCCCACAAGGATAGATGGTCCAAAGTTTAGGTGCAAACAGGCGATCGATCTAATGCCAAGTGCTCCATGTTTCGGGAGAACAACCCCGACGCGGCATGCACGTATGATATGTACGTACATACTATTTTGCTATGTACGAAAGAAAAAGGCCAGCATGGCACAGCACCGCATGGCGTTGGACTGCGCTGCACTGCGCTGCACTGCGCTGCGCTGCTGTGTGCGATGAGCTAACGTCGGGTGTACCTTTCTTTCTTGTTACTGTATTCTATGCGCTACTTCATGCTTCGTCTACATGATAGATACGCACATACTATTACGGGGGTATATAGTTAACAGGACCTATGGCATACATAAAAACCTATATATTTAGGTATTTTTACTATCAATATTTGGTCCTGTTTACTTCGTATGGTCCCCCGTAATATTACCGGGGGACAATAGTGAACAGGACCTGCGGTACGCACAAAAACATACATGTTTCCCTATTTTTTTCTATTATTTCTAACAATATCTGGTCCTACGTACTATGATACCCCGTAATACCTGATATTGTTTTGTTTTACTAGTGATACTTCGTTTGATATGATACCGTTTATCTTCGAAGTACGTGTCGTAGTGCTACTGCTGTATCTCGCTCAGTTTTGACTATTTGGTCTTGACTGATGTCGATTCAGATTCGAAATCTAAAAATCCTTTTTTTGCTTGTCTTGCGAAAGAAAAATACCTGGCAGAATTTTTTATGTTGAATTTGATCCAGGAGCGGCTATCTCGCTCAGTTTTGACTGATTTTCGATTCTGACTCGAGTTTCGAAGATCCATGTTTTAGCTTTTTCTCCACTGCAGAGAAAAAATATATCGAAATTAGTGTGGGATATATTTATCTTGGATTTAGTATGAGCTGGGATGCGCTGTGTGTGTTTTTTCGAAAAACGAGCAACAAGCGAAAAAAAGGAAGAAAGCAGAGAAAGCGAAGAACCCGAAGAAAACAAATACTTTCTCGATCGAGGGCTGTGAGATGGAAGAATATACCGAGCGAGACAGCTGAGGGTCGGTGCATTACAGCGTTTGTGTTTATGTTTAACACATATATTTATCCTCGAGATGTTTCCGTAGAATAGTAACGCGTCGCTCGGCGTTTTTTCTCTCTCACCGTTGTAGGGAGTTGTAGTGAGTGTTTATACATTACTATGAATACCAAGCTTTTTTTTTTTTTTTTTTAATCCTCCGGCGGATTGGTAAAAATAAAGCTTAAGCTCACCACACTTCCACGTTCCAATTTCGTGTCGTGTGCCAATTTAGCCCACACCTTAGCTCCCGTTGTGACATCAGAACAGGCTGTTGCTACCCCTGGAGTTTGGGCACGTTGACCCGACCTGACCCCCGAGAAGAGCAGGTGCGGAGGAGATAGCCACCTGGAATACCAAGCTGTCTTTATTTTTACACTCAAGAGTATTACACAATACATATAGAGTAGTAGTATTACTAGTAGTAGTATTGCGAGGGACCACAGCAACTAGGACTAAACATTGTTAGCAAAAATAGGAAAATATACAGGTTTTGGTGTGTGGTTTTGGTGTGTACCGTGGGTTGTATTTACTTTGGTCCCCCGTAACAGTAGTAGTAAAAGCAGTAGCAGTGCTACTTGTAGCAGCAGGAGTAGTAGTAGTAGTAGTAGTAGTAGTAGTAGTAGTAGTAGTAGTAGTAGTAGTAGTAGTAGTAGTAGTAGTTGTAGTAGTAGTAGTAGTAGTAGTAGTAGTAGTAGTAGTAGTAGTAGTAGTAGTAGTAGTAGTAGTAGTAGTAGTAGTAGCAGTAGCAGCAGAAGTAGTAGTAGTAGTAGTAGTAGTGGTAGTAGTAGCAGTAGTAGCAGCAGCAGTAGCAGTATGGCGTGTCGCTTGCTGCGTGTAAGCCCTCTGGACATGAAAATCAAGATCTGAGACTTGTGCAGGACTGTACGATACACATCTCAAGCAAAGGTCGTCGATTCCCACCTTTGATGATCTCCTCTCTTTCAGGGGAAGGTAGATAGATTCTTGGTCTATTAATAGGACAGGGTTGTCCTGGGCTGGATCTGTACTGTTAGTAAGCAGATCCTGCACAATATATCATAGCAGCAGGCGAGGAGCTAGATCATACATTAATAGAGGATCTATCTACAGATCGTGCCCCTTCCCGACGGGTGCAGCACCAGAACAAGAAGCCCAGGCGCTTAAGGAGGAGCTTGGCATGCCGTTTGTTTTTGACGCTCGCAGAGCATTTCGGACCCTCGCAGAGTATTTTCGACTCTCGCAGGGTACAAAATAAACAGACAGACTAGAACCGGGAAGGGCAGGCGCATCCGCACGCGAATTCGCCTCACCGCCTCCCCCCCCCGTCCCGTCCCCGTGCACTCTTTCTTGCGCCTTGCTGCACCAACAACCTCTGGGTTCTCTTGCACCCACTCCCACCTCCACCTCCATCTCCGCAAAACATCGTTGGTTGCTTTGGAAGCTGGAGAAGCGAAAGCGGATAGCGGAGTCGCTGCAAGCCATGAACCGGGAGAACGTGAGCAAGCTGGCCATGAGGGAGCAGCAGAGGCTGCTCGACATCGAGGAAGATAAGCGTCTCATGCGCGAGTACCAACAGAGGCTAGACAGGTGAGACAACTACCCATAAATAAGCGATAGGGCAAACAAAACCAGCAAAACGAACGAACTACGAACAAGCAAACGAAACACACACTAACGAAACACACAGACAATCAAACAATCAAACAGACAAACAAACAAGCAAACAAACGAACGAACAAACGGACGAACGAACGAACGAACGAACAAAACAAACAAACAAACAAATAAACGAAAAAACGAAACACACACACAAACAAACGAACGAACGAACGAACGAACGAACGAACGAACGAAAAAGCGAACAAACAAAACAAACGAACGAACAAACGAACGAACAAACAAACAAACAAACACAAACAAACAAACAAACAAACAAACAAACAAACAAACAAACAAACAAACAAACAAACAAACAAACAAACAAACAAACAAACAAACAAACAAACAAACAAACACACAAACACACAAACAAACAAACAAACAAACAAGCTAACTAGGATCAATAATAGGGGTACAGGTGGCACCCATCTATATATTTTTTTCTGGGTCTTCTTTTCCCCACCCCAAAAAATGACCACCAGGTACGCATTTCAACCCTTTTAAGGCCGCACTCCTCTTTTGAGGACAAACGACTTAGAATTTGACTGGTTTGTCCCCCAAAACGGCACGGCACTCCTAGAAGGGTTATAGCCCGACGAGCAATCCCATAGCATACATGACACAGGTAAACCTCAAACATTGGTGTGAAAACAGACGATGTTGGGCAACATAGTTTTCTTCTTTTTTTTTTTTTTGTTCTCTAATCCTCCGACGGATTGGTAAAAATAAAGCTTGAGCTCACCACACTTTCCACGCTCAGATTTCGTGTCGTGTCGAGTGTCATTTTTTTTTTTAAAACTCGTAGCTCCCGTTGCGACATTAGCAGAACAGGCTGCTGTTACCACCGGCGCTTGGGCAACATAGTCCCTCAGCTGGGGGAGCCCCGTCAGGTACGAACACTTCGGCCAAAACGTGCCACATCTATTACATGAAACGCCTTCCAGGTGTGCTGCCGCGAGGTGTGCTACGGTGGGAGGGGGGGGGTGTACTCATTACCATGCATGGCCGTAGTCGTTTGACCATAGACCCTGGCACCCCTTTACGCAATGCCGGGACGGACCACGTCGGGTTTCTACCGACCAGGCAGACATTGCCTATTGCACCGAGCGCTAAGCGCAAAGCGCCGTGAGGTGTTGGGCGAGTCGTATGAAGGGTGCGCTGCATCCTACTAAGAACTGCTTTAGAATCGGACGTTCTTGCATATGGATGACAGCATCAATGGAATTAATTAATTTCTGGTGTGGCCACTTCCAGAGACAGCAATGGGTTTTAACTGCCTCGTGGGTGCCTCACCATATACACACTACGTGATACGATCATTCCCCTTGCGCGGAGTAAAGGTTCTCTCCGCACAAAAATGCGGTGGGAGGGGGGGGGGGGGGGTGTACTTGATAGGAGAGATGTACTCGATCTCATGCATGGCCGTAGTCGTATGACCATAGACCCTCGCATCCCTACAATGCCGGGACGGAGCATGTCGGGTTTTCACCGACCAGGCAGACATTGCTTGCACCAAGCGCGAAGCGCCGTGAGGTGTCCGGCGAGTCGCATGAAGGGTGAGCTGCATCCTACTAAGAACCGCTTGTGAGGCGGACTTGCATATGGATGACAGCTTCAATGAGTTAGTTTAATTTCCGGTGTAGCCACTTCCAGAGACAGCAACGGGAGTACTATGTAACTGCCTCGTGGGTGCCTTACCTTGAACACTACCTGGTACGTGATGCGATCAATTTCCTTGTGCAGAGTAAAGGTTCTTAACTTCACACAAATGATCTAACTCGACGAGCAGCTGTGGGCGACCGCAAAAAAAAAAAAAACGTTACCCTGGATGTCTAGCTCACGTAGTGACCGGCATGTTTTACAGTGTCGTTGCCAATCGACGCCAACCCAACCCATATATAATACCCTGGTATATAATAGGGCGGGGGGGGGAGGGTGCACGCAGTACCATGAATGGCCGTAGTCGTAGGACTGTAGACCCTCGCATGGATACTCGTACAATGCCGGGATGGAACACCTCGGGTTTTCACCGACCAGGCAGGCCTTTTTTGCTTATGCACAAGTTGCGCTGAAGGGTACCGTTAATCGCTCTCGCCGCAGTGAAACCTACTTTTATACTTATACGTAAAAACATCATTACTTTTCTCGCAGAGAGCAAGCGGAGCGAGCAGCTGCGCACAATCGGCGCATGCAGCGCTACGAGATGATCGGCAAGCAGTGGGCTCAGTCGGGGGCGGGCAAGAAGCAGCACGACATCGACGTCGCGGAGGAGAAGCGCATGCTGGCGGAAGCCGCCATCAAGGAGAAGGCGGACGAGGACCGAGAGATTGTGAGAGGAGACTCGCGCGGTATTCTGGAGCGACTTTCACAACATGTTATACATATATTCGTAGCTGTGTGCTACCAGTACTCCTATTTTCGAGCAACCTACGATAGGGTTACCCTACCTTTTTTTTGCCATATTCGTGGCTGTACGCTACCAGTACTAATTACGAGCATATTTGTAGGGGTTTTGTAGGGGTTAGACGCGTGCTGCGATAAGGGTACATTCCGTACCTTTTTTTGGCCATGTTCGTGCCTGTATCCTATCGGTATGTACCATTTACGAGCATATTTATAGGGGTTTTGTGGGGGGTAGACGCGTGCTGCGATAGGGGTACATACCGTACCTTTTTGGGGGGGGCTAAACATTTCTGACTGATGGGGCTCCTCAAGGGCACTGAGGGAACTGCTCAGAATCGTTGATTCCATTTTTTGTTTCACGATGTAAATTCGAACAATACCCATTACGGGGGACCATAGTAAATAGGACCTACAGCACACACAAAAACCTATATATATATCCCCATTTTTACTATTAATAGCAATATTAGGTCCTATTTACTATGGTCCCCCCCCCCCGTGATAGGATATAGAGCCGAAATTACAACCTCGTTTTAGGACTGCAGTAGTCCCGTTCGGGGGGGAAATCACTCAAATTCTACGTAATAAGCGTCTATTTTTTTTTGTCACTTAAAAAGGGTCAAGGCGTCCATTTTTTTTTTTCAACCTCGAAATCGTTTTTCGGGGGGGGGATCACACAATACCACTCTGTCCCAAAATATAAGGAACCATTTTATTGAATATTAACGTGAAAATGATCCTTGTATATTTTGGTGCAGAGTGGTATTAGAGCTCCTCAAGCGAGGAATCTCCGAAGAAAAAAAAAAGGGCTGCCCCTACTCTGCCCTAGCGCACGTCGTCATGAAAGCGTCATGAAAGGGTGGATTATTTTTTTTTGTGTTGTTTTTAGGAGACAAGATGAAGGACAACCGTATTCCCACGGAGCGTTCGGTGGATGGAATCGTTCGCTGTACGTAGCGTGCGCCGGGGGATCACAACTAGGGCTGCGTTGTATGGATGGACTCGCTCGCGATTTTACCGGTACATGGTATCATGTCACGGAGATAGATAGATAGATGGAAGCCGCCATCAAACGGAAGGTGTGCGGAGACGAGCACCAAGATGTTTCTTTGTCTTTTCTTATTTGATTTCGGGTGTGTGTATGTTTTCTCATGGTGAGTGGTGCGGGTGTTGGAGCTCATGCTGCCTGCGCACTTTGGTCGGACGGAAAACATGATGTTGAAAACTTTAGTTGTAAACACCCCGAACAGGGGATCGACCTCCCGCCGTGTAGGACATAGCAGATGCTCCTACAAATAGTCGCGCAGATGTCTGATGCAGTTTGATTGGCTGATAGGTGTGATTCACGTAGCTGCAATTCATCCACGGAGATCTCAGAGATGGTAATGCCTCTCCCGATGGGATGGGTATTTATGTGTGAACGGCTTCTAAGGGTCCGGTAAGGCGATGCGAGGCGCCCTACCTCGCTCTTCGGCATGTTTACAACATTAAGTGGTACCAGTACCGGGTATGTTCTTCCATCTTCTTCTCCTACGCCTCATGGTAAGGCCGAGCGACACACTACCCGGCGCACGAGTTGTCCCCTTACGCTCCATGATGTAGATCTTTCTGGGCAGATATATAGATTCCTGATCTGTATGATCTGTACGATCTATCGCTCATGTTACCGGATGGAAGCAGTACCATCTGCATGACCTAGGAAATGCTTCCTTGGTTGGGGTCTGTGCCGTACAGGTCCTGCACAATATCTTACAACGGCAGGTTGGGATCTAGATGATCTATTAATAGATCATGATCTATCTGTTTCGAAGTGTGTAACGGTTTCCTTGTGCCCACTACGTGCGCGTGACTCCTCTGCCGGCGTCCCAGAGGGACAAAAAAGCGCTTCGGCTGGACCGCGCCCGGTGCCTCGAGGACAACCGGCGTCTGGTGGACCAAAAAATAGCCAGGAAAAAGGTCAGAGCACCGGTGGAGCTTACTACTTATTCGAGAAGACGGTTGGCCTACACTACACATTGCTGTATATGAGACAAAGGGAACAGAGCTAATCCAATGATTGGTTGGGTCTGATTGGCTTTGACATGCTTAGAGTCAGGGTTGCTTACAATTGCCTCGTACACAGTGACTGACCCTCCACCATTTTCTCGGGTAAGCTGTGGGATATACTCAGCGCAACAAACAACGAAGCAGCTCCTCCGGACATCGTCGGTCGCAGTGTACTCAACGCCGTCTCTA
This sequence comes from Macrocystis pyrifera, assembly GCA_031763025.1. Taxonomy (NCBI): domain Eukaryota; class Phaeophyceae; order Laminariales; family Laminariaceae; genus Macrocystis; species Macrocystis pyrifera. Next base: position 8,904,689 of record JASSKH010000023.1, read on the forward strand.
TTGTCGGCGCGACGATAAGCCGCACTGCATATCCGCTTCTCTTGTTTCGGTCAGAAAAAAAAACAAACATAAAACAAACGTTGTCGATCATGAAAAAAATACCAGGTATATATCAAAACCTGTACGTAGCACATGACCCAGGGTAAGTATATATTAAAACCTGTTCGTATGAACAGTAGTGGTGGAGAAGAGGCGATAAAATGCTACATCGAGCACTTGATCGCGACTTCGAACGAATCAGGAGAGCTCCCTCCCAACGATACTGTGGTCGCTTTTTCCCGTTGGCCTGAATGGAGTTGACACCTAGCAAACAGAAGAAGGTGATGGAGGGTATTTGCACTTCTCAGTTTTCCTTGGAGGGGCAGGCGTATATGGCCAAGTGGGGGCGTACCCCTGAACAAATAAGCAACCTCTTTCCCAGTGACATTTTTTTTGTTACCGTTGGCCTGAATGAACACGGCGCTTGATGGACAGAATAAACCGAGGGAGCTAGATGTACGTACGCCTCACAGTTTCGCTTTGAGGGGGGGGGGGCGAGTGAGTGGGTCCCTGCCTGCAGAAATAGGGAAATTTATCTTCGCCAACGGTACATTGCTTGATTTTACGTTCGGCCCGAATGAAATCTCCAGACTGAAGAAGCCGAGGAGGCTAGATACGCTTCGCAGTTTCGCTTGGAGGGGGGAGGCGTACATGGCGAAGGGAGTGGACAGGAAGAGGGAGATCAGAAGGAAACAGAAGGCGTATGCGCGCATCCTCAAAGACCAGGTGCGTTTGGAGGGCTACTTCGAAGCATACCAATACCACTCTGGGTGTCTATCAATATAAGGACCACTTGGTCTTCATTTTCATGTCTAAACGATCCTCATACTTCCAACCAAAAGTGGTACATACCTGAACATAGTGAACGTTCGCGCATGTAAAGTTTATTCCAATACATTTATCACAACTACGGGCGTAGGGGTGTGCTCAAGTATCGTTACGGTGTGTCGGCAACAAGGGACAATCTGCTATTATTGTACAAAAAAACCCCATCACTTTTGCTTTATTAAGGTCAGTTTCGTGGGAGGTTTATTTACCGCCAGCGGCATTGTAAGCCCTGGTCACAGGTGTCCCCCCCCCCCCCCCCCCCCCCCCCCCCCCCCCCCCCCCTCCCCCCCCCCCCCCCCCCCCCCCCCCCCCCCCCCCCCCCCCCCCCCCCCCCCCCCCCCCCCCCCCCCCCCCCCCCCCCACCACCCCCACCCCCCCCCCCCTCCCCCCCCCCCCCCCCCCCCCCCCCACCCCCCCCCCCCCCCCCCCCCCCCCCCCCCCCCCCCCCCCCCCCACCTCCCCCCCCCCCCCCCCCCCCCCCCCCCCCCCCCCCCCCCCCCCCCCCCCCCCCCCCCCCCCCCCCCCCCCCCCCCCCCCCCCCCCCCCCCCCCCCCCCCCCCCCCCCCCCCCCCCCCCCCCCCCCCCCCCCCCCCCCCGCTATTATACATAGTTTGGGTTGGCGTCGGTTGGCAACGATACTAATGTAAAACATGCCACTCACTGCTTGAGCTAGACAACCAGGGTACCGTTTAGAAAAAAAACAAATGGCGGTCGGCCACAGCTGGTGGGTGAATTAATTAGACCGTTTGTGCGAGGTGAAGAAGCTTTACTCAGCACAAGGGGGATGACCGTATCACGTCGTGTTTATGGCAAGGCACCCAAGAGGCAGTTACGTAGTACTCCCATTGCTGTCTCTGGAAGAAGCCACACCGGAAATTAATCTAACTCATTGAAGCTGTCATCCATATGCATGTCCGCCTCACAAGCGATTCTCAGTAGAATGCAGCTCACCCATAACACGACTCGCCGGACACCTCACGACACTTCGCGCTTGGTGCAAGCAATGTCTGCCTGGTCGGTGAAAACCCGACATGGTCCGTCCCGGCATTGCAGGAATGCGAAGGTCTATGGTCATACGACTACGGCCATGCGTGAGATCGAGTACATCTCTCCTATCAAGTACCCCCCCCCCAGTGTAAGGCATGCCTTCGTTTGTATCACGCATGAGGTTCAGCACTCCCACTGCACGTCGATTTGCCTCGAACTATACCATTGCGTAAGTCAGCGCTGACTTACAATATTAGATGGATGTTGAGCTTGAAACAGGTACAGAAAAGAGTTAGACTCACGTGCATACATAGGTTTCATAGATGTTTTTTCGTTCCTCAGGCTTTCATCTTTCCGGGTAGGCATGCTTACGAGTGGTGGACGTCAAAGCTTATGCTGCACAAAATGTTGGATTGCAAAACTAAAACCTGATACTTGTGGTAATAACTGTTGGCAATGTACGTGGCCGGCTAGTGATGATGGTCGAAAGATAAGCGCTTGGATTGCTGCCAGGCAAGTCCAGTTTCGAGTTTCGGCAGCTCACATCAGACAAAAAAAGATATTTGTGTTCTGAAAAAAGCGTTCGCGGACCAGGAAAGAGAAAGAATATAAAATCGTGAGAGGATGGGGTATGCCACCATCTGTCAGCTCTCACCAATACAGGTGGACGGGACCCCTCCCTTGCACAACGCGGGCGTTTTTGTTTTGGAAACATCAAACAATGTAGCATATCCATTGGCCGTAACGAAGTGAGAGGTTGTGGACACCTTGCGGGTTTTGCTGCAAAGTCCAATGTCATCCCAAGGAGCATTTTACGCCCACATTGTGCCAGGGGGGGGTCCCGACCATCTGTGAATATGCACGCTCTGCGGCTAAGTGTAACGTACGTACCGGCTCCTGTTGCTGACCGACCTATGATACAGTACAACAGTGTTCCTTGGCGCTTGCTCGTGGAGTCGATATTTCCCTGTGACAAGATAACTACTCTGTGCTAGAGTCGATAGTCCGACGAAAAATCTTGTAACGTGCTGCCATGTTCGAAGGTACGCGCTGCTACTTGCTGGCTTCCGAACAGGAACTAGTTCCACCTAATTGTAACCTCCAAACTTATGTATATCACTCCTACACCAAGCATCACAGGTACTGAGTATATACGTACTGTTGTACGTAGATACCACAGACAGCATGTTACCGTCTGCCACTTGCGATTCAATGATACTCCATGCTACTGAGCACTGACTAGAGACAAGTATGTTACCAATCAGCGACTCGGTAGGCTACTGACTACTACTCGTACCGAAGCAAGGTATTTGCCACCAACACGCCCCTTCGATGGAGACGGCATCGCCAAATTTTCTATTCGGCATCGAAAAAAATAATTCCCTATTCGTGCTGCTTACGTAAAGTGCGTGTAGCTGGATAACCGCAGCAACCCTCCTGCTCTCGGAAGACCAGCACAACAATGGGTTGTGCTGCAGGGAAGATGGTATCCGGCGCAGGCAACAACACAACGATATATTCAGTCCCGTGAATGAACGGCAGCAGTATGAGTGCAGTCTTACCACAAGAGCTACTCGTGGCGTACGCAAGCGGACAAAAAAAAAACGAGAACAATACCCCAGCGATCAGCTGGTTGGCCTACAGTAGAAATGGAGAAGCTAAGTACCTGGTACAATTTAGCCGTCTGCTACGTCTCTGCCCACCTTGTGCAATCTGCAAGTCATATACAGGTTAATCTACTACCGGTATTAATGCCAGGTAGTCCATGACACTATTACGGGGGTCCATAGTTAGTAGGACCTACGGTGCACACTAAAAATATATATATTTACCTATTTTTACTAACAATATTTGGTCCTATTTACTATGGTCCCCCGTAATATATTCTGACGTGAATCATATTCCGGTCTGCTAATACACCAAGTACAGAGCATGTCAGAACTGAGAGTAGTCTACGACAATGACTCCGTTCACTTCGCAAGAAGCACGGAACTGAACGGTCTCCCCATCATCCTGCCGCTCGCAAACAAGAGGAGTCAGGGGATACTGACAGCGACGCTATAACAGCTGTTATACACCACGAACACTATTGCGGTGGCCCATGATAAATAACCCCTCAAAACAGCTTTTTGTCCATCTCGGAATATTTGTTTTGGGCCCAAAATATTCCCTCTTTCTACTGTTACGGGGGTCCATAGTTAACGGGACTAAATTTTGTTTGTAAAAATAGGTAAATATATAGGTTTTTATGTGCACCATAGGTCCTGTTAACTATGGACCCCCGTAATATTACCAGCAGGTAGTCCATGACACCACTGTAGAATCTAACGTGAATCATATTCCTGTCTGAGAATATGCCAAGCACAGAGCATGTCAGAACTGATAGTGGTCTACGACAATGACTCCGCTCACTTTGCATCGGGCACGGAACTGAACGGCCTCCCCGTCATCATGCCGCTCGCAAAAACGAAGGAGTGAGGGGATACTGGCAGCGACGCTACAGCTGGTGGTATACACTACGAACTCTCTGTTGCGCGCACCCACATGGCGGATCCTCTTGCTGTGCGTGCGGATACCCTGAAGCCGCGAAGTGATCGCGGCGTGAAGATCGTGTGATAGCTCCGACCTGTATTCGGCACCTGCGCATAGGGTTTCAGTCCTGCATCCTGAGCCTTTTCGGGATGCCGTTGTCGTAGACCTCCCGAGGGATGGATGCCCAGCGTCTCGTGAGACCGCCGCACCAAGCATACGGATGGCCTCGCCCATGTCCGTTTTCCTCAGCTCCGGACTTGAAGATCACTGCCGTCACAAGTTGTAGAGATAGTCAACCTCGTTCGCCCCAAAGCTGATTGCGGCCAACAGCCCCGCCCCCACTGTTGATTATACAGTCGGTGTCTGCGTCTTGGCTCCGATGCTGATGGGCACGCCATCCAGGAAGAACAGGAAGTCAGAAGTTGACGGGCCGAGTGTACACGAAGGCCGTACATGCCAGCAATTTATAACATATTGGTTCTCCCTCACCGTGTGCGAAGCCCAAAGATCCTGCCGCGAGATTTCCGGCGGTCGTCCTTTCGCCACCATGAGCGCGTGAACCCCATTCAGCTCACAGCAGGTCTAGGTGTTAGGCTGGGCCTTGGGCCTGGCTCCTGTGCCGGCGCGGGCGATGCACAGCTCACGAGCAGCTGGTGCGACCCCGGGTGAAGGACGCGATATCAATCCGTTGATATATCAGGTGATATTGTTCCGATGGCCCCGGGCGATGATGCTCCGTCAACCCCAAGTGGACGATGCCCCGGCTGCCGCAGGCGATTGTGCTCCAGCGACCTCAGAAGAAGATACGGGTGCTTCGATGGTGGCCCTTGGCGATGACGCTCCAGCGACCTCAGACGATAGTTCTTTGGCGATCCCAGACGATGATGCTCCCCTGTTTGCGTCAATGTCCTTTTCTCGTTTGCTGTGAAGCGGCATCACGACGCCACCTGGCCGTAGGTGAGGGAAGGCCAGCCTCTCGTCGTCATCGTCGTCGTCATCAGCAAGAGAGGTGCGGGCGCCCAACACATCAGTGGTGAAAACGCTGCCCTGTGGGCGTGGCGCCCCCTGCTGGAACAGATAGTCGGCATCGTCGTGAGTCGTTGACCTGCGAACGGAGTACCGCTTCTTTTGTCCAGTTCCGCCTCCGCCCCCGCATCCAGTCTTGGGTCCAGGAAGCTTCTTCTCGCTGTCCTTCTTGGCCCTTGTTCTAGTTGGTGTAGTTCTTGGTGGGCATAGAGCCGTTGCCCGAGATAGGTCCTGCCTTGTCACATTATTTGCAACAGATAATTTTACTCCACTGACATGACGTCACCACGTCCAGCAATCCTACCCTCCGTTTCTTTGCTGCGGGACGGGTTGTCCAGAAGAGACCTACAACAGTTATACTACCACTGCTGTGAGGCGGTAAACCCAAGCAGCCTGCAGTTAAAACCGCGTGTTTTGGTCCTTTTTTTGGCTTCATCATCCATGCAGTTCGCGACACCGCTTGACCCTTTTAGAGCTGCACTCGCGTTTTGAAGACCAAAACTACCCTGCAATTAGTATGGCATACTATTTGCAGTACTACTGGAGTAGAGGGCTTATGTGTCCCTTTTTGGGGTCCCCTCAGGTACAGCGACCGAAGCACTGCCTGGTATATGTCTGTCCTCTTTTTATTTCTTTCGTTTGTGTCGTTTTTTCTCTCTTTCAGCGCATCTATCTTTCATAGAAGGTGCATGTTGGGGCCTGTCGTATCCAGTACGATGGACACGGCATTGCATTGTCTATCTCTATGTCGTGGTGTTGTGACCACAGAGAGCTTGCACCTGTCTGGGATGAAGAAATCCGCACGGACACTGGATGTGCTGGATGCCGACGAGTGGAAAGAACGATTTCATGCGAAGAACACACACACATTACATACTGTACAACGGTGGTAGCATTTTGTAACTCCCCACCACGACGACCGCATTTTGTTTCGTAATCAGGTGCGAGCATAAACAAGAGTTTATCAGCAGTGGTTGTCACGTCCACTGTTGGTAGGTGCTCGTACGTGGATCAACTTTGTTTCTCCCTGCGAGTACCACCACGGTGACATTTTATTGTGATCAGGTGCGAGCAAAACTAGAACGTCTTAAGTGGTGTCTCGTGTACTGCTGTACAGCGCTTCGTAACTCTCTTCCACCACCACCACCACCACCACCACCATCACCACGGACAACATGATGTTTTGATCAGATGCGAGCGACCAAGGTAGCCCTGGCGGCGGTTCAGATGACGGACCGAGAGCGCGAGATGAACGGCGGGCTTTTGCGGCTGCTGCGGGGAGACAGAGATCTACAGGAAAAAATAAGGTATGACATATATTTATCGCGTCCTTCTTTTGCGTTACTATTTAATTCACTCTACATATTAGAACAAAATGATGACATTTCTTCGTCAATCGTTGCAGGAAAAAATCTTCGGAGCCTTCGGTTAGTCTTGTGTACGCAGCACAAAATTGTTGAATTCCTGCGTCAACTATTTTCGGAAGTTCACCAAGGTCAACTTTCTTTTCGTTGTGGTTTCAGTAATTGTGGATGCCATGCTACCTGATGCTGCTATCAGTAATTATGTTTCCCATCCGACAACGTGCACCGTGAGCTCCACCGTCGATGGCTCTTCATAAACACCTCCAATAAGAAAGAGAAAAACTAGGCGAACCCAACAAAGAGAAAATGTATACATGCACGTACTCTATAACTCCGTTCTGCTATATAGTTACCTTCTGCACCTGCTTCCTACCATACATGGGAATAAAAACTGTTTGTTTTTGTCTGCCCTCCGACAATGCCCAGCTCACACTGCGATCCCTCATCAGCCAGAAGGAAAAAAAAACTAATAGCTACTGCACTAAAACAAACAATAAAGAAGGAAGGCGGACTTTGCATGTACCGCCGCACTATGCACCTCTACACACTTCTCGAAAAACGCGCCAATACGCAAGCATTCCGTCTCTTTTTTCCCTGCGTGATATTTTTTTCTTTACCGGTGACCCCGTCCTTCTTCCCCTGCCCCCTCCACCCTCCCCCCCCGCCACTCCTCCCGCCCCCCCCCCCCCCTCCCCCCCCCCCCGCCCTCTCTCCCCCAAAACAAACCAAAGCCGACGACTCCTTCAGAAACAAACGGCACGAGCCCGAGGCTCCACTGCCAGTGGTTTCGGCGAGAGAAACAAGAGAACCTCGCTGGTGTGAGGTGCCGCTTGTCACTCAAAACGCGCACCAGCATCAGCAGCACCGGCAGCAGCCACCAGCAGCACCACCATCACCATCACCACCACCACCGCACCAGCAGCAGCTGCAGCTCGTGCCCATTGCAGTAGGTGCTGACACTGTGGCATCGCGGGTGGACCGGGGTCAGAAGCATATCGAGAGGGGAGATACGCAGAGCGCAGAGACGGACAGTAGATACTGCCATATTATTTCTATTTTGGCAACGTTGTTTGGGGAGAACGCCCAGAAACAACTGTCGTATTCGTTTGGCTTTGTGGGTAGGAGAAGCAGAGAAGAATATTTATTCTATGGCAATTAGGCATTGTGGGGATGGCGCACAAAGAAGACCATATCTAATCTAGGCTTTGTGCGGGACCAAGAGCTACTTACCAGGGATGGTAGCTACCGCAATTCAGGGGTGTGACGCACCGGTAATCACCGATGCTAGCTGAAGAGCATTGCCTCTCGCCACAACCGCTGCCGGAAATACCCCGAGGCTTTTAAATCGGGGGAGGCATCCTTATCATCCCCGTTCAAGGGTATTCACCGAAATCCCTGCCGAGCACGAAATAGTCTGAGTCGTGTGTCACATACAACCTGCGCGTGCTACGTGGTTGGATTAAATCCAGGGGCTTCCAGTGCTTGTGGAGGCTTTTTTTGTGGAACCTTCGAAAAGCAAATTGCCACAAAAAAGACCAAGTTTCATATACTTCGGGGTTCAGTGCCGGTGATTACCTCGTACCGGTAACTGTCATCCCTGCTGTTTACCGTAGACGCATGATAACACCCGTGGCTGTGTCACGCCATGGCATCCCCTGCGGTTCGCTAGCTTATCGCTCGGCCCACCCGGTGAAAGCGAAGCGAAACCGTCGAAACCGTCGCTCTCGGCCTTTCTGCTGCGCTCACACCGCACTCGGTGTCCCGCGTGCAGACCGCATGCCCTCACCACACCTATTTTACCAGCATCGCATGCATATTGGTGGTGAAGGGTGTGTTGTATAACCATCGCCGATCCTTCAGTATTCAGTGGGTTCACGGGAAGAAAGTCGATGCATGTCGCGGCGGATTTTTTTTTTTCATCGGTGCCGTCACAGGAAAGAAATCGCTGAGAAAATCGGAGCCATGATGAATCGGTGGGTCACAGCAAGAAAAGTCGACAAATCCGGATTGCGATTGATTCCAGCCGAGATATCAGGGTGTCTCTATCGTTAATACCTGTTGCCTGCTCCATGCGGACCCTTCAGCCTGTTGGAAATCCATTGATTAAAAGGTAACGGTTTCAATGTCCTGCGGTAAGTAGTGCCTCGCAGCGAGTAGACTCCATTTCAGTAATCCAGATGTATTGGCGCGCAAGTAAGGCTAGGCATGGGCATAGATGGGCAGAGGGGGGCGGGGGCGGCAAGCATTTTCGCCCCTCGAAAGAATCCCGAGGGATCGAGCGAACCGTTGCGTGGAGGCGTTTTCTGGCAAAGTGCTGGTACGTCATCGCCCGGGTGCTTGTTCTGGGGAGCGAAGTGTTGCGGAATACGAACGAACCCGGTTTGTTTTCGCTGTCGCTTTAGGTGACGGCACGGTGTCGAAGTAAAGACGATCCCTGGCGACGCTATACACCGATACGCATCTTAATGGCGAACTGGTCACCGCCCTGCCCCTCTTGCTTATGTGAAGATATTGCCTACTGAGCTATAGGGGTAAACGAACGATCGAGCACCCAGCCGGGGTAGTCCTTATGACACTCTCCCCCCCTCTGAACGGCGGGATCTTTGGGGCGTCGGTACCGTATACGGCCGTACGCTGATCTACCCGCTTAGTTTCAAACCAGGGAGATTATGCTTTTAGGGACGCACGCGCAGGCTTTTCTACGAAAGAGACGTTTGAAGTGATCGTACCCGTGTCCTCGACAACGTCAAACGTGAAGTTATTACCTGCTAAGCTATGGGGATAAAGAGATCGGTCGATCACCCCAGCCCGGGGTAAAATCCTTGTAACACCTGATAGTCTACCGGAGCCTCCAACAACACGGATCCTTGATTTTTCACAGAGAGCTCATAAAACCAAAACGAGGGCCCTTGAAGGTCAACACAGCCAGCCCGTAAAGCCAAAGCGTCTCATCATAGACAAGCGAGGATGGCGTTGCCCTATCCGGCCGAACGAACAGAAGCCCTGCTGAACACGAAAGGAATATTTGTTGTGGGATGGTCGAACGCGCCTACAAGCGACCCTACGGGGGATGCGATTTTGTGGTTTTGGCCCAACAGCGAAAGATATCGCGACACTGCCGTGGATTACTCTCATATTTTCGTTGACGTCCGAGGTTGGTCGTACTGTCAATGTGACTGTGAGTAAGGCGCATGCCTTCTGTGGAGTTCACGGCTAGCTATTAGTTGGGTGGCGTAATAAGCCTATTAACCGACTTAGTTTTCGGTGTTATGTTGGCCAGCCGGCAATGTGTAGCGTTGTTATTACTGTCAAATCGTCAAAAATGACGAAGAAACACTAAACGAAGGCCCTAACACGAGAAAGGCATCTCAAGCCGACACATTTTTACGTACATACGAAAACCCTCCTGAACCAAAACGCCCCTGCATCTCATCTGCCAAACAGCAACTGAGCCCCCCCCCTTCCTCCATCGATAAACAACACGTGACGAGCCACAAACGTGCCACGCAGATACCAAGACACAAGACTCCGCAAAACAACCTCACGCAACTATCTGCAATCCCTACGTAACCAACTGTCAACTATTGTCGGCGGCTTACTGTCAGTCAACTCACAGCCAGCCCTAGCTGTCAGGCAATGCGAGTCCACCGCTGTAGTTTTCAGTAACGTAGAGAAGTTCACCAGCACGGTGACGGGATGCATGGTATCATAGTGTCCACCAAAAGACACGTTTGGTTGACTCTTGCGTCATAAAACGCACGCCAAGTTCCGCGTGTTGCACGCGGCGAGAGATGACAACACATTGTAGATGTTTCGTTGATCAGACAACACATTGTAGATGTTTCGTCGATTAGACTGCGCTGTTACCCATGCGGTAGGCGCACGGTGGTTACTCTCCAAAAAACAGATATATTTTGTAGGCAAAGGACGGAGGGGGGGAGGGGAAGAGAACATGTCGTCCTTGCCATTCGAGGGGATTACGAGGGCCTTGGGGCCTTCCGTCCGGAGACCGAAACCCACCAGCCGAGGTTGAAAGGGCTCGTCAAACCGTTTTAGAACTAAACCCACAGTTTTGGAGCAAATCAAATTAAATAGCGTGGGATACATTTTGCAGTCATGTTTAGGTTGGGGCTTCTTTTGCTTCACCGCCGGTCCTGAAAAAAAAAAGCTGCTCTGTTTCGTCTCCGGACTTCGAGTGAACTTAAGATACGAGTACTGAATCGTAGCTAAAAAAGCGCTGGTTTGCAACCGAATTCTCGTGGCCTTTCTCGCGTTCCCAATATATGTTACTCTGTTTCCGACAACTGCGTGTGCATACAGCGCATACAACTGTTTCCAACATTGAGCGAATGCTCGCCGTGTCGTTGAGGCTGCGGACATCGCAGACCATCTGTCTATCTATAGTTATCTTGATCTCATTTGCCATCCGACGATGCGCAGGGTGATAGCGGCAAGCAACCAAAAACACGACGAAAAAAACATAAAATCCAGCCCCGCGAGAAAGAAAAAGCGTGAAAACGATGTTTCCAACGACCCCAAGACGATGAAGACTTCTGTGCAGGTATGCCTCTCTGCTCCCCTTCCTGACCCTGCCCCCTCCAGCCGCAGTAAGGGCCTAACTACTCCTCTCGCCCCCTAACTGCTTGCAAGAGAGCAGCGAATGACAAACCCGCTGTCCGTAACCATCGTAGCTGGGTTTGCACCTGCTGCTTATTGTCCATGAAGTGACCTCGTTTTTCGTTGTGGAACTTTCGCAGAGTGGGGGAAAAAATAGTGTGGAAAAAAAAGTGACTTGGTTATAGTAAAACGTCGGGCACAAGGAAGCAGCCCGGGCTGCTGGGGTAGGGGATAGGGGATGTGTCCGAACTGCAACGGGCCCGCGCTACGATAATGGCGGGAGGTTTTGGCAAAACTGTTTCTGGCTTGACGGGGACTCCTTAGCCCATTTACTGTAGGACTACAGTCCCATTTTTGGGACTAACCACTCATTTTCCAAGTAGTTTGCCCCTAAGGTGGGAACTGCAGCACTAAAATGGTTAGGGGCACTGAGGGACTGTCATACCCAATATGGAATACCTGGTACTTTATTACCGTTGGAACACCAGTGTGGTCTTCCACTGTTTTTCCGTTGCATACCTGGGCCATCGGTTTGTGCACCTTGATTTCTGCTTTTGCCACTTTTTTTCGGTGAGGCAGGGAGAGCCCCTCAAGTCAGGACCCTCAGAAAAATATAGGAGCCTTTTTCCCCGCTACCGTAGCTACGCTTGTACGTGTCTTTCGAAGGGGAGACGTACCGACACGTTGCGCAGCACGACGATAGTTGCGGGCTCTGTCGCACACTTTTTTTTCAGAAGGTCAGCAGGACCACACTGTCCTTGTCGCTTCTTACGGTTGTAAATTTGCGCTGAATAATGAAGCGCAATACCGGGTCAGACGAGAGGGGTCGAAACACACGCCCCAACTGCGCGGGGGGGGGGGGGGGGGGGGGGGGGAGGGGCGTACTCATTTGTTGCTTGCCTTAGTCATTTGACCATTGACCACGCACCCCTTTCGAGACGGAGCACCGTTCCTACTCCTAGTAGAGACACCTCCATCAATTGGGCGCTCATTACGTTGTTTCCATAAATTACATAGAAACTTTTTGCTAATCTTATCCCCTTCCTTACATCATAATCGCGGTGAAAACCCTCGATGACATAATAATGTGATGCGCTGTTCGCAAGACGGAATAGGCAACAACGCCCACCAGGTAATTGACGTCAGGCATCCACGGGGATCACCACAAAATATAACGCTGCAAAAAATGAATGGATGCACGGAAGGAAGCTACCAACCCAACACCGCACGACTGGCGCGTTCCTTGGAGTGTGCGTGTATGGGTATATACGGTGGAATCAGACCGAAAAAGCAGCGGCGCGACAACGACGCGACAACGAAGGGCGACAGCGGCAGGAGGAGAAAAACGGATGGAGCCTAGATTGTACGACTGCGTTGAGTCGTCGACGGTCGGCGTGGTGATGGTCGATAGCAACAAACGGCGGAAAGAAGCCGTCTCGACGACAAGATTAGGCGGCCGCGCCACGTCCTAGACGCTCGTAGCGTCGAAAAGATGTACCTGGTACGGGCTAACAAAATCAACGGACGACGTCGTGTGCGCTACCCTGGAGAGCGGCTCTGTGGTCAACTCCAGTATGAAGCCCGGCGAAGACCCGGGCGGCTATTGTTACGTCTCGGAGAAGACTCTCCCGATATGCGCACAATGGTTTACGTTTTGAAGGCAACGCGATGGCGCTGCCGTGGCCCACCACATGGCCATGGGTCTTCATCTGCCATGGCGATGCCATAAAAGGCCCATGACCATATCATGGCAATGCCATGACCATATCATGGCAATGCCATGACAACACCATGACAAACGCCATGACACACGCTACAAGAATGCTCGTCCATGAGCGGCCGTCGCTGCACTGCCATTGTACTGCTGTCTTCATCAGCTCCCATGCATTGCAAAGACACTGTCCGCCATGGGGGTATCGTGGGATACCCTTGGGATACCCGTGGGATACCTGTGGGATACCCGTTGGCCTGCCATACTCTACGGCAGTGGCAGTCTGGCAGTACCATGGGATTTTCCCATGGCGCGCCGCCATGGAAATGTAGTTCATGACAACCATGGCCTTTTTTCATCGGATTCCATGGCTGACAGTGGCAAGAAACCCCACGATGATACCATGAATGGCCATGGCACCGGACATTGTTGATGAAAGCCAGGACAACTTGTGAAAGCCCGTGAAAGCCCACGAAATGTCACGAATGCACATGAAATGCCATGGCATCGCCATGACCGTGCAACGACACCTCCATGGTTTGGCCAGGGGAGCCCATATGGCGATGTCATACCATTACAAAGAAAGTCAGATGATGTACAACCCCCGGACTCTCGCGCGTTCTGGCATAGGGAAGAGGGAGGGGCAGATAACATTCGACGGTAGCTTCAAGGACATCTACGTTCAAGGCTTTAACCGCGGAAGTAAAGGACATCAGCCATCAGGGGAGAGGGGCGCGCGGGGGGGGGAGGGCTGATCGTCCTGGTTGTTTTGTGTGATGAGGCGAAAATCGGGGTGTCGCGCGAAAGTCAACTTATACGAAGTTACAGACAGTCCCAAGTGTTGGAACTTTGACGCAGGACCAGTTTTGTGAGGTGACTGCTACGGGGGGCAGTGTCGGTATTACCGCGTCGGAGGTATAGACCGGCGTCCATGACATTCGCGCCCCGTTTGCAGCCATAGCAATGCGGCGATACCTACCTGAAGGCTCAATGCATGCAAGCTTTTAAGCTTTCAAAATCGATGCATGTGTTGCCTCTTGTTGTTTTCCTTTATTTTCTTCCTACTGCGTTTCTGTGTGAAGACGTACACGTACAGTACCGACCGATCCTCTCACAAGAAACCTGAAATTCGGACTCAGACTGACTTTCTTATTCTGGGCGCACGCGAAATATCACTTTCATATAGTGCGCCTTCTTGTTTTGGTCCCTCGGAAAGACAGTCTATTTGGTTGTGTGCAACGAATGTGGTGGTTTGGGCCCAGGATAGCCGCAGGAAGGGGTCAACGTTCCTAAAACCTAGGCACACTAACAAGGCTGGGAGCTTTCTCAAAGTTTTCCAAAATTTCTGCCGATTTTCTTGGGAGTTATTTTCTTATGAGTGGGCCGGTACTGTATGAGTGACCGGTGTTGAAGCTTTACATCTGTGGTCGAGCGCCTAAGATTTCTCACTACACACGTAGGCCAACTAAATTGTACCAGCGAGCCTAAAAGGCCCTAAAAGAAGAGAATCAACAACGAAAACGAAACTGGGACCGGGCGCATAATATTTACGAAGGGCGGGGGCGGATCGACGAACGGGGTCCCTATACCCAAAAAGGGAAAAACAACAAACGGAACACATGCAGGCAATAGTCATGGTATCCCCGTTTCCTCTCTATCGCTGTGGATGCGTGACTATTCAATAGTCCTATTTCAAGAGGACCGCTTTTTTCCCTCTCGTTCAGAAGCTCTGGAGAGGCAAGAAACCACTATTACGGAGGGACCATAGTAAATGGGACCAAATTTTGTTGGTAAAAATAGGGAAAATATATAAGTTTTTGTGCGCACCGCAGGTTCTATTAACTATGGTCCTCCGCAATAATATGAACCCCGGCACCTGCGGTGAGCGGTCAGGAGCAACCAGAGTGAACCTGCACAGCAGTAGTCGGGCTTGCCCCATACTGCTTAACTCAATGCTGATACCGTAGCCGGAAGGCCACGCTTCTTCGCTCTTGGCGTCGTCGGTACCGTCGAGAAAAGGTCTCACAGATAAAGAAAACGACGTGGCAACTAAACACAGCACGAGTTGAGAGGGGACGAAATGCGTGCCGACCGGTATTGAACTCTCTACTGCTATATCGTACACGGGGGGAGAGACACAGCTAGGTGAGTTCTACGTACGTACGCTGGATGTCAAGGACGAAACAGGGGCCAAAACGAAGCGCGCTCCAGACCCTAAAGGAGCGGCAAGCGGTCCGGGTTAGTACCTGTGTGTGGTCGGGTTGCGAGGAAAAGGGTGCAGAAGCGATGCACGAAAACAAACGAACTGGCTACCGAAAACAAAGCTCAACCAAAGGAAAAGTTCCAGGACGTTACGTACTACAGCGTAGTACCTGGTAGTGCACTAGAAGCACTCTGTAGATCTTCCTGTTGTTGGATTATGTTTTTTTTTTTCCCCGGTTCGCCAACCCCCACCCCCCGCACCCACCCCCCGCCTGCCTGCGACTCTGCAAGTCTGCGCATTCTCTTGGGCATTCTCTTACGTATCTACCAGTACCTGGTACGTACTTTGTCTTATTTCGCCCCCTCCTTTTCTCTTTTTGATTCGAGTTGATTTGCTTTCTTTTTGCGTTGTTTTCTCTTTTCATAGTACTATGGTGCGAGACCGCGGAAACCTTAGCCGCCATAAAAATAGCCATAAAAATAGCACGGGATGTGAGGGAGGATGCTCGACGGACCACGGCATTAAGAAAGAAACAATTGCGTGGAAGACGCTGAGGACGGTGTGCGCAAATCTGCGAAGGACAATTGATGCTGCGTTGCACGCCTACTTGGAAGAGTACCTTGCTGAAACGGAGAAATTCCTCGCCGACAACGACCACCGGGGTTTCTACAGGCACTTAAAGGGTACGGTGGGGTTGGAAGGTCGAAAGGCGAGAAGCGAGCAGTTCATCATGGACGAGGACGGCACGCCACTAGGGGACAAGGTGCGCATTCTTGAATGGTGAGCGAGGTTTTTCGGAAACCTTCCTGACCACGAAATCGTTTAAAATTGACCCAACCATCAGCGCCCTATTTCCACAACGGCCGTTGGTACCATCGCTTGGATATGATGTCACCATGGATGACATGACGGCGGTATTCGGGGGTATGCTAAACCGGAAAGCGGTGGGACCAGACTCCCTCCAGGCCGAGATACTGAAACTCGACCACCGCGAATTCATCCGATATTTTCACAATTTACTTGCCAACGTGTTGAGAACGAGTGACGTCCGCCAGCAACGGAAAGATGCGACCATCAAGGTTCTTCATAGAAAGAAGGATCGCTCTGACTGCAAAAACTACCGAGGGATTTTGTTTGTTGCCCATTCACGCGAAGTATTGCTGAAAATGGTCGCGTCCTGCCTCAGTAACTACTGCGAGGCCAAAGGGATACTCCCCGAGGAACAGTGCAGCTTTCGCCCAGCACGATCAACAGCTAGTTGACATGCTATTCGTCGTGCACCGACTGCAAGAACTCAGACGAGACCTGCGGGTCGGGTCAGGAAGTGTTCAAAGTCTCACGGATCGGGTCGGATCGGTTCAAGAGGTTTTCAAATGTCGAGGTTCGGGTCAGGTCAGGTCAAGCCTTTTCCGAATCTCACGAGTCAGTTCGGGTCGGGTCAAGAGTTTTTCAAATCCCACGGATCGGGTCGGGTCAGGTCAAGAGGCGATGAAAAGCGCACGAGTTGGGTCAGGTCATGATCCGCAAGAAACCGGTCACTCGCGGGTCGGGCCAACGTAATCCGCGAGTTGTTTTCTGCTCAACCGTGGGTCGAACCCGCGCATTTGGTCCGCGAATCAGACACTTGAAAAAAATCCTTCTTTATGCCCAGAGGCTTCTCTCATACCAGCACAGCACTGAATAGTTCTCCTTCGGTATCAGAATGAAAAACAAAAACACCACTAAAAGTATATTCGCATGTCGGCATCCATCTATACCCACGACAGCCAAGCCACATATCACTGTGGGGTACAAAAACAAACATAAAATTGAATTTGGAAGCGACGACCCACAGGCCGGATCCGCGGGCTCGACCCCGCGGATCGAGAGAAGTGGTCTCGCCGGTTGAATGACCCAACCCGCGAAAGACCCATATCTCAAGGACCAATCGGAATCTGGCGAGTTGGGGCGGTTCGGGTTGGGTCGTGAGATGTTCAAAATCTCACGGGTCAGCTCGGGTAGGGTCAAGGAGTTTTCAAAACTCGCGGGTCGTGTCGAGTCGGGTCTGGACAGGAGGTTTTCAAATCTTATGGGTCAGGTGGGGTCGGGTCGGGTCAGGAGGCTTCCGAAATTTCGCGGGTTGGGTCGCGTCAGCTAACCCGACCCAACCCGACCTGATCCATGAGGTTTGATCTGGCCCCCGAGCAGGTGCTTCAACGACGTGCAGAAAGCATATAACTCCCTCGACCGAGAGCTGCTGTGGGTAGTGCTCGTACGCTTTGGCGTACCGGAGAAGATGGTACCCGTTATCGGCCAGTTCCACGAAGACATGCGTGCTTACGGATCACGGTGAACACTCGGAATGGTCTGGCATCACTCAGGGGCTGCGGCAAGGATGTGTGCTGTCACCGCTTCTGTTCAATGTCTTCTTCGCTGCTGTGATACACGCCGTGCTGGCACGCTTCAGTGAAGATCTAGACATTTTGAGGGACTTGGTTCACCTCGAGGAGGACCTCGGGGCTGAAGTTTGACTCACTAACATGCGTACGAAGGGTAGTATGAGGTATGCTGAACGCCGACGATGTAGGCGTTGTGTCTAAGTCGGCGGAAGGGCTTGCGAAGGTGATGGCCGTCATTGAGACCGTTTTCGAAGCAGCAGGCCTCACCGTATCCGAAAAAAAAAAAACGGAGACCATGCTACCGCGGACACCGAACCAGGAACCCCAGAAGTCATCGCTTGTCATCGAAGCAGTGAGCCAAACGCAAGTTTCAGACGATGCAGTTTTTTTACCTGGCCGGTCTTGTCGTCGCAAGCACTGACATTGTGCCAGAGACCACACGACAGATTCGGCTAGCATGAACATACGGCAATCGGTTCAAACGTGAGCTGTACAATTTGGAGGATGCCGCGTTCACTCTAAAAGTTCGCATGCTAAAGGCCGAGGTCATGGAGACTCTGCTGTACGGGTGCGTGACGTGGACTCTTGGCCAGGAGAAGTTCGCTGAGCTCAGAACGGTACACCACAAACTCCTCCTACAGATCATGGCTTCCAGCGCCGACAATGCACGGACCACCTCATGTCGTACGCCAAGGCCCTCAAGAAGGCACAATGCGAGAGCGTTGAGACGACCATCTGCGAACGAGGCCCCCTTTTTGCGTGGGCCATACAGTGGACCGTAAATGAGCGGCTGGCCCGTCGGGATGATGCTTGGGACGATGGCTGGTGGGAAGAATCCGCGACTAGGCCGACCAAAAATATCTGGGCCCAATGCCTAGCAGATGACCTCAAGGGTTTTGCAAGGCACCGAGGGGTCCACGGAAAGTTCCCCTTTGCTGTTCGGAGTAGACACGTGCTTTGACGATTACCCTGGGTTGGGTGATCCATCGATTTTCTACCCCAACAGCTCAGTAGGTAAATACCTTTACACTTGACGTCGTCGAGGACACGGCTTCGATCTTACTTCCAGCGTTTTTTTTCATGGAAGCGCTTGCGCGCGCGGTCCCCAAAGACATATCTCCCTGGTTCCCCAGGTATTGAAACGAAGCGGGTAGGTCAGCGTACGCCCGTATACGGTAGTGATGCCCCAAAGGATCCCGCCGCTCAGAAGGGGATACAGTGTTATAAGGATTTCCCTCGGTTGGGTAATCGATCGGTCTTTACCCCTATAGCTCAGTATGTAATACCTTCACTAACGGTGTTATGGTCGAGGGCAGCTAAGAAGAGTGAGGAGTCGTACCAGAGGATCGTCGAACCGTGGACTGTTTCATGGCGAGGTAGCACAGGGGCGAGGAGGAAAACAGCTGGCTACGCCACGCAGCTGAGGATGCCATGAGCGGCGAAAAGGGAGTTCACGGGGGGGGGGGGGGGGGCAGCCGTACTGATACAGCTGTCGACGAATGCAGAAACGGAATGATAGATCGGGTGGCAAGGTATCGGTTCGACTAGCTCTTCAATTCTAGCAGTTTTTTCTTTGTTTCTTGTTGAGTTGTCCAATGGGGGAAGGCGTGACAGCGGCAGTACTGACACTTGGCACCGCTATTGACGAGAGTAGGAGCGAAAATGGCGAAGGGTGTGGCAAGGTTCCCGAGTCGGTTTTCTAGCAGAGACCGGAACCCATGGAGTACGATTTTCTTCTTCATCTTTTTCATCTCCCTTCTTGTTTTTTACCTTGTCTCTCTTTGTTTCCTTTCCCCTACTCACCGTCCTTATGCCGGTATGTTCCTCTCCTCTGTGTTGCTTCGTCCACGCAGCAGCTATCTGTCCTTCTTCAGTACGTATGTTTTTATCCTACGTAGCAGCCTTTCTGATTTCCTTGCGTCATTTGTGTTTCATTCCAGATATTTTTATTGTACTTTTGTTCTAATTTTCTGGTCGTGCTTGTTCGTGTAGTTGTGTCCTCGCAACCGGTATGCGGATCTTTCTCTTGCTTTCCACGTGAATTAGCGATATTGTTTGTCTTGGCTTTCCTCTGTCTCACAGTCTGTGGTCACATAACTAGTATCTCCCTAGAACAAGGAATCAGGACGGACACTGGGTGTACTGAAGAAGCTGGGTAGAAATAATTATTCAAAGCGTAGACAGCACACACAGTAGTACTCCTAGCCTGGTGCCTGGTAGACGCGTGCACGCGTGGAGTCTAATAAATAACTCTATGTACTGATGATATTCACGTAAACAACATGCGGCACACACGTATATCGTAGGCACCAGCCAGCTATCCAATCAGAGCAGCAGAACAGACTCAAAGAGAGAGCCTCTCGTCAAGTTTACCTACTCTCAGGTCAAATATTAGTTAAACGTGCGTTTTTTTTTAGTAGCGTTTCATTTCAGTTTTTTTTTTAATTGTCTTTTCAAGGGTAAGCGAAAGAAACAAAATTCGGTACCCACACTCAACTTTTTTCATTTTGGCCGGCCCGAGGGGGGAGGGGGGGGTGTATTCATTATCTCAATATCATGCATGGCCGTGGTCGTATGACCATAGACCCTCGCATCCTTACAATGCCGGGACGGAGCACGTCGGGTTTTCACCGACCAGGCAGCCATTGCTCGCGCCAAGCGCAAAGCACCGTGAGGTGTTGGGCGAATTGCGTGAAGGGTGAGCTGCATCCTACTAAGAACCGCTTTAGAGGCGGATTTTTTTGCGTATGGATGGCAGCATTAATGAATTGACTTAACTTCTGGTGTGGCCAGTTCCAGAGAAAGCAATGGGTTTATTATATAACTGCCTCGTGGGTGCCTTACAATATACACACTACGTGATGCGATCATCTCCCTAGCGCCGAGGGAAGGTTCTCCCAGCACAAAAGTGATCTAACTCGACCGCCAGCCTTGGTGACAGCAAAAAAACAAAACAAAAAAAAAAACGATACACTGGCTCTCTAGCTCACGTAGTGAGAGGCGTGATTTACAACGTCGTCGCCAATCGACGCCAACCCAACCTATATATATATATATACCAGGTATTTTTGAAAGTACACTGAATCCTATATAAAATGACTCAACACTAATATCTCTACGCAACAAATCTTGACTTTATACTGGGGGCTGCTGGGGACCAAAGTACCTGGTACTATCAAGTCACTTCAAATTTGATCAGAGCATTCAGAGTTCACAGATGAAAAAAAGAGCACTCCACTATGGACATGTGTATGTAGGCGAACAAACACTGCCTGATCCATTGCCTGGTGCAACCTGATCCTAAAATTTACCAGCCTTGGCCAAGGCAGCATAGATCACAGGCAGGTGACTCGAGCTCAGTACACCACGAGCCTCTGCTTTGAACGCTAGTGAACGTTGGTTTTAGCATAACGCGGCGAGACCAATTGCTTTTTTGAAACCGTGGAAAAAACGTGACCAGATTGGGTGAGACACACGACGAGCACCCTCCGCTTTTCCATCAACCGCGCGCACACACGCGCATGCACACCTCCATCTCGGTTGTGCCGCCCCCCAAAACATCCCGATTCAAGTGGGAATGGACCAAGCTCAAGCGTTGTCGCGCCATGGTGCAGTGTGATCTCTTTGCTGGGTGCAAGAATCCTGAGGTTGACGGTGGTAGCCACAAATGCCCGGAATACAAGTTTATGCTGCACAGCTTGGTGTGCAAGCCGCCTTGAAGATAAACGACTGAATCTTCTCCGAAGACTAGCCTAAGAGGGGGGGGAAGTAGTCGGAGGAAAATATGAGTGGGTTGCTCCAAGTTGCTCCTTTTTTTTGATGTGTTGATCGTCTGCCTGTGGGCGCCATTCATTCAAGTAGCGTTTGGTTGGGTTGCTGTAGACCAGTCAGTGTGGAGGACGGTTCCAAATAATTCGTCCACCGAAAAAAAAGCGACGGGGCGTTGTACTTTTATCAACAAGCCCTTTTACCGTTTTTCCCCGGCGGGGCTGGTTTATTCAAGTTGAGTTAAGTTGGGACGAAAAAAATCGATTTATTTATGCTAGCCTTTTCCAGCCAATTGTTTCGCCAAAACCCCAAACAACAACTGAGCCAAGACGGTGGTGGGTGTCCCGCTCGGCACGGAAGAATACGCACGGAGGCGTGCAGTGGAGGTAGTGAGGGATGGGGGCGCGGACCGCCTTGCGCGATGCCCCGCTAACATGCCCGACAAACAAACAGCGGCTCTCATAGCGGTCGAATCCCTCGGGCAACGGACGAGCTACATCGAAAGGGCTCTGTACCCAGGGCTGTTCCTCGAAGCATGTAGAAGGGCAGACAACGGGGTGCAGTGGGCGTACGAGAGAATCCCCGAGCTGCCGGGGGCGGAGGAGGCACAGTCGTTCTTCAAGGAGGGGTGCCCAGGTAGTCGGCTGACTCTCAAACCTTACCAGAATGCCCAAGCACGCCTTTCTACGGGAGCGGGAGGGTTAGGGCTGCCGTTGACAGAAGCGAGGAAAACGTCGGCTTCCATTGGGATCAGGGTGGGGATCTTACCGGAGGTTCTAGCAGACCTCACAGGCCCGTTAGGAGAAAAGTGAGGAGGGGGCTCCGGAATCGAGCATCAATGCTTAGCTGGTAGGCAGCTTGCGGGAGATTCGAGGCATATTGGGGGTGACGAAGGAAGCGATGGCGGGCATCATCCCCGAATCTTGGCTGGAATAAGGTCTAGGCGCAGAAGGAGACATGGCTCCAAGGCCCTCAGAGGCCGACATGCTGGCAGCGCACGATGCCTTAACCACTATTTCGCTCAAAGTCCAACAGAAGCTGGGCAAGGTGGTGAATCAAAGTTGGCACGCTGCCCACACTGCTTCGTTGGAGGAGCGAGACGGAGCGTCCCCCCAGACCGGGTGACCCGCTGAGTGGGACTTAGACGAAGGCCTTGCCAAGGCTCGCGATAGGAGTCTACAGGGGGCTGGAGCCACGGCATGCCTTCGGGCGAGGCCCGGAGCCACGGCATGCCTCCGGGCGAGGCCAACGGACTCACTACGTGTTCTATATCCTCAGCAGAGTTCGCGGACATAGGAAGACGTTCCATGGGGATCGAGGAGCACGTGGCAGTAAGGTGCTCCTGCTGCGATGCAGTTGACGTGGATACCCGCCACGCACGAGTCTGTCCCAGAGCAGGGTCCAGGTCAACCAGCACCAACCGCTCGTCCACGCGGTATCCAATACGTTGAAGCGGCTAGGAATCCAACACCAAGTGGAAAGCGGCGAACCGTTCACCGTAGACCGAAATCTGCCGACGGACATTGTCGTCAGGAGAGAAGGTCTCCGAGACGCTTCCAACAGGGAGTATAGAGAGAAGTCCATCCTGCTGGACGTCTCCCATGCTGACCCTCAAGCGCAGGTACACCTATAGTGCTGGTCACGATAGATCAGCTGCTTCTACCTCCGAGGGGCGCAAGCGCTAACACTACGCTCGTCCGGGACATGTGTCCTTTGACAAACGGAGACACACACTAGCTACTTTGGCAGTGGAAATCTTTGGTGGTCTCGGCGTAGAGGGCAGTAAGTTCATCGACCAGCCGGCAGCTAGTGTCTCTGGGGGGAGGGATGGTGGGTTGATGGGAAGGAAAGGGGTGGTGAAGGAACGCCTGCTTCAAATCGTCTCGGTGACTACACAGTTCGCCACTTCGAGGAGGGTGTCGCGCTTCAAACTCCAGCTTAGGGACCGCCAGGACGCGAGAAGGAGCAGGGGGGGGGGGGGGTGAAAGGCCCACACCGATGGCGTGGGGATGGAGCTTGGAGGCGGCTTAGGACATAAGAATATAATGTAAAGAGCACATCTTGAGACGAAGGAGGGAGCAAGGATAACAATGGAGTATTGTAGATTTAAAGCATAGCGGGAAGTACACACAGAAGGTAGCTAAACCTTGTGCATAGGTTTCCTTTATTGGCGTCGTGTTCTTCTTTCAGTAATGTTTTGAATGATCAACGTTGAAGCTCATATTCCGTATTTATTTGTTCGATGCAAGCATAATAAAAAAAAGGGCAAGATTAACCCAAACTAAAAAAACACATAAATAACAAACAAGAGAGAAACCCATCTACAAACACACACTGCACATAGCAAGACACGAACGACAACGCACGTACGGCTCACTCAGATGTCGCGTTTCGACAACGTCTTTGTGCTGACCATTGCAACTGGCGTCAATAACCAAAGGCTTCGAAACACATACTCGTACGTTGTCAAAGAAAATATTTTTTTTTTGGGCCGGCCGAGAGGGAGGGGGGGGGGAGTGTGGGTCCCGGGTTTATTTGTCTTTTTGTTCACGTTGTATGGTCTTTGCTTGTTGCGTGGTTGTGTTCTCGCGCCCGGCACGCTGACATTTCATCTGCTTTACTCATGAATTTAGATTGCTATTTTTGGCTTTTTTTTGTCTCTCTCTCACTGCTGCTGTGAGTCTGTGACCATGACCATACGAGCTGGGCCAGAGGTGCTGTGATCATGTGGTTCGGTGATGCCCCGCTCAATATTACATATTGGGATGTGATTTTTTGACACCGGGTTGATCATGCACCAACCAACCAACAAACGACGGAAGACTCGCATTTTTTGTTTTTTTCATTTGATCGAGGGATATTACTGATACAACGATCCGAAAAAATACAAAAACGGCCATAACTTGTCTGGAACAAACGAAAACAAAAAAGGCGAGTTCTCCTTTTTTTGTTTGCACATACATGCGGTTCAAATATGAGGTTTAATTTTCGGATCGAAACTTGCAAAATTGAGCGGGACAACGCAGAAAAAACCCACATTTCTCGTAATTAATTACTTGTTTTATGTATGAAAATCGTGCTTGGGCAATATTTGCTTGATGGGTGACGAATTAGGCAATGAAAGATATATCAATCTTCTCCTAGCCCTAGGGTCTTCAGCTACGCCTCCAGCTAGTTTCGCCTTGAATCAGGAACGATTGAAAAATTGGCGTTTTTAAGTTTCTGCCCACATACATACTTCGTCGAGATCGAGTCAAAATATAAAATTGTCTTAATTTTAATATACTTCATTTTTCTTCGAGTGCAGTGTATAATGTCAGGGTCAGTGCTTCCAAATTTCAAGTCCAAATTCGCAGTGGTTCACTAGATGCGACCTTCGGATGGTTTGTATTATCCGTTTTTCGGCTGACCCAGCTCGTACGTTCGTAGATAGAGATAATTATACTCTCTCTACTACTACTGCTGCCGCTGTGTTACAACAGCAATACGATGTGTATTATTTATAGTGAATCAGGACCTATACCTGGTTGTACTGTGATGTGAAGCTGTGTTGAAAGGACGATCTATAATAATGCGTGAAGACAACACATACACGTACGTATTAATAAATAGAACTTTTTATAATAATGAGGAATGTCTATACCCCATAGGTGTGTCCTATGACCGTTATAATGTGTTGTTGGTTCTGTGTTTTTTCAACATGGCCAAGCACAAACACGTGCCTACACACGTTGCCACATCTAGCTCGACCAACTGTGAACGACTTACCACCGCACCAGCACGAGAAGGTTCGTTTGTGTGTGTGCGTGCACAGAGCCCGCCGGGACTGGAATTGGTGCCATGTGCGTTGAGAGCGGTGGTCAAACGTGACCCAAAAAAATGTTGAATCACACACACATCCAGAGAAACTCAAAACAAGGCACCCTACCCTCGTATCCGAGCCGCTATGAAGAGGCTTTTTTTTCTTGGAAAAATCCAAGAAAACAAAGGCTCGCACGCTCTGCGCGCTTCGCGCGCCTCATTATTATGCCGGATTTCGAAGAGGAAACCAGGATACACACGACAAAATCCAGTATTTGTTATTTGGTGTGTGCGTACTGCTGTGTTTTTCATACATCAAGAGCAGAAGAAGCCAAGAACATTTACGACATTATTGAGATTCACCAACGACGGCGTGAACAAGTATGTAGTAGGTGTGTGTGTTCTTCACATTAAACCGTTCGTCTACTCGTCGACATCCAGCAAGCCCAGTGTCCGTGCTTATTCTTCACCCTAGAAAGATACGAGCTCTGTGGTCACAGCCTACGACACAGAGATAACACACCGTAATGCATTAATAGCCTACGCAATACCATGCCTTCGCACTAGGTGCGGCCGACACAACATACATACATACGCCAGCAACCAAAATACACCACAAAGAAAGAGAAGCAACGAAGAAACCAAACCGAAATAGAAAAGGAGAAGAATCCCAAATAAATAAATAAAATGGGAAGCCAAAGCTCAGACATATACCCCGAGCATGAGCCAAAATGGGCGTGCAAGGGGGAGAAACGGAAAGGAAAAAGGGAAATATGCATCCCGGGGAACACTGTTGTTGTTGTTGTCTTCACATTAAATCGTCCGTTCTACCCAGCTCCAATAGTACACCCAGTGTCCGTCCTGATTCCTTATCCTAGAGAGATAGATACTGATTCCGTGGTCACAGACTAGTGAGACAGAGGAAGACCAAAAAATAAAAAATAACCGCAAATTCAAGTGTCAAGCAAGTGAAATGTCAGCATATCGGGTACGAGAACACAACAACACAAGCAGGACCAAAAACAAAAGAGCAAAGAGACAATAAAACCAAATAAAACAAAAATTTGAAATGAAAACGGAATACAAACGACGCAAGGACTTCAGAAAGGCTGCCAGACGGACAGCCTACGTACTCAGGAAGGACAGATATCTGCTGCGCGGACGAAGCGACACGACAGAGAGGGAGCTACAGGCAACAGTCTATAAGAGCTAGTCGGACCGATACCTAGCCACCGGATCTATCATTTCGTTTTTGCATTCGTCGACAGCTGTATCAGTACGGCTGCCCTTCCCCCCTCCCCCCCTCCCGTTGTCGCCGTTCTTGGCGTCCTCAGCTGCGTGGCGTAGCCGGCTCCTCTGTGCCTCGTCCCTGTGCCACCTTGCCATGAAACAGTCCGCCGCGTCGACGACCCCCCGGTACCACTTCCCGCTCTTCTTAGCCGCCTCGGCCATAACACCGTTTCTGCTCCGAACAGCAGAGGGGAGCTTTCTGTGGACCCCTCGGTGGCTTGGAAAACGCTGAGGTCGTCTGCTAGACATTGGGCCCAGGTCTTTTCCGGTCGGCCTGGTCCTGGGTTCTCCCCACCAGCCATCGTCCCAAACATCACCAGGCGGGTCAGCCGCTCCTTGGTCGCCCGCTGTACGGCCCCCGCAAAGAGGAGGCGTCTTTTGCGGATGGTCGTCTCAACGCTCTCGCGTTGTGCCTTTTTGAGGGCCTTGGCGTACGACGTGAGGTGATCAGTGCGTTGCCGGCGCTGGAAGCCAATGATCCATAGGAGGAGTTTGTGGTGTGCCGATCGGAGTTCAGCGAAGTGCTCCTGACCAAGAGTCCACGTCACGCACCCGTACAGAAGGGTCTCCATCACCTCGGCATTTAGCATGCGCACTTTTAGAGTGAACGGGGCATCCTCCATATCATACAGTTTCCGTTTAAACCGATTGTAGCATGCCCATGCGAGTCGGATCCGTCGTGTGATCTCTGGCATAATATCAGCGCTTACGACGACAAGACCGCCCAGATACAAAAACTGCGTCGTCTGTCTATATCTCTGTCCCGCCGCTTCGATGACGAGTGGTGAGGTCTGGGGTGCCTGATTGGGTGTCCGCAGCAGCATGGTCTCCGTTTTCTTTTCGGATACGGTGAGGCCTGCTGCTTCGAAAACGGTCACAATGGCGGTCATCATCTTCGCAAGGCCTTCCGCCGACTTAGACACAATGCCTGCATCGTCCGCGTACAGGATACCCCATACTGCCCTCCGTACGCAAGTTCGTGGGTCAACCTTCACCCCGTCCGCGCCGAGGTCCTGCTCGAGGTGAACCAAGTTCCTCAAAATATCTGGGTCTTCACTGAAGCGTACGAGCACGGCGTGTATCACAGCAGCGAAGAAGACATTGAACAGAAGTAGTGACAAGACACATCCTTGCCGCAGCCCCTGAGTGACGTCGAACCATTCCGAGTGCTCGCCGTCAACCGTACGCACGCGCGCTCGCATGCCTTCGTGGAACTGGCGGATAACGGTTAGCATCTTCTCTGGTACGCCGAAGCGTGCGAGCACCACCCACAGCAGCTCACGGTCGACGGAGTCATATGCTTTCTGCAGGTCGATGAAGCACATGTACAGGGGATTTTTCTAGCTCCTCTGAGTTCTTGCAGTCGGCCCACGACGAACAGCATGTCGACAGTTGATCGTGCTGGGCGAAAGCCGCACTGTTCCTCGGGGAGTATCCCTTCGGCCTCGCAGTAGTTACTGAGGCG
This sequence comes from Macrocystis pyrifera, assembly GCA_031763025.1. NCBI lineage: Eukaryota > Phaeophyceae > Laminariales > Laminariaceae > Macrocystis > Macrocystis pyrifera. The sequence goes on from JASSKH010000023.1 coordinate 8,932,698, forward strand.
GGACGCGACCATTTTCAGCAAAACCTTGCCTGAATGGGCAACAAGCGAAATCCCCCGGTAATTGTTGCAATCAGAGCGATCCTTCTTTTTATGAAGGACCTTAATGATCGCATCTTTCCATCACTGGGGGGCGTTATCCGTTCTCCACACGTTGACGAGTAAGTTGTGAAAGTACCGGATGAATTAGGGGTGGTCGATTTTCAATAACTCGGCCGGAAGGGAGTCTGGTCCCACCGCTTTCCAGTTTAGCATACCCCGAATTACCGCCGTCATATCATCCATGGTCGGTTCATCTCCAAGCAATGGTGCCAACATCCGTTGTGGAAATAGAGCGCTGGTGGTTGGGTCAAGCTTAGAAGATTTCGTGGTCAGGAGGGTGCCGAAAAAACCTCGCCCACCGTTCAAGAATGCGCACCTTGTCCCTTAGGGCCACTCCTAACGAACAAAAAAAAAATCACAATTCGTGAGATTTTTTTCGTGAATCGTGATTTTTTTTCACGACAAAAAAAATCACGATTCATGACGCCAATTTCTTTAGCTTTTCCCTGAAAAAAACAAAACCACGATTCGCGACATTTGTCGTGTCTCAAAATACGCCTGATCAAGGCACTACGCAACCCAGGCGCACCAACGGCATCCGAAGGTCGGTATAGAGGCATGGCAGACTCTGCTTGGTACGTCGCTTGTGGACAACGGGCGGCTACCCAAAGACACCGCTGGGCGCGGGCTAACGAGGAGGTTGTGGCCTCGAAATTTCGAGGAGGAGGAGCCACTGCTGGAAGACAAACGCGAAAATGACCTGAGGATGTCACAGGCCAGGCCGAGCAGACGACCTGCGAGATGCAATCTCGCGAACCGAGCTTGGCCGACGGTCGGTGAAACCGGAATCTCGCAGGCTGAGTCAGGCTTCGGCCCGTGATTCGAATATATCACGGGCTGGGCCAGGTGCGGACGGCCCAGCCCGGCGTGGCCGTGCCCCACTCTCGAGAGTTGGCTCCACCCCCAAAAAACGTTGGGTTTGAAATATCGGAATTTTTACTATTTGAAAATATCACGAAACGCGATGTTTTCCGGCTTTTTTCGTTAGAACTGAAATGTCACGGATTGTGATCTTTTGGCATGCCAAAAAGTCACGAATCGTGATTTTTTTTTTTTCGGTTCGTTTGGAGCGGCCCTTGGTAGCGTGCCATCCTCGTCCCGGATGAACTGCCCGCTTCTCGCCTTTCGACCGTCCAATCCCACCGTGCCCTTCAAGTGTTTGTAGAAACCCCGCTGGTCGTTGTCGGCGAGCAGTCCCTCCGTTTCAGCAAGGTACTCTTTGAAGTAGGCGTGCAACGCTGTATCTATCGCCCTTCGCAGATTCGCGCACGCCGTCCTCAGCGTCTTCCACGCGGTTTTGTCCTTCTTGATGCGCATGACTCGGCGGGTATCCTCCCTCGCATCCCATGCGAGTTGTATGGCGGCTGAGGTTTCCGCGGTCTCGCACCACCCGGGTTTGTGTGGGTGTCGTGGTGGGCGGGATGCGTCTTTCGCTACTGCATCAAGAATAACTTCCGCAAAGGATTCAGCCATCTCGGAGATACTGTTCGGTTGCGAGGGAAGGAAGGGAAGCTTGCAACGGATCCGCGCCACGACTCGCTGCCTGCAATCTCCGTCGGATCGAAACTTCTGCCGGTCGAAAGGCCGAATTTTGTTTTTCGTTCGTACGTGTCTGTTGGGTGCGAAACGACCGCTGAGGCGGACCATCGCATATACGATATTATGGTCTGAATCCGCCTTGGCTGGGGGCGGAGGCTGGGGGTGGACCTTGGTATCATGCGCGCGAGGTCGGTGTGCTTGGCGGGTTAGGATGTAGTCAATCCGTTTTTGGTCGTTGCGGCTGCTGATGCCGTTGAACGTAT